>CM073731.1:136977085-137577085 GCA_037113605.1 Calophaca sinica | reverse complement strand
CAAAAATGTATATTACAGGATTAAAACAAAACAGTGAGAATCGAGAACCACTAATAAAACAAATTTTTTTCACAGGACCATTTTGAAAAGAAAAAAAAAATCAGGGATAAAAATGAAAAATCGGATATATTACAATGACCAAAAACCTATTAAAATCAATTTTTTTATTTTGTTTGCTTTCTGTTTACACTTGGTGGTGACTGCACATTTAGCTATATAGTTTTTTAACAGTCTCTACAAAAGTATTTCAAATAAATTCTGTACAATAGTTTGCTGTCAGTTTCTCTAACAAAACATTCCTTTGGTTTGTACCTTGTTTTGGGGAGACAGGTATTGGATGACAAAAGGAAAGGGAGGGCATGACCTCAGATTACCACGTCCAAGCCTGCATTCTTATATGGGAAAAAACTACAAACAGATGGAGAAAAATTTACAGTCTCATTTAATTATTGGTTTTTTTGGTTACAAAATATTTGGAATTCCACTTGTTTATAGCCCGATTGTAAAAACAATTGTAAGACATAGGAGCTAAGAAAATGTAAGGTAAAGATAGCGGTGACAATGTGTAACATTTTTTTTTACCTGAAATTACGATGTAACATTGTAAGTAAGTGAATGAGGGAAAGCTGCATTAGTTAAATTGGAGCACCATATTCAACCTAGCTTAACTCCTTTTTTTTTTATTTGTCAAAAAAAAAATTCCTTTTTATTTGCCCATGCTTTATTTGTAACTTTGTAAGCATAGAAATAAAGATTTGTACTTTGACATTTCTTAAAGTATTAGGCCGCATTTTGTTATTTGCACAACATATATATGTAACAGGTGACTTCTAGGGTGGACAACCATTACATATGGTTCACCGATGAACCAGTGACTATAATGACTATAGCATGTAAACACGGAGCCAAACAACTTTGCTAGGGTGTAAGAGGAAATTTTTTAAATTGCTAAATGAACCCATTTTTTCCTTAACACAGAACCCAATCAGATTTGAAAGTTCAGAATCTTTTTCGCAAGTAAATGTATAAGCATATATCTCCCTTTTCCAGTGCGAATGAGAGCTTTCAAAATCTCTATAATTTTCATTGTTATATGTGAAGTGAATAGTTGTCACAAGAAATGGGGGTTTGAATTGTGATCTGTTAAAATTCCTGCACTTAATACAATTTAACTTGCTCTCAAGACTGTTCTTGGAGTTGAGTAAGTTAGTAAAGCAGCAGATAAACTTACTCAAGTTACTGAATCAATGATGCAAAGAGTTAAGTAATTTAGATGCTGATAACAGAAACATATGCAATGATTTAAGTATTCTATAACTTATGATTCTGCAGCCTTTTCATATGAAACAAATTTCTTGATTTTAAGTGAATTGTGTGAAGTGTCACAAGTGATCTAATACAAATGAGTAAAGAGAAATAACACAAGATGTATAGTGATTCACCCCAAACCTTTGACTATATCCATTCCTCACCTCCAGTGAGTATTTTCACTATTTCCCAAATAGTTACAACACTTATGACCACACATTGGCATTACAAAAGTATTCTTTCCTTCAGCCTCTTCAAGTTGATCACACTCAGAAACTTACTCCAGTTCCTGACCTATTCTCCTTAGAAGAACTCCTCACCAACACTCACCAACCTAGGTAGCTTGACAGGATTCAATTAAGAACAAACAGATAAAAGGATAAAGTGTTTTTGGGGTGTTTGGGCTTGATTACACAGATGGAAATTATAATCTAAGACATTGTGTTTACAAGCAAAGAAGTACACAAAAAATTCCCCACACAAATTCTGCAGAGTGTGCTTGAGTAAGTTGAGAGGCAGTTGGTTTGACAATTTGAATTGATGCAACAGTTGATGCTAGCTCTCTCAATCTTTGCAGTCTTCCATTTCTGATATTTATAGACCTGATTATGTCAATATAGCCGTTGGGAGACCTTGGGAAGGTTTTGTGCAGTGTCATGAGTGGTACTACAGAAAGCAGATTTGCTTTTCTACCAACTGTCAGTCTTGTCACACTGTCACTTATGCTTTTAGAACTTCTCTTGCAGAACCTCCTCATTTGCAGCAGTAGCAGAAACTTCCTCTTGCAATCAGTGAATGTTCTTTCTCATAAATGACTTGGTGTGCTGATTAATGCAAACATTTGATGCATTTAATTTGTCTTTCTGTTCTTGAACCTGTTGGTTCTGCACATGAGAGTAGGTTTGTCAACTTACTCAACCTGAGTAAGCTTACAACCATTTACTTGATCACTGAATCTTGGATTTCTTTGTTCTTCAGATTTCTTTAAGGCTTTGTGACATGTAAACAGCCATATTGCTGCCCCTCAATGCCTTCATAATTCTCTCCAAATTTCTTAGGGTTAATCTTCATTATCTTCCTGCTTGACGTGAGTTCCTTTGTTTCTTTTTTTGCTAAAACTTACTCAATTTGAAATGTTAGAATAACAAATGATCAGATTAACTTAAGCATCTTTTCACTGAGTTTGTTTATCATCAAAACTGAAATGAGAGTTTGTTTCAACAATATGTTACGTTGGGTGGCGTCTAAAGTAAACCTCGAAGAATATGGTTCACCAGTGTACCACTATTATTAACCGTTAGATTTAATATTAAATAAATGAGTGACTCAAATGTTTTACCACTTAATCAGGTCACCTATAATGTTAGAAGTTACAATTTGCCTCCCACAAGTTTAGTTTCAATTGCATTGAAGTCCCATTCTCCTTTTTTACACACCCATTATCAGCCATGGTGGGAAAAAAATAATAAAAATATGCAACTAGTTTTTGGATACCCTCATCGGCCTTCAGCTATCCTCATAGCATTGTATTTGACCCGACTGCCATGTATCCTACTCATCCTGCTTTTCTTTTCCCCTTGTGTTCTCGTTTTTAGGGTTTCTCTTTCGAGTATTTTATCGCTTCTGCAAAAATTGAGTACTGGTGCTTGGTTGATGGGCTGGCTTGGTCCACCTATAGCGATGCTCTTGAGAAAGCCTTCGCTCCCTATGGTGAGATCGTCGAATCGAAGGTCCATTTGTTGCTGAGATAGGACCATACATCAACTCAACATCTCATAATTATAAAATCTCAACATAATGGTGGCTCCTAGGGTGGACAACCATTACATATGGTTCTCCCATGAACCAGTGAAAATAATTTCTATAACAAGTAAACACAGAGCCGAAAAAGTTTGCTACAGTGTAAGAGGAAATTTTTTAAATTGCTAAATGAACCTATTTTTTTCATTAACATTGAACCCAATCAGATTTGAATAGAGACTTATGTCTCAACTTTATGTTATTTGTTTTATTTTAGCATAGTTGGATTTGACTTGTATTTATTTCAGGAATTGTACGGCTTTGATAGTGTGACATCGAGGTCGAGTTACTATTATTATTATTATTATGATTATTATTGCTGTTGTTGTTGTTGTTGTTGTTTTCGCTTTTAGATTTCAAAAACCATGAGATTATGTTATGCTTATTTGAAAAAATATAAGGTCATTGAGAGCTGAAGATTTAATGATTATGATATGTTGAGTTGATGTATGGTGTACAATGTGGTATTCTTGACCGTATGAAAAGATTTTTGTAAAGTCACATTTTGTTTCCCGCCATAAATCAACGTATTATATTATATTTAAGGAAAAATTACTCTAGGGACCTTTTATCTTAGTTTAAAGTTTCACTCCAGTTCTTATCTTTTTTTGTGTCAAGTTGGTCCTTTATGTTCAGAAATATGTACACCATTGGACTAACCCTCATTTCCATCCATTTCCATTACAGATTTGCCCACATGTCAGTTAAGTGGCCTGTTAGTCTGACTAACAGGATGAGTCATTATTATTTTTTATTTATTTATTAAAAACAAAGAAAAACATCTTCTTCCTCTAATCATGGAACCCTAAAAACATCTTTTTTCTCTTGCCATAGAACCATGGTGGTGGTAGTTTGAATACTGTTCTGACCTCAAGTCCACAACATTGTTTTCCGTGGTATTGTCCACTTTGGGACACATGTGATGTGGGCCCTCATGGTTTTGTTCTTAAAAGGCGCCTCGGTGAGTTAAGTCATGTGGGTGTTGATAAACTCCCTTTGATTTTGATTCCCAAGCAATGTGGGACTTTTTGGTGTATCCGGAACAATAGCCCCCAAGTCAAGGCCAAGGGGCTAAAGGGTCGTCAGCCCTCTTGCGTGGCTTAGGCCCTCCTTCTAGCGTCAATGTTCCGACCTCAAGTCTGCAACATCGCTTTCCGAGGTATTGTCCACTTTGGGCCACATGTGATGTGGACCCTCATGGTTTTATCCTTAAAAGGATCCTCGGTGGGTTAATGCATGTTGGTGTTTATAAACTCCCATTGGCCTTGATTCTCAAGCAATGTGAGACTTTTTGGTGTATCCGGAACAGTAGCCCCCCAGTCAAGGCCAAAGGGCTAAAGGGCCGTCAGCCCTCGTGTGTGGCTTAGGCCCTCTTTCTAGCGTCAATGTTCCGACCTCAAGTATGTAGCATTGTTTTTCGAGGTATTGTCCACTTTGGGCCACATGTGATGTGGGCCCTCATGGTTTTGTCCTTAAAAGGCGTCTCGGTGGGTTAAGGCATGTGGGTGTTTATAAACTCCAATTGGCCTTGATTCCCAAGCAATGTGAGATTTTTTGGTATATCCGGAATAGTACAAAGAGCAAAAGAAAGGTAACAAAGGGAGGGGGGATACAAAGGTACCTTCACAACCTAGAAGAAACATCCAAAATTAGAGGAAGAAACAACATCTTACAAACATGAAAGCAGAGGTGAAAATTGCATAGTAATTAGAAGATGGAGAAGATGAAAAATCCCAATTATTACTGGTAGTTACTCTAATGCCATCACCAATGCTCTGCGTTGGCCTCCTCCCTCGTCGAACTGCCACGATGGGTGGCGTGCCACCACCCCCCTCTTCTTTCCCTTTTCGGTCATACTCTCTGTGTGTGCGTGCGTGTCTTTTCCTCTTCTCTTCTTAACAAATCTCCTCATTTTTCCCTCTTCTTTATCTTCCTTCTTCCTCCCTCCTTGTTTTCTTTCTTCTCCATTCTCTCTTCCCCCCAATTTTCTCCTAACCCCTTTGTCTCTCTTAGATGCGCTAAACAACGGCCTCCCTTTCCCCTTTGTACTTCTCCCCTTCTTTTTTATCCAACCTGTAAATTTCCCCTCCCCTTGTGTGAGTATGTATTGTGTGTGTTTTGTAACTTAAGGGTCTCCGGTGGTGGAGAGTTTATCGGTTTCTTGGAAGGGGAAGGAACCCTAACATGTTAAGTAGCGAGTTTCTGGGTTTCTTTGGAAGGGGAAGGAACTGTGTTTTTTTATTTTAATAAAAAATAAATAAAAATAATTACTTAGTCTATGATTTAGACTAACATGACACATCAATTACCACTTAGGCCATTTAACTGACACTTATGCATATCTGTAAAAAAAAATTGATGGAAAATGAAAGTTAGTCCAGTACACATTTTTTGTCAAAAAAAAAAAGTCCAGTACACATTTTAGAATATAAATGATTAACTTGACACAATAAATGATCAAAATGAATCTTACAATTAAGATACAGGACCTATGGAATAATTTTTTCTATATTTAATTAATAAACGTATTTTGGGATAACAAGTGTCACACATTTTGTTAGTAATTGAATAGAGTGTTAATTTAGAATCATTTTTGCTCAATTTTGAAATGCATGGATGCTTGATTTAAGGAATCAAAATTGTAGGAATCAAAACCACCCATTTCTAAGGCCCCGTTCGGGGTGGTGCTAAGTTTTCTGTTTTGGTTTTGAAAGTTAAATTTGGAAACAAAACGTGTTCGGATAAATTGGAGTTAAGTTGGTTTTTTTCCTTAATTTTGAAACAGTTCATATCTAAATCTCAAAACCATAAAAATAGGTTTTGTGATTCTTATTCTAAGTTTCACGCTAACACTGTCGTGCTTTCACTGTTTCTCTTCATCGCATAAATCCCATCACTATTTCTTTTCCCCATTAATTCCTCTCCAATCTCCATCACCAACAACCAACCATGACCATCGACACCCTCCGTCGATTCTTTCTCCCTTGTTTCACCCCTTCCACGACCACAACCACAACCACAACCACAACCACAACCAAAACCACCACCATCAAGCCAACCACCACCACCACCCCAACCAAGAAACAACGTCCCAGCACCTCCTCCATCCGCCACACAACAACAACCACCACTTCCCCTTCTTCCTCCACCTCCTCCTCCGATGCCACCTCCGCCGCGACACCTCCACGCCCCTCCAAATCAATGGTGATTGGGACCATCTTCGGTAACCATCGTGGCCACTTGTGGTTCTGCGTCCAGCAAGATCGCCTCTCCCTTAAACCCTTCCTCCTCCTCGAACTCCCTTTCTCCACCAACCACACGTGGGTGCTGGGTTTATCTATCACTGCAAGTATGATTGCGCTGGAAGACGAAGCCCTTTTTTTTATTTTCAGTGTTGGCAAAGACAAAGAGAGAGACAGGGAAGACGAAGATGGTTCCAGAAGATGGGTTTATCTAGCACTGCAAGTATAATTGTTTTTTTTTGACAATTTTTCGTTTTTTAATTGTTGATCTTTTTTAAATTTTTTTAGTATTTTTTTCCAGAAGTAATTTTTTTTGTCATTTTTTTTGTGCCAATTTTTTTTAATGAGACGAGATAAAAAGAGTGGTTTAAAAACCCAAAACTGAGATTCAAAACTTAGAACTGAAACTCAAAATGGATTTGGTTTCTAAAATTTTCAAAACATAAAACCAAAAACCACCCCGAACAGGGCCTAAAATTATAGAGTTTAAAAGTGTAATTAAACAAAAATATAACTTGAATCAAACGTCCCTTATAAAAGTTTCGTTGCCCATAAAATCTCTAGCAAGACTGTAATTTTTAAAATTAATTAATATAATCCAATAACAAATTAATAAAACTTAGAAAATACTTTTACTAATTGAAAAAATAACTAACATTGAGCATCCAAATAACAACAATGTTATTTGCACACATGATAAGTGGACACATTGGACACATTGGTTAACGAAGTTCAAAATCGTGGTTAATGACGTATTGAGTTTAATTAATGAGTACACCAAGACTGGTTAACGCACTAACTATATGCTGAGTTTCATTAACCTAGATTTTATACATCTATTATCTATTTTAAAAAGTTAACTACAATAATGACACGTGGCAAAAGCCCATTCATCAGCTCAAAACTATTTTTTCCTTTTTTTTTCTTTTCAGATTTGTTGTGCACCCATGAATCACAGATATCTCTGACTAGTTATTAACTGAACTCAATATGCCGTTAACCAAACTCATACATGTATATCCATTAACCAAACTTAATACACCATTAACCATGGTTTTGAACTTCATTAACCAAGGTTTGGAAAATAACATTATTGTTCCATTAATATTCCTTCCATTTCAAAATGACTGATGTCTAAGGTTTTTTTCACAAGGATTAAGAAAAACAATAAATAACTTAGTGAGTGCAATAATTTTACTAAATTGTCCTTGTTAATAATTGATGTATTAACAATTGTCATAAATGTCATAAATGCATAATGGAGTATGATGTATTGGGAATGATGTACATAATACTCCCTCAGTTTCAAAATGACTGACGTTTAAGTTTTTTCACAAAGATTAAGAAAAGTAATAAATAACTTAGTGAGTGAAATAATTTTATTAAATTGTCATTGTTAACTATTGGTGTATTAACCATTGTCATAAATACATAATAGATTATGATTTATTGGAAGTGATGTACATATTATTTATTTGAGGATAAAATTGGGAGAAAAAAATTAATATTATATTGAAATAATAAAATGACAGTCAATATGAAAATTTTTCATTTCTCTAAAACGACAGTCATTTTGAAACGGTGGGAGTATTTATTTGAAGATAAAATTGGATTAAAAAAAATTAATATTATATTAAAATAATAAAACAACAGTCAATATGTAATTTTTTCATTTATCTAAAACAACATTCATTTTGAAAGGGAGGAAGTGACATAAATGACAAGTTGACTTTGGGCTATGGTAACTATTGGGTTGATGGAGGAAACGGGCAAGAAATAAATATTTTTAATTAATTAATGATTTAAAATATTTAAATCCTACTTTTTCCTTTTTTTTTTTTACTAAAAGCATCCTTGTATTCCCAGCGTTAGATAATAAATTACTAATAAAAAATTGAGGTTATATTAAATTTCGTATATATTAAATGCAAATGCAAATGAAAATTTAGTTAATTATACATTTTTTTTGTGAACAGTTAATTATACATTACAAAAAACGCGACATGCATACACAATAATCATAAAATGAAATACTAATAAATTACTCCTTCTGTCATTTTTACCCATATACTGTAATTGCATATAAAAATTGATGAAATTATTGAATTGTCTCAATTCTAGAATTACAATATGAATAAATTTTTCTCTTATTTTATTCTATTTTACCAATGTCATTAAGGTTTTAAAATATTTAAATCCTAGTTTTTCCTTTTTTTAATAAAATCCTGCATTCTCAGCACCCGATAATAAATTATAAAAAATTGATGTTGCATTAAATTTCTTAAATATTAAATGCAAATGCAAATTTAGTTAAAAACGCATGTGCATACATACATAATCATAAATGAAAGACTAATAAATTACTCATTCTTTCATTAATTTACCCATATAATTGCATATTAGAATAATTAAATCATTTTTTTGACCAAAAGAATTAATGAAATCATTGATTGTCCCAATTTTAAAAATGCAATATGAATACCATATAAAAAATGCAGCATGAATAATTTTTTCTTTATTTTCTACTATACCAATGTCATTAAATTATTAAATTCAATGCAGATAAGAAGGAATTGAATTAAAGTCAGAAAAAATTAATTAATATTCTTCAGTCATCATGATATTATATTCTTATTAATGGTTTTCTAGTTTGTGAAAATATTAATACAAAAATTAAATTCTATTTTTATGTTTAAAATAATACTAATAAACAACAATTAATTACAATTGAAAAAATGATATCTTTTTAAATGGAAAAGCACTCACACAAATTCTATATCTATCTATTATAAATAATAATAATAATAATAATAATAATATTATTATTATTATTATTATTATTTCAGGATTTCCTGTTAGGTCACAATTTTTTAATACCATTAATATTATTTAATCATCAAACAATTACAAAAAAAGTCAAACTTTTGAATACTTTTTATTTTATAGTTTTAACTTATTTTCGAGTATAGCCCAATCATCCGAAAAATAAATACATAAAAGATGAATTGTTTCAAATCGTAAATATTTTTGCCAACGTAGTTTGGCTCAATTGGTTCGGCTTTCTGCTCACACATATTGCGACTTGGGTTCGATTCCAGGTGGCTGCGTTGATGGATGATACGTAAATTCCACCGTAAATCCTGGCTCAGGTTGGTGGTTCTCTCTAGCCCTGCACGGAGATGAGCCTCCCCAATCCAAACTTTGATTCCATCAAAAAAAAAAATCATAAATATTTTTTGTGTGCACTGCATATATTATTATTGTTATTATATAAGGGTTTTTCTAACATGTGCAACATTACAAATATTAAGGATTTTCTTTTTGATAATTCAAATGTTAAGAATTTTTAGTTACTCACTTTTTTTCTTATTAATTAATATAATCACTTTTCGGTTTGGTGTGAAGAGCGAAATTATATATATAAAATAAATAGGAAAGTAGGTACTCCCTCGGTCCCAATTTATAAAAGCTTTTTGGTAAAATTTCTCCCACAAATGAATGTAATTAATGTAGTTAAAAACAATAAATTTGTCTACAATTTTTATTGTCTTACCTAAACTACCCCTAAATTCATTGAAAAGGTAAATTAGGTTACACTTCAATTAATTTATTGATTAAAATAAAAGTAAATTAAATAAGGATAATAGGCAAAAAAATAATTAATGCTACAGACAAACTTCAAATGGGAGTACTCCCTTCGTCTCATATTATTTGTCGTTTAAGGTTATACACACATTTTAAGAAAATCATTAATTGCCGACATTTTCAAGGTAAAATAATTTATTTTGACTAAAATACCCTTATAGTAGTGAGAGTTAGGTAGAAAAGTCAATTAATATATGGTAGTTGAGATATAAATACATGAGAGTATTGTTGAAAAAATATTATTAATACTTTCTCGATATTATAAAGTGATAAATAATTTAAGACAAAAAAATATTTCAAATATGATAAATAATATGAGACAAAGAGAATAATTAATAATAAAAAAAGATAATTAATTAGCATTAACACGTGTGTTTGGCTGTGTGCACGTAAAAAAAGGGGGGAAAAAAAGCAACAAACCTCAAATAAACATTTCGGAAAAACAATCGGCGGGGCGTGGAGGGAAAACGGGAAAAACTTAAAAACCAAAAAAAGGGAAAAAATGATTTATTAAATTTTGATAAACAAATAAATAAAATAAGAAGGAAAAAAAAAGCAATAAAAGGATGAGAGAGAAAGGAAAACGGGCCAAAGGGGAAAGAGCGTTTTTTAATAAAACAGCAGTGTGTGATGGATTTTGCTTAGATTTACAACTCAGTTCACACTTCACAGTGGACAGTCACAGACATACAGACAGAGAGACACACCTTTTCGTCTTGACGATGAAAAATTAGTCTAACGTTGTTGCTGTGTGCCTTTGCATTTCCCTTTTGATTTTTTTTTTATTATTATATTTTTTTTATTTCTTTTGGCGCTGGAATGAAGAGGAAGACAACCTCGGAAGCACCAAACGATGTTTCTGCCGTCGATTTTGGTGCCGACGCTATAGATGGAAGTGGAGGGCATGTGGACGGTGGTGGTGGTGGTGGCGATGGTGGCGATGGTGACGGTGATGGTAACAAAAATGCTTCTTTCACTGAAAATGAGAATACCCAGTTGGAAAAAGGGGAAGCTGAGGAAACCCAAGTGGAAAATTCGGAAGAAGAGGAAGAAGAAGAAGAAGCAGATGAAGAAGGAGAAGAGGAACAAGAAGGTGGGGCTCTAGTGCCTAGACCTGGACAGGGTCCCATGCTCGGTGAGGGCTTCTATGAAGTCGAAGCTATTCGTCGTAAGAGGGTCCGCAAGGTAAAGTTTCTTCTTTTCTTCTTCTTTCTTGATGGGTTTTTCTTCTCAAGTTTTTTTTTTCATTTTTTTAATTGTGTTTTTTTTTTAATGTTAGAGCATGATGAATTGATGATTTGTTTTGGTTCAATTTATTCTTTGGCCTGACTATGTTTTTTGTTGTTGTTGATGATGATGACGACGACGACGATGTAAATTTTTAAATGTTGCAAATGCAGGGTCAGGTGCAGTATTTTATCAAATGGTGAGTGCTCCTTTTCCTTTTTTTCTTATTGTTTGGCTGGATTCTCTTAAATTTGAAGGGAAAAGGGCCAAATGCGATTTTTTTTTTAATTTGTTTATTTATTTATCATCGAAGGCATGGATGGGCTGAGACAGAAAACACTTGGGAGCCTCCAGAAAATTTAGCTGGTGTTCCGGATGTTGTTGAGGCTTTTGAGGAGAGGTATTCCCTTGTTCTTCTGTAAAATGTTCACCTTTTTCTTTGGACCATGTTTTAATTATGAGCAAGGATGAAAGATATATTCCGATTTATGTTTTGTATGTGTTGTGTTTGATATGATTTACAAATGGGCTGCGTATAAGCATAGGTTTCAAAGACTGTAATTGTCAAAACCGGATTAATGACTGGATTTTTTTTTTTTAAACTTGTTAACTTACAAATATTGTTTCTTCATTGTTTTGAAGCTTGAGATCGGGAAAGCTTCGGAAGCGCAGGCGTAAGAGTGCGGTTCATCATGCTCAACTCAAGAAGAGGCTGGAGCGTTCTGCCACTCCTTACAGCCTTAGACGGTTTCCAACTAGTACAGTTGAAAACCATTCACGGGCTGCCCCTCTCAGTGATCCTAGTATTCCCGATATTCCTGCCTTTCCTCAGCCCGTGCTTTTTGCTGATGAAGTAGAAAATAATGGTGATGTTAGCAGTCTTGGAAGAGCCAGGCATGGTAATGATAATAGGTCTGCGAATGCTTCAGAAGAAGTTGTTGAAAGGAATGAGGAAAATGATTATGATCCTAAGCTTAGTGAACTTAAAGCTACGACGAGCAATGGAAATGATGCAGATAAGATCTCAATACAGTTTCAAGAAGCTAAGCCTCCTGCAGGAAATTTTCACATGGATGGTCAGTCAAATGGGGTTTGCATGGAACCAGTTGAAAGTGGCCGCTGCAGAGGAGCCAAACGGAGAAAATCTGGTTCTGTGAAGAGGTTCAAGCAAGATTCAGGTGCTGTTGAGCCTGGTAGTACACAAAGACCAAATGCGGCACCCTTTGGTACTGCTGAGCCAGCACAAACAGGCATTTCTGATAATGCAGGTTGTAATAGTCATGCGAAGACCGAACAATCTAGTCCTGCCGGCAATATTGTCAAGATTATAAAGCCAGTAGGCTATACATCTTCAGTAGCCAGCACAATGCAGCAGGATGTTTTAGTGACCTTTGCCGCTATGAGGTTAGTTTCTCAACTAAAAACCGTAACTTTGGTTGCTGTACCTTGGATCAAAATTTCACAGTTGCATTTGTTTTCATAAAATGCTTGCTAGGGTAAATTGATTTTTACAGATATTTAAAGCAATATTTTTTCTGTGACTTGGTTTTTCCATATAGAAATAGAAGAGTTCCGAATGCATATTTTCCCTCATCAATAATGAGATGATGGAAATGTTTGTTTCATGAGCTCAATTTTAATGCTTATTGATGTCTGTTAGTATTTTGTGTACACACAGTTTATCATGCTGCTGTTAATAAATGAAACCACATGGAAGTTTGCAACATCATTTACTTCTATTATATATTTTTATTGATAGAAAATATGCTCTTATGATTAATAAAGAAATAGGTTTTGATTGAGCTTGAAATTTTTTGTGTGATTGAAGATTTCTTCACTTTTCTTTTATTTACTTCTATTATATATTTTTATCGATAGAAAATATGCTCTTATGTGTTATTTGGTACTTGTCTCTTTATTAAAACCTGATTATATATTAAAATGTAATTTTAACTTGTATATTCAGTATGAAATTACTTACAATAGAAGGCGTAACTTTGGATACCAAGAAATATATAAAACATTTATAGCCCTGTGTCATGAAGATTTTGCCTGTAATAAAAGTCTTTTCTCACAATGTATAGTCGGCAACATACACGGATCACATAACGTCACTGATTTTCATCAAAAGCCAAGTTTTCAGATAGGCTATTTAGATTATGGTCTTCTTTTAATGGTTTCTCATAAGGTTTTCTCTGGTCTTCCTTTACCCCTGTTTGTTAGCTATGTTCCATTTGATAACTTTTCTTACTGGTGCCTCAACTGGTTTTCCCTTTACACGACTAAGCCATTTTGAGCAAGATTCTGTCATCTTCACCTTCATAGGTGCTACTCTTACTTTCTCTCCTATATAGTCATTATTGATTGTATCCTTTTTTGTATTTCTCCTCAACCACCTCAATATTCTCATCCATGCAACACTTAGTTCATGCTCTTATGGTTGTTCAGTTAAAATTTCCTTTATCTTGAGAGGATCCTTTTAATCACAAATATTACTTGAAGGATTTCTCCATTTTATACACCTGGCTTGAATCCTAAGATTTACATCTCCCTCAATGACACTCTGTATGTTGTTTTCAAAAATACCCGAATGGTGCAAAGTGTGGTTTGGCATGATTTCCAATTTTGATCTCCAAGCCAATATCAGAAACTTGCATTTCGTTCCAGTACTTAATGGAAAATCATATGGTTTCAAGGCTTCTCTCTACAACTTTAGTTTACCATTTATTTCCCCTCTGAATTCTCCAATTAATATTATATCATGTGCAAAAGTTATGCATTAAGCCATTGACTCTTGAATATGCCCGGTTAGTACCTCCAATGCCAAGGTAAAGAGATTATGACTCAATTATGTCTCTTGGTTTTACAGTTAGTTCTTAGAGCTTGAGGGGGCCATGCCTCCCCCCACCGCCTCCAAATGTTCTTTACTTGTGTTTTCTTAGAATTTTTTTAACTTGTTCCCCCCAAGTAAATTCTCTCAGTATGGCCTCCATCACAATCTTTGTCTAGCTTCACCCCATCTCGGTGTAAACTTATATTTATTAGTAAAATCTTTTATGAACCAACCATGTTTTTGCACATTAGTTTAGCTGTTTTCAAATTTGTTTTATATTTATTGGAAATACACTATATTCCCCAACTGAAAACATTTTTATATTAGTATTCTTTTACCTTTTAACTTTAGGAGATTTTTGGTTTTTTTTAGTCATATCTGTCAATTTTTATTTATCTGATGAGAATGGTTTCGTTTTTAATTGAATGTATTGGATTAATTTGCTTGGTAGATTTGAACTGTTTCAATTTTGTGAAAACTTATGGCTTAGATAAATTTGATTGGGCATGTAAAACTGGCATTCACCAAATTTTGTGGAGTTTTTTGGTTTGCTATTAATCTTTATAATTGGTGGTTAAAGATGTGGGTTGAATATGTTTACTAATGTTAAATGGGCGCATGCTGTTCTGAAGGTGACCTGTTTTTCTTAGTATATCTTGTTAGCCTCTCAATTTAGAGAGACTGGGAGTCCTGAAAGGATTTTCATTTAAAATGTGTCTTTACATGTTAATTTGTAGTTAAGTTAACCTGACATTAGCAGGTCCTTTTTTTTTTTTTTGAATATGAGAGCAATTGGAGAGACCGAAAATCATTATGGTTATCTGAGAATATATTTATATTTGAAATAATTTCAAGCTAAGTAACCTGGATTGTATAAAGAGGTAGAAAGTAATAAAGGAAGCAACAGGCTTCTTTTATTTATATCAAGACTACAACTGCACAGAAATTTGTCCAAGGTCTCAATGTTATCAATGGCGGATGGCGGTCCATGGCGGAAAGCCAAAAATCCGCCATAGAAAAATGGCGGATTGCGTTGCGGGAAATGGCGGACGCCATGGCGGACTAAATAAAATACAAATGAAGGAACAAAAATTAAAGGGAGAAAAGATTAAAAATAGCATAAAAAGAGATTAAAAAAATAAAATTAAAAAGTATAAACTGGAAAAAAAATTAAAACAGAGAAGAATGAAAAAAATAAAAAAACTATTTAAGAAATAAGAAAGAAAAAAAAAAAAAAAACTGGAAAAAAAATTAAAACAAAAGAATTTAAAAAAAAAAAGAAATAAAATAAAATGAAGTGAAAAAGAAAAATAAATACGAAAGAAGGCGAAAGAAGAACGAGAGAAATGTAAGGAAAACGAAACGAAACGAAACGAAGATGAGCAGTCAGCAGTCAGAGAATGAGAGAAATGCGCACCGGGTTGCGATTGCGACTTAGCCTGAAGTCGGGGAGGCGCGGCGAGGCGCGGCGCAGGGTCGGCGAGGCGAGGCGCGGCGCGGGGTCGGGGAGAAGAATGAAGCAGTGGCGAGAGAGAGAGACAGACTGAACGAGTTTAGGTTTGTTTGTTTTACAGTTAAATGAACCGGGTCGGGTCGCGGGTCGTCAGCCAAACAGCAGGCCTTTCGCGCTTCTGGGCCGGGTTTCCGCCATGGCGCCCGCCGTCCGCCATGGCCGCCACACGCGAAGCGGCCGCCACGACCCGCCATTTGGAATCCGCCTCGCCACCGCCTGGACAGTGGCGGTTTTCTCACGATCCGCGACCGCTTTCCGCCATGGCCGATATTTGATAACACTGCAAGGTCTTTGGACAATTGTACCTATTATTTTTTGCTTTTGGCCTGTATGACTTAGATTCTATGAAAGCCTAGGATTTCATTTTTCATTATGTAACTTTTTTTTTCCCTAAATTTGTATCCATTACGTATTTCTTTCATGGAATGAGCTGGATTATTTTATTATCCTAAAACAATGCTTCTTATAACACAGCTCAACTTTATAGGTCTGATGGAACAGAAGTTATGGTTGATAACAAATATCTGAAAGCATACAATCCGCTTCTGGTAATCCCCTATCTCTTTAGACATATTGAATTCGATCATTCCCTTGTCAATTTTACATGGCTTCATAGGCTTATTATTATTATTATTTGATGACAACCAAATGGATAGGTTGCCTTTTTGATGATCTTAGGTTGAATTTTTTTAGTTATATTAACTAAGTCAGAATTGTGTTGTAAATGAAAAGAAGAAAATATACAAACGGAAGAAGAAAGAGAATGGAGTATGGCGCCACAAACCAAGGGGGTTTGATAAGCCAAGTGAAGTTCGCCACAAGAATCTTGGATTCTTGATAAGAACAAGGGTGGCTCAACCAAGAACCAAAGAGAACAAATTCTCACAA
This sequence comes from Calophaca sinica, assembly GCA_037113605.1. Classification (NCBI taxonomy): domain Eukaryota; kingdom Viridiplantae; phylum Streptophyta; class Magnoliopsida; order Fabales; family Fabaceae; genus Calophaca; species Calophaca sinica. The sequence goes on along the minus strand of CM073731.1, from coordinate 137,560,629 downwards.
ATGGATTCAATCCAAATTCAACATCCAAATCCCTTTCATTCTTGTTCTAAACACATATATATAGGAAATTTTTTGGGGGATGGGGCATAGGAGTTACCTAAGCATGCAAGTCAAAGGTTGCCCTCGTAATAACCATGTGCACTGTCCACACAAGCATAAAACATGTGCACCGTCCACACAAGCTTAATTAACATGTGCACCGTCCACTTATTACACTTTATTGAATTAAAATAAACTAGAAAATGCTATTTTAGAGAAGTGGACATCCAAGCCATCATGGGTCTTCAAGTTTGATGAGATAATTGATCAATTTGGGCTCAACTCTATCAAGACTTGAATTTGGGCTAGCTTCATTTAAGGTTGTCATCATTTGATTTAGGACTTCTTGGGCTTTCTTGATCCTAGCTCGTCATAGGTCCACCAAGTCCTTGTAGTGCTTCTTGATCCAAGCTCCTTAGTGGGCTCACATCATTATTATAACAAAATGTGAATGCTCTTTTATTCACCTGAAGCTCATGTATTTCTTATGTTCCAGCTGATCAATTTCTATGAGCAGCATCTCCGCTACAGTCCGACATAACAGAAGGGAGTTTAGTTAGATTTTTCATGTTGTAGAATGTCGTACTTTTGTAGATGCTGAAGATAGTGAAGACATTGTTTGTTAGTGATACATAGGTATGGCTATTTAACCAGTTCAATAGTTTGTGGCTACATACTGTGATGCATGCTGATGTTCTATTGGGGACAGCACAAAGGACTATGTATTTTCAATGCCTCCACATATGAGGTTTAGAGGTGGTTTCTATAGAGTTGGTCAAGAACAAATCTCTTTTTTTTTTGGATTAATGTCAAATTTTCTTGAAGTTCTTTATTTATGAGCAATTTGCATTTGCCTATCATATTTTGAGTACTGATTGGTTGATTGATCTGATGCTTAACCATAGACACAACTGTTAAGATGCATGGTAAATCTCATTGAAATGCCATGCATCACCCAGTTCTCTTAGCATGAAGCACCAGTGCTTGGTTGGAAAGGTTTTTTTTTTTTTTTAAGTCGATTTAGACCTTTGGTATGTTAAGGTTATTATTATTTTTGCAACAAAAATTGGCAGCTATGATAGGCACTCCCAAAGCTACCGAGCATAGTGCTAATGAGTAATGACGTGTTGGGGCTGCCAGTAGAGGTCCAATTTAGAGGATCACTGCACAGATCCATATCACAAGTAGTCTCATCCTGTTATAACTACTCAACTAGTCTTTAGATGCTAGGGAATCTCCTCATGGAGGGTTGCCCAACAAGAAAGATTTTAGCGTGAGTTTCGTTGTGATGAAAGATAGTGGAAGAGAACCTGGGAGACTAAAAACACGTTTTCTGAAATATTTGTGTTTGTTTTTGATAGATTACTGAAGGAAAAGAAAAATAAATATGGGAACCACTCAAAAATGTTTTCTTCCCAAATTTGAAACGTGCAACAATCTTTATTAATGAAATTATTCAAATACCCTTACTTTATTTGCTATCTTTTATTCATGAATAAATAATTTTAAAAAATAAAAGAATTATTTTAAAAATTTTTAGTATTTTAAATTTATTTTGGATTTTGAATAAATATTTTTTTTTATATTAGTGTGACTATTTTTATTTTTTATTCTCTTTATCCTATTTTATTTTTACTTAAGGTTATTTTTGTTATTTAACAAACTATTTTTCTCTTTCCTTTTTCTATGCAACCAAAGAGGGGAAGAGACATTTTTTTACCTTTCTTTCATTCTACTATCACTTCTATCAAACAACTGAAAAATCACTTCACTTTTTACTCTTTCTTTTCTTCTACTTCTCTTTCTTCTATCTTTCTTTCCTCTCATTTTCTTTCATAAACCAAATAAATCCTAAATGTCTTTGGGGGGATTCAAACCCTTACCAAATGAGAGATGAAATTCCTTAGTCTGAATTCCTAACCTAACCACTTGTGCCAACCATCGATGACAAAGTCCATGATTGGTTTATTTTTTATATTACCACTTCTCTTAGTTGAAAAGTGATCAATGAAATGCTATCGATGATTGGATCCAAAAGAAAAATGACAAATGAAAACGATAAAATCTAAAAATAAATTTTGAAAAATAAAGAGATAAAAATAAGTAAAGGTTTATATTAGATTCATTGTTGGAGGATTACAAAATGAAGTAGTACAAATAGTATTTATAAGTCTTAAAATGGCTGGTTAACTTATACAGAGTCTTTTTATCACATTCTTAACTCAGGTGGGTTCCGTAGACAAGTTTCATAGGCAGTACTACGGTGGACCACGAGTTTTCACCATTTGATAAAAAGGGCACACAAATTTTATCATGGTCCTTCCACACAAAATCTTACTCTCTGATCCTCTTCCAGTCTCTTTCTCTGCCGCCAACCTTCGCCTCATTCTCCCTCTGGCGAGCCAGACGCCTCTGCAAAAGTACTCCATTGTGGAAGACTCAAAACCTTCAAATTTTGTGCCGCTGTGACAACTTGCAAGACCAACTACCACCGCGTTTTGCCACGCCGTCGTGACCCACCGCGTTTTGCCACACCGTCACGTTATCGAATGCCATCATGTCTTATAAGAAGAAGATAAAGAAGGGCACAAGGAAACCCATAATCACAAGCACTAAAATCCAGAAGCATTTTTTTACGAGATCTGAAAAATAAAAACCCAAAATCAAAGCCACAAAACTTAGATCTTAAAACTCAAAACCTATGGTGGCAGCTGGTGGTTTGACACGATTTGGGGTTGCTCACGGTGGTTTGAAGCGGCTCCTGAAAGGCAGTTGCTATGGGTGACTGTGTGGCTTGCAGCGACTCCTGAAAGGCAGCTGCTGTGGTTTACTGTAGATTTTTTTTTTGTGTGGGTTTAAGGTTGATGGTGGAGTCTCAGATGAATTTAGTGTGGTGTGAGCATTAGAATAAATTTGTTGTTGCCGGTTGAAGGAGATAAATTAGATGCTAATTAAAGATTGAAAGACCTGACTTTGGTTGGTAGCTTGATGTAGGTTGGATGGGGTTCACGGTTTGAGCACGACGGTGAAGTTACATGATGGTTAGAGTTTGGGAAGGAGGTTGGAAATGATTTAATGTTGGGGACTCACCATTACAACTACAACCAGTGGAACTGTAAAAAATAAATAAATCTATGGTGAAAACTCATGGTCCACCATGGTACTACTTATAAAACTTGTGCGCGGTAAAATCCACCCTTAACTCACTAATACATGTTTACAACTCAAGTAAGATAGTGGTTGATAATTATAATGTTGGTGATTATTATAATTTAGATCAGCTAAGCTGTGTACAAAAATATATTGTTCGACTAATGTTCTAAACCTCTTTTTAGTTGACTGTGCTATCCCTATAAAAATAGGAATACTGTTACAATTGTTTGCAACTCTATTGAATTGGTCAATTTGCATCATTTTTTCCAAAGTAGCTAGTGTTGTGCAACTAAGGGGAATTACTAAATGCACCCACAATTCTTATATGATATCCCACATTTATTTTATTGGACTAAAATATCCTTTAACACTATTTTTTTTTTCCAAAACGGAACAATTTCTTTTCAGTAAACATTTATTCTAAACAAAATATATACCACAAACTAATTGTTTACATATATTGGAAATTAGTAGTTTCCGGTATGTATTTATACATGTACCAGAAATTAGTAATTTATGGTATGTATTTAGTTGTAAAAAAAATGGAATATTTTAGTCCAAGAAACTGGATGTGGGGTGTCACTCAAGAAATGGCGGGTGTGTGTAACAACACCTAGCCTTTGCATCTACTAATCAAGTAATTTGAACCCAATGCTAATCAAGGTTTTAGACTCTCAGTGATTCAGCTCCCTAGCTACATGAGTTGATTAATTCGACTGCTCACCTTCTCGATTCGTTTTTGACCAATAAAAAAAAATTCTCGATTGGTTTCAAAAGAATGTTTGTACGACTGGATTAGACCTATTTCAATCCATTTATCTAAAATCTTTAATTGACTCGATTCACTCTCATTCGCTGACTAACTTGGCTAACTCATTGTCTCAACTGCTTTTTAGAATCTTCGGTCGATGTTCCTCAACTATTTGACCCTTTTCAACTAAAAATGAGATAAAAATCAAGACAGAAAATGACCAATTTGGTTTTCAATTTCATATATAAGCAGAGATGACACGAACCCTTTGGTTGGTATCCAACTTCAAAGACCTTTATATGGCTACATTTTTTATGTTTAATAATATTCTATTAATAATGGTCTCGAGAAAATAATAGGAATTAATAAAATAAAAGGTATTTACTGCTAGGGACGTTGGGATAGCTCAACCAATTAGACTGCTAGAGACGTTGGGATAGTTCACTCCTATTGCATCTGCAACAATCAACCACCTCACAATTCAATTCTCTTATAAATTGCATTAATGCTTCTTTCAACATTGTAATCTAATTATAGTTAACACATGGAAGGGCCATCACCGTTGGTGCCTTCTCTATTCTTGCTTGTCTTGGGAATGCTAATCTACGGGTCTAGTGTGCTATCCATTTGGGACATGTCATTATCTTTATTTCAAATGGTATCGGAAGCTGAAGAGAAAAGTTTCACAACTTTAATCCTTGTGCTTCTTGTTCTTTTAGTATTTGTGCTTATTTACCTTCCTTCTTCATTTCCCTTCTCTGGCACCAAGTCATCTTATGGTACTATAAACCGTCATGTCACCATCCATAGCCATGATTATGATGAATTTGGATTCGGCTTTGGAACATTGCTCTTAGTTTTGCTCTTCATTCTTTTGTATAATCTAATATGATACTACCACACTTAAGGTTCAAACAAAGGGATGATGCATTCCTATTTCCCTCTGCTCTGAGATAATGAAATTTAAAATGATTCGAAAAAGAGAGTAGAAACTTTCTGTTTGAACCATTTGTGAATGGGGTAGAGAAGGGTTAGTGTGTGTCTATGTTTCTGTTTAAAGCCCACATCGGCTAGTGCAGCAATTAAGGTAAGGTGTTAACATTATAAAATAGAAGGACTTCGGAATACTCAAACCACGGAGCCGTGTGATGAGTACATAGCGAACTATTCTTTCGCCTTTTACTAAAGAATACCGTGTGCTCGTCACTCAAAGCGGCATACGCTAATTTTTGGAAGAGTCCTCTTTATAGGGGGCTCTGTAATGTTAGTTTAAATTTTTAATTATGCTGTTAATAATAAGTATAATGTGTATTTAAAAATGATTACGTGTAACAAAAAATATAGAAGTCTAGTATGTAACAAAAATATATGCTAAAAAATTATTGATTTATAGGCAAAATTAATAATAATAAAATTTAAAAATATTACATACTTTTGTCATCTCAATTTCACTCACTTATTTCTAATTAATCATTCTCTTACATCTGTTAGAATTCATTCTCTAACTAGTTTTAACATACCTGATTAGTGATTATCATAGGCTTTAGACCGAAAATGAATATCTTAAGGAAAGAGAATAGGTGACAGCTCCACTACCCAAGAATTTTATTGGGTACAGTACCTAGTATTCATGCCATTGTTTTCTAAAAACGTTTTTTATTTTTATTTTCTAAAATTTGTATTCATTTTATATCGCTAACAAGAAGATGAAAGACTCTTGTAGTAAACAATTGTGGTAGAGAGAAGATGAAATACTAGTCAATGAGAATCTATTTTTAGAAACAATGAAAACAATTTATTGACATTTTCAAATTTTTAAAAATATTGAATTTGTTTTCTCTAATGATTCTTAGTTTAAGTGGAAATGAAAAGGGGGCTTTTGCCCCCTCTACTTCACCTAAAAAAAAAGTAGAAATGAAAACATGAAACAATCAAATGAAGTAAATGAGCCCTTAATTTTGAGTTATTTTTGTCTTATTGGTATCGGTACTCATAATTAGCATTCAATTAAAAATAAGTGAGTGAAATTGAGATCACGAATGTATGTAATATTTTTAACTTTTATTATTATTTTTGCCTATAAATCAATATTTTTTAGCATCAAGATTTGGATACCTAAGATCAATTCTATAAGGCCGAAATGAAAGTCATAGGAAAATCGATCATATTGTGTACTAGGGCCGTATTTAAAACAACATCAAAATACTAAAGTCTTATTAGTAATAAGTGAGTGAAAGACTTATTGTAGAGAATTGATCTTAGGCATCCAAATCTTTATATGCATGGCAAAGACTTACTATTTTAATAACAATTTATATGACTTTAATTTCTAATTTATCATGCATCCAAAGACTTATTATAGAGTTTTTCTAACGTGTGCAACATTGCACAGATTAAAACCCATTAATTACTCATTTTATTTCTTTATTAATTACCTAATTTTCTATTTATTTTATAGATTTAATCTCTCTCTTCCCACCAAATAGGAAAATGAGTACTACCACCGGTCCATATTATAAGAAACAAAACCATAATTCACACAGACCAAAGAATTGCATTGAAACTTGTTTTTTCTAATTAATACTTCTAAAAGTTGAGTTTTCTTCCAAAACTATCCCTTATATGAAATTGTATATAATTAATGCATAGGAAGTAGGTACATCTCGTTAATATAAGTCTCGCATTAAATAAAGGGGTAAAAATAGAAATTAGTATTTAATGCATTATAAAATTGATGTTTGTTGCTTATAATTTGGACAAAGAAAAAAGACACATTTGTTTCTTATAATATGGACCGAAGAGAGTAATTAATAAGGGAAAAAACTAAGTAATTAATGGGTCTTAACCTGTGCAAGATTACACATGTTAAAAAAATCATTATTAAAATAAGTCTTTGCCATTCATCTAAAAACAATCCTCTACATGCATTCAAAAAATTAATTAAAAGAATCAATGTTTTCACAAGGCAATTGATTCTCTTAAGAATTATTCTCGCAAGACTTAATTTTTATTGGCAAAAAATTACACGTACAGGGTGCACACTATATCAATGTGTATAAGTCTATCGCAAATTTCTTCACAGGGGTAGCGAGAAAAAAATCCCAAATTCTATAATTTAGGATTCATAAAAATTGGGAAAAAATCAACCATTCAGTAAAACTCATCTCATCCAGACATATCAAAATAACTTAATCCTAATAATCTAACATAAAAGACTGCTCTGTTCGAATAATTTTTTATTTATTAATTAATAACAATAAAGAGGCATGCTTGAAACCATAAACCAAAGTTCTTTAAGCAGAAACGATAAGGTCAAATCATGCATTCATTAAGAACAAAACTTTAAACTTGATACACATAGAATCTACGACACACTGGATTATTAAGGATTAAAAAAATACTTGGATCTATCACTAATGGTCACAAGACAACAACGTGAAATCACACGGAGAGAAAGAGTAAAGAGGTGCAAGTAGCATATGATAAACACCCGTTGGTTTTTTGGTTCTTCATCCGGTATATTAGGGACCACAACCTACTTATGCTGTGACTTTCCATTAGGGTTCCTATTATCCCGAAATAGGTTGTCGCTGACATTCACTCATATATTTGATCCATATCAATTAATTAATTAGCTATCCAATAAAAAATCTAATCAGTCTTTTTTATACTTATTTTGACGTGTCGAAAGCTCCTAATTTATAAATAGCCCCACATCATGATATTAGAATATAATCAATTAAGAATTTTCCAACATGATCTAGTCGTGTCTGTGCTTATGGGTTCGGTCTGAAGAAGGGAAGGTCATAGCTTCTCGAAATTGGAATTAGGGGAACTTGGAGGAACTTTCTAATGTGTTTGTTGAAACAAATGGACTGGATTTGAGATTTTAAAGGGCATAAATAGTAGATGTGGAATATTGGAGAAAGCAACTCCATGTGGGTTGCGGTGAAAGTCCAATTAGGTTAGATTTGCAGTGTTTCTATTATCCAGCAGACAATTCTAATCGGGGTGGAGAAGAAAGCAGAAAAAAATCAGATGCAGATATTCTATCATAAGATCGGACGAGACTATAGATCCAACGGTGATTAAACATTGTGGTACGTGCACCACCTATAGCGGCACAACAGGCTAGACAAAGCCCGATTTAGTTCTTCGTATAAGACTAAGTTTTGAAATGAATTTTTAATTGAAAATGGTTGGTAAAGGGTTTATTTAAAAAATATAAATTAAGAAAAGTAACAATATACAACTACAATAATATTGCCTAAAAAAAACCATAGTAATACACTCTTCCCTGAAATAATGGAGCCACACCTTAGTGGTAACACTTTATCCCTCTATCTCTCAAATTTTGTTTTCATGCTACCACTAAGTATGTTCCTATCATTTACTCACTGCTCATTTGATACCAAGGTAAAACTAGAAACAGCTATAAATCATAATATATAATGGTTCTAAAAACTATTTTTTACGTGTTCATATTGGCCAGGGCAGTTGCACTTAAACGGACTCCTCATCCTTGGGGACAATGCCATTGTTTTCTGGGGTAGGTGCCCTCCTGAACTTTGACCCTAGTTGAATTCCAATACTTGCACCGTTATGAGAACTTCCTTGGCCGGATTGGTTCTCACCTTTTAGTCCTTTCTTCTTTGCCTTTTGTGCCCAACCAACAAGGCGTGCTTGCACTTGCTCATCAAATATGGCACTCTTAAAGTCAGTTCCCATCTACATCGAGTGAAAATAAATTATCAATGTCAATGCAAAAAGGCCTCAATTTAGAATTTAGAAAACTAAACCCCATTTGTTTTGAGAAAAACAAATATTTCCCTTTCGTTATAATTATAAAAATATTTATAGTGTTTTCGCTCGTCTAAGACAAATCTTTGAAAACAGGAAACAAAATAAAAATTAGACGACATTTTTTATAACAGGAAATATGAATAGAAAATGTTTTCTTAAACAAAAAGTGCCCAAATGTAATATGATTTTCAGTTTGTAAAGCAACTCAAACTCACCTGTGTAACAAGTGCATACAGTGGAAGGGTACTGTAACTACATAGTATTTGAATAAATACCCTACAATCTCAAACATAAAGGGGGTAAGAAAAAAGGGATTAAAAGAGGAAAAGATTTAGATTCAAAATTTACATGGAAAGAAGTCCCTATATATAAAAATTTAGTGTTGTTAAGTTACCCAATAATGAGCCTTGGAATAATGTAACGGAGTTGTCCCATTATACATGAGTGTAAGCCATATGTGACCTGAGATACAAAGGCATACACTCTCAAAACAAGAAGAGAGAAAAAAAAAATGAAGAAAGTAAAAGCATAATAAAGAATATCATAAATTGTGATTTAATTAGACGAATATATATGCTTACTGTTGGTGTTGGGACTTTTAGTCCCACATCGGGTAAAATAGTAAAGAGGAGTGAACCTCTTTGTTATAAAAGGAGGCTTGGGCCTTGGTTTTATGTACACCATTCAAAAGCTTGTCTAGCAACTTTTGTCTCTAGATAAATTCCTCTCTTTGTTTTAGAATTTAATAGAATTCTTAGTATGCTCTGTGGTTGCAGTTTGGGCTGAACCTCCACATCAGAAAAAGAATTTATTAGGAATATTTCTTGTAAAAGGAGAGGTGTGAGAAGTAAGTTTTGCTAGTGGGGAAGCTTTGTGGGTGTGAGTGCGAGAGAAAATTGTGTAGTTGTAATATTTTTTTCACATAGTGGATTTTTCTCTGCGTGCTGGTTTTCTCCTGGTTTGGGAGTTTTCCACGTTAAATTCTTGTGTTGTTATTATTTCTCTATTTTGTTTTTCCAATTTTCATAAGTGCGCTTTAAGGAAGAGAATTTGAAGAGTCAAATTCCCAACAAGTGGTATCGAGCAGTGTTCTCGCCAAAGAGGATGTCGGGAAGCGAGTTTCAAATGCAAATGATTTGATATAGAGAAATTTGACTGAAAGATCAACTTTGGTTTGTGGCAAATACAAGTCAAGGATGTGTTGATTCACTGGTTTACACAAGGCTTTGAAGGCGTGGTTACTCCTGAAAGTAGTGGAGATGCCGATAATGAGGCTAACATTTTCTCCGATTTTGATGTCTTTTGAAAGAAGGACATGTATATCCTGCATGGCAGGTCCCAAAGTTGCCATGATAAAGGATATTAAATGTTAGTTGGACCACATTTTGCACACGGCATTGGTTGACATTGATGCAGGGTGTGTGGTGAAATTTATGTCGATGGCTGATTAACTTCCATGAGAGTCAAATATGGGAGTTGCACCATAGTTTTTTTCAGCAAGGTTATATTTCGACATGTGCCGATGTTAAATGCTTGGGATGGCTAGTTCTGAGTGATTATGCTTTTATGGTGGAGCATGATCATGCGTTGCTGATAGCGAAAGCTATGGGAATCTTCATCAAGGTGGAGCGTTGGGGACCACAAAGTCACAAGGTGGAGATTGTTGGTGTTGGGACTTTTAGTCCCACATCGGTAAAATAGTAAAGAGGAGTGAACCTCTTTGTTATAAAAGGAGGCTTGGGCCTTGGTTTTATGTACACCATTCAAAGCTTGTCTAGCAACTTTTGTCTCTAGATAAATTCTCTCTTTGTTTTAGAATTTAATAGAATTCTTAGTATGCTGTAGTTGCTTGAATAACCTCCACATCGTAAAAGAATTTATTAGAATATTTCTTGTAAAAGGAGAGGTGTGAGAAGTAAGTTTTGCTAGTGGGGAAGCTTTGTGGGTGTGCAGGGGTGCAGAGAGAAAATTGTGTAGTTGTAATATTTTTCTACATAGTGGATTTTTCTCTGGTGCTGGTGGTTTTTTCTCCTGGTTTGGGAGTTTTCCACGTTAAATTCTTGTGTTGTTATTATTTCTCTATTTTGTTTTTCCAATTTTCATAAGTGCAGTTTCTGGGGAAGAGAATTTGAAGAGTCAAATTCCCAACACTTACCAATATCCAGAAAAAGAATGCTATCTCAAAAGAATTTTGGAAAAGGATCAAGTGAATCAAGAAGAGGACGATGCGGGGGCGGTGAAACCAGAAGTGATCATCTGATGGTTGAACAACTAATTCACCTTGTATGGCTGAATGCTTTTCAGCTACTTCATGAGCTAATTGAATTATTACATGTTCTAGCTTAGTTCCCACAGCAAGTAGAAGCTGAAGAATGCAAAACAGGAAGAAAAAAAAATTAAATAAGATAGAAGGCTGGAAAATATATAGTTAGAAAAAGAATACATCAACTTGCATGTTGAAAATTCATATATATAGGCATGCCTATCCATACATGACTCTTCTATAAGTAAAATATGAATTGGAAAAAATTGAAAAATAAATCTCAGAAACTACTGAATGTAACTACCTAAAAGCACACTCAATTCTATCCATTTACCACCTCTAAGAAAAAGATAGTAGATAACATATCACATTAGTGTATCTGTAATAAGAATTTGAAGGGTGTCTTTGAGACCAATTTCCTATTAACCATGCAACAAAAAACAATGACACAGCATCAAGTTAATGGAATCAACAGTTTAGTTTAACTCTTGAACTGTACTTATTTTAGTAGATTAGGAAACATACATCTTGCAATATTCAATTTCCCCCTATCCCTTGAGCAAAGTTAAGAAATGACGTGTTAGCAAGCCAAGTAAAACAAATTTGTGTACACATAAATGTCCATGGAAAAAGAGCCAAACAAAGTTATGAAGACACTTACAATGACAGGAATGAAAGCAATCCAGAAATATGTGTGCCAACCTGGAACAATAAGCAGACATCTTAATTTTGAGATCCAGATTAATGTTCTCTGACAACTAGGAAAACCCAAACATGCCACTAAAACTATCACTCCTTTTAGGAAAAAGTTTATGAATCATTTTGTTGATGATGCTCATTGCTCATGCTCAGAACCCATTGCATACTCACATAAAAAAAAAGTCCTTCACTCCTCTTCCCTTTTCATAGAAGAAATTTTTCTTTAAATGTATTTCATCAACAAAAGCACAGTGATTAGGAAAAACATACTGCATACATAAACAATGCCATATAGTACCAAATTACCAACAAAATTGGCCACTTTAGCTCAGATATTGATACGTGTAGAAACACAAAACAGGCAGTCAACCATAGCAGTGCCAATTAGACAATGATAGCAAAAAACCACACAATTGTAACTTCTCTTGCTCAAATAGGTTCATAAACAATCAACTCATCACACTAGTATTGAATTCACAAGATATTATCTGAAAGAATAACCATATATCTAGTAGAAAATTTGGACAGCATGCAGCACAACTGTTGAGACACAGGACAAAAGTGCTAAGTCTTGTAGCATACCATTGATATTAAGCAACAAAAAGATGACCACAAAGATCCAAAGATACCAACTGCAACCATGAAAATAAAATCATGAATTAGTGACAAGAGAGAATCAATAACTTTACATTATAAGCCGAGCAACGAAAATTTGGGAATTTAACTGATGAATATGCGTGATAAAATAAGCATAGAAGCTTGAAAGAAGCGCATACCTTATACCAACAACTTTCTTGAAGTCATCTTCAAGTGCACGGATCATGTACTTGTGGAAATTAAACTTTGGATTTCCCCTACAATGGGTCTAAAACAGAGAAACAAAATTAATAATATGGTTCCATCATAGACAATGGCAAGATTAGAGTTTATTTACAGCAAATATGGCACACTAAAATCTTACCATAATGAAACCAAGCCTTAATGTCATATAATCCAACTTCGTCACAGATCCATAAAATTGCTTGAAAAAGGATCTCTGAAATAAAAATGAAAAATTACCAACAATGTCAACAACAACAACATGGCAAAGATGCTTGGCAACACTTCCACTAATTTGTAACTTGTGTGGTCTAGACTCTACAGTAAGGATCAACTTGTTTTAAAACTGTTAAGAACTAAGAAAATTCTTTATTCAAACTTGAAAAATGAAGCAAAGAGCTGCATAATAATGAAAATAAATATTGGCAGGGGTCCAAAAAGTAAAAATGAGATTTAATAGAAATCAACGTAATATGAAAAATAGACCCTCTCATGTTAAAATTTCACTTGATCTTCTTTGTGGACATTACAATAAGTGGGAGGCTATCAAAATTTATGAATATTTATAAAGAGATAGATAAATACAAAATTTTCATGTGACAAGATCATGTGAAATTTTAACATGAGAAAATCCATTCTGATATGAAATCATTGTTTTACATCAAGCTACACAGCCAATTCCAAAATCCAAGATGAAAGGATTGTAAAGGGATTTAGCATGATATGAGTATATCTTCTAATTTTTCAATGTTTCAGGCTATTAAATTCATATGGATAACGTACCAACCAACCCAGTATAGCAGAATCTTTGCCAAAACCGGTAAAATGATCCTTGATAAAAGCATGCTGGTGAACATGAGTCACTGACCCTTCTGCAACTGCATTAGACCAGTATGCATATTATAAAGATTAGTGAGGAGAGAAAAATATTAAGATAAATTATCACAAGTTCAATGAACAATTAGAAAATTATGGTCAACAGTTTAATGGTTCACACAGACAAAAATTTAGTCTATATAAATAAAGCAGGATCATATTGATTTGAAAGAAATATACCATGTATGTATGTATGTATGACTCCACAGGTTGCTAAAATATTTGAACATAGAGAGAACACAGGATACCATATATAACTGATCAAATTTGTTTACCTAGCCGTCCCGGTGATCCATTGTTCTCATCTGCAATAGAGTCTTCCCAGTTCTTCCACCGGCGAATCTATTAATGACAACAATATTTATTATTAATAGAGAAGATCTTTCAACAAACACAGTTTATAATAAAAAGTGTACAGATTAAATACTCACACTTAATCCTCCAAAAACAATAGTCAGAACACAGTAGGTCACATGGACAACAGCTAGGACAAAAATAAAGATATGCAGGTGATGCAATGCTTCCACTGATAATAGAGGTGCCTTGCCCTGCAAAAGAAAATAATAATAATAATAATAATACAAAGTATGATTATAAAGATCAAGAGTTCAGTTTGCAACTGCAATTGCACTCCAATATTAAGATCTTAGGAGTTTCTGCAAGTGCATCACAAATACAATTGTGTCTGTCTACAAGAGGGGTATGTATTTTATATTCAATTTTTTCATGATTTCAAAAAACTTGTATACAAATTTTCATAATTTCAAAAAACTTGTATACAACAAATTCTCATAATTTCAAAAATATTGAAACAATTTAAAACTTTGAACAAGTTGAAAAGGTCACCATAAGTCATAACATGCAATATGTCCTAAGTTTTTCATTTTTGAAAAATACCTTGGCAGCGCAGTGTCCAAGTTTTGCATGATCTGTTGGTGGTGGTTGGTCCTCCTCCTCAGATAGAAGGCGCCTAGCAGTGCCATAGAAAGAGAAAAAAGTCCGAAAATGTGAAGTTGGTGTTTTTGATTCTTCCTTTTCTTTATCCTCAAGGCTACAAGGAAGCACATGATTAGTCCAACCCACTGGAACGCAGATTTTGGTTATCCCATTTTGTGATACCGTCAGAAGCAGAGAAATAAAACCCAACAGCATCAACTCTGAATAAACAAACAAATAAAAAAAATCATAAAATAAAACTGAACACATCATTATTATTATAATATCATTATAATTATAAAATAAGAAGAAAAATAAAAAAAGAATTCAATTAACCTTCTTTGATTTTTTCCAAAGCTTGGTAGAGTGGCTTCTGGTTCTTCTTCTTAAGAAACTTGCCACCATAATGAAGAAAACGCTCGACGGCGAAGGAAACGGCAACGATGACAGTGCAAACGAGAGCAACTACCCACGTCGGAGTGAACTCCAAATCGCTCCCTTCTTCATCCTTTCCACCACTCATTCTCGCTGACTTCGTCGATCAACCTCTCTCTCTCTCTCTCTCTCTCTCTCTATGTTAATTTGATTTTCTGTTTTGGACGTTGGATATTAACTTACTTACTTTTGTTGTGCCGTTACTGCCGGTGCAAACTGCGATTTTATTTGTAGGAAAATGTTACTACTCTACAACTGCACTCTCTCTAGCTAGCGTTTTCGTTTCAATTTTCATGCTGTGTCCATTTAATTTAAACAAGACTTATTCACACTTAGGAGGAGTAACTACTACGCGGCTTCTCACCAATCAAGTGCAAGTCATTGGTCCATCTTTGAGTCAAGTCCTCCTTGTCATTAGATTAAATTTAGTGATACAAAGACAGAATCTTCTATTATGCAGTAAATTCAAAATCTTACACGCGAAGGTTTCATATTTTCATTTTAGGTAGTTCTTTAAGAATACTAAAGTAAGAGATTTGATAAAATATATTTATTTATTGTTTTCCCTTTAATGTACAAACCTACAAATAAAGTTATTAATCAATTAATTACTATGAGACAATTTTTATTCTAAAATAATATTATTATAATAGACAACATGTGATGCCGCGCCTAGCGCCTCTGTCTGTCAAGAAGAATGACGATAGAATCCTTCAATCTTCCTGGTTGATGACGAAGACTTGAGAGGGAGAGAGCGGGGTTAGGGTGAGAAGTCACGATAGAGGAAAAAGAGATACGAAAATAAGTAGAGTTGTAAAAATCGGTCCAGCTCGATGGGCCCGATCCATTTGACCCGATATAAAGCATGGGCTGGGCTAAGAAAATCTAGGACCGAATTTATTTTGGCTCAGCCCAACCCGGCCCGAAAATTTATTTGCCCGACATGGGCTAGCCCGTGATGGGTTGGATCAGCCTGCTAGCCCGAATAATAATTTAATCATTTAAATCTATATTTTTTCAATTTAATTAAAACATGTCATTAAAAAACACATTTTTAATATCAAATATGAAGAAGATATAACATTTTAGTTTATTTCAATTTTGATCAACCTATTCAAATTTTTTATTATAATTAGAATAACAACAAATATAAAAAATTATAAAGACTTTTTCCTAGAGGTTGTGACTCTGTGGTCTTACATAGAAGGAAAAAAAAAGAACAGGGGCTAAACTTATAATTTTCAATTTATGGAACATTTGTGGTCTTGGCACTGTGACGTTTGTGGTCCTGCGTATCCCTATGAAAAATGTTTTGACGCCAATTTGTATAGTTGTAATGCTAATGAAAATTATTTTTATAGGTGCAGTGTTGATTAAAAATTACAGTAACTTGATAGTAAAATTTTTTTTGAGGCGTTATATAATTATATCATATTATAAATGTTTATAAATAATTATTTTTAGAAAGTGAGCCCATAGGCCAGCCCGTTTGGCCATAACCCATGGTTGGGCTGGGTTGGGCTAACAAATTAGTAGCCCGTAATTAATTTGGCCCAGCCCAACCCGAAAATGTGTTGGCCCGTTGTGGACTGTCCCAAATGGGCTGGGTCAGTCCGAATTGACACCTCTAAGAATAAGACATGATGGAATAGTCATATTTTTAAACCTAAAAACTCAATTTAAAAATCTTCTTTTTTTATGGTTTTAAAAACTGATCCAAGAGTGTTTTGAAAATGGGTTAAAAAGTGTGAAATTGAATTGTGACACGTGAAGGAGACGCTCATCAATTCTTCATGCAAGTAAAGTAGTTTTTTCAGACGAGTGACACCAAAAGACACCATATTCAACCACTTAATAATATAGGTATTTCTGAAAAAAATAAATTTAAATGACTTACTTGTTTTTTTCTTGGTCTTAATGAATTATTTTATTTCTTATAAAAAAAACCAAAGAGAATACTATTAAATTTTGATTTTTGAATTCGCCGAGGAATGGTGTTTTTTTAAGTCATAACTAGGAACGGTGTTTATCTAGGGAAAGCGCAACCAATAAATTTAGGTTGCATTGATAAATCACATTGATGTTAAAATTTGTTCAAATCCGACTTTGACAAAAGAAAAATATATAGTTTGACAAACCAATGTTTTTAAATCCGAATCAATGAGACCTCTTGAGTCGTTGTTCCATTAGTTCAAACGGTTTAACTACGGTTAGACTCGATGACTAATAAATAAATATGTATTAAATTCGGGGAAAAAGGAAATAAAAAAATTATTTTAAATGGTTCAACCCGATTCAATTAATTGTTCAAATCGGCTCAATTACAATTCAACCGATTTTGGGCAGTTCAACCAGACTACGGTTTAAATGAGAGTGAATCAGTCGCCGAACTGGCCAGTTCCCAATTCAGCTGGTTGAATCGATCAGTTCGGTGTGATTTTAAAACACTGAACAAATACAAACCACTCTTGGGTTCTTTTCAACAAGTATAAAACAATTGCATCAGTACTGCTATAGTTTTATGGACCCGGATTCCCTACAATAGAAAATCACGTAGTTTCACGAAGTAGACAATCTCGGCCATTGAATTAAAATTGGATGGCTACCATCAAATCAACTTAAACTACATCTCGACCATAAATTAAATCGGACGGTTGACCGCTGTTACTGCGTCATGCAGTAAAAGCGGGGAATCCATTTCATAGTTTTATCGGTTGGAATTCACCGAAGACATTATTAAGTTATTAAGTTAAAGAATAAAAGAGTTAATGACATCACACTGAAGAAAGAAAAAAAAAGCATTGATGTACAATTCAAAAATAAATAAATTAATAAATAAAACCAATCACACATTAAAATTTTGTCCAAATGTTGCCTTTGAAATTATGTACGTGCATTTCACAAATACAAGGAAGTGAAGATTCACTACTAGAATTTTCGCCATTTTCTATAGATTTTCCTGCGAAATTTCACCCCCTGATAAAATCTTTGTAGATAATTGTTTCCTGCAAATTTTAAAATCCACAAGAAAAATCAAGAAATAATTTATTTTTTTGTTTTGTAAAGAATACTCTAAAAGCTTCTTAATATTAATATTGTTATTATCACATAAATAAATATATTCTTTGGTTTATGAAATACAGATAAAATTATAAATTACTTTATATTATTTTATTCTATTATACATATACCCCTTCAAATAAAAAAATTAAAAACACTTTTAATTTTAATATTTATAATATATAATTTTATTAATGTTATATAATCTTATATTTATATAATATAATATTTATTAATAAAGACTTCACAATAAAACATCGATAAATGTACGAAATAAATTGTAAATTGAAAGCAAAAAATGTCAAATTATCTAGATTGGGTTTGTGCAAAACCTAACCATAGAAATCGAAACAAAAATTATATGAAATGCATGCAATATCTTGCATTTGTGATTGTCGAGAAAAGAGACATAGGTGAATGAGATTGTCACAGACTCGTGGCTGAATGAACAAATGCACCAAACAAGACATGCTTATGTCAAGCTTATTGGATGCAGATCGAAAGTCGAATTCAGTGGTAGCAATTGTTGCAAAGCAAATGATTCGTACCTGAACGAGATTCGTGCAAGCTCCTGATGAACAGCTAGTAATGTGAACGAGATTTATAATTGATCGATACAGAGGGAGACGGAAATGCAGATCAGAGACGAAGAAGCAGTTCGGCAATGGAGGCAGAGAAACATGTCGGAGATGGAGATCGGCGAAACAAATCGGAGATGGGAATGCGAATCAGAAATGAGACGGGAACGCGAATCTAAAATGGAAACGGAGAAGCAAAAAAGTGAATCAGAACCGGAGACGAGAAGTAGAAACGCGAATCAAAGACAACCGTGAAAGAGAAAAACGAGATAGCGTACAGAGGAAGCACAGTGAATACTGAATAGAATAATTCTTTAAATTTTACTTTATTTGAAATGTTTTTTAATTTTTTTATCAAATAATTAAGAAAATCCACTGGAAAATTTGCATCAAATAAATTTGCAAGAAAATTTGTGCGAAATTTCCTGCGAATTCATAAACTAACTTGATTTTTTTGCAGATTTTTTTTGTAAATTTTTGTTCATGTTTAAATCCGTAGGAAAATTTGTAGCAGATTTTCAAATATTTCCTGTGGATTTAAAGTTGCAAGAAAATCCACAGGAATCGCCAATTCTTTTTGCAATTTTTTTTGCAAATCCAAATTCGCAAGGAAATGACATATATTAGGTAAAATCACAGCAAAATTTGTCGAAAATTCTTGTAGAAAAAATCTGCAAGAAAATCACAAAATTCTAGTAGTGATTGCTAATTTATTTGTTTATTTAGGTATCATTGTACATTTTTTAAACGCAAAATGGTATACAAAAACATTATTCTAGAAAATGTAATCTTAACTATATTGGCACCATAATTCCTATCAATCATTTGAAACACACCATTATTTTATTAAAAAATAATAAAAAATAAACAAGAGAGGGACTTGGGGAATATAAACCTTACCCAAGAAAAGTCACTTAAATCTATAATTTTTCTATTGTGGGCAAACTCTGAGGTTATGAAAGGAGGGATAGTATTCTACCAGACAAAACCTGGGTTATGAACCCCAAAAGAAGCCAACTTGTCATCACAAACATTTCCCTCTCAATAAATATGCGAATAAATAAAAGATGTGCTCTTAGTCAGCTCAATACAATTAATCCACCTATTACGGAGAGACCAAGGAATTAAAGAGAAATTATTAAAAGCAGCAATAACAAGAGAGGAATCGCACTCCAACCAAAGATTCCTCCAACCTCTTTTATAAGCAATCTCAATAGCCAACATAGTTCCCACTAGCTCAGCATATAAAGCATTTTTAATACCAAAATTTTCTACAAAGCACCCAAGAGTAACAGCACTATTGTCTCAAAAGATTCCATCACAAGTAGAATTCAGGACAACCTTTGACAGCACGATCAGGATTGCATTTGAAGATATCATTGCACACTTATATGCTCTTCGGAAAAAAAATGTATCATTGAATTTTAACTCCAAAACTACGAAATAGAACACGAATTTGGATTCTCATCGCTGAAAAGTTGAGGGGCATAAACATAGTGAATAATATAAGGAACATTGTCCTTTATTATAATCTCGTCTTGTGTATGGCCATGATGAATTTCTATTACTTTGGTTGTTTCACCAGACTTTCCTTCTCCTTTTTCCTTGGTTGATTCACCTGATGACTTCTTGTCATCAGCTTTTTGCTTGCTCGATTCACCGGATGACGACTTACTTCCATCCTCCTTCTTATCTTTGGTAGTTTCTGAAGACTTTCCTTCTTCTTTGCCCTTCTCTTTCTTTTCCTCCTTTTTATGTTCCTTAATGGAAATAATCACTGCATTTTTGTGCACTCTTTTTCTCAAAAAAGATAACAATTTCTCCACTTCAATGGTGCCTTCAACTGTTACACTTTCAGCTTTCTTGTCGGTTTTAACATTGAAAATACCTGTATTCATTTCGTTACACCATCAAACATAAGACCAGCTTGTTTTAGATATTGGAATAAGATTTTAATATTATATAAATAAATTCATATCACTATAATATTGTGCTTGATTGAGTTACCTCTGTGCCTGATTAATCTACGTTTTAGGTCAGCCTCACATTTGTCACAATGCATGTGAACCTTCACCGATATAGTTCGGATAATTGGCTTAAAATCAGATACACGAAAAATTAGTTGTCATACACGAAAAATTAATTAATATATAGTTCCAAAAGTAATGCAAATATAGTTCATTAATGCGGGTAGATTTACAACTACGAGTACTACTTTTTTCATCCTTTCTCGTTGCAATTATATTACTCAAATATATAAAAGAAGGAGATCATTTTTTTTTTCCCACTTGATACATTTTTAACTAGTCAACTTTTTGTTCTGTTTTTTTTTTTTACCTCTTTGTAACAACTCATTGACTATGAGGACTTTTATCAATTTATTTATTTTCATAAATGTGAAAATATTAATTTATTTGCGTTATCATTAATCATGTTGGAAAAAATATTTCTTGAGTTACCGGATTTCAGACGTAAATAATGTTAATGTTAATAATATGTATATGTATGTTTGTACCAATATATATCCCTAAAAAAAAATATATGTATGCCTTAAAAAACATGCAGTATATATCTATATTCTTTGTTTTAACACACCATAAATCCAGTATATATATGCCTAAAAAAACAGTATCTATATCTATATAAAGAAAAACACAGGTTTTTTTTAATTCAAAAAAAAAAACACATGCTAGGCCAGTTCATCAAACTACAACCCTTAAACTATTATCACAGCAAAGCCTTCTATGTCATGAATGTGGATATAAAACATTTGTAATCTCTAAAGACTATAATTATATATATTTTTGGCCTATAAGTGTTATCAAAATAAGACTTTCACAAAAAGACAGACATAGCAAAGAGGAAAAGCTAAAAGAGAATGGTGAGCTCTGCTAGGGTTTTACAAGAGAAGTCAATCGAAGAAGCTGACCTTCTCCGAAGCCAGATGAAAATGGGAGATAAAAGAAATGAGGATGATGTAGCTAATGGCGACAATAACAAAGGAGGTTCCTACAAAGAGAAACTTTTAAACTTTTTTGGGGAGGAAGTTACAGTCTATCAAGGTAAAAGAGAGGACAATGAAATAGAAACACAAAAGGTGGAGCCTGAGGTGATCAAACAGATTCGGGATGGCCCTCAGATCCCCTTATCTGATGAGGAGTGGGAGAAAGCTAATTATAAGATGTTGGATAACTATCTCCAACAAAGGTGGACCAAAAATGGTACCATCAAGCTCGTAGACATGGTTGAGGGGTACTTTTTGGTGTATTTCTCAATGGAGACAGACTACAAATATGCACTTTATGAGGGGCCTTGGATGACACTACTTGATTGTACAAAGATGGCGACCTATGTTCCTACAAAATTCAGAAGCAGTGAAGAAGGTGGCGGTCTGGATATAAGAATCCTGAAGCTTGGTTTCGAACTTTACAATGATGAGTTCCTTATGAGGATAGGCTCTACTCTAGGGACAATGCTGAAGATAGATCGATTAACATTTATCCATTCAAGAAGGAAATTTACACGTATATGTGTTGAGATAGATTTGGAGAAACCATTAGTTTCACACGTTGTTATCAGAGGCAACAAATTGTTCCTTGAATATGAAGGTTTGCATCTAATATCCTTTCGATGTGGGAAGTATGGTCATCAACAGGATCAATGCAACACTTTCCTTGGAGAGGAGGTAGATCATGAGTCGCCGGTGAAGACGGTGCCAGAGCACAGCGAAGAGACCGAACCCATTAGGGTTAGCAATAATGATGACATGCAAATTTCATGTGAAGTTGTTACTCAGAGCGCAGAAGTCTCGGAGATTCAAAAAAGGGAGCTTGGACCCTGGTCAACGGTGCAACGTAAGTCGAGGAACAAACCAAAAGAAAAGGCTACTAATGTGAAGCCAAAGAATGCGCGTGTTGATAGCATATCAAACAAAGTTATTATCAAAGATTCCTCCCCTAGTGGATCGCGATTTGCAAATTTGATGCAATCAAGTCAATCTGAGGAAGTCAATCTAGGTTGACCAAAGTAATTGAGATGGTTAACCCTGGTCCACGAGTTGAGAATGTCACCCCTAGCCAAATGGTGAAGCATGTGAGAAATAATACTGGGGCCAAAAATCCTCAGAAGGCTCCAAGAGGAAAGGAAATAAAAGTAGATAAGAGTGGGCATTCTATGAAGAAATCTGTTAGCAAGCAGAGTGTAAAACCAATGTATGCTAAAAAGATGATAGGGAGTGTGAAATCCCAACAATCCATGAAAAAGAAAGATGAAGCTTCCCTGGACCAAATTCAAATTTTGAAGCGTGATACCAACCCTCTAGCCTCTGCTGGAATGTTGACCCTAGATGCACTAGCAACGCAAGTATTTTTGCTTGATAGTGAAACTCTAGCCTTTGTTGAAGCTATGAGGACGAAGAATATGCCTCCTCAGCAGCCTCTGAGAAAGGAAGTTTAGACACAAGAGAAGGACAGGGTGTGAGTTCTTCAATGAATAAACTTGGGCAAGTGATGCCCACCAATCCTAGTCTTTCTTAATGAATGCTATGATATGCAATTGTAGGGGAGCTGGTGGCATGGACTTCCCCAATTACATTAGAGATTGTATGCGAATTTATCGCTTGAATTTTGTTGCCATATTGGAACCTAGAATTAGTGGAACTATGGCAGACAGTGTGATTAACAGAATTGGCACTAGTAATGGTGTAAGAGTAGAAGCTTGTGGATTCTCAAAGGGCATTTGGTGCCTCTGGAACAACAATTGTCCTCACATCTCAGTGATTTCCACTTCAAGATATTGCATCCACCTTCAAGTCAATGTTGCTGATGGCAAACTATGGTTCTTCTCTGTAATTTATGCTAGTCCCATTATAGGGTATAGAGAGATAGTGTGGAATGAGCTTCAAAAGTTTAATGCAACTCATAAAGGTCCTTGGTGCCTTGCGGGTGATTTCAATACAGTGTTGTTTGAGTGGGAAAAGGAGGGAGGCAGAGCTGTGAATCAAAGCTCAGCATTAGCTTTTGCAGATTGCAGCCTTATCGAGCTCCCTTTTCCTGGCCCTCCTTTCACTTTTCTCAGAGGTGAGCTAAAGGAGAGATTGGATAGGGTGATTTGCAATGAATATTGGCTCAATTTGTTCCAATTCAGCTCCATAACTCACTTACCTCTTAAGCATTCCAATCATTGTAGGTTATGGATTAGAACTCAAGGTGAGAATAAAGCTAAAGCTGGAAGAAACTATTTTAAATTCCTAGGATCTTGGTTAGACCATCCTGGCTTTCCTAATCAATTGAGGAATTCTTGGAACAATACTTCATCCTAGACTCAGAACATAGGTCGCCTTACATCCAATCTCAAGGGGTGGAATAAACATGTCTATGGCAATATCTTTAGAAGAAACGAGAGGATAATCAGAAGACTGGAAGGCATTAATAGAGTTCTCATGAATAATCATGTGGAGCATCTTGTAGTGCTTAGACAGTCGCTATGGGAGGAATACAAAGCTATCAACCAGCAAGAAGAAAATTATTGGTTCCAACAAGCTCGGAGTAAGTGGATAACTCAGGATGACAATAATTTTGGATACTTTCATCAATCTGCTCTTATTAAAACTAGGACAAATAAGATTGTTATCCTCAAAGAGTGTCAAGATCAGTGGATTTATGATGAGATTCTTCTCAAGCAACATGTAGTTGACTTCTACTCTAGCTTTACACCTCTCCTGGGATAACTAATTTGGGATTTGTCACTTATAATACTTTTCCCGAATATCAGAGCTGAAGACATGCATTTCCTTCAATCTAGCATCACCATGGAAGAAACTAAGGAGGCTCTTTTCAGCATGAAGAACTATAAGTCACCTGGTCCAGATGGTTATCACCCTTTGTTCTTCAAAAGCCAATGGCATCTCATTGGTCAATCTATTTATCAATTTGCTTTTGACTGCTTTACTGATCCCTATAGAATTAAGGATGTGAATTACACTCTTATCACCTTAATTCCCAAATGCAAGGACCCCAATATGGTGAATAAACTTTGGCCAATTGCCCTTTGTAATGTCATTTATAAAGTGGTGACTAAAATTGCAGCCCAAAGATTAAGAACCATCCTCCTTTATGTGGTTTCTAGAAGCCAAAGCAGTTTTCTTCCAGGTAGGTGTACCACTGATAATATCTTTGTTTTGCAAGAATCTATTCACTCCTTAAATAATATGAAAGGCAAGAAAGGTTACATGATTTTGAAGCTCGACCTTGAGAAGGCCTATGACACAATTGAATGGAGTTTCATCATGGAGACACTTAACGTGCTGTAGCTGCCTAAAAATTTGAAGAACCTGATCCATTGGTGCATCTCTGCTGTCTCCCTTAGTATCAATTGGAATGGAGACAAAACTCAATCTTTCAATTCTTCTCAAGGCTTAAGGCAAGGGGATCCCATCTCCTCTTACCTATTTGTCTTAGCTATTGAGAGATTGGGTCATTGTATCCAAGATAGAGTTGATGAAGGTACCTGGAAGCCTCTCAATTTTGGCAATGGAGGACCTAAATTATCACATATTTGCTTTGCAGATGATCTTGTGTTGGTTGCAGAGGCAAATAGTAACCAAGTGGGAGTGATTCGAAATGTGCTTGATGCCTTTTGTCATAAGTCTGGTCAAAAGATTAACTTTAGTAAGTCTAAAGTGTCATTTTCCAGAAACATTACCACTGAGAATGCATCATCTCTCAGCCAGGAACTTGGTATAGAGCAGATCAATTACCTTGGGCTTTACCTTGGTGCTCCTATGCTGCACTAGAGAATCTCAAAGGATTCTTTTAGATTCCTCATTGACAAGATGCACAAGAAATTAAATACCTGGAAGGCTAACAACCTATCTTTTGCAGGTAGAGTAACTTTAGCTCAATCATCTCTTTCTTGCATTCCGGGTTTTGTTATGCAAACTACAAACATCCCAATTTCAGTGTGTGAAGAGGCAAGGAGAATTTGTAGACATTTCATTTGGGGTTCATCCAATGAGAAAAGAAAATGTCACCTCATCTCTTGGGAGAAAATCTGATACCCAAAAGATGAGGGAGGACTTGGTTTTAGATCCCTCAGAATGCTTAATAAAGCATATATGTATAAGCTGGCTTGGCAGTTGGTTGCTGACAAGGATAAACTTTGGGTTCAAATTATGAGAGCTAAGTACAAATGTGGTTCCTTAGCAACTCCTAATTTCATTATCCCGAGTGCTTCCTCTAATATCTAGAAAGCTGTGGCCAATGCTTGGAGAGAGGTTAGGCATAACATTGGTTGGATCATCAATGATGGGAAAGATACCAGGTTTTGGAGAGATAAGTGGATCCCAAGTTGTGGTAGCCTAGAAGAATAGTTTGCAAATTTAATTCCAATCACTGAGAAAGAATTCCCAATATTTCATTATTGTACTGGTAATGAGTGAGATTGGAGCAAGATTAGGGACAAGCTTCCTAATGCTGTGTGCAATCTAATTTTGCAGGTAAAACCTCCATCTAATGGAAGATGTGATACTCCCAACTGGCAGCCCACCAGTGATGGCCAGTTTAGCATTAAATCAGATTATGATTTGATCAGAAAAACATACCAGCCTAGCACTATATCTCACTCTTTATTCAAACAAGTCTGGGGTTGGAAAGGGCCTGCTAGAATAAGAGCTTTTCTTTGGAAAGTTTCTCATGGTTCCTTACTGACCAATGAAGTTCGAGTCCATAGATGCATGACTTCCAATTTGTCTCAGATGCAACTTGCTGAATGAGTCAATCATTCATATGTTAAGAGATTGTGAAGAAGTGAGGGATTTTTGGAATCAATTGATTCCCATGGAAAATGATAATTGGGCAAAGTTCGTTAGTCTTGGCCTTTATGAGTGGATAGAATGGAACCTTAGTTCAAAGGTGATTGGAGATGTTCCCTGGCAGTGGCCACTTGTCTTTGATGCTGCTCTTTGGACCCTGTGGAAGGATCGAAACTATTTGGTTTTTTCCCAATCCAGTGATCTAGGACCTGCTTTGATGAATTTTGTCCTAAGTCATATGCATCAGATTGAGAAAGAAATTACCAACACTCTTGCTTCCCATGCAAGTCACAACCCTACTGTTAATGCTCATTGGAGTAGGCCACCTGATGGTTATTTTAAGTTTAATACTGATGGATCATTTGTGGGAAGCCAAGCTTCTTGTGGTGGCATCATGAGAGATGCTAATGATGAATTTGTTTAAAGGGTTCATGTGCAAATTGGCTCCTAGTAATGCGTTGGTGGCTGAATTTTGGGGGCTAATCCCAGGTTTGAAGGTAGCCCGAGATAAGGCTGCTAAAAATATTGTGTTTGAAATTGATTCTCTCAGCTAGGGCTGGATCTGAGTCGAGTTGAGTCGAACTTCGTTCAGCTCGACTCGACTCGACAAAAATTTGTTCAGCTCGTAGCTCGACTCGACTCGATATGAACCTTTTTTTCCAGCTCAAACTCGACTCGATTCAAGCTCGCGAACAGCTCGGTTCAGCTCGTTAGCTCGAATCACATGAATCAAATGTCAAATTCTGCAATAAATCTTAAGCTACCCCACATCAAAATCAAGGAAAACCAAAATCAATATAATCAAAGTCCACATATTTGACATGCACAGTAATAGGAGCAAATCCAGTTCCAACTCTTCAACAAATTCCAAAGCTAACAACAACAGAAAAAATTCAAACACAAACAAACAAAGCCTTAACAGGCACTATACAACAACCTCATCATCACAGAGTACAACGACATATCCCACATTACAGAAGCCATCAAAATCAAAGGAAAAAAAGCTTGAAACTTGAAGGCATCTAGCTAAGGCAACACCTCTTACGACCAGTATTCTTCTACCTTGAAGCAAGACAACACCTTTCTCAGATCTGTGCAGAGGAAGACATCAGAAGCAGGTTGGGTTCGTCGTTGTGCTTCGCTTCGATTCAAGCAGGTTGCGTTTTCCCTCCTGGTGTGCACGCTTCTACTTGCGAGTCGCTCCTCTTGGTTTGCTTTGCTTCTGCTCGCGTTTCTGCTTTGCTCCAGTTCGTGTTTCTTGTTCGCGAGTCTTGTTCGCCCCCTTGCTTCGATTCTGCTCGCGTGCTCCCTATTCGCGTGTCATGTGCGCACTTTACGGTTCTCACACGAATCAGAGCTGTGCTATTACTTAACATTGTTCGCAAGTCCTGTTCGTCGCAGATCTGCTGTATGAGAGAAGGCTAGGGTTTGATTTCGGAGGGTTTGGGGCCGAGAGAGAAGGAGAGGCAATTTTAGGGTAGAGTTAGAGGTAATGGAAGAAGATGAGGGAAGGAGAGAAAAGAGAAGGAGGGAGAGAAAATGAGATCGACGCTGAGAGAAGAGGCAGTGAGGGACAGTGCGCAGGATTTGGGGAAAATGTGGGGAATGGGAAGTTAGGTTTTCTTTTAGGGTTTAGGGAGCTGGGCCACGTGGATTAAGAGAAGACTAGAGCTGGGGGAGGCGCTGGGCTGGGCCTAGGGTATCTTCTAGCAGATTTCTAGTGACACCCCCCAATTTCACTATTTGCATCCCATTTTGAAACCAAAATATTATCATTATTATTATTTTATTTTTTTATATATTACTATTACTATATATATATATATATATATATATATATATATATATATATATATATATCGAGCCAGCTCATGAACCAAACGAGTCGAGCTATGCATAGCTCAAGCTCAGCTCATTTATTTAGCGAGCTCAATTTTCAGCTCAAGTTCAGCTCATTTGGTTCATGAACCAAGTGCAACGAGCTAATTATCGAGTCGAGTCTCGGACTTGGTTCGAGCAGCTCAACTCATTTCCAGCCCTACTCTCAGCATTCTCAAGATGATCCAACACTGACATACTCCTAGTCAGTACTTCAAACCTCTTCTCCAAGAGGTGCTCTCCTTCTTCCATCTCCCTGGCTGGCACGTTGAAGTTAATCACATCCATCGAGAGGCCAATCGATGTGCTAATGCATTGGCTGCCAAAGCACATTCTGCTAGTTTTTCCCTGCAACTTTTTGACTTTGTTTTTTCTAGTCTTAGTTTGCTTATTGATTTTGATAAAATGGGAGCTTGTTCCCCTCCCTTAGAGCCTTAGTGGCTGGTTTGTTCTCCTTTTTTTCATCAAAAAAAAAAAGAAATAAGACTTTCACAATGTAAAGTCAGTGTCGAAATTTTTTATGCATATATATCTTAATATTGTTTTTAAATTTTGTGATGTCGGTTTTTTTGTCCGAGTATTTTGTTAAATTGTTATCCTTAATATATAATATGCATGACTAAAGTTTACTTCTACAATATTAACTTGTTATTTTATATATTTCCATTTTTATCAAACTATTAAAAAAATTTAAATTAAAAAATTAAGCATCATTAGTAAAAAAATAAATATTTTCATTTTTATATAAAAATTACTTTATAATTCTATCGAATAAAAATGTAGAATATTTTACATATTATTTTATGTTAAAATTAAATCTTTTAGATCTTTACTTACGCCTTCATCATTACCCATAAACCCACCATTTATACTAATTTCTTTCTAAAAATTATTTTTAGTATTTTCCAATTGTTGTTTTGGTCAATTTTTATTCAATTGAAAAATTTAAGAAAATTATTAAACATTGTATAATTAAATAAAATTAGGTTTTTCTTGGCCTTTGATAGATAATTCCAATAACTATAACTGTAGGATTGAATCTCAGATCAAAACTCTATCCAAAGTGGTAAATAAGATTAAAATTAATACTGGGATTTGCATATAATTAAATGTGAAGTTCACTAAGTCATCAGTTTTTTTTTTGACAATAATAAACTCACATCATTTCATTAATAATCAACAAAGAGATACTAAGTCATCAGTTTTGGGCATATAAAATTAAGTTTTTCTTTAATTACACCCATATCTGTAGTGAAATAATTAAAGGTATGCCTCACATTTAATTTATCTGTACCATAATAAAGAGAAAAAAATATACTTACATCCTTAGTTTCCTTTGGCTTTTTATCCGTAGTAGTAATGGTAATCTCCTCAGGCTTCACTTTTGGTGATATTAATTCAACTTTTTTCTTGCTCTTCTTCTCTATAATCGTCAAGATTTTCAAGGGGTCTATCTTTCCCTTTGCCTTGATTTCTCCTTTATCAATATCTATATCCACGGTCTGTACCCCTGCCAAAAAATCACCGTGCATGAATGACACATAATTAAAACAACTAATTCTATTTATAAATGAGAAAAATCATTAATTAAATGTTCGATTAATCAATTAATTAAAAGAAACCCATGGAAAATGATTAATTAAAATTTCATATACTATATACCTTCAGTAGTCATGAGATGATTCTTAATCTTTTTCCCACATTCCGGGCAATGCAGGTTAAGTTTGTAAATAGCGACGATAACTTCAATGTCGTATTTCTTCTTTTCTTCCTTTCCCTCCATTTTATCTTTGCCCTTCTCATCTTTCTTTTCTTCTTTCCCTGTTGCCATTCCCTATTATGAGAAAGGAATTTAGGCTTTGGAAGAGAGAATTAATGAAGAACACTCAGAAAAATGGTTCATGTACTGATCATATATATAGGAATTTTATAGCTATAAAAGTTTCTCAACAAATTAAATTAATTTCTTTGTTGGTTTAGTTAATGGGTTAGCTCACCAGTTACCTGAAACTTGCTTACATAAGTGACAGAATCTTGTACGTTTTACCCAAATGGGAATTCCTTACCTAAGGATGTTGCACGTTTCATATGTTTCAATTTTTTTAAGTAATATAGAATTAATAATCTACGGTTGTTCAACCTAATTAATTAATAATGAAAAGTGACACTAAAGTGATCCCTACATGCCTAAATTGTGAGAATGAAATTAATGTTATTTTTTATTGTTATTAAGGGACTAAATTGATGATAATTTTTTTTTTATATATAACAAGGAAACAGAAAAACTAAGCAACTAAACGAGGAAGACTGCACCCAACACCGTCCAAACAAAGGATCCTGATTAGGGACCCAAATTAGCAAGAAAATTCGAACATCTATTACCCTCATGATAAGTGTGATTCATGGAAGACTCCTACCCTAGGTAACTAACTATAACCAAAGCATCATTCAACAAAGGTTGCAGTCATGACTTGCTAGAAGTAAAACCAGCAGAATCCAACTCAAAGATCACCTGCAGCAGGGCTAGAGCCGGCAAAATGGGCCGGCCCGACCGGGCTAGCCCGATAAATGATAGGGCTTGGGTAGCATATTTTGAGCCCGAATAAAAATGGGCCCTTTTGGCCCGACCCGATAAAGCCCGAGTCCGCATCAAGACTAACGGCCGCATGCCCGTATTTATTATAAAAAAAACTAGCTGTGATTTTTAATTTATGTTGGCCTTTGATAAAAGTTACGTTATGTACCAAAAAACAAAAAAGTTACGTTAATGGGCTGTGGAGTGGGACAAAACGAAATGGCCCACTACACAAACAGAATTTGTATTGCTGTTTCAAAGTGGATGGTTGCAGAATTTGTGTTGTTTGTATTGCAGAATCTGTATTGCTTACTGTATTGCAGAATTTGTGTTGCTGTTGCAGAATCTGTATTTCTGTATTGCAGAATTTGTTGATGTTTGTATTGCTGTATTGCAGAATTTGTGTTGCTGTTTGTATTGTTTGCTGTATTGCAGAATTGCAGAATCTGTATTGTTGTATTGCATAATTGCTGTATTGCAGAATTTGTATTGCTTTTTTTTTTAGTCAAAGCAGAATTTGTATTGCTGTATCGTGTTGCTGTTTTTTTAATCTGGGCCGGCCCGAAAAGCCCGTGGCCCGTGTAGGGCTGGGCTGAGCTCTAAATTACCAGCCCGAATTTCACCCAGGGCTTTTTGGCCCGGCCCTATAAAGCCCGAGCCCGATGTGGACCGGCCCGATGCGGGCCGGATAGCCCGTTTTGACAGCTCTAAGCAGGGCTAAGCTTCTGCCAAGATTTATTCCCCAGTAAAGCGCTGAAGTTCATACCAGATGGCGTTGCAGGAACCAAGATTACAATGGAAACCTTTGATGAAATTCCCAGCACAATCCCGAGTTAAACCCCCACTAGCTGAATTACTAACCAAATTGTGAAAGCCAATAGTGAAGGCAAATTGAAGACACTCTTATGAATGTTTAAAAGCCAACACAGTGAAAATAAGAATGACTACATTGAAAAATTCATTTTAGAGAATAAAAGTTAAGAGCAATAATAATAACTAGCGCAATCATAAAGTTATTTAAATTTGTGTTAGTTTTCCAATTCTCTAATGTATTACTTTGCAGAAATCGAAATACTCCCTCCATCTCATTTTTACGTCTCATGTTTGAATATGGATTTATCTCAACCTTTTTTTTTTGACAAGTTATCTCAACTTATTTGTCACTTTAGAATATTAAGAGAATATTAATTATTATTTTTTAATAATATTCCTATTTATTAATATCTCAACCCATCATGTACTCCATCTGTCTCTTTTTTATCGTTTAAAATAATACACATATTTTAAGAAAAACATTAATTATACCGTTTTTCAAGGTAAAATAATATTCTTTAATTAAAATATCCTTATTATAGTAAAAGTTAGGTGGAATGCCTAACTAATATAGAATGGGTTGAGACAACAATAAATAAACGTATTAATATAAAAAAATAATTAATATTCTCTTCATATTCTAAAGTGACAAATAATTTCATACAAGCCAATATTCCAAATAAGACAGATAAAATGAGAGGGAGGAATTATTAGTCATTAATTTTACCTAATTCCTACTACAATAAAGATATTTTAGGAAAAAAAAAATTGATGCGTACATTGCCTTAAACCACAACTAAAATGAGATTTTGGGAGTATCAAATCCCCACCATACACCCTTGCTTATTTGCTATTAATTTTCTATTTATTTTATATATTCAAATCATTTTAAAACATTGCATGTCTCAACTATTATCCTATAAAAGTACTGATAACATGCATCTAGCAAACACCATTGATACACTGATTATTTTTCTATATTTTGATTACCAGGTTCTATGGGCACAAACACAAGTTCACTTCATGAAAACTTTCAGATATTCATGGTATATATAAGGAAAACAAAGATATCCGCTGCACTGATTGGGCAACATTTCCCATATTTCTTCTAGCTTCCACGGTAAGTGCTGAATGAAAATGGTGAAAGCAGCAGAGGAACATGAAAATGTTGCCTTTTCTGTGACTCCAGGATTTCAAACACAATAGACACATATGGAAAGAAACCACTTGGGTTGTACTTCCCAGTGTTGAAACTTATTCTGTATATCCCCGGATTCACATCATCAACTATGCTCAACAGTTGACCACTGCGACCATCTAAATCCGTCGTCGAAGACCCTTGAACTACCCAACCGCTATCATCTACAGCCCCGAATGTCGGAGGAGCCTGATTGCCCTTCCACATCTCTAAGAGTACCTCAATTCCAGCAGCCGGACAACCTCGCGAAACATCCAACACATGAGTGGTAATGGGTGGGCGGGTTCTAGAAGGATTTTGGACAGATTTTCCTGTCAAACTCTCTGAAGCAGCGGTCACATGACCGCCAATAATGCTTATACGATCTTCTAGCATTGGGAAAATTAAAAAAACAAGATTAGCATAATGGAAATATCATGAGCAAAAGTAGGAGTTTTTGAGCTGAACATTCATACCACATACATTAGAAGGAAAAAAAACAAGCAATAGCACACCATATATGTTTTGTAATTTCCCAAGAGTTTGATTAAAAATAATGGAAAGTTAACAAGCATGTATTTCTATAGTCAAACCAAAAAGTGGAAGAGTTTTCAACAATATGTATTTGTATAGTCAGAAATAGGACAAATATTCAAATCTTGGAATAGAGTAAGCATTCTAAGTACCATAACAGTGGTTATTCTACAATCTGTCTGCAATAATCATTTTCAGCAAATACAATGCTGCCATTGCAGATCCAAGGAATGCTTCAGAAGAGCTACATTGGAATAAAATAATCTAAGGCTTGCCTTATAGGGAGGTCCAATCGAGCCAGATTTAAGAGATAAAATGGTTTATTAAAATATCTATTTACTTCGGTTTCTATTCTACCTTCCTTTAGCAAGTTTGGCATGTGTTTATAAGTGCAATTGAACCTCTCCCTGAGACGAGCACAGTGCTCACTTCAGAGTTCTAGATACCTGAATTTAGTTTATCAGAAACACAATCCATAATTATAAATTTCATGGGTTAATATGCATCTTTATTCTGAGTCAATTACCAACTTTTTCAAAAGTTTAAGGTATTAGGTAGAGACTCAGAAATGGTTTCATATCCAACACACCTCTTCAAGCAATAGCACTTTATGCTTGAAGTGTGGACCATGCATAGGTGACAGGCCTACCTATCTTATGCTCAAATTCAACTTTATTATTCAGAAGAATGGGTGCAGCAAGGATCCAACACATGACCACTTGCTGAGACTTTGAAACAATTTCAATTACCAAACCAATCCAAAAGCTTAAGCTATTAGGTGAAGATTCAAGAATTGTTTTGCATATAAATGTTATCATCAGACAGAATTTTCATATACCATAGTTTTCCCATATATGCACAACAACTAGCAAGTTGGGTGTGTGTGTGTGTGTGTGTGCAAGGAAAACTGATTTCAGAAAATATAGCATCAAATAGCAGAAAACATAAATGAACGAAAAAGAAAAAGCCTGACTACCCAAGCTGGTAAAAAGGATGCAAGCAAGTTAAACTGCCTACTACTAATGCTGTGAAACAAATAACTCAGCAAGCATAATACTAAACAAGCATCTTATGTTTTTTCAAGATAAATCCTAGGTCCAAAATATACGGAAGTACCTTCTGCCTTTTTAGCAACAACAGTGGAATACTTGTCAGTTGTGGAAGATATGTTTTCTCTACTTGAAAAGAGCTTTGCAAGGCGTAGTTCTGTAATTTTCATTTCCTCCCGAGCTGCAATCTCAAATTCAACAATTGGCCTGTTTGTATAACGTCTCTGCACAGTGTAAAACAAATTGATTTAAATTTAATTAAACAGTGTCATAACAACATTTTTCTCTCTATCACCCAAATTCTTTCACTGGTTAAAATTTCAAAATATCTCGAGTCACTAAATAAAGTGGGAACGTTGAAGGATTCAATCATGCATAGACGAGAGATAATAAAGGACATGAAAAGCTTCTAAGAAAAGAACATTCCCCACTAAACGTCCTTCAAAACTTGGTAACACTAAGACCGTCTCCAAACCCAAAGAAACCAGTGGTCTAGAAGGGTCATATTCTTGAAAATAATCTTCTAGGAACTAGCTGAATCTCAACAGTGGTTGGGTTGGCATCTTATCAACTTCGAACCACAAAGACTGTGAATGAATTGGTGATATCATGAAGTAATCTCTTAAGAAAAGTGCAATTGTCATTTATCCACCAAATCGGTGTCAAATCACCAAGAAAAGTTTCCCAAAATACTACCGAGACTGCTTGGTATTTCAAATCCCAAATGGCACCCATTTTGTCACTTGAAATGTTAAATTAAAAGAAATCCCGTCACTCTCACTAGCTCAATCTAATAAAAATAATAAATCTATTTTTATACCTTTGAATAAGAAACAAATGTACATTCTTAGTAAAATAGCAAAGGAGAGATTTACCTACGTAGACATTAGATGAACAATAGAAATAAGCAGGTAAAAATATTGCCAACACTAGACTTTATATTCATATTTACCTTCAATTCAGCAAGTATCTCATCGGTACTTCTCCCAGATGCACATATGAGAAATACAAACCCAAACTTCTGCATATACCGAGCATTCCATTCGGATAGTTCCTACAAGAGTCAAACAGACCACAAGTAGATTATTAACTATCATAATCATTTATGAACAGTCAACATTGCAGTTGAATACCCATACAACCACATGTTTGTTGCCCCATCCCAAGCCCAATTTTGTAGATAGACAAATGGTTCCTCCACAGTAATAATAAAACCAATAGGGAACATTGATGCAGGTCCAGCCGATGAAGGATGCAAAAATGAAATCATGTGATACTTGTAAGAAATTACAACTCTATGGAAGAAGGCACCTTTCAATTCAATACTCATACACAAATTATCTTAAGTATTCTGATAGCAGAGCCAAAGAACAATCAGTTTCCATATATTTCATAGCACAGGAATCATCGCTAAAGTATTGGTAGGTTTTTCAGTAGCAGCTGAAAGCAAGCAAGGAAGCAAGCAAACCTGTAAACTAGAACCAGTAGCAGTTGCTAATGCAGTTAATTGTTCTCCCTTACTCCACCTGCCAAAAGCAGTTTCTTTGACAAGTTACTAATGCCAACAGTTGAACAAGGAATAAAATATTTTCACCTAATCCCACTGCATACATCACCAATGAATCACACAACCTTAATACTCA
Organism: Calophaca sinica; assembly: GCA_037113605.1. Classification (NCBI taxonomy): domain Eukaryota; kingdom Viridiplantae; phylum Streptophyta; class Magnoliopsida; order Fabales; family Fabaceae; genus Calophaca; species Calophaca sinica. Next base: position 137,524,738 of record CM073731.1, on the reverse strand, counting down.
TTCAAGTTTTTCATATCAATGCAAAGAGGAGAAAGCAACTTAGATGGTTAAAAACAGGAATAGACAAATTCAATTACTGTCACAAAATTCCAAATGAAAACACCAAAACACCACCAAGATGAAGCCAGCCACAATAGTAATACAGTAATACTCATTCAAGTTTCTCACATCAATTGAAAGAGGAGAAGCAACCGAGATGGTTAAAAAAAGGAATAGAATTGGAACTGACAACTTCAATTACTATCATGAAATTCCAAATGAAGGCACAAAATGAGAAACACCCACCAAGCGAAAAACACAACCTTTGCACTAAAGTCACAATTTTTCATATCGATATCCAAAAGAGAAAGAGACCGAGATGGTAAATTAAAAAGAGAGAGTTGGAGATTGATTACTGAACTGAGCACTGGTTTGAGAGGCATGAGAAGGAGAACGGGTTTGACCAATGGGAGGGTGAGCAGAGAAAGCTTGTAGCCAACCATTGACATCAACGTTGTTGAACCAAATGTCTCTGGCGACGGAAAGGGCGTGCTGTAAGGAAGAGAAAGGAGAGGCTAAAGCCATGTCCTTGGCGAATTTGGTGCTTCCACAGCATGATAAAAAATCCTTCTCCTCAAAACCCAGTTCCATTCTTCGAACACTAATCGCTTCTCTTCTCTTCTCTTGTAGTACTGTGGAGAATTCAGTTGCAAACAAAGTGCTTTTTGGTTGAGGATCTATCTGCCTGCTGTTTTCGGAAAAGAGATGCTTGTACTAGCTGCCAGCCAGCCTTCACTTCTCGTCTCAAACACAAATGACAAAATAAATAAACAAATAAACAAACAAGACAAATTTTAATTATAAAAATCCCCTCTCTAATATGACACTCTTCAAAATGCTATAAGACCCAGCGCCGTTGTCTCTCCATATTCTCTCTTCGTCTTTTTTTATTAGCCACTAGATGGAGTATTTTTAGGATTTTTTTAGCTTAAAATCATCTCTCTACACTATTTTTTTTGTATATTTTTATCTAAATAAGTGATTTTCTACATAGATCTGGTTGTTTTTTGTGTTTTTTTTTATGATTTCGTGGTCTTGATGCGGCATTGTTTGATCAGTTTCGATCAGTTACAGATTCAATGAAGACTTAAGCGTCAACGTTGCAGATCCGGAGACATGGGTATTTCGGTCACTTTGACTTTGTCACATTTGTAGGCACTTTGATTTTGTTGTTTTATGCTATTAACCTGGATGCTGTGAGTTTGTTCGCAGGTTCATTCTTTTTGATTTTTAGCGATATTGATTGATGTAATTTACTAATTTGAATGAATGAATATCTATTTTAGTCCTAAAAAAACAAATATGACACTCTTCTGTTGTTGAAAAACTAGAGAGGATCTTGATTCTAACATTAGGATAAAGGGTAATATTGAATTTTTCTTTTATATGAAGAGTAATGTTCTTGTTATTGGACTTGGAAGAAATAATATTTAATTAAAGGAGAAATTACACTGGCCTCCCCTAAGGTTTTCTTAAGAGACACATACACCCCCTTTTAGTTTTTAAATGGACACCGACCTCCCTTGTTTATTTTTGCAAGTGATACACACCTCCCTTAAATGTTGACACCGTTCCTTCTCCGTTAAAAGAAAAAATCCCGAGGCCATTTCCCACAATTCACTCACACACGAGGCTGCTCTCCATAGGAGGCAGAAGCAAAGAGGCCTGTCAGCTGCTCAATGCTGACTGATCCAAATCCTGATGTGTTTTCATGATGCAAAGCCACGAACAAGATGTTGTCTGTGCCATGGTTGTGTTGTAACTTTCTCTATGAAGCAATGTAGAAATAGTGATATGTCACAAACATACCTTCCCATTTTGTTGCAAATTATGATACAATCTCTTATGTCTAATCATCTCTGAAGTATGACTCATTTCATTCATTATTCACCTCTGGACACGAGGTGCCTTCACTTGCAGGCTGCAACATTATCACTTGCAAATTGCAATACTCGAACTGCTCCAAGGCATACAAGTTAAATTATTTAAAATGTAAGACCTTGATAATTATCATAGGTTCAAATTCAATTATTGGAAATATAAATCATGACTTTTTCTTCAATTATTTGAAATAAGCAAACTAATGATTATTACATTAGGTAATCTAGTTAGATAAACAAGTTAGGCAATGTGGGAAAGTAGGAAATTCTCGTTCTGCAATATAACATAATATCAATATTGCCAATATTGTTCCATATTATGTGTCTTGTTCCGTATAGTACTGCAGCCATTCCATACCATGGCAGAAAATATTGCTACGACAGAATATCAATATTGCCAAAATTTAAATGTAAATAGCAATATTAGGACTCTGCTTGAGCACCAATGTTTCAAACGAAGACAAACAAAAATGTAATGAAGAATGGAAGAGTGAAAACATAACAAAGAAAGGAAGAAGTTAGGTTGCCAATGTTTCGGTCAAAAGACAAATTCTGATTTGGGTCAGTGAGAATGGAAGAAGTTAGGGCAGCAATGTTTCAGAATTGTGGAATGAGACGAACACAATAAGAAAAAAAAATAGACGAATACATTGGTTTGAATACATTTTCACGGTTGGTAAATTGTCGTTAATGAGAGGGGAGGTCAGTGTTTTATAAAAAGTAAAGGGGTGTGTGTGTCATTTGGACAGACCTCATGGGAGGTCTTTGTAATATCCCCTTAATTAAACTCTATATCATTTACATTTTTTGGGTTTAAATCAAAAAATAAAAAAATAAATTGAACAACCGAAATTTAGGGCTGACTAAAGGCTTGTTTGCTTGAGATTTTAAAAAATTGATTTTTAGATAAAATACTTTAGGGATGTTTGTTTAAATATTAATTTTTTGAAATTTTTATATGAAGCAAGAGCCTGACTTTTGTTAGGTTACAATATTGAAAATTATCTTTTTAATCTTCTCTATCATCTATCACACTCATTAAAATCATATTATTCTTCAGAAGCTAATAAAAATTACTTCTCATTTTAACTAGAAAAATCCATTTTTCTAGTTTCTGATTCTTTTGAAAAACTTAAACAAAACAATCAAAGCCAATAAACAATGATTTTTTTAGTTAAACATTATTTTGTATGAAATCAATTATATTATATAAAATGGACTTTTGTCACGTGGGATCATGCCACATTTCAAAACCTGGTCATTCCAATTCACGCCAAAATGTATTTTTTATTTTATTTAGCTTATTTATATTTATATTTATATTTTTAGGTATTCATTAATTACTGAATTGATTTCACCATAAATTAGATACTATTAACATGATTAATTACTAAATTGGTTTCACCATTAATCACCATAAATGATTTGTTGAGAGGATCTAAATTATTTAAATTCGTACATTTTACATAAATTAATAAATAATTATACGTAGCTCAACACACCTAGATTTTCCAAAATGCCAAATATGTCTAAACTCCTAACCAAAATCATTATGTTTAAATAAATTTGTAGAATATATATGATTTTTTTTTGTGAAAGAACATATATATTAATATCGACTATCAACTATATTATATAAAATTGAGTTTTATTGCGTAGGATTATGTCGTGTGTCAAAACTTGATCATTCAAATTCCTGCCAAAATGCAAAATAAAATTATTTAACTTTTTATTTGTCAATATTTATGACTAAATTAATTTCATTCATTAATTCCAAATTAAATTGCGCACATAATATTTCTACTAAATTAATTTCATTCATCAATATATTAATAGTTTCCTATTATCATCAAAAGCTTTCAAGATTCAAAATTTAATTTTCATAAATAGTGTGTTTTATATTAAGTAATTGAATTCGAAATTCAAAAATCAAATCAAATTATTAATATCTGTTGCAATTTCGTTCATAAGTAGTGTGTTTATATTATGATATTATGATACTCAAATCAAATGCAAATCAGTCTTTTGATTGGATTTCTAAATTTGTCATTAATCAATAAAAAAATCAGATTTTTTGAATAAAGTCTGCCCTTTTAATGATTTTTTTTGTTTATAGATTGTGATGATTAACCTTGCTTGCATATCCATTTCCACTTTGAACGCTCTCTAAGTTTCTTTTGACAAAGTTTTCAAGTTTTTGTACTATTATATTGGTTTTCGATACATTTTATTAGTTGTTTTTATTGTAAACCTAAACTCTTATAGATTGTTCTGCTATTACTATTTTTTTTTCCATTTGCTCAATCCCTTCTATACGATTAGAAAGCCATGAAAAAAAGAAGGATACTCATCGTGGATAATTTACATACGATGTGCATATATATGACGAACTTAGGATTGGCCACTTTGGAAGATTTTCTTGGTTTTGGGTTGTTTCCTATGGTGAGTCTATACTCAACTTATTTCACCTTTTTGCTTTATGTGATGTTTTTGTAACATATGTAAGCTCTACTAATGTGTAGAAGCAATGTGGTTTATGAAAGCTGTTAATGGAACATTTTGTTAATTTGACCAAATTTGTCCTTTATGGTGTTGGGGGTTCTATTTTTTGTTTCATGAATTTTTTTCTTTTTCGAAGAAACTTTTTTGTATCGGATATTCTCAATGGTCCTGATAAAATAATGCTTCCTTAGCTTCATCTAGGTATTTTTGAGAAGTTTAGCAATATTTCATATATGTTTGATGCTCTGTTCTTTATCATTCAATATGTTCCTTAATTTAATAATTTTTAAATGAAATCGTTGGACATGATTTTAAGTTGTAACTTTTTTGTTTTTGTGTGATTTTAAGAAGCAATTCTATCATTCCATTATGGATTGAAAAAGTAGCTATCAATTTTATTATCAAAAAAGAAAAAGCAGTTACCAATTTTTTTTAAAAAAATAGCCATCAGCAATGAAAGAAAATCTACTTTTTTTTAATAGCATTTTGTTCAAAAAGTATATTTTCTTTCATTAGTTTGAACAAAATTGATAGCTACTTTTTCAATCCATTGTTTTAATAATTTTTGTATCGATATAATTCTTTCCTATTGTAGTACCCTAATTTTGTCCAGACATTATTTATTTATTTTATTTAATTAGTTTTGCTTGCTTACTAAATAATAATGATATCTTGGTCTCAATAATTAAAAAGAAAGAAAAAAAAAAGAAAAAAATGGAAGGAAAATGAATAAAAAGGAAAGAGGGGTGTAAAATGATGAAATCGAGGGCGCTACTAGCAAACTGCACCCATTTCATGCACTCAACCCAGCCCAACGCTCTGTCTCTCACCACCTACTTCGTGCACCCCCTCTTTTTCTCCTGCGCACCTCCCTTCATTTCCTTACCCACAACGCTACTACCTGCACCCCCCATTTCCCTTTCGCACGCCCCCTAGGCCACCAGCGCCTCAGCCCAAACCATCACCTTGACCCATGGCCCAAACCCACTCAACTTAACCCTAACCTAAACACAAAAAACCTAAATTTTCACCCTCCCTCATTCTCACCCAAAGCAACCGCGACCCTTCTCCCTCTCCCCCAATCTCTGCGCCTCCTCTACTCCATTCTCTCTTTCTTCATTTTTCTTCTCCTCTCCTTCTCCAACCTTAACCCTAGGCTGTTGCTCCCACCATTCTTCCTTCCTCTCTTTCTTCCATCTTTCTCCTCTAACCCTAGGCCAAAAACAGCGCCTCTCTTCTCAACATTCTCTCACCCCTTCCTCCAAACCCTAATCCCATATCTCTTCTCCATCTTCAAACCCTAAAAGGCCAACAGCGGCACCCTTCCCTCTTCTCCCCCCATTTCGGTCGCAATCTTCTCCCTCACTTCCGATCAACCCTAACTCTAAACAGAAAGGAGAGTCGCGACCATATCTCCTTCTCCATCCCGTGATTTCCGTCTTTTCTTTCCCTTTTCTACTGAACCGAAACGAATCTCCTTTTTTTCCTCTTATGATTTCGTCCAAATACATGCATTAAAATCCAAGTTATCTGAAGATTCATCTGGAAAACAAGGACAACGTGCTTATTTCACACGAATCAGGAAGTTATTTTATTCATCATTTTGTTTTATTTTTTGATCCCCTACTTATTTTGTTCTGATACGTTTCTATTTTGGTGACAGATTCCAAGTGGCTATAAAAGGCCTTTCAAGACCATGGAGGAGACAGAGGAGGAGAAAATTGAGAGCAAAGAAAGAGGAGAAAGACGAACAAACAGAGAGATGAGAAGAGGAAGAACACACGTGAGGCCACTGACCACAAAATTAAACACTCTTTTAGTTTTAGGCATTTTTTACCTTTATCCCATTGTTCCTGTATTTTTCTGGTAAAGCTTAAAACCAGGTTGTTACCTCCTCCCTTTTGTATTTTGGGTATTTATTCTTCATGTTTCTATCATGAAGGTTGTATCTGGATTGAAATGAATGAATGGGATGATGAAAGCATGATTTAACCTTCTATTTTCTGTTAGTATATTTTAGGTGCTATATTCAAGTGATATGGGTGAATGCAAGTGTTTCTGAATTCTTAATTCCGGTCACGAGTTGGTTGAGTTAAGGCTAGAGTTTGGTCTTTCAAAGAGGCCAAACCCAGACAAGGGACCATTTAGCAATTTACTTTTTTTGTGATCAGAAATAAAGTAAGAAGATAAACGAGGATCTTAAAGCAAGATATAACAAATTCATGGAATTTTGATTCTTTATTTGTGTGTGTGTGTGTGTGTGTATATATATATATAAATGGACAAAGTAAATACGATTCTCTTATTTCTAATCAGATTCTATCTTTTTAAATTTTACATATTCTATTATTTCTGATTTTATAAAAATATAATAATAATCAATAAAAAAGGAATTTTCAAGTTTTGATAAAGTCTTTCTTTAGTAATAAAGTGTTTCTCTTTTTTTAATAAATCAGTTCCTTTTTACATGTATAGAAATTTTTCTGGGAAATAATTCATTTGAAGGCAAATAAACTCTTTCAAGCAATTAAAGGGTACCATTTTTTAAATGGGGCGTTGTAGGGGTGCTAATATATTTCTTACGCGTAATCAACTCCCGTACCCAAAATCTAGTTTAAAGACTATATTCTTTTTATTATTTTCGAAAAAGGTTTTTTTTCCTATCGTTTTCCTTAATAAACATAGGTGACGGCTCCATTGAAATTTTTAGATGATTGTCAAACCTATTTGTTATTTTTCACTTAATTGATTAATTGAGGACTTTTTATGTAATATATCTAAATTTAATCTTATTTAACTAATTTATATTTAATAACATGACAAAAAATAAAAACTCTTTCTTAGTGTCATGTTTATTCTTTACGTTTGTTTTCTTATCTAAAAACAAAGAAAGAACTACAACTTTTTCAAGTCTTTAAGAATTACATTTCAAATAAGTCCAAAATAATTATCTCAAGATTTTGAATAACTAAAAACAATTTAAAGTATTTTTTGAAAAAAATTAAAGAAATAAATTTAATAATAATTGGAAAAAAAATATCATTGATCCAAAACTTTCAAATTGGAAAAGTATAGTGGAAATCAAACCAAAACAAAAAACAAACTATCGAAAGATAAAAAGTGAGAGAATTACCACGAATTCAAAAAGTGGAGGATATTTATAGATAATAAATTGCATTCAAAATTTTGAATATTGAGTGATTTTTTTTTTTGGTGTGTAAATATTGACTGACTTGTTCTCAATATATAAATAATATTGAATGACTTGAGAATTGAAAAACATTCCACTTAACTTAATGAGATGTAAGATTATTTCAAATTAAGAAATTTTAAACTGACTACGTTATAAATTAACCAGCAAATTAAATAATCATAAAATTTTAATTTATAAATAAAATAATAAAATTGTACGATAAATGTTATTCCATAAATTGATTATTGACACTTATGGTTATTGACTTCCCCATCTATTGGTATTTGTTTTTTCAAAAAAAAAAAATCTATTGGTATTTGTTGATTGCCGACATCTACTATCTACTATAATATATAAAATAGAGTTTTGTCATGTGAGATTATGTTACGTTCAATAGCACAAACATTTTTCCTTCCTAAAGCAATTTTATTTATTTATTATTATTATTATTATTATTATTATTATTATTATTATTATATTACAAAATCTCAATTAGTAAATATTATCAAAATCATAAATATATTCTCATAAATGACTTGCCGATTTTGAATTAGTGTAATCATCCGTCAGCATTTATTATTATTGTATTGTATAAATTTGACAACTTTTAATTTGACATTTACTATCAATTATATAATTCGTAATAAATTTGATTTCAAATTTAAATTAAATCAAAACGAAATTCACTTAAAAATCATACTAAACATATCATTTTTTTTACGAAATCAAGATTATAACATTTCATTCATAATAAGCGAAGCAAGACATTCTGGGATAGTGCTAAAAACATGAGGGCTAACGTGTGACACGGCCACCCAAGCAAGAGAATGAGCAACCATGTTTGCCTCCCTCTTAACGAACTTTACCATTGAGTTGTTACAATGTGGAGATAAAAGGCCCCTACATTCCGAAATAATGGCTCCAAAATCAGTGACATTGTTTCTGTTGGAATTAAAAGCATTCACTACTAGCTTTGAATCTACCTCAAAAACTACTTGCTTGAGCCCAATTTCACGGACCCAAAAGATTGCCCGTGCAGCCCATAAGCCTCTCCATTGGCCACTGGCATGAGAAGGTTACTCCACTAAGTCTTGGCCGCTAAGAACCTTCCTTTTTCATCTCTTAGTCATAAACCGATCCCAACTAAATTGCGATCACTAGAGAACGATGCATTCACATTACATTTGACGAATCCAAGATCCAGTTTTGACCATTACGCTGGTGTGACAATCACCCTAAAAATTCAATAGAGTCGCCACCTATGTTTATTAAGGAAAAAAATAATAGGAAAAACCTTTTTCAAAATAATAAAACAGAATAGTCTTCGAACCAGATTTGGGTATAAGAGTTGGTTATGCGTACGGAAGGATCAACACCCCTACACACCCATTTAAAAAATGGTACCCTTTGATTGCTCAAAAACATTTGTTTGTCACTAAATGAATTATTCCCAAAAGTAAAAGGAAATGGAGCGTGATAATAACATTTGAAGTATGCGTCGGTACAGAGGAATATCATCCTATTTACACGGAATCGAATAGAAACGTGATAGTTTAATTGAAACAAGAGAAGAACACTAACCATTTATTACCGGCATGTTTCGAAAGCTTTCATTTTTTTATTTTTTGTTTATAATATTTCTAATCATCAATTATGGCTACGAACAGATTTGAGCAAAACGAAGTACACACAATATGAATGTAACGGGAAGGAAACACTTCTATTATTGTTGCATTATTCCACAAATAAAACCCCAAAAATCTATCTACTTGCTGCTACACTATAATAAAACACGAATATATACATTTTAAGACATGTCAATGAAACAAAATATTTTTAGAAACTCACTTTTTTGCATTTAAACTCCTCTAAACGATATATTTACAACTTGGTCCTTACTTAGGGTTTGGCCTCATTGGAAGACCACACCCTAAACCTAATTTCGGCCCTTACATGGTGCAAAATCAGAAGCAGAATCAAACAACCACAATCCAGAGACAAATGATAAAAAATAAGGACGAGGAAATATGGAGAAAAATACAATTGAATATATCAGAGTTTAAATCCAAATTGAATACACATACAGGATGGAGAACATAAATTGAAATGGGGAGAAAATGATAACCTGGGTTTATGCTTATCCCATAAATTAAACAGAAACAAAGTAAGGGGATTCAAGAAAGCCTAGATCTAGACTAAGTGTTTATTTTTGGATTTAATGACCTCACAGGTTCTGTGCCTCTGTCTCGTTCGCCTTTCCTTTTGCTGCTTCTCAGTTCACCCGTTTTTCAGATTCCTTTCGGTCTTGATTTCCTCTCTAGGTTGGCTCCTTCTGCCTATGCGCCATGCTTGTTCTTTTATAGCTATTCTGCTGTAGAAAAAAGGGAAATAAATCAGAATAAGCAAAACGAAATAATAATAAGAGAAAAAGGTTAGAATATTCCCTGATTTGGTTTTGATTCTCCACGTTTTTCTTGTTTTCTTCCTGATATCTTGCTTCCAATGCTCGAATTCGGACCAGATCATGGGATATATGACCCGATTTTAATCACACAGATTTGGGGGATTGTTGGAGATCTTAGGGTTTTAGTTTAGCTTGACTGAGAGGCCGAGAAAGAAGGGAAAGAAAGAAAGGTAGCTGGAGGGAGTGGAGGCGAGAAATGAGGGAGATGAGAGAGAGAGGGCGACAATGGAGGAGAGGAAGGGGAGGCAGTTATGCTGGGAATGGAGGTGAGTGGGTGAGTGTGTGCATGTGTGTGTGCGTGTTAAGGTTATCAGATTTAGGTTAAAACAGATTGGACTGGGCTGCATTTGGGTGGTGGGCTAGTGGAGCGCGCAAAGTAAAAACGGAGGTGCGAGGAGCAACGCGGTTGGGAGAGAACATAGGGGGCTGCACGGTTGTAATAAGAAAAAGAAGTGGTGTGCGCAGCAGAGGGAAAGTGAGAAGCGCATGGGGCGCTATCCAAAAATAAAAGGGGGTGTAATGAGTAAGCAGTGGGTGCATCGCTTGGATGGAAGAAGCAAGCTGGGCTGGGCTGCTATTAGCACCCCCGGTATTACTATTCATAACCCCTTTCTTTTTCTTTTTCCTTTCTTTCCCTCTTCTTTTTTTCCTTTTTTATTCTTTTATTCTTTTCTTTTCTTTTTTTCACTTTATTCATTTTTGCTACCTTCCACTTTATTGTGAAACCAAAAATATTATTTTTAATTTTTTTATTATTAGGAAACAAAATAAATAAATAAATAAATAAGGGCCGGACAAAAATGGGGTATGACAGCTGCCCTTCCTTAATTACGTTTTACTCGAAGACCTTCGTGATTTCGTTGTAAAATGTAATTAAGGATAGAAAACCCTAATTTTTGTCCGAAACAAGCGGTTTAAGAATGCAGGATTGGTTCCCGATTTTGGTGAGGGATTCTAGGTCTGGTTCCTAGTAAATTCCCGGCAAGCATAGGCTTGTCCCTAGCTCTTACAAAGTTGGTAGGAGATTCTGGGGCTATTTCCCTTCGAATTTCTCGGTAAGCCATAGGCTTGTCCCTAGCTCTTACAAAGTTGGTCGAAGATTTTGGGGCTGATTCCCTTCGAATTCCTGGTAAGGCATATGCTTGTCCCTAACTCTTACAAAGTTGGTCGGAGATTCCGGGGTTGGTTCCCTTCGAATTCCCTGTAAGGCGTAGGTATGACTGACTCTTACAAAAATTGGTGGGAGATTCCAAGTTCGGTTTCTTGGCGAATTCCCGGTAAGGCATAGTTATGACTATGATTCCTTACAAAAACTGCGGGAGATTCTAGGTTCGGTTTCCTGGTAAATTCCCAGTAAGGCGTAGGTATGACTAGCTCTTACAAAAATTGGTGGGAGATTCCAGGTTCGGTTTCTTGGCGAATTTCCTGTAAGACATAGGTCTGGCTCCTAACCCTCACATCTTTGGTATTGATTACTTCCCTACTTAGGGTAAGTCTGGGGTGCGAGCTTCTTCATCACTTGACACAAGTTTGGGTCAGATTCCCAATAAGGGTAACTCAGGTTCTTAACTATTGCTAAAAGGTACGGATTGACTACCTTACTTTAAGGAATGTCCGTGATATGAGTTTCTCTGTCACTCAATATAGGTTCGGGTCAGATTCCCGGCAAGGTATAGGTCAGATTCCTAACTCTTGCTAAAAGGTACAGATTAATTTCCATAATTGAGAAAGATCTGAGATGCGGGTCAGGTTCCCGACTAAAGGCTTGGGTCAGATTCCCAAGGTGGTGGGTCAGGTTTCCAACAAGGTATAGGACATGTTCCTAACTCTTGCTAATAAGTAGATTGGGTAGGCTTAGTACTAGTTCTTATTGAGTAACAACAGACCAACAACATGCAATATTGGAAAGTGTGGGTTGATGACCCAAAAACTTTGATGCTCATGCAGGATGCAATGAATGGTATACTGTGTATGAAATGATGTTTTTTGCTTTTAGAGAAATGATTTTTTTAGGTGGGTCGTGGACCCAAAAGTATCGATGATCATGCCAAATGCAATGAATGATATGCTATGCATGAGTATTATTTTGCTTTGAAAGATTTTTGATTTCCCTGAATTCCTTTTGAGGACGCTGCCCCTAGACTCGTGGGTGTTGGCTTGCTTGTCCAAATGGTTGACTTTGCAATACACCAGGTTTGCGCATTTTCCCTTGATAGATCATCTTATCTATCTTTGCAGATTCTTGAATTTTCCTTACATGCTATGGAAGCTCTTAGGAGGATTAGATTGACAACTTTGATCCATTGACACTTTTCAGTGCCCCTTTGGCCTTCGTCCAGCCATGTGAGGAAGGATCTATGTAGAGACGCGAATCACCTTATGTAGTTCTAAAACTGGAACGAAATCTTGAATGCGAAGCTTGTAGATGATGGGCATAGCTTTTGCCCCCAGCTTCTTAGTTTATGTTTAGATCTGTGAGGTCCAATTTGGGTTGATAAATTTGTAAATTTGACCCTAACTTTTGCCTAGGCTGCTCTTTGTGAGTTTTCAACCTAGCGGGTCGCTCTAACTTTTGCCTAAACCGCCCTTTCGGGTATTCAGCCTAGGGAGTATTTTATTTATACTTTTTTATTTTTTTATTTTTTTGGTAAAGCAACTACATCGAGGAGTTTATATGGATTTTCTCTTTCAAAATCAAGTTTTGAGAAAATATGAGCAATTTGACTTTGATCAGAATGGACTTTATTAGGGTTGTAATGTGTCCAAGGGTTAAGGGCTATGAAAGAAATGATATTTCAGGCTCAAAGAGTATTTAAGGGTTTATGAAAACAATGATCTTTAGTGCCAAGATGTACTTTGATGGTTGCTAGCACAATTGTCTTGTGTTTGCTTTTGTATTTTTTATTCATTTTTTTTCTTTACAAGTGTCTTGATACGTTGTATTTGATATTTGCTTGCTTGCTTTTTTTTTAACAGACAAAATTTAATGGACTATTGTGTTAGCCTTTAATGTATGGGTGATCCTTACTTAGGGTACTTGAAAGGAATTTATTTTTTAGGCTCAAAAAGAGTAGCAAGGGATAAATATTTTTTATATTTCTTGGATAGAGAAAAACGGCCAAACTTCGTCTCAAAACCTTATTGCTCAAATTTTCACAAAAATTAATTTTTGATAATTGTGCATTTGCTTTACCATTTTATTTTATATTTTTCTTAACTAGTTTTTTTTATCCCAGATTGACCATGTATCAAGAAGGGAAGTTAAAAAAATTCAAATTGCATTTCCATTGATGTATTGAAAAGATGATAACAAAGTGGGCCCTTCACAGGATATGCCCCAGGGCTTCGGGCAAAGCGTAAAAACAAATGAAGGTTGTTTAAACAGGGCTATTCCTTGAAGTTTTACCACTTGGTGTTGATCAGAGCCCAACAATTTTCAATGGAGTGGCCCACTGCCCCAGTGCATGCATGATGAGCATCATTTGTATCTTCTTCCCTCTCTTGACCTATACTGCGCAATGGTTGTTGAGCTTTGAGGTTGCCAATCCTTCCATTTGTTATCCCGGCTTCCACTCTTCCTCCGACAACTAGGTCTGAGAAGCTTGAAGAGACATTTCCTATCATCAGATCATAGAAGGGTTGTTGAAATGTGTCAATGAACGTGGTAACCATCTCTTTCTCAGATAGCGGAGGTTCCACTTGGGCTGCAATCCCTCTACATCTTTGGGCATACTCTTTGAAGCTTTCGTTGCCCTCTTTTATCATGGTTGGCAACTGGTAGCGGTCAGGAGTCATGTCCATATTGTATTTATACTGTTTGATGAAAGCATTAGCCAAGTCATTCCATGAGTTGATTTTACTCTGCTCTAACTACATATACCAGCGTAGGGATGCCCCGGTAAGACTCTCTTGGAAGAAGTGGATTAAGAGCTTATCACTTCTGGAGCAGGATGCCATCTTCCGGCAGTACATGATGAGGTGGCTATTTGGACAAGTTAAACCTTCATACTTAGCGAACTCGGGAACTTTGAATTTTGGAGGTATTACCACGTCCAGGGCCAAATATACTTCTGAAGCTTCGAACCCAATATGATTTGCCCATTCAATTGCTTTTAGCCTATCGTCCACAATTTGGAGTCTCTCCTGATCTAGAGGGTCTCCTAATGGGCCATTGGAATCCTCTCGATACTCATTAATATTGATGAAATGGTTCTTATCAAGGGTCAATTTTGCAATTAAGTTCTGCAAGAGGTCCAATATCTTGTCCATCTTACCCTTGACTTGATCGAGTGCTTCTCTCATTGTTTGCTGATTCTGTTCCAACAAATCCATGAGTCTAGATTGGGGCCGAATCCGGTAAGGATGCAGGGAAAGCTTATTTGTATCTATTTTTCTGTTGAGGGGGAAAAATGAGTTACGTTGTGAGAATGCCATGATTATGCATGTCATGAATTTTTTTTTATGTACATTTTATGCAAAATAATATGATGGAGAATGAAAAGATATTTTTCTATTACATTTTTTTTCAATATATTACTTTTTTCATGCAAAAAGAATGCGATGGAAAAGAGAAAATATTCTTTTGTTTTTTGTTTTTTTAAAAGGATTTCTGAAAAATAACGGAATTTAAATGGATGAAGATAAAAAATAGGCCAAGTGCCCCTTGTGAGGTAGACCGGTAATTCCTAAGACTTTAGGTTCTACGGCTTTGATCACATGGAAAACGAGACAGATAGGGTTTGCTCCTTTGGCGATATAGGCCGGTAGTTCCTTAGAACAGGTCTATGGTCCACATAAGTGTCTTTCCATTGGGTGGCTTTAGGATACTAATCTAAAAAGGTTCCTAGAGTCAGGGGTCCTATTTTCGAATGTTACCGCCAATAATAGGTAAACTACTAAAATGAGTATTTTTCTCAAATATGGCCAAACTCTAGGTGAGGCCTTCGCAAGGACCCAACTGGTCGTACGTCTAGCAGGTGCTCACTACACAGCCTCTTCTAACTTAAAGTTTTTTTTTCTTTTTTAAACCCAAGTATAGGGATCCACTCGTAGTGTGCAAAAAATGTGTTAAATGAAGTGTGTGAAGGAGCAATTACCTAAAATACTACCCACTGTAAAACAAATCAAAACATAATATTTACAAATGTCTTCTACCCTAGGGTTCAAATATACAAACATATGAGCAAAATATATATAATGAACAAATAGGAATTAAAAAAATAAAAGGGAAATAAATCACGTAAGGCAAACAATAGGAAAAACCTTTTTCAAAATAATAAAACAGAATGGTCTTCGAACCAGATTTGGGTATAAGAGTTGGTTATGTGTACGGAAGGATCAACACCCCTACACACCCATTTAAAAAATGGTACCCTTTGATTGCTCAAAAACATTTGTTTATCACTAAATGAATTATTCCCAAAAGTAAAAGGAAATGGAGCGTGATAATAACATTTGAAGTATGCGTCGGTACAGAGGAATATCATCCTATTTACACGGAATCGAATAGAAGCGTGATAGTTTAATTGAAACAAGAGAAGAACAATAACCATTTATTACCAGCATGTTTCCAAAGCTTTCATTTTTTTGTTTGTCTATAATATTCCTAATCATCAATTATGGCTACCAACAGATTTGAGCAAAATGAAGTAAACACAATCTGAATGTAACAGGAAGGAAACACTTCTATTATTGTTGCATTATTCCACAAATAAAACCACAAAAATCTATCTACTTGCTGCTACTCTAAAATAAAACACGAATATATACATTTTAAGACATGTCAATGAAACAAAATATTTTCAGAAACTCACTTTTTGCATTTAAACTCCTCTAAACGATATATTTGTAGCTTGGTCCTTACTTAGGGTGTGGCCTCATTGGAAGACCACACCCTAAACCTAATTTCGGCCCTTACATGGTGCAAAATCAGAAGCAGAATCAAACAACTATAATCCAGAGACAGATGATAAAAAATAAGGATGAGGAAATATGGAGAAAAAGACAATCGAATATATCAGAGTTTAAATCCAAATTGAATACACATACAAAATGGAGAACATAAATTGAAATGGAGAGAAAATGATAACCTGGTTTATGTTTATCCCAGAAATTAAACAGAAACAAAGTAGGGGGATTCAAGAAAGCCTAGATCTAAACTAAGTGTTTATTTTTGGATCTAATGACCTCATTGGTTCTGTGCCTCTGTCTCGTTCGCCTTTCCTTTTGCTACTTCTCTGTTCGCCCATTTTTCAGATTCCTTTCGGTCTTGATTTCCTCTCTAGGTTGGCTCCCTTTGCCCGTGCACCTTGCTTGTTCTTTTATAGCTATTATGGATCTGTAGAAAAAAGGGAAATAAATCAAAATAAGTAAAACAAAATAATAATAAGAGAAAAGGGTTAGAATATTCCCTGATTTGGTTTTGATTCTCCACGTTTTTCTTGTTTTCTTCCTGATATCTTGCTTCCAATGCTCGACTTCGGACCAGATCATGGGATATATGACCTGATTTTAATCACACAGATTTGGGGATTGTTGGAGATCTTAGGGTTTTAGTTTGGCGTGATTGAGAGGCCGAGAAAGAAGAGAAAGAAAGAAAGGTAGCTGGAGGGAGGTGGAGGCGAGAAATGAGGGAGATGAGAGAGAGAGAGAGAGGGGGGGCAACGATGGAGGAGAGGAGGGGGAGGCAGCTGCGCTGGGAATGGAGGTGAGTGGGTGAGTGTGTGTGTGTGTGTGTTAGGGTTATCAGATTTATGTTAAAACGGATTGGACTGGGCTGCATTTGGGTGGTGGGCTAGATGGAGCGCGCAATGTAAAAACGGAGGTGCGAGGAGCAGCGTGGCTGGGAGAGAACATTAGGGGGCTACGCGACTGTAATAAGAAAAAGAAGGTGGTGTGTGCAGCAAAGGGAAAGGGAGAAGCTCATGGGGCGCTGTCCAAAAATAAAAGGGGGTGCAATGAGTAAGCAGTGGGTGCATCGCTTGGATGGAGGAAGCAAGCTGGGCTGGGCTGCTATTAGCACCCCCAGTATTACTCTTCATAACCCCTTTCTTTCCCTCTTCTTTTTTTCCTTTTTTATTCTTTTATTCTTTTCTTCTCCTTTTTCCACTTTATTCATTTTTGCTACCTTCCTCTTTTTTGTGAAACCAAAAATATTTTTTTTATTTTTTTATTATTAGGAAACAAAGTAAATAAATAAATAAATAAGGGCCGGACAAAAATGGGGTATGACAGCTAGCACTGCCACTCTGCCACCATTGTTGTTCTCTTCTGTACTACAACGGGCCGCACGCCATTCAACAAGCGAAGATAGGCTGCGATGCACTACAACAGCCGGGCCCTCGGATTTATCTTCCTAGACCTTCAAGTTTCAACCCCACCATAAGCTCCACAAAACCATGACCCACTCAACAGCTTGTTGAGCCGGCAAATTGTCAATCGCTTGGAATACCAACACCTTTAGCTCTGTCACATTATGACACAAGCTTTGTAGCTGAGAGAGGTTGTTCATAGACCGCCAGTATTCAACACTCTTTAGCCAATCCACAAATAAGTGTCAGCTAGTCTCCAACGCCTCCTCGCAGATAGGACACTGAGATGAGCATTGAACACCCTTGGATCGAATCTATGTTCTAACAGGGAGGACATTTCTGCCCAACTTCCACAAGAATACCTTCATTTTCGAAGGGACATTAAGTTTCCATATGGCACCTCAGTTTCCAGGAACCTCCAAGTATCTTGTATCTAAGAGCTTGTTCATGCATATGCCATATGCACTCTTGACCGAGAAGCAGCCATCGCTTGTCAATCCCCAAATAAGTTTATCTTGGTGCACCACTGCATATAAAGAGGTTGATAAGATAGCCTATGCTTCAGTCTGTGTGAAGAGATTACACACTAAATTTGTGTCCCACGCCTTGCGACCTACAACCAACAGGTCACTCACCTTTAGCTCAGGAATCAAGCTGTGTTGTTGTTGAAAAGTCTGAGTCCTGCCATCTCCGAGCCATAGATCATTCCACACTCTGATTTCTTCACCACTACCAATGCACCACTTAGACCCTTCTTTGATTAAGATTTTCGTTTGCCAAATACTTCTCCAAACATAGCTAGGATTGCCACCAATAGGATAGGAGCACTCAGGAAATCACTATTGGGGAAATATTTAGCCTTTAGGAGACGTGACACTAGAGATTGAGACTGTGTCATAATTCTCCAGGCTTGTTTACTAAGTAGTGCTAAGTTGAAAGCATAGAGGTTACGAAAACCCATTCCACATTTTTCCTTACAAATAGATAATTTGTCCCAAGAGAGACATTTAATACCTTGAGTACCACCTCCTCTGGATCCCCACCAAAAGGAGTTCATCATCCTCTCAATCTCAACACCCATAGAATCCGGAATAAGGAAAATACTCATGAAGTAAGTTGGGATTGATTGGAGGACAGATTTAATCATTACCTCTTTACCACCTACATAAAGGGCTCGGCTACTCTAAGAATGAATTTTTTTCCACACTCTACCCTTAATGAAGCTAAACATACTTTTTTTGCTTTAGCCAATCATCGAGGGAAGTCCTAGGTACTTTCCCATGCCAAGGCAAGCATGAACCCTTAGGATAGCTAAGAGATCATTCCTTTGCTCCAGAGTAACATTCTTGCTATAAAAAACCTTAGACTTCTTGACCAGAGGCACTCTTATAGGTTGCTAAGATATCCTTCATCTTGTGCGCTTCCCGCTCCTCAGTCCTAAAAAAATAAAGCAGTCATCTACAAATAAAAGATGGGTTAGAGATGGTGCTCTTCTACATATCTGTACTCCATGAAGGTCACCACACGCATCGGCCTTATTAATAAGAGTTGTCAATCCCTCGGCACAGAGAATAAACAGATAAGGGGAGAGGGGGTCCCCTTGACGGAGACCTCTACAGGCAAAATAGGCCCAACTGGTTCTTTGTTCACTAGAACCAAGTAACTAACAGACTAAACACAAAGCATCATCCAACCTATCCAACGGTCAGCGAAACCCATCTTTGTCATAATCGCTCGCAAGTAACCCCAATCAACTCGGTCATACGCCTTGCTCATATCGATTTTCAATGCTACATCTCCCATTTTTCCTTCCGCTTTATTCTTCATGTAGTGAATGATCTCAAAATCAGTCATATCATTATCCAGAATGGATCTCCCTTCATCAAAAGTTGACTGGATCTTTGAAACACAATTAGGGAGGAGCAATTTAAGACGGTTTGCAAGGACCTTTGAAATAATCTTGTAGATTACATTGCATAATGAGATATGCCTCCAATCCTTCATAGAGAGAGGGTTATCCACTTTCGGAATCAAAGCTATATGGGTGTCATTTAAGGAACTCGATAGATAACCCCTATCAAGCAACTGCACACTTGATAAAAAAATCTGATTACCACACAGTTGCCAAAATTGGTTATAGAAAGCTGGATTAAGACCATCTGGACCTAAAGCTTTATCCAAATCCATTTGAGACAAGGCAATATGGAATTCTTCCATACTAAAAGCAGCAAGAAGACGATCATTATCACCACTTGTAACACGTGGGCTTATGGAACCAACTACTGGCCCGTAAACACCTCCTCAGCCCTGAAAGATGTTACAAAAGTATCAGCCACAATGCTACACATTTCTGCTTGAGTGGACTTCATGACACCTCCATCATCTTGAACACTCAGCATCCTATTCACTCTTTGCCTAGAGGTGGCTACCGCATGGAAAGTCTTAAATTAAAGTCTCATTCTTTTAGCTAAATCACCTTCCCACGTTGCCTCCAATAATCTTCTTCTTGAACTAGCAATTTATTAAGTTCCCTACGGGCCTCGTGGAATTGGGCCACATCATCTGGGTCACGCCTCCCCCTAAGAGAGTTAAGGAGGCCGGTGCCATTATCAATTCGCTTACGGAAATGGGCCCATATTGCACGACCCCAATGGCCTAACTCATCCACAAACCTTGAAGTCGAGTGAGAATATATCACCATCCGGATGCTGGGCCCAACCCCTGTAAACAGTTGCCTGTAAATCGGGCTCCCTGAGCCAATAATTCTCGAAGCAGAATCTCTTATGGCCCTGCACACCTACAAGACCTTCTGTTTGAAGACACAGTGGAGATTGATCGGAAATGGGGGCAATCAAATTCACAAGCCTAGCATTGCGAAACAAATCTAACCAATCTTTGTTAGCCATTGCTCTATCCAACCATTGTTCAATGGCATGGTCAGTCCCTCTAGCAAACACCCAAGTATAGGGATAACCTTCCATCTGTATATCAATTAAGCCTGCATTTTGAACTGCTTCTCGAAAACCATTCATCAACCAAGTGGGATAATCCCTATATCCCTGCTTGTCGATTGGGGAAAGAAGATCATTAAAATCCCAAAAAATGCACCATGGTAGGGAGGACTGATTTGCTAATCTTCTTAACAGATCCCATGTTTGCCTTCTTTTTCTTCTGGCAGGAATACCATAAAAACCCGTGAAACGCCATCTCCCTTTTCTGACATCTTGGATCTCAACATTGATGTGATTAATCGAGTAATTTGTAACCACACAACTAAGGGGACGCTTCCAGAAGAGTGCCAAGCCACCACTTCTACCAATTTTGTCAACTGCAAAACAAAAATCAAAACCAATTTTTCTGCGAATTACTTCTATAATTATGGCATCTACCAAAGTTTCAGAAAGAAAAATAACTTTCGGTTTGTGGGACCGGATTAGGTTCTTTAGAGTAAGAACCGCGCTTAGGTGACCCAGTCCTCGGTAGTTCCAACTGATAACATTCATTTCTCTTGGCAGGCCTGGGGACCAGGACCTGCCAATAAAGAATGCTCCTCATAGTTGGGGTTGTTGTGCACCGAGTTTACAAATTTTCCAAACTGATTTCCATCGTATAACACCAATTCACGTGTGCCATTTACTGTTGCGTCACTATTCAAGCCTTGATCATTCTCTCTCCTCCTTTTCTTTTTCTCACCCTCCATACTATTAGCAATAGTAATTTGGGTACTAGACTCCTTGATATCATTTCTATCAATTATTGCCTCATCAAAGCAAATAATTCCTTTGTCTCCTGTCAGACACGAGTCACCGGCCAAATTTAATGCAGACCCATAAATTCGGGTTGACTCAGTAATATTTTGATTCCGCGACACTGACTTTAATGGGCTGTTATTCTTGTCTGATAACTGCGCTTGGAACGTAAATGATGGAATATTTGGACCTGTTGAAATTGCATGTTTGACCACCTTTTCCATTTCATCAGCAAATTTCCTCCCGAGATTTTTGCCTTGTCGCTGCGCTGTTTCCTTCTCCAGTCCTCGCCTAGCACCACCATCCTCCCTCAACCACATGCTGCCGGAACCACCCCCTGATCTTTTCAGCTCCGCCTTCAACGCTGCCGACCACTCCCTCTCGCCATTGTCCTCTGCTAATGTGAATAACTTATCACAATGCTGGTCAGTGTGGCAGATGAGACCACACAAATAACAGAAAAGTGCCAAGTTTCTCATATTTGAAGTTGACAATGCACACTGTCCACCAGTTTTCCTAGCCATCCACCCCTTCTTCAAAGGCTTTGTTACATCAATCTTGACTTTGATTCGCATGTATGATCTCCACAGGTCGGAGTTATTCTTATCGTCATACTCCACAAAATCGCCAACGAAGTTCCCAATAACTTTCCCAACCTTTTCTGACATGAACCCCACTGGGAGGTTATAGACTTGAATCCAAATAGGCAAATGATTCAAAGGAATCCCGAGCATAGACTCACCAGGATTGATCCGTTCCAACACCAACATGAACCCTTCAAAAGACCAAGGCCCTCCATTAAAGATTCACTCAATATCCAGTTTATGATAAAACTGGAATAGGAACCTCCCTCCATCCAGACCTTTGATGGTTACTCCCCTCCCGGGCTGCTATAGATCCGCCATCCGATCTTTCATATGTGCACGAATCGATTTCTCAGTCACAAATCTTCCTATCAGGCACAGCTTCAAATCCTTTGTGCTTGCCTGGTTGCTTTCCAGATCCAGTGTAAGCCTTTCTTCCTCCAAAGATAGGCCCTCCATATCTACCTCCATTGTAGCAGCAAAACTCCCGGTAACTAAACGAGAGATAAAGCGCAGACTCTAAACGAGAAGAAAACCACCGCTCCTAGAGCTAGAGAGAGTCTGAGAGAAAAAAACGTATTAAGAGATGTGCCAAAATATTAGATACTACTTATTATTTTTTAAACATATCATTTATTAAACAATATATCATAAAGACAAATTTATGCTAAAGTTTTTAACATATACCGTGCACAACACATACCATTATGCCATAGATATATTGTTATTAATATTTAATGTCACATAAATTATTAAATATGACTTTTATATAAGTTATATATATTTTAGTTTGCATTATTTATTCCTACAATTGATTCACCTTATCATATTACTATTTATTATTATATTACAAACTCATTTATGTTATTTTTTCTGCTTTCTTTTCAAAATATTTTTGGCTATTTTTTTTTTACGTGACTCGACAATCATCATATCTCACCCGTGCATCGCACGGGTTAATACACTAATAATTTGTAACAAATGTGCTCTTAGAATATAGTTTTTAGTTTTTTATGTGAAGTAGAAGCTCACTTGTGTTTGCTTATACAATAACGAAAATCTACTAAAAATAGATTATTTATCATAATATACTAAAAATAGGGCTAAAATACACTTTTGGTTCTTTAACTTTATTTTAGTTTTTATTTTGGTCCCCTAATTAATTAAACTTTCATTTTGGTCCCTTAAGTTACGAAAATTATGCCACTTTCGTCCCCTAACTATTCTACTTTTCATTTACGTCCCTTAAGTTACGAAGTTATGCCACGTTCGTCTCTTAAGTTACGAAAATTACACCGTATTCGTCCTTTCTGTCTGTAATCCCTTTAAACAATAAAGTCAAAATCATGCTCCTATCATTGTTCTTATTGATGAAGTAACATGATAAAAGGTAATGGAGCAAAAAAACAGAGTATCAATGACCTATACACACACAATAAATGGATTACAGACAAAAGGGATGAACTTGTCATAACTTTTATAACTTAAGGGACCAAAATAAAAGTTTAATTAATTAGGGGACCAAAATAAAAACTAAAATAAAATTAAGGGATCAAAGTATATTTTAGCCTAAAAATAGCTTATCATTTTAATAAGAAAAATCATTTTTTTTAGATTTCGATTATTTATTTTAAAAATTTATTATTTATTCTATTATCTTATATTAAAAACTTAACTACACTAAAAACACGTGACAAAATCACGTTTTGTCACCAAAAACCATTTTTCCTTCAAAAGCTTAACTACACAGTGGATTTTGTTTTTATTTGCCACTTTTCTCGACTAGTTTATTTTAAAAAACTTTAATATGTTTAGTTAAAAAAATATGTTTTGTCGTGTAACAAACGAGCTCTAAAGTAAAGACAATATATGCCTTAACTCCCCCCTACAATCACTGACGGAAAAACTCACGAATCACTAGTAATATAGAACTTAACGCCACGGCCACATTTTGGGTCCTCCCACCCTCACCGAGCGGAACACTGGAATTCTGGAAAAGCCTCCAACGACCAACCGGTTATGGCATCCCCCGCCCAACTCGATGACAATCAGGTTTTCTCTACTCTTAATTTTGCGTTCATCTTCACTTTCCAACTCCATCTCTATTTTATTTCCCTGCTTAATCTAAATGATTCAACTCGAACCACTTTACTCGTCGGAGTATTTGTGAATTGTGAATTGGAAGCGTTTACTTATCTTGAGTGTTGATTGTTTCTGTTTATACTATGCATTGTTGTGTTAAAATTTGATAAGTCAGTGTGATGATATCTTCTGAATATTTTCCCCCTTTTTTTTATAATAAAAATTATTTTAACCAATTTTCGTTTTTATTCGACAGCTTCTGGTGGAGCGTAGATTATCTGCGAGAGTTTTGACATTGAACAGGCCGAAGCAATTGAATGCCCTCTCTTATTATATGGTATACTATAATTTTTATGTGATATTTCAAAACACATACGATCTTTCTGTTTTTTTTTATGAACATATGATCTTTCTGTTTGATGCATTGCTTTTACTTTGAAGTAAGTAAACATATGATTGAAAAAATCACTTGTAAGACTATAAAACTTGATTTAACTGGAACATTTAATATAAACTCCTGAAGCTGTGTTGAGGTTTCTTTTTTTAAATTGTCTCTCTTGGGTTTCAATAATTTTTTGTACCCTCTTTGCCTTTCCTGATTGTTTTTTAACATCTTCTTCCGAGCCGTCTAGATTAGTTTGGCTCAACATTGAAATGGAATATATTTATGAACTGAAATGCATTTTTCAAATTTTAAGGTAGCGTTTGCATGTGGACAGGTTATCTTTGGTTCCATCCAAAAAGGGTGGAATCGAAATGTACCTCTTTTTCTACCTTTTGTTCTGTTTTTAATTTGCATCAAATATAAAACAGAACTCATATTTTGTTCTGTTTTAATTTCTCCACCAAGCACTACCGAAGGTTGCATTTGGTTTTCATAATTTTTTTATATATTTCTGTTTTCTTTTTTCACTAACGATAATAAAAATATTACATTGTTTTTATCTTGTTTCCCGTTTTTCAAATATTTGTTTGGGAAAGATTTTGCACAAACCAAACACACCCTAACTTCCTCCATATATACCTGTTTGAAATCATTCAAAAAATTTCTTCTTCTATTTGTCAAGCTCCAATTTTATTTCCTATTCTCTTACTTTTGTTTTGTGCTCTTCTGTCTTCTTGTTATAGGTATCTAAACTACTTGAAATTTTTCATGATGATGAAGAAAATTCTGATGTTAAATTGGTTATCCTGAAGGTAATTTGCATTTACTGAGAACATTCAATTTAACTTTTTGTATTTTTTTTTTATTGACTATGGAAGAGTAAAAAGAAAAAAACTGCCAGTAGCATTGGCAATATGAATGAATAAACCATTAAATTAATTCTTGAAAACTTTTAGATGGAGTAAAGTGGTGTCTGAAAGAAACTAACCTGTCCTTTGATCCTCATTTTTTTTTGATCTTTTGACTAAAATGTGACATCACTAAGGGACTAATTTACACTCCCATTAAAACAAATTTGAAGTGGCCATGTTCATTTTTTAGAGACTAACTAGCTGAGAGAACTCGTGTGCTCAGCACAGGTGGTGAAGAAAAATGGATCCTACAATGTAGTTAAGTTTTTTGTGAGAAAATAATTTTTGGTGGGAAAATGGTTGGATGAGCTTTTGCCACATCTCCTTAGTATAGTTAAGTCTCTTAAATAAATAATAGATCTGTTCCCACCAAAAATTTTCAGGGGCTGATTTGTTCTCTTCATCTAGAAAATTATCACATCTCAATATGAAATTTGTCTGTGTTATGTATGCGTAATATATGATATATGTACATGTATCTATTTTTTTTCTCTATCTAAACTTTTACATGGAAGCTAATTATGAAGTTTGTATCTTTATAAAGCATTCATACCGTAGAAAGAGGCACATTCTATGTAAAGAAAATAGGTAATTCTGTGTAAAATGAAGTAGATGTCATATATATGTACACATGTTTCTCATTAAGAAATCTGAATAAATTGAAGACTCAAACCAAGATGCACATCTTCACATCATTTGCTTTGCCTTCAAATTTCACTATGAGCCAAAGCTTGAGGGAACAAACATTTAATTATGCGCCAAACATTTTGGGTTATGCTCCTTTGCATTTTACTTGCATTAGTACTATTTTCCTTTTAGTATAAAAGTAAGTTTTATAGCATCATTATTGTGGATACCTATTACTTAGTAGAAACTCCACGCACCTGAATAGCATCATTATTGTTGTTACTAGATACCTATTGGAAAGTTATTCTGTATGAATGTTTCTGTTTTTTTAATCTTTGCCTATAAGGGCTATCTTATTCTCCTCCTATGTACTCCTTCCACACTAATACGGTTTTCTCTCATCGAAACGAGGAAGTAAAAGTTGTTTTTTCAATGACTACCAATCTATTGGTGAAAATGTAGAGTAATATAGAAAAGTTCTGAAAAGGGAATTCTGACTATAATGCATTCCAAGTAATGTAGCTATTTGTTTTGCTCCATAATGAAAATACTTTCAGGCATATCGTTTTTGCGATTATACCAATTTCATTTATGGTTGGATGAACCTTTTTAATATGTTAGAGATGATGCAAGTAGTCTCGTATTTTGCTTATTGATTTATTTTTAGCAAATTTCTACTGTTTAGACAATTCGTGTAATATATGCAAATGTATACGTTTCTTCAACATTTAGAGGGGCAGTCATGGATGGAACAAAAATATAATTGGATATGCAACATATCTTCTAAGCGTCAAAGAGAATCTGAATTTTCTAACTTTTGGCTAACTATATCAGGGAAGTGGAAGGGCATTTTGTGCTGGTGGTGATGTTGCAGCTGTTGCTCGTGATGCGAGAGGAAGTACGTTTTCTTCTTGGTACTTAATGGATCACATGATTTACCCATAATATTCAAGCATTGCTGTGAACATTGTATTTGTACTAGGCTTTTATTATATCATTTCATGTTATATATTTTTTTAACTGGTTTTATCCTATCTTGTTTTATTTATTTATTTATTTTGCCGCTTTATGAGCTATTATAATAGTTCCACACTGTAAATATTGTAATTTCTGTAAATTATTCACTTATTAGTATTACTAGCTACCACGCAAGGGATTTTATTTTAGGCAGGTATAGAAGTAGTTATGTCTATGATGAAAAGGACCATGTATGGAATTATCATCCATTAAATTCAGTTCTTTCTCCAAGAGTTTCTTATTTCAAGTTGGTATTGGAGTTTTTTGATATGGGAGACCGAGCTTCTACAAAAACCTTAGGCTGCCTTCATTGCAACTGCCACTCAAATGCCTTTATTGCAGTTGCCCCTGATACTCTATTGACACCTTCATTACATTCATCTTAGTCTATGGACACCAAACTTGCTATTGCCACCATAAATTTATCGGACAGCCTCACTAGACGAATCACCACCCTTCATCTAGCCAACCACCTAAGACCCATCTTGAGTTGCCACCGTAGGTGTTATCTAGTTATGCTTGCACATCAGAGTCACACGCCTTGTGATTGGGTGTGAAGGCATGGCATGGCTCTATTCACCTCACTAGTGGTCCCATCTTGCCCACAAAAACAAAGATTGTGAGGAGAAGGATAAAATTGAATGCATGAGATTTCGTATGTAGTATAGAAATTTAATATCCCAAGGGGGCAGCTCAGGTGGTGAGTTGAGGGATGTCTAGGAGTTGGAGACTAGGAGGTTGGGGGGTTCAATCCCCACTCCCCCCACTGACAAGGAGTAACTACTAATTTACTAACATTTGCTTAAAAAAAAGTATTACAAAATTAATTATTTGTTTTCCTATGAACATAGGTAATTGGAGGTTTGGTGCAAAATATTTTGATACAGAATATAAAATGAATTACTTGATGGCAACATATAGTAAGCCTCAGGTAACTCTTATTTAAAAACACGTGTTTTGTTTTTGCGCTCGTGACTCTTAACATATGTACCATTTTCTGACATTTGTTTGCAAATATTTGAAGGTTTCAATTCTTAATGGAATTGTCATGGGAGGTGGCGCAGGTGCTTCTATACATGGAAGATTTCGCGTTGTTACAGAGAATACAGTACGTTTTGTTGAGAGCATTATCATGTAAATAATGTCTAGATTCATTGAATAGTCTAAGTAGTATCTAGATTCATTATATAGTCAAATCAGATCATAGAACTATTGCTTGAGAGAAACCCTTTCAGCCCATGACTTTATAATGCTGAGTTATTAACAAATCAGAACTTAGATACCTAAGTTTTAGAGATTGGTATACTTTCTAATTATAATAGGATTCTATTGCTAATTGCAAGAGATATGAAACAATATCAACAACTTCAAATAATATCAACACCTCCTCAAGCTAGTGCACATACATCATATGCATCAAGATTGTTACATATATAATATATGTTACCCTTGGACCTTGAAGAGACATGGTGAAGATGCTTGTTAGTTGATCATTAGAGTTCATAAAAGATGTAGTGATTTCTTGAAATAGGAACTTGGATGAAATGACAATCAATCTACTTGCGTAGTTTTCTCATGAAATACTGGGTTGGAGGCAGCATGTAAAGCTGCTTGATTTTCTTAAATCAGTTTCATGGAGTCTATTTTGCGTAACTTCAATTCTTGAAGTAGTTGCTTCAACTAAATCAATTCACATATTAAAGGAGCCATGTCTTGATACTTTGCTTCTACACTAGATCTAACGACCACATTATGCTTATACTTTTCCATGAAATAAGATTTCCTCCAATAAGAACACAATATGCAAAAGTCGATCTTTTGTCGCGAAGAGTTATTGCTCAATTGACATCTGTATTAGAAATAATGTTTGTGTGGCCTTATTCGTAATAAATCAACCCATTCTCAGGTGAACTTCTAATATCTTAAAATTTGACCAATTGCCTCCCAATGGTTATCACATAGGGAGTTAAAAAAAATTTACTCACAAGACCGACAACAAAGAATATATTAGGTTTGGTCACAGTGAGATTATTTTGCTTTCCCACCGGTCTTCGATATCTTCTTGGGTTTGAATATCTTTGCCTGTAATGTCAAGGATTCGATCCCAGCATGACCACCCTGGGAAAGGTTTTACCTTACCATCACTCTCAATCCAGTGTTTATGGGAATTCTCGATCAAAGACCCCAAAAAAAAAAAAAAAAAAAAAAAAAATATATATATATATATATATATATATATATATATATATTGCACAAGGTAACTTTAGGTTCCATAGGAGTATTATTGGTTGGTTTACATCTAGCATCCTGGTTTCTTTCAAAATGTCAATAGCATACATCCTTCAAGAGATGGCAATATCAGTTTTTTTTTTTTTTTTTTTAGGCTACTTAATTCTCAAGAAAATATCGCAGTCGTCGCCCCAACACCTTCGTTTGGAAGTATTGAACCAAGTGCTGATCATTGCCTATAATAACAATATCATCCACATAGAGCATGAGATAGATGCACTGATTAGAGAATGAGTCTTTATAGAAAATAGAGTGATCTGACGTGGTTTACGAACACCAATCCTCTAGTTCTACTTCACTAGTAATTCATTTGCTTGTTTTTCTTAGTCATCTTTTGGCCTGGTTTTTCATCTTCGCAAGTCTTTGTATCACCTCAAAACAGTCTCCTTGGGCTTGGTTTTGCTGATTCTACGCTTACAAAAGTCAAAGCACTACATATTAATACTAAACTCCTAATCCTAATTAAGGAAACAAATCATGAAATATGGAAACCACCCCTAAGAGATAATCTAAAATACTATTATATTTATGATAGAATAATGTTATAATGGGATATTTCTAACACCAACAAACACATTGTTCATCATATGTCTTTCTTTTATTTGTTTACGCTCCACATTTCAAATGAACTATGAAATACTGTATTATATACTTGGTTTCAAATTTTCGTGGCACTGTAGGTTTGATTCGTATCTTGAATCCTGTCTTTCCAATATATATCAGATGAGTGAAGTATATTATGATAACTAGAGTCATGGTAATTACAAAATATTACACATATTTAAAAAAAAGTAAAAACATTACTGTTTAAATAATATGATTTGTTTGATTTTTCCAACCTTTTAATCGTTGTGGAACTCTATTTGATTTCACGCATTATTGTATTACTAACATGTATCGTGTATCAAAATCTTCGTTTACTTAAATTTTGTTTGTACTTCGTGATCTAAATGTTCTACTGGACTATTTGCAGGTCTTTGCAATGCCAGAAACAGCTTTGGGTTTATTTCCTGATGTTGGTGCCTCATATTTCTTGTCTAGACTAGCTGGATTTTTTGGTATGTATGAATATTATAGTTTAGATTTCGATTAATTTAATTGATTATAATTGGTTTACTTGATAATAAGGTCACTCAAATTCACAATTTTTTGATTGTTCTTGTCACTAATGTCTCCTGCATACTTTTGGTGTGATGCTGTTTTTGTCAATCAATTAACATCTTTGAATGCTACACGCACATATGCACCCCAAAGTACTGGGTGGTGAGGAAGGGAAGAGGCTAAGATTCTTAAATTTTTCATGATGGTTTACTTTCTTCTGCATGGTTGAATTATGTATATCAAATATTGTTTCATTTGAAAACTTTTGATTACGATTCAACAGCTTTGCAGCATGTGCAAACAGCTAATAAAAAAAGTATAATAACATTCCCTTTTCCTCCTTGTTCTCCTTTCTATTGGAAAACAAATTGCAGGAGAATATGTTGGTCTTACAGGTGCTAGGTTGGATGGTGCAGAAATGCTTGCTTGTGGTCTTGCAACGCATTTTGTCCCTTCATCGGTATAATGCCTACTTACTATAATGGGTCCTTCTGATCATTTGCACCATTGGTAATTGGAGACCTAAACTTGTGTCATAAAAATGCTCATGGACATCATTGAAAATTTAGTGCAGTTTTGAAATATAGTGGGTAACCAAATTCTTTTCAGGCCTGGGGGTTGAAAGTTTACCATGAAATGTCTATGGATAAATATTAGAAAGCTAGAGATGCTTTTTCATATGTATCTCAAAGTTGATGTTACCTAAGGATTCAGGCAAGTGTTGAGTATGCACCAGCTGAGTAAGGAGATGACGGTTTTCTGCCTAGCTGGGGCATTAACCTTCTATTTTGTAGGGAGGATGAGCTGTTGTTTAATTAGCTTCTAACAGCTATTGTAAGTGATAATAGAGTGAAGAGTAGTTTGAAAATTTGCAATTGGGTTGTTTTGAATGCTTATGAGGTGTAACTGTATGCATTTTAGAGCCATTAGAGCCATTACCTCCCTTATAAACAAACTCTATCTAATCTGAAACCTTAACCATGCTAGATGCTTGGAGATTTATTTTAAACAAATATGAAACAAACCTTATCCTAATTTAACTGCCTGACTTCCATCAATTATTATGGATCGTCCTTCGTAACATTATCATGTCACGACTTTATGGTGCATAAAAATTCTTTCTATAGGTATTACGTGATGTTTTAACTCTCTGGTTTTAGGTTTATGATCCATGTCCCTCTTTTGTTGCCTTTTACAATCAATGTGCAGAAACTATCGCTATTGGAAGAATCATTATGTAAGGTGGAAACCAGTGATCCAGCTACAGTATCTGCAATAATCGATAAGTACTCCGAGCACCCTTCCCTAAAAGAGGATAGTGTTTATCACAGGTTGGTATGCAATATAGATAAATACAATATATACATGTACTCTCTGCGTGTGGTTGTTAAAACCAGGTGTAAGTCTTGTGTGTGTGGTTTGGCTTGTAGTTTTTCTATGCCTCACTCTACTTCTAGTTATTGGGCTACCAGCCGTTTGATATAATCTCCTTATTAGGGACCATAGGTTTTTTTACATACATGCTCTCTCAAGGGTCTCAAATCATATTTTAAGGGATCTTCATTGAAATGTCCTTTCTGACAAGAAGCTAAGATCAATGGTCAGAACAAACCCTCCTCCCAGCTCATGGTCCCTTTTTTCTCTAGTAGTGTTGTATATTCTTATGGTGGTCATTATAGTACTTTCTCATTTGTACTTTTAGAATTTTTGGATGACCAGAGGAGTAAAGGAGAAAAGGCTATTTGTTGGTGTGTATTGTATTCTATTTATCAAAGCTAATGGTTGGAGTGTGATGCTAGAATTTTCAAGGATGAGTTTTTGTTGTTGATCTTTTTATGAGACAAAGTGTTATTTTTAGCTTCTTTGTGGTGCTCAAGGTAGTCAAAATCGAGATTATAGGCATAATCGGCAAGGTGATGTAAAATCGTAAATCGTGGAATCGTAACAATAATCGTAAGATTATACAAAATTCATAAAATACATATATATGCTATGAGAATTCAGGCATTCGAATGGTCCCCTCAAAACCGGCTTGTGAGGGGGTGGTCTACCTAACTATATAAGCAACGGCCAAGCTCGTTAACCACCCGATGTGGGACTCGCAACACGCCCCCTCGAGCCTGGGGCTCGTCACCACAAGCGATGGCTAGCGGCACTATCCACACCACCGGGCAGAACGTGGCTCTGATACCATATGAGAATTCAGGCATCCGAATGGTCCCCTCAAAACCGGCTTGTGAGGGGGTGGTCTACCCAACTATATAAGCAACGGCCAGGCTCGTTAACCACCCGATGTGGGACTCGCAACATATGCATATAAAACATATACATGCACACTTCAAATACTTAATAAAGTTAAAATTCATAAGTCATAACACTCAACTAATAAGTCATAACTCATAAGTCACAAAATAAATTAAGCTAGTACAAAACACCTAGACCTCAATTAAAATAGATTGTCCAAATTAAAATCATAATCATTCAAGAGATCTTCAAACTCAAACTCTGTTTTTTTTCTCTGTTTTTATTTTCTCACTCAACTCAAATATCTCTGCTCACATTTTTTCCCCTTCTTCTCAGCTTCCATTCTTTTGGATGAAGATACAATCCTTCATTTGATACCAGTAGCATGTTTATCTACTGAGATTGAACAGAGGGAGTGAGACGAAACTAAGAGCACCTGCACGAACAGAGGGAGGGAGAAGAGAGAGCACCTACACGAGTTCAAACAGAGGGAGGGAGACGAGCCCTTGGTCGCGAGAGAAGAGAGAAGCTCTGCCGCGAGAGAGACAGAGAGACGAGCCCTTTGCTGCGAGAGAAAAGAGAAGCTCAGCTCTGCCGCGAGAGAGATAGAGAGACGAGCCCTTGGTCGCGAGAGAAGAGAGAAGTTGTCGCGACTCGCGTGAGGGAGAGACCGAGAGGCGAGACGAGAGAGGCGATCCAGAAGAAAATAAAACCCTAAAACCCGTTTATTTTAAAAACGGGTCAAAACAGGGTCATTAAACCCGCGACTTAAAAAACGGGCTGCGAACTTTCAAACCCGCGATTTAACCTAATGGGCTGCGAACTTGGCCCAGAACTCATCGTCCCTGTCCTGCTGCCATCCCTGTCCTGCTGCGAGCGTCCCTGCATGATCGCAAAAAAACACAGATCACACGATTTTACGATTTCCGGCGCCGATTCCACCTGATTCCACCATTTTCCGATTTCACTCACCACCATAATCGTTGAGGGGTTGCAGAATCGTGAAAACGCACGATTACACGTTCTTAATCGCGATTTTGACTACCATGGTGGTGCTTACTTGATGGCTTCTTTAGTGGGTTTCTCTATTCAAAATGCGTAGGGACTGGAGAACTTTGCTTACCTGATGTGCTTTTCTAGTTTGTTAAGTTCAGTTGATGTGCCTTTAAAGTTTGTCCTGATTTCTGTTTTTTGGTTTCTATTAGGGGGATGTCTTATACATTGCTCAAGTACTTATTTGTTTTTCTTCAGTAAAAAAAGTTTCTCCTTTTATCTAGAAAATCATCAAAATAAACTATGTTGATCATGGGCTCTAAAAATATACGTTTTTGAAAAACTGGGGCCTGTGTGCTGTTTGTTTGTTTCCTTTATTGTTTTAAATAATTGAAATAGATCACACTAGCTTAGTCAGCTATGTTTCTCATTTATATCAGCTTATTGTGGCGGGTCATTGCAGGATGGATGTCATCAATAAGTGTTTCTCATGGAAAACAGTCGAAGAAATATTATCTTCTCTTGTAAGTTATGTTTTGAGTTATGCTATTAAAAATATCTGATTGATTAATATTCTTCAGCATTATCGGGGATGTACTTTTGCCATTTAGCAACCATAATTTTATCCTGTTGTTTTAGGAGACGGAAGCTATGAGTAAGGCTGATAATTGGATTTCTGCAACTCTTCAAACCTTGAAGAAAGCATCTCCAACAAGCCTTAAAGTCTTTCTTAGATTGGTACGTGTATAGAAAGTATTAATTTTTCTGTTTTATGTACATTCTGAAGTTCACTTCTTTTTTATATGTTCAACTATATTGCTGTGGTTTTCTTTTTTAAATATATAGAATAAATTCATCGAGAGAAACAGATGATTACAGAGTTAGGTAGACAAAAATACCTGGTGCTATAAAGCTCCCACCAAGCAGGGTCTAGAGAAAAGTTGGACCCATACAGATCTACTGGAGGCACTACGCAGCCTTACCTTGCATTTGCAATATCACTAGCTTTACATCTTATTCCATAGAAGTTGCTCATCCAAAGAAATCTTCTTAGAGATTCATAAATTACGGTTCAATCTAATGCACCAAAGTGTATCATAGATTGAATATTACCTCAAAAATTTGGCTGCTTCTACCAAAACCAGCTGCTAGTAAACAAAAACTGTTCCAAGGACGTAGGGCACATCCAGGACTCTCCAAAATTGCCGTACAAAGAATTCTATAAAGAAACAGCTATAGAATGGTTGAACAAATAATTAACTGATTCTGACGCGGCATCACACAACACATACAAGAGGAAACAAATAGTCTTACGTGCTGTCCAAATAAAGGATTTAACCTCAGAGGAGGGTTGACTTCAAAATATTTGCATGGAAACACACCAAAGAGGATTTAACCTTGGAGGAAGCATTGGACTTAAAATATTTTCATGAAAACACACCAAAGAGATCAAGATACTATATCCTTTTATACGGTTTAGAGGAGGAGGAGGGAGGGGGGGGGGGAACAGTCAAGGCGACCCAATAGAATTTCCAATTCAGAGGATTCCCCATCATTTGAGTTACAAAAGAAGTGGAAATCTCATGAAAATGTCGAGTCTTGATTTTAAAAAAAAATATGGATTATGAATAGGCGAGTTGTGCAGTTAAGATTGACAATAAAGTTGTTGGGAAGCCAAACTAAAATAGGAATCTCGTACCCAATGGCCCTCCCAAAAGTTGAATTAGAACCATTGCATACCTGAGGAAAGTAAATACGTAAAAGGTAGTATTATCATGTTAGATAAACTTCCATAGACTAAAACTGTAAGCTTGGGTGGGTTTGTAGCATATCACCCATTTTTGCCTAGGCCATAACTCCGGATAATCTTATGGCAATGGGAAAGAGGTTCCAAAGGAAAATGACATAAGCCCATAACCATTTAACTGCTAGAGCAATGTTCTTAGATTTGAATTTATTCAGCGTTTCCCGGCAAAAGGAGTGTAAGATTTTGGGATACATTATGACACCGACATAGGATATGACAATTTGTAGGATGACACGACTGTAATATAGTAAATAAAAGTCATCCTTATGCAATAAATTTAACTTCTCATTCTTAAAGGGGGAATAACCTCAGGAGTACCCTTTTTCATGAAATTATGTCGTCTTCATGTGATGCATATTATGAGCTTTCATATTAAAAATCAAATCTATAATAATTTTTTTCTTTAATTAGTTGTTCAATCAAAGAAGATTATGCTTTTTTAATTTCTTAATTAGTGCTTAACTTTATTCAATCAATATTAGACATCATAAGATAGTAAATAAAAGTCATCCTTATGCAATAAATTTAACTTCTCATTCTTAAAGGGGGAATAACCTCAGGAGTACCCTTTTTCATGAAATTATGTCGTCTTCATGTGATGCATATTATGAGCTTTCATATTAAAAATCAAATCTATAATAATTTTTTTCTTTAATTAGTTATTCAATCAAAGAAGATTATGCTTTTTTAATTTCTTAATTAGTGCTTAACTTTATTCAATCAATATTAGACATCATAAGATATTTGCATATCATCGGCGTCATCATCATTTGATAGTGATGATTGCTTTCTTAGTTTTTTATTGACTTTTTCAGGTTAGAGAAGGCAGGCTCCTAGGTGTTGGTCAATGCCTTGTTTGTGAGTATAGAATTGTTTGTCATATGCTACGAGGACAGCACAGCAAGGATTTCTTTGAGGTTTTCCGATGATTCCTATACAAGTTTCTGTTTTAGATTATTTTTATTTCATGCCATATTCAATGGTTATTCCCTACTGCAGGGTTGTAGAGCTATACTGATAGATAAAGACAGGAAGCCGAAGGTCTGAATTGTTTACCATCGTTTCCCACCATGAACATTCTTACACATAAATTGTTAGTTAGTATTATTGAAATTGTATTTCTTTGGTTCTTATGTGGATGATGTCTTTATCAGTGGGAGCCTTCTAAATTGGAGCTTGTAAAGGACAGTGACGTTGACAGTTACTTCTCTAAGCTTGATGCTGAAGGATGGAAAGATTTGGAGCTTCCCAAAAGGTTCAACAATCTGCCTGCATATGCTATTTCAAAGCTTTAAGGCATCAACAATCTCATCTGTTCGGCCAAAATTGTAGAAGCCAAGGAATCACAGATTAAATGGATTCTTCAAGGTTGAATATAGCTTTATGCATCGCAACCGTACAAGTAAATTATATTATTTTTAAATTATTGAATATCAACAAATTCGAACTGCAATAAATAGTCAGATTAAAATTAAATGGTATGCGACTAAGCAAACCATAAGATAATTGATAGATTTGTAAGGTGACCTGCACATGATAAAAGAATAATGGAAAAAAACTATACATTGATGTAGATTGATGTGAAACCGTATCGGATTTAATCTATGTTCCATTACTAAGATTTTACTTTTATATGGCAGTAAGAATAAACAAAATGTAGCAAGTTACAAATGTCTTGGGTAAGCAAAATATAACACGCTATTGTACCCAAGCAGGCAGGCATAAATAATCACTATTGCTATTGTCTCTTACTGATATTTAGTCTTTATATATTTTTGTCAAAAAAGTCTTATATATTGTAATATGAATTGAGTAATACTCCCACCGTCTCTTAATATAAGATCCTCTAATAAAATTTTATTGTCCCTTAATATAAGATATTTTTGAAAGACCAAAGTGCATTAATTTTTTTTCCTTTTACAAAATTATCTCCTTATACCAAGGTGCATTAATTCTCTCTCTTAATAGTCTTAGAAGATGAGAAAAGTAACTTGAAAAAAATAACTAACAAAACTCACTTTTTTAAGAGGCATGAAATGGTCAAAGAGATCTTATATTAAAATACGGAGGGAGTAATTCATAGTATTAATGAAAATAAACATAATGACAATGAACATTGTGAACCACTTCAATTGTAAAGATACGATCAAAGAACGCAATGGCAATGACACAGAGTTTAATTACTATGTATTGCCAAATTTTTATACAGTTATTTAATTAGTTTTTACATATTGTCAATTTTTTATATTTTTTCTAAAATATCCCAACAAAATATTTGTAAGGTGAAATTTGATTTGTTGACTGTAATTTTTTTTATATTTTCGGTGTACGGTTATTAAACTCATTTAAATGTGTTAAACATCATAATTTGATGGATTTGATCGGTAAGTACTATCATTGTAAAAATTTTTTACACTTTCAATCAATCATAAATTATCACCTTATTAAAAATTTTGACTTTAATCATAACCACTTTCAAGTCATACATAAGATGATTTAAACACAAAAAAAAAAATTATAAGATGATTTGTGATTGGTTATTGGGGTACAAAATTTTGCATTGGCTTTGCATCAAAATTAAACTCTATGAAAATGTTTGTTTGTACGGAAACAGATAGCAGGGAATGGCACGAAAATCATTGTTTAGAATTTTAACAAACTACTATCTTTATCCCAAATTATAAGAGTATTTTGATTTTTTTATTAGTCCCATTTTATAAGGCCCTTTTGAAGTTTGTCTATAGCATTAATTATTTTTTCCTATTATCCTTGTTTAATTTACCTTTGTTTTAATCAATAACTTAAATGAAATGTAATCTAATTTACCTTTCTAATAAATTCAAAGGTAGTTTAGGTAAAACAATAAAAATTATAGACAAATTATTGTTTTTAACTAATTAATGACATTCTTTGGTGGGAGAGATTTTACCAAAAAATGCTCTTATAATTTGGGACAGAGGGAGTGATTACGCCCGAGATGTGATATATAAAACCATTTTATATTATCAGTAATATTAATATTTGGAATTGATTTATGATGTAATAGGTTTAGAAGTCCATACGCATTCTTTCTTCTAATAAAAGAGAATTATATGAGTTAATCGCTAAAATTCTTTCCCGTTGTCAGATGGTGGTGTGTAGTTTGGAGGAGGTGGCCAAGTTGGGAAGTCCGCCTGGGTCGCTGAATGGAGGTAGTTTTATTCGGTGGTTTTCTCCTCAGTTGGGATTTGTCAAACTTAATTGTGATGGAACAGTTGCGCATTTTGGGGGTGTGGCTGCGGTTGGCGGTGTGTGTAGGGACCATCAAGGTGGTTTTATCTTTGGCTTCTCATCAAATATTTAGTCTTGTTTGATCACTGAAGCGGAACTCTGCTATTCATATGGGGGTTCAGCTTTTATTGATTAATGATTAAAGGCTTGGATAAAGCTTTCATCGAGTCCGATTCTTTGACTGCGATTAAATATATTCGGTCTGGGTGCTCTTCGCATCATCCTTTTTATGGTTTGGTAAATGATATTCAGTCTTTGATCCGGTCTTTCAGTGAGTTCAAAATTTTGTATTCTCATCAGAAGCTAATCAAGTTGCAGATGGGCTTGCGAATTTTGAGATGACTTTAGAGTTTTGTAAGAAGATTTTTTATTCTGTGCCTAATTTTTTGTTGAATGATGTGCAAGCAAATTGTGCGGAAAATTTATTTCTCAAGGGATTTCTAGTTTTGGTTTTGCTCGGGGGGTCAATCCCCCCTGTTGCTTAAAAAAAAAAAAATGGTCCAAGCCCTATTGCGTGAGTAACTACTTAGTATCTGTTTGTTTTATATTTTAGAGGGCTAAAATGCTGTTTGCGGTAGAAAAAAGAGTTTAAATATTTCATAGAATGTTTGGTTAAGATTTTCGGTTGATAGTATTGTGTTTGACCAACTCAAAATTCATTTTAGTGACAGTAACTTTCATGTTGCTTTTTCGGTTCTAAAACTCCGTTTATGTTTTTCTGATTGTGTGTTGCCCATGCTGTACATGTTGGGCCCAAAAGTGATTTTACTTTATCTCATCCAAACAAAATCAATTCTTTTAAACTTAGTTTTAAATATTATTACTAAATACAAATCAATTTTTTTAAACTCAATTTTTTTAAAATCAATTCTCTTAATTGATTCTTTCAAACTCAATTCTATCCAAATCTAAAACAAACTGACATTAACCTTTTTTTGGGTAATATATTCAGGATCAATTATCTTCTAATTTATTAGTTATTAATTTTTTTTTCTTGTTTCAAAATTTTTCATCAAACGCGGCATAAAATAGTTGGCTGGCGCTATCCACACCCGCATGTTTCCAATTGACACCCCTGTCAGGTTTTAATGAAGCAAAAAGACCATTTACCGTACTTTTTTTTTTGCATTTTGGATTCGTACGCAAACTCAATTTGTGTATGTTTACGCAAACTGAGTTTGCGTATGTGCAAACGAATTCTCAGGAATGTACGCAAGCTCAGTTTGCTTATATTTACGCAAACTAAGTTTGCGTGCGTGCAAATTTTGCGTGAGTTTTCGTTTGCACACACGCAAACTGAGTTTGCATTTTGTTACGCAAACTGAGTTTGCGTGTGTGCAAACTTTGCGTGAGTTTTCGTTTGCACACACGTAAACTCAGTTTGCGTAAACATACACAAACTCCTTGTAAATTCGTTTGCACACACGCAAACTGAGTTTGCGTACAGATCTAAAACACAAAAAAAAGTAGTAAGAAAGTCTTTGAGTCACTTTTCCTAACATTCATGAGATAGAGTGAGAGAAGAGTGTGGAGAAAAGAGGGGTGAAAGAATGGAGAAGAAAGAATTGAGAGAATAATGAGTTTTGATGAATATATTTAAATATAAAAAAAACATTTTTAGTATTATAATTTTTATTAAAATGTCAAGGGTGTGGTTAGGAAACAAAGGGTGTGGTTAGCGCCACCCATAGTTTTATGAGGCACTGCTTCTACTATTTCCTCCATTATCTTGATGTGATTAGATGTGATTTGATTAAGATCATGAGTGGTTTTTTTGGACAGAGCATCCTATGTGCCTGTGTGGCTAACAAATTAAATTAATACTCAAAAAAATTAAATACTCAAAAAAGTTATTATTAATAAGTTTAATTTTTGTGCTTTTAAAAAAAATAAGTTTAATTTTTGCATAACAAAGTTTTGGGGAATGCTTTGTTTACTTCACTTGGGCGTCACGTTTTGTCATACTTGCTGACCGTATTACAGAATTAGAAAACGTGTACGTCCGCAGAATGATGCATGCTGCGTGATCATCTGTATGACATTGGGGGCAATTGTCCCTGCAAGAAATTTATTTTGCTTGATAAGTACTCCTTTTGGTCCGATTATAAACAACAAAAATTACATGTATTATGGTTTTAAATATAAATAAATTCGATTAATTTTATCTTATTTAATATTAATATTTTTAAAATATTTATATTAAACTCATATGTTGGTTTCGATGTACATTTGAAAATTAATGCAATAAATGATAATTAGGGATAATTTTGGAATGAATTTCATTTTCTAATTGAAATTAACAAAATTAAATGACTTTCTTAGTTAGCGTGCTTTTTTCTGTTGCTAATAATCAAGACCAGAAGGAGTACTTAATAACATTGTTTTTTCCCCATAAAAAATGGAAATAGTTTCCATAAGACACATTTTTTTACATAAAAGCTTAAACTGGTCCTTGACAAAAAAGTATAGAGATATATTTGCCATTAGTCTCCGAGAATTGAAAAGTATCAATTTAGTCTTCAAATATCGGCTAAATTAGTCTTTTTAGCAATGTTTTGAAAATTGGGCCGGAGACTGAATCGGTGAAAACTAGTTCAAGATTCAATGGTTCAACCATTAATAATTAAATAATATTTTTTAAAATTTTAATATAATAAATTATATATATATATATGGGAAAATATAAATATATGTTTAAATAATATATTAGATATTATAATAAGTAGTATATTAGAAAAGATAGATATATTCATTAATATCTTTTTAAAAATTTACGAGACATATTCACTTAATGAGTGAGTGTAAAATGTTTAATGTGAAGGTTATATTTGAAACAATTTTTCAAAACTATAGCATTAAACGAATTTTCTTGGTTTTGATTTTTTTTCCTCTTATATATGGGACTAGGGGTAGTTCTATTTTTTAAATAAAATACTACATCTGTCCCTAATTATAAGCATTTTTTGACCAAAACACGAAGATTAAGAAAACCAGTTAACCAATTTAATTTGTCTAAAAAGTGTACTAGTTTTTCCATACTACCCTTCAATTATTGGGTAAAATTCTACATAAAAATTCAAAATTCATCTCCCAAAACTTTTTAATACTCCATTTTGGCTTGTCATCTCCCCAAGACTATTTAGGGTTTTTTTGTAGAAAATTAATCAATGTATCTTGTAAATTGAAAATGGGTTTATATTTACAGACAATTTTTTTTACAAAGAGGACTTATAATTAAGGACAGATGTTAGAATAAGTAGTACTCTTTATAAACCCTTTTAAACAAAAAAAATGCATACTAAGAAAAATAGTTAGCATAATTAAATTTCTCTATAATGTGTATGTTTTTCCAAATTTATCATTCACTTATTATAAATCATATTTTTAATTAATTAATGCATGTTTTGAATTTTGTATTAATTAG
Organism: Calophaca sinica; assembly: GCA_037113605.1. NCBI lineage: Eukaryota > Viridiplantae > Streptophyta > Magnoliopsida > Fabales > Fabaceae > Calophaca > Calophaca sinica. Next base: position 137,482,867 of record CM073731.1, on the reverse strand, counting down.
GGGTACTTTTGAAAAAAATAATAAATATATTTTGTAATTTAAAAAGAGGCTTATAATTAGTTATAATTTTTTTTAAAAGAAATTTATAAAAAGTAATAGAGAGAGTAGTATCTGGAAAAAAAAAGATAAAAATATTCTTCGAAATCATTTAAGTTTACTAGACAAATACTCTTTCCGTTCCTTTTTATTTATCGGTTTTTAAGAAGAAATATGTTCCTTTTATTTATCACTAGCTCATGACAGTAAGCTATTTAGATGAGTTTAAGAAAATAAGTTGAAGCTAACTTATGATATCAAAAGTTCTTTCAAACATTTATGCTAGTGCGTTTTTTTTTTTGGGTAAACCTTATGCAAGTGCTTCTATGGTAAGATAAATCTTAAAAAGCTAAATAGTTTATTGTTATCGGTTGTTTTAAATTTATGATTACCCTCGTTTCTTCATTGTAGAAACAATTTAGGCAAAATTACTCTAATGGTCTTTTATTCTACGTGGCCATCATCTACTTCTTGCAATGGAACTTTAGGATTTATCTTTCCTAAAATTGGTTACTTAGGGTTCATAGTTCCTTATCTTTTTCCCTCTAACAATGACTTCAATTCGGATAGTGGTTTTATATTCAAGTCTTTGTGGTAGAAATCACACCAAATACATTTTTTCGTTGTAGTTTTTTAAAAAGTATTCATCTCACCTTAAAAATTGCAGTCTCAAACTGTATCATCTTTGTAACATTCGCGCTTTGATTGTTACTAGACGGTGCACCCGCGCGATGCGCGGGTTATCCGAGAATACCATTTAAAAAGAATTTTATATGCAAAACTGTAAAAAAATGTAATTTATATTGGAATACTATTAGAAATATAAGCTATAAGGCAAGAAAGTATCTCAAAAACATCACATAGGTAGTTCAAGCATATTTCTTTGTAATTGCAAAATACTCCTTGATCAACAATTCTTTCAAGCATATTGTTTCTTCAAACCACTTCTTGATTTCGCAAGTGTAGCACGTTGGAAATCTGTATATTGATCCTTGATGAAAATATGAATTGTTCTATGAAATATACCTGTGTTATAAATTGCGAAATACTTCTTTGTAGACAACGTTCGAAGTGATGTTTGTATCTTGACCTTGACTATCAGTCAGTAATATCTTCAATCCATTTCTTGATGTGACTCTTGATATGGCAACATACAATTGGCCATGTGAAAATATAGATCGAGGAAGATAGACTCCAACATGCCTTAAAGATTGTCCTTGGCTTTTATTAATAGTCATTGCAAATGAAAGAACCAAAGGAAATTGCCTTCTTTGAAACTTAAAAGGAATCCGTTTATCTGAAGGGATCAAAGAAAGTCTAGGTATATGCACAACATGACCAGTTTTACTTCCTGAGATAATCTTCGCCTGGACAATGTATTTCCCCATTTTTGTGATTGTTAGTCTAGTTCCATTGCACAAGCCCAAAGACTGATCTATGTTTCTGAGCAACATGACAGGAACTCCTACCTTTAGTTTCAAGACATGATTTGGAAGCCCTGAAGCAGCAAGTGTGTTTAAAAATTCAGGAGTATGGATGTCATTTGCTTGAGAAGAATCCAAGTTGGCTGAATAAGGACTATCAAAACTCAAATAGGTTTTCTCATCACCAGGAACCAAGGATAACATATAATCATTGATTTTATCAACAACATCATTTGTAGGAGCTAATATTGCCCTATCTTGGAAAAAGGATGGATTGTTCATGTTATCGAAGAAAAATGGGTAAGTTTCATGAACAATAGATGCAATTGAGTCACCATTACTTCTTATTAGTAAATCTTGTGGAATTTGAATAGTCATATTGACATCATCTACTTTTCCAATAGCACCATCACCAACACTTAAGACCCAGTCTGAAAATTGCTTTCTTTTCTCAGCATCAGAATCTATATTGGTGGAAAGGAGTCTCATGTTTGTAGTTAAAGTCATGACCTTGCAAGAATCCCAAAGATATGAGGAGTTAAGAGAAGCATGAACCACCTCTTGCCTTGTCCCTTTAGGTATAACAGGTAAAATTTGTCTGAAATCTCCCCCAAAAACTACTACCTTACCTCCAAAAGGTAGAGTGAGATCTCCACCATTAGAAAACCGAAGAATATCTCTGAACGTTCGATCAACAGCTTCAAAACAATGTTTATGGGTCATTGGTGCCTCATCCCAAATAATCAAATCTGCTTTTGCTATTAATTCTGCAAGGGGACTGCCTTGTTTAATGTTACAAGTTGAATCTTCATCAACATTTATAGGAATAACAAACCTAGAATGTGCAGTTCTACCACCAGGAATCAATAAAGAAGCTATTCCGCTAGAAGCAACAGTCAAAACAATACCTCCCTTTGATCTAATGGCAGCAGCCAAAGCCCTCCAGATATAAGTTTTCCCGGTTCCACCATATCCATAAATAAAGAAAAGACCAGGATTCTTGGTCATAACTGCTGTCATAATTGTTTCATAAACGTTCTTTTGTTCAGCCGTCATTGTTGACATTAATTGTTCAAGCTCCCTAGCCAAAGACTCCCTATCATAATTTAACTCATCACATATCAACTTGTTTCCTCTATGAGCTATTAAGGACATATCTGGTTGTGGCATTGAAGGGAAATCTGATAGGCTTTGGTTATCACCCTGTGCATTTCAATGTCTGCCAATGCAAAACTTTTCAACTCCTCAATAGACAATTGCAAATCTGCAAGTTTTGAATATGAAATCTTTCAAATAAGCATGACTACTACGTAAATGATGACATCAAAAAGTAACTAAACAATTTCATGAAAAAGAAGAAATTAGACATATAGGATGAGGTAAACTTTGTTTAATAATATTTTGTATATGTTAAATGATATTATTTATATCATCATGCATATCAAATTAAATGAATGAGATAAATAAATGGTTATAAAAAGAAGAATAAGATAAAAATAAGTGAAAGGGAAAATAAAGACCTTCAAAACGAAGAAGAGTTCTTTGCCTATGCAATATGTCGTCGCTCAAGTATTGCCAAGTCTTTTCCCAAACAAATTCAGGCCTGGATAGTTGATTGGAGATTAATAAAATGGTAAATAATCTCCTCAAATAACTCCCGGTACCCCAACCGCTGCACTCAATTATTGCATCCACATACTCTCTGTCATCATGTAACAAACCCATGGCATAACACGCCTCTTTAAAGGTTTTATGTTGATATCCATTCACTGTCTTTATTTGTTCATAACTCTCAGGTCCCTTTACGTAGTTCAAGAGAGTCCTTAAATAGTATATCTCACCAGATCCAGGTGGTACAAAATGAAGTCTTCCTATTGCAAGCCCCTTCTGACGGGTCACCCATTCATGTTTAGCATCCTTCCAAACAAATTTAAGAGGGAACTGGGTGTAAGTCAACCTCTTTGCATCTGGATATATCTTGTTTGCATTCATCCATGCCAAGAATTTTGTGTTGTGAATGTTTTTCCTGTTGACAACATGGTCAATTTACTCATCATCGTCAAATATAAAAAACTGCTCATTTGGCAAATGGAAAGTCAATCTTTCAACAGCTGGCTCTCTGTAGTGGATGTCAAAGCTAAAAATTCTCCAAGAAGCCTCACATGACGATAAATATCTACAATCATAGTACATCTTGATTTCATCAATGTCACTGTCACAATTTCCACTATTGTAGAAAGTGGCGGTAACACGATCATGGCCCTTATTGACATATTTAAAAAGGTATTTTATAGACCGAGACTGATTGCACCACTCAACATTGATGTGAGCATTGAACTTCAACAGTAAATATTTATTATAAGGGACGACAAAGCGATTGTCCAAATAAGATTCACCTTTTTGAACAGTGACACCATTATCCCTCCTTCTATATATTGGATATCCATCTGAATCAATAGTAGTGACATCAGCATATTTTTTTGGGAAATATTTTGTACACTTGCCATTTTGCATACATGGAGACTTTGGATTTTGAATTCCGCATGGACCATGAAGCATAAGTGAAGAAACAATGTCAAACAATTGAGGATCCAAATCCTTATCTGGAAGTTCAGCAGATATTATCTTGTCTATGTCATGAGGATGTATAGAACTCGAATGAGAGCCAAGAAATACCAATATATGAGCATGTGGTAAACCACGTTTTTGAAACTCAATGGTGTATATAACTGGATAAAGAAGATCAATTATGTTAAGAAATTTCATATATTATGATCAATAAATAAATGTAAAAATGATATATACATACCTGCTCTAACATTGCCAAATATTTTGCCTTTTTTTATTTCCTTTAGCAGTTGATTCAGCTTTATCTTGAAAAGTCGACTAACCAAATCAGGACGGTCTTGAGATCTAAGACCGTTCTTATGCAAATGACGGGTGAGTTCAGGCCATTTATGATTGCAGGTAAAAGTTATAAATAAATCCGGATATCCAGCCCAACTACAGATTGCTATAACATCTTGATAATTTTGAAACATATATCGAGCACCATCTGTAAAAGAAGAAGGAAGGACAATTCTTCGACCTACAGTCGAAGGGCTAGTTTCTCCTCTAAGTATTGCCTCTGTAAGACCCCTGTACATTTCAGCCCTTAATTGTTTTTGATGACTTCTAACCCATCTCAAGCGTGAAGATTCGATCATGCTATAAGCATCAACCAAGAACTGTTGAAATAAACGTCGAGCATGCAAGAGAAGTGATTGTTCAGTGTCTATATGTTGTATTCTGTATGCAAACCACTCTCTAAGAGTAATTCTTTGTCTTTTAATCGAAGGTGCATTTGATTCCTCACTGAACTGAATGTCATCTCTGAAACCATCTTCACCTCGAACGAAAATCAATGGATATTGTAATGGTAAATAGGAAGGCTCAAAGATGGAGATCCGCTTTAACACCCCTGACATAGTCTCAACAATAATATCCCTTTCAAAATCTACAGAATCAAAATCCCCAACAATTAAAGAAGCAACTTCAGAAGCATGGGGAATATTGTATCTTCGACCATCACGACCCCTTTTTTCGAGCAATCTTAGACTCAATGTTGGGGCATTTGTATCATGAATCTTGTCCCGTATAATCCTATATATTTGCGCATATGGATTATAAGTGTCGAGGAGCTGCTTTAAATCAGCAACAATCTCTGAACTCAAAGATGATGAAGTGCCCTCCATTCTGCATGCCAAAAAAAAGAAGACCAAAATTAAGCCCTAATAAAGGAACAACACTAAAAAAAAAATAAGTATGATAAAAGTGGGAAAAATAGCTTACGGCAGACATTCTATTAGTGATTTCATTTTCAGTATCATAAATGTATAATTGAGCAAACTTAGGCCCACTCCAGGCATAGGCGTGAAGCTTCCAATTCGATGGTAATTTTCACCGTTCATTACAAACATGGGAGCAGCTCTACCATCGTTTAGTGTGTTATAAACTTTACCACCCATGGAGGTAAAAGCAAACATACTATTGAATGATCTGATATTGTCCAAAAAATATTTGCTTTTTTTATCATTCTTATAAAATAAATCCTTCAATAGTTGGGGAGGTTCCTCGTAATTAGGAAGCACAATCCTGCCATGCATACAACACATGCTAAATCGTGGTTGGGTGGCATGATAACTTTTTTGAATTCTCTCTTCAAACCACATTGATGAACCACAATGTTCACATAGGCAGTCCAAGTCTCCAGCGTCATAGTATTGGGAGGATCCATCTTGTGGAGGAAAAAGAGATAGAAAATGTCAAACAATTATTTTCCAAATCATATAGTAATATCTTGTGGTAGAGAAAATTAAATTGTTGCATCATTTGAAGCATGTGTGGAATAATTACCGATAGAATGGCCCATAGGTGTATCATCCAAGAGACTACCTGGGTGGGCATGTATAGGGTTTTCAAGGATGGCATCTTGGTGAGCTATTGAAAAGCACAATAAATTGTGTAACCAATTAATATATGACAAAGAAAATAACGACAAAGGGAAATATGCCATGTGTAATGAGTAACCTATAATCTGTGCATTAGTTGGTGAACCCCGATTAGCAATTGTTCCATCTTTAAGAACAAATCTCCCTGGACCAACGACCCTAACACAAGGCTGAAATACTGATGGGCCATGATCATTCAAAGAAGGAATGGGGTCAAGTGTCTCATTGCAAATTAGTTGGTCATCACTTAAAGGGCTACTACCTGAGAAATGAAATTGAATAATAGATAAAAGATAATTATTACTGTAGGACAACACAAATGATGAGAGAAGAATTAATATGGGACGAAGAACCTGTCCCGTGCTTGTAGGAATGAAGTATGGCAAGTGATCCATTTTTAAGAATAAATTTCCCTGGACCAAGGAGCACACCACGTGCCGTTGATAATAATGTCGGAACATGAGTTAAAGGAGCATGGGGGTCAAGTATTTCATGGCATATTAGTCGGCCATGACTTGAATGACAACTCCCTAAGGAATAAAGATAAATAGTAATCAATGTGTTAACTAACCGAAGACAAAGTGACGTTTGCATGTTAATGCATTTTAGAATTTGAAAATGTATATAGACTCACGGGGCTGAAGGGGAACCAAAGATGATGTATGTGTTTGTTCAGTATCCTGGAAGCTACTTTCCATGGCCGTAGAATGCAAGGTTGTTAAGAGACCACAACCATGAGAAAGATTAAGAAATTGATAATGAGATGAATTAAATAATTAAGATCTTAGGATGAAGAATCAGTTTTAATTCCTCTCCTTGGATTGGTGTGTTATATGTGATACTGTACTTGATCCAAAGATCAAGACGTCAGGATGATATTAGTAATCGAGTTAGTAATGGCGTCGAGGATGATATTGGAAATCTTTTAGCTCGATCAAAGGTGAAAATCCAAAAGATTTTGATGGATAAATACCAATGATAACCAAGCCACATGTAGATACCACCGTCCAAATTTTTACAAAGATGCTAATGATAGAAATCTAGATACCACCGCCCCAATTGCCCAATGAATGCAGAGGAAACAATAAATGGAAGTGTATGAAAATGGTTTTGCAACACATGGCAATAAAACTCTTGGTATTGAAGTTCTCGACAGAACTCTTGGTGTTGAAGTTCTCGACAGAACTCTTGGTCTTGGTGTCGACAGAACTGTTGGTGTTGATCTCGACAGAACTCTTGGTGTTGAAGTTCTCGACAGAACTCTTGGGCTTGGTGTCGACAGAACTGTTGGTGTTGATCTCGATAGAACTCTTGGCGTTGAAGTTCTCGACAGAACTCTTGGTGTTGATCTCGGCAGAACGCTTGCTGTTGAAGTGACAGAACTCTTCGTGTTGATCTCGACAGAACTCTTGGTATTGAAGTTCTCGACAGAACTCTTGGTGTTGATCTCGACAGAACGGTTGGTATTGAAGTGACAGAACTCTTGGAGCTGATCTCGACAGAACTCTTGGTGTTGAAGTTCTCGACAGAACTCTTGGTGTTGAAGTTCTCGACAGAACTCTTAGTGTTGATCTCGACAGAACGCTTGGTATTGAAGTGACATAACTCTTGGTGTTGATCTCGACAGAACGGTTGGTATTGAAGTGACAGAACTCTTGGAGTTGATCTCGATAGAACTCTTGGTGTTGAAGTTTTCGACAGAACTCTTGGTGTTGATCTCGACAGAACGCTTGGTATTGAAGTGACAGAACTCTTGGTGTTGATCTCGACAGAACTCTTGGTGTTGAAGTTCTCGACAGAGTCTTGAAGTTCTCGACAGAACTCTTGGTGTTGAAGTTCTCGACAGAACTATTGGTGTTGAAGTTCTCGACAGAACTCTGATTTGGGTTCTTCGGGACCACGTGGGTCGAGCTGCGAGCCTTTATGCTGACTTGGGTTCTTCAGGACCACGGGGATCGAGCTCACCAAGTCTTTATGCTGACGCGTTCTTCTGGACCACGGGGGTCGAGCTGCGAGCGAGCTCACCAAGTCTATGCTGACGGGTTCTTCAGGACCACGGGGGTCGAGCTGCGAGCGAGCTCACCAAGTCTTTATGCTGACGGGTTCTTCGGGACCACGGGGTTCGAGCTGCGAGCGAGCTCACCAAGTCTTTATGCTGATGGGTTCTTCGGGACCCCTGCTGACTTGGGGTCTTCGGGACCACGGGGGTCGAGCTGCGAGCGAGCTCACCAAGCCTCTATGCTGACTTGGGGTCCTGAGGACCACGGGGGTCGAGCTGCTTGGTGTTGAAGTTCTCGACAGAGTGTTGAAGTTCTGGACAGAACTCTTGGTGTTGAAGTTCTCGACAGAACTGTTGGTGTTGAAGTTCTCGACAGAATTCTTGGTGTTGATCTCGACAGAACTGGAAGTTACTTTCCATGGCCGTAGAATGCAAGGTTGTTAAGAGACCACAACCATGAGAAAGATTAAGAAATTGATAATGAGATGAATTAAATAATTAAGATCTTAGGATGAAGACTCAGTTTTAATTTCTCTCCTTGGATTGGTGTGTTATACGTGATACTGTACTTGATCCAAAGATCAAGACGTCAGGATGATATTAGTAACTGATATTAGTAAATGAGTTAATCGACGTCAGGATGATATTGGAAATCTTTTAGCTCGATCAAAGGTGAAAATCCAAAAGATTTTGATGGATAAATTCCAATGATAACCAAGCCACATTTACAAAAGATGCTAATGATAGAAATCTAGATACCACCGCCCCAATTGCCCAATGAATGCAGAGGAAACAATAAATGGAAGTGTATGAAAATGGTTTTGCAACACATGACAATAAAACTCTTGGTATTGAAGTTCTCGACAGGACTCTTGGTGTTGAAGTTCTCGACAGAACTCTTGGTCTTGGTGTCGACATAACTGTTGGTGTTGATCTCGACAGAACTCTTGGTGTTGATCTCGACAGAACGCTTGCTGTTGAAGTGACAGAACTCTTGGTGTTGATCTCGACAGAACTCTTGGTATTGAAGATCTCGACAGAACTCTTGGTGTTGATCTCGACAGAACTCTTGGTGTTGAAGTTCTCGACAGAACTCTTGGTGTTAATCTCGACAGAACGCTTGGTATTGAAGTGACAGAACTCTTGGTGTTGATCTCGACACAACTCTTGGTATTAAAGTTCTCGACAGAACTCTTGGTGTTGGAGTTCTCGACAGAACTCTTGGTGTTAATCTCGACAGAACGCTTGGTATTGAAGTGACAGAACTCTTGGTGTTGATCTCGACAGAACTCTTGGTATTAAAGTTCTCGACAGAACTCTTGGTGTTGAAGTTCTCGACAGAGTGTTGAAGTTCTCGACAGAACTGTTGGTGTTGAAGTTCTCGACAGAACTCTGACTTGGGTTCTTCGGGACCACGTGGGTCGAGCTGCGAGCCTTAATGCTGACTTGGGTTTTTCGGGACCACGGGGGTCGAGCTCACCAAGTCTTTATGCTGACGGGTTCTTCGGGACCACAGGGGTCGAGCTGCGAGCGAGCTCACCAAGTCTTTATGCTGACGGGTTCTTCGGGACCACGGGGTTCGAGCTGCGAGCGAGCTCACCAAGTCTTTATGCTGATGGGTTCTTCGGGACCCCCGCTGACTTGGGGTCTTCGGGACCACGGGGGGCGAGCTGCGAGCGAGCTCACCAAGCCTCTATGCTGACTTGGGGTCCTGAGGACCACGGGGGTCGAGCTGCTTGGTGTTGAAGTTCTCGACAGAGTGTTGAAGTTCTGGACAGAACTCTTGGTGTTGAAGTTCTCGACAGAACTGTTGGTGTTGAATTTCTCGACAGAATTCTTGGTGTTGATCTCGACAGAACTGGAAGTTACTTTCCATGGTCGTAGAATGCAAGGTTGTTAAGAGACCACAACCATGAGAAAGATTAAGAAATTGATAATGAGATGAATTAAATAATTAAGATCTTAGGATGAAGACTCAGTTTTAATTCCTCTCCTTGGATTGGTGTGTTATACGTGATACTGTACTTGATCCAAAGATCAAGACGTCAGGATGATATTAGTAAATGAGTTAGTAACTGACGTCAGGATGATATTGGAAATCTTTTAGCTCGATCAAAGGTGAAAATCCAAAAGATTTTGATGGATAAATACCAATGATAACCAAGCCACATGTAGATACCACCGGTCCAAAAATTTTTACAAAAGATGCTAATGATAGAAATCTAGATACCACCGCCCCAATTGCCCAATGAATGCAGGGGAAACAATAAATGAAAGTGTATGAAAATGGTTTTGCAACACATGGCAATAAATGGTGGGTGGGAAGACAATGATTTTGAATGACAGCAAACAATGACATCATGAAATAAGATTTATCACAAAAATGAGAAAATATAATGTCTTCAACCATTGGCTCATGAGAGGGGCAATAATCTTACAATTGGCTCGATATCATGACAGAAATGAGAAAGATAGACTGCTGATAAATTCGGACATCTGTAAGTGAAAGAATGGCATAAGAAATATATATGAACTTTAACGGTCCATCATCCAGTAGTTAAAATTGTTAGGAGAAGGAAATCCCTGGTAAATTCTTGTTCTAATTTCCTTGTTTAATGCTTTCTTATGCCATGCAGTGATTTCTTCACTTCTATTCCAGGGCATTCCATGGAGATGGATCAGAGACAAATCGACATCCACGATCAAGAGATAAAGGAGCTACAGCATCTCATTGAGAGACTATTCTTATTGCATGATGATGTAGACAAAGAACATCAAACGTTGAGGGAAATGATTTACCAACCCCAGGAAAGAGCACTGAATATTGAGGTTGATTCCATTGAGCAGGAGGAGAAAGATAAAGAAATAGAGAAAGAACTTACCAACCTCAAAGAACAACTAAAGCAACTAAAATGCAGCATGGTGTTTATGAAGATGCTGTTTGTACCAATGGCAGTGGCAATGATAGCTTCACTTATAATGAAGATAATGTGAAAGAAAATTAAAATGATCATTGTATTCGAATGTAATCCATGTTACATGCATGTTGCGACCTTGTCTTTAAATGATCAAATAATTTCTCCATTAATGTAGAGTGGAATTAAATGGCAACTTCATGTGATTTGCTCCCAAAAGTTTTTTTTTGTTTGGAAATTTGCTCCTTAAAGTTAAACTTGACAACTTGATTATCCACCACCCCCTATAATTGAAATAAGATACTTATCCAAGAATAGGTCCAACTAAGATGTGCTAGGGCAATTGAAAAGAAAATAGCATAGGAGTAGGAGAGAATGGGGCATGCTTTATTTTGTGACAATTGGTTTAAAGTGTCTCATTGGTTCCTGATACAACCATTCCTATTAAACATGAAGAAGGCATGAAGTAGGCATAAGAGAACCTTGAAATAAACTTTTTTTTAATAGAATATAGTAGGAAAGTCATTAGATTAATTTACACTTTATATCATCATAAGGAATAGGAAGGCAATGAAAAGGGAAAAAAATATGGTAAGTTTTATTTTAATATATTTAATTTAATTTCAATTAGTGACATGGCTAAAGCAATTATCATTAGTTTACAAAAGAGAGGGAATTATAAAATATATGTGCATAAATATAAAGGAAGCATAATATTATGTAAAGAGAGCAAAATACACGATGTCCTTATAATAGATAATGAGTGCAAGCAAAATACACCATGCCTTACAAAAAGAGACAATGTCCCTACTAACATTTGGCCCTACAAACAAAAAACAGGGACATGGAGCACATAGGGACCAACAACACGAACTATCCCTTACAAAAAAAGACAATGTCGCTACTAACATTTGGCCCTATAAACCAAAAAACAGGGACATGGAGCACATAAGGACCAACAACACGAACTATCAGATTCTTGTCACGATCACTGCATTGTTGAAGTCGACATTGATAAACTGGAACCTGAGTTTTTGGCCTTTCCTAAATCGGTTCAGGTCTAGGAAACTCCGCCAACCGTTGCCAAGCTTTACTGTGTTATACCCATCCTCTGCAATCAACACGCTGCAAGGAATGTTTATAAAAGGTCCACGCAGAAATAAAGACTGGTATCCAAGCTTGCTCACAAACCTTGCGAAATCATTTTTGAGAGGCTGCACAACACAGTAAAATAAATTACAACTAAAAAAAATGTATAAAACCGGAGAGAACAACAAAGCTAGAACATGCTTAATAAACAAACATGTATACATGAACGGGGAAATATAAAAGCTAACCAATCGTGTTCCAGAGACTGCCTCATGAGACAGGGTGACCTCAAAGAAAATAGGGCGGCCCTTCAAGCTCTTGCTGTGGCAGCATGGGAAATGATGGGGCAGAGCCTCTTCCTGGAAAATTTCAAACCTGAATACGTTGTCACCCAAATAACCCAAATATATAATACGATCGCCAGTAAATTGGTAGAATTTCCTGAGGTTCATCCAACCATGTGTGAGACGTGGAGATGCGATTTACATTGAAGGCAATTTGGTGACTCTTTCCGTTGATATCGTACAAAATCCAAATAGGACCAAGTTGGGACTGAAACTGAAGGTAGAAATCACCACAGACCTCTCCAAAAGCCTGGAAAAAAATAAACAATGGAGTGAAAAATAAGGAACCCCAGCGTCGAGATTAAGTATCAAATTGGACAGGAAGTTGTTTGATACTAACAGAGCCGCTGATGTTATTTGAAAGAAGTAATGGAAATGAAGCATCTATATATAATCACACAGAATGACGAAGGAGACAACGTTACTTGAAAAAGAAGACAAATTGGAGAACTTTACCTCGTCATCGAGATGTACAGTCATGAAACCGCCCCTTTCCCTTCCCCGGAGCAACTGTGTGGTGGTATGCATGGGTAGTGTTGGATTTGTCTCTTTATGGAACAAACCCTGAGTGCACGGCAATGGAAATGGAAGTAGGACCACCCCCTCAGTTGTCTCGTTCTATTTATATGACTGCCACATTTGGCTATCCGATAATAACTAAAAAAAATTTAATGAACCCAAAATGGACAATTGGAAAGACAGCGTTTGGTATCATGCAACGATTGGGCCAGCCCAAATGGGAATCATAATTTATCCAATGGGACTGCCACTTCCCCTAGTAATAGTCGTGTTGATTCAAACACTTGCAGAAATTATGTAGCATCAGTAGGATCAGAAATTAAATATAAGGAAGAGATCAATAGGACATTAAGTTAGATATAAGAAAAATACCAATAAGCATCCAAACATAGTATGTAAACACTGAAACATAAAGTGTAGCCAACATGATTAAAACACAGTAAACAAAGCCATCCAGGGTAGGAAACTTGAGGCCCAAGAAACAACAAGAACAAAAAATAGAGGTCTAAAGTATCAGATTATTACAGGCCACAAGAACTACAGGGATTATAGCAACCCTAACAAAGATCTTGTCTTCATTTTACAATATTGAAGAGGCAATAATTCATTCATTGCGCTCAACCTTAATGCGTGACATTTTAACAGCCTTGGTGTTAGATCCTTGGGTGCTACCAAGGCAAATGACATCCTCAATTTGGGGTCTGTTGCTCATCAATTTGCTGGTAGGAGTCACATGAGCATCAGATAGAGGAGCATCAACCCGGGTAGTTGAATTGTCATCTCCAATGGAAGCCTATGTTTCATAAAAAAGGGTATCAATCTTCCACCACAACTAAAAGAAATAACTAAATAACATAATAAAGAAAAGGATGTATAAAGAAGCACCCCGGAATTCTGGGAGGACAAAGAGTCATGACTGGCATCTAAGGCAGCTTCCCCTTGAGAGTTGGATATCTAACCAATGAAAACGGATATTGTAATATGTGTACTGCACATAATAGAAGTGTAGCCATGTATAGATACAAATATGAATGTCACCTGTATATCATGGAGAGTTATGAACTGTTGGATGACATCAGCGTCATTAGATAACCGCTTCACAGTATAACTTTGCCAGCCTTGGCGAATGTTAGCAGTACTGACTTCAATTTTGAAGAGAAATTGTTTATCCAAGAACACGTTTAATTCAGAAGGCCATGGAGTGTCTTGAGTGGACTATAAAATAAGAACACATTATATATATGTAGAACCAAGCCTTTTTAACTAAAAAGGAGATGCCAATGCATAAGCTGTTACCTTGTCAGCCATGGCAACCAAATCCTTTGCAACCCTTCCAATAAAATTAGACACCAAACGATCAAATAAAATGAAAGTGGAGGATCATGTGTTGTCAATCACCGTAACATGCAGTTTGAACCTACAGTTTCTTGAATTTTCAGTAGTTGTATTGTAAGGAACAACGTCAACTATACACAGTACACCAAATTACCTGGGCATTGCAGTAACAATCCTCTTGCAAGTATCACAGTAATATTTATTTCCAATTTTGCAAGCCCTATGGGCACACTTTGTGCAGGATTCATACCACCAGTGATTTTCAGTTTCCATCTCAATAATTCTTGCAAGGACTGATCCAAAACACTCCTAAAAAAGAAGGATCACAGTTGGAATAAAAGTGAGAAATAATGTGCAGTTGTTTATTGTTCTTTCATTTGATGGAAAGCTACAACTAAAGATGACAGATTAACAGAACATAACCTACATCAGACGATTCTATTAGGTCTGATATAGTCATCCTCTTGGTTTGCAATAAATCATCAATTGCTGAGGGATAACTGTAACCACTCATTTGGCTCACTTCCTGAGTTAGGATCACCTGAGAACCATCCATCCTATGATTGAAAATATGGCCATTAGCTTTTATACCCAAAGTAATATTAATATCAGTGGACAAAAACTTTAATAACAAAGGCAATGTACTTTTCTTTATACTCCTCGATTTCAATCAGATCAGCGTTAATGTAGATATGAGTCCCAAACATAGCATTGGATATGCCCATCACACCTATAATTGTTACCAAGAAATAACCAAAGAATCCAATGTATAGGAAGAAAATGGAGAGAGTGATTAAATTTGCAATTGGGATAAAAACAGCCCGAACCATAATATTTTTTCAATTTGCAAAGCTGCAGCACCACTATTACTGGAGTAGAAGGATCATGGTTGGTTAAATATTGATCCATAGTTTCAGCATGATGAGCCCACAAAGTGCATCGAACTCTATTTTGCCTAAAACAAATCTTTGGGCCCATCAGTTTAAATTAGATGAACAAAGTATAATGGAAATTATTAATGGAAACTAATAATGTTAAATATAAACAAAAGATCAGACTCCAAATCCTGAAGAACAATGTCAATAAGCTTAGTGCTTTTCCCGTCCCTTTCAATCTCCTTAACATCATCCCTCTCAACAACATGGCCTATGACATCTAAATAAACAAAGCAAATTAAAAAAGAGCTTAGAATCAACACAACGTCAAAAAACTCTGAAATTTATGATGGACAACTGACTAATTAATCTATCTTCGGTTGGTGATGCAAGGATGTCTGTAAAAGGCACCAGATCGAAATGATTTTTTAAGATATCATGGACATCAATCCTTGTGCACTTAGTGCTCCCCATGAAATTCAGCTTATACCTGTGGGATGTAGTCTTGAATTTGACATCATTTTTAGCAACCAACAAATTTTCAATTAAATAAGCGACTCTCTTGCAGACCATTGCGGAACTTCCTAATTAGAACTTTCCTAATAGATGCATGAATTTTCCCAACCTATGAAGGACATAAATAAATGGGCAAAAGTGAAGCAAGGATTTTGAAACACAAACAATAAGCGACATCTACAGAAACAGATGAGCACAAAAATCAAATGTCATTCTTACACTTTCATCAAGCAAAGAAGATCTCAACACTACCGGTTCAATTGAGTTTTTGTAGTCGTGACAATCCAAAGACGTATAACACGGACCTTGAGTCTCGATCCACCCTCCCAGAGCAATGTTTGTGATCAAAGTCACCTTTGATGACATTATGAAATCCTGTAAGAAGAAACAAAAGGAATTAAAAGCATGGACAATAAATATAAATATATTAGAGAAGAGAGGAGCGAGAAGCAGGTGCACAACCTTTGCTATGTTTAAATGATTACTGTAGCGATGAATTGTGTTTAGCACATACACATATATATGGTGCAATGCATGTGTAAAAGGGTGGAAGAAAACCATTAAAAATATAAACCACGTGGAGGCCTTCGCTAGATTACTTGTTAGATTTATTGAGCGGAATACGTAAAATCTGAACCGATGATATAAGGGAAGTAAAAGCAAGGCATTGGTTAATAAGGGAGGCAGGAGATCATGTAATTGAGGAAATTGAGGCATCACATGATGACAGTATCTATCAAGACACACCATTGGTTGAAACATGAATGATGAAAATCCATATGATTAAGCAAAATCTCTATACCCATGTTTACACACAATAATAATTCATAAAACAAATTAAGCAAAGTGAAACCGTTGGGTGATAATGCAGGCCTTAACTAAAACGTGGAAAAGGAAATTGAGGACTTGATTGGAGTTAATTGGTCCACACAATAACAATGGCTGAATGAAAATAAGCAAAGGGAAGCCATTGGTTGATAAGGGAGGCAATATCAGATAACCAAGTCAACTGTTGAGAAATACTCCAAGAATTCTGTCGAGATCAACACCAAGAGTTCTGTCGAGATAATCAGCATTCATTCGACAGCTAATGGAATGTACACAATCGACAGAACTCTTGGTATTGAAGTTCTCGACAGAACTCTTGGTGTTGAAGTTCTCGACAGAACTCTTGGTGTTGATCTCGACAGAACTCTTTGTCGAAGCTTTTGTCGAACTCCAACTCTAGTGTTAAAGGATAGAGGACTAACTGTCGACAACTTACAAAATGATCTTCTCGTTTTGGCATAGCTCGACTCATTTGGTTCATGAGGTAGCTCGTTGGTTCCAAGTGGAAGTTTTCTTCCCAATTAAATGAACTGAACTTGAGCTAAGCATAGCTCGACTCGTTTGGTTCATGAGCTAGCTCGTTTGGTTCCAAGTGGAAGTTAGCTAAGCATAGCTCGACTCGTTTGGTTCATGAGCTAGCTCGTTTGGTTCCAAGTCGAAGTTTTCTTCCCAATTGTCGAATCATCTTTTTTTATATTCGACGTCACCTTGTATTCCTCACTGAACAGAGGCAAGTCAACGGCAGTTAATATTGTTCCTAATGTCTTTGAGGACCAACATTTTCACACATTTGTCGAAGCTTTTGTCGAGCTGCGAGCGAGCTCACCAAGCCTCTATGCTGACTTGGGTTCTTCGGGACCACGGGGGTCGAGCTGCGAGCGAGCTCACCAAGCCTGTATGCTGACTTGGGTTCTTCGGGACCACGGGGGTCGAGCTGCGAGCGAGCTCACCAAGCCTCTATGCTGACTTGGGTTCTTCGGGACCACGGGGGTCGAGCTGCGAGCGAGCTCACTAAGCCTGTATGCTGACTTGGTTCTTCGGGACCACGGGGGTCGAGCTGCGAGCGAGCTCACAGCCTCTATGCTGACTTGGGTTTAGGACCACAGGGGTCGAGCTGCGAGCGAGCACACCAAGCCTCTATGCTGACTTGGGGTCTTCGGGACCACGGGGGTCGAGCTGCGAGCGAGCTCACCAAGCCTCTATGCTGACTTGGGTTTAGGACCACGGGGGTCGAGCTGCGAGCGAGCTCACCAAGCCTTTATGCTGACTTGGGTTTAGGACCACAGGGGTCGAGCTGCGAGCGAGCACACCATGCCTCTATGCTGACTTGGCGTCTTCGGGACCACGGGGGTCGAGCTGCGAGCGAGCTCACAGCCTCTATGCTGACTTGGGTTTAGGACCATAGGGGTCGAGCTGCGAGCGAGCACACCAAGCCTGTATGCTGACTTGGGGTCTTCGGGACCACGGGGGTCGAGCTGCGAGCGAGCTCACCAAGCCTCTATGCTGACTTGGGTTTAGGACCACCGGGGTCGAGCTGCGAGCGAGCACACCAAGCCTGTATGCTGACTTGGGGTCTTCGGGACCACGGGGGTCGAGCTGCGAGCGAGCTCCCAGCCTCTATGCTGACTTGGGTTTGGGGGGGTCGAGCTACGAGCGAGCTCACCAAGCCTCTGCTGACTTGCCTCTATGCTGACTTGGGTTTAGGACCACAGGGGTCGAGCTGCGAGCGAGCACACCAAGCCTCTATGCTGACTTGGGGTCTTCGGGACCACGGGGGTCGAGCTTCGAGCGAGCTCACCAAGCCTCTATGCTGACTTGGGTTTAGGACCACCGGGGTCGAGCTGCGAGCGAGCACACCAAGCCTGTATGCTGACTTGGGGTCTTCGGGACCACGGGGGTCGAGCTGCGAGCGAGCCTACCAAGCCTTTAAGCTGACTTGGGTTTAGGACCACGGGGGTCGAGCTGCGAGCGAGCCTACCAAGCCTTTATGCTGACTTAGGGTCTTCGGGACCACGGGGGTCGAGCTGCGAGCGAGCTCACCAAGTCTTTATGCTGACATGGGTTCTTCGGGATCACGGGGGTCGAGCTGCGAGCGAGCTCACCAAGTCTTTATACTGACTTGGGTTTAGGACCACCGGCGTCGAGCCTTGGGGTCTTCGGAACCACAGGGGTTGCGTAGGTCGACTGGCGACCTTTCGATCTGCTTTAGAGCTCGCCAGGCCTCTATGCTGACCTGGAGTCTTTGAACACACGGGGTCGTGTCGAGGTCGAGTTCTTCCAACAACTTGATGTAATAAAGTTAGCATTAATTTTTATGCTGAGTAAAGTGCTCGTAGTCGAGCTTTATACTTCCCTGTGAGAGTAGTTGATTTGGCTGTCCAAGTGGCCAGGTTGAGGTCATCAATGTGGTTCACTTGAGCTCCTCCAAATAACTGAGGTGTTGAAGTTCTCGACAGAACTCTTGGTGTTGAAGTTCTCGACAGAACTCTTGGTGTTGAAGTTCGGTGTTGATCTCTTGGTGTTGATCTTGACAGAACTCTTGGTGTTGAAGTTCTCGACAGAACTCTTGGTGTTGATCTCGACAGAACTCTTGCTGTTGAAGTTCTCGACAGAACGGTTGGTGTTGATCTCGACAGAATTGTTGGAGTATTTCTCAACAGTTGAACTCTTGGTGTTGATCTCGACAGAATTCTTGGAGTATTTCTCAACAATTGACTTTTGGTTAGATAACCAAGTCAACTATTGGGAACGGGAATAGCTTGGTTTGAAGGCATGGTGACAGGCCTGGATCGTTGCTGTTAAGCAAAAGCTCTGATACCATATAAAATGTATAACTCGATATTATTCCATTGAAGTATGATACAGGTATTTATAGGCATTAATTGGTGATTGTTGATGATTATGAGGAGAGGATCTCGCTCACTTAATGCCAAATGAATGCTGATTATTTGACAGCTAATGGAATATACACAATCGACAGAACTCTTGGTATCGAACTTCTCGACAGAACTCTTGGTGTCGTGGTGTTGGAGTTCTCGACAGAACTCTTAGTGTTGATCTCCTCGACAGAACTCTTGGTGTTGATCTCCTCGACAGAACTCTTGGTGTCGAAGTTCTCGACAGAACTCTTGGTGATTGTTGATGATTATGAGGAGAGGATGTCGCTCACTTAATGCCAAATGAATGCTGATTATTTGACAGCTATTGGAATATACACAATCGACATAACTCTTGGTGTTGAAGTTCTCGACAGAACTCTTGGTCATGATCTAGCTCGTTTGGTTCTAAGTCGAAGTTAGCTACGCATAGATCGACTCGTTTGGTTCATGAGCTAGCTCGTTTGGTTCCAAGTGTTAAAGGATGGAGGACTAACTGTCGACAACTTACAAAATGATCTTCTCGTTTTGTAGAGTCTTTTGCTGAACTTGAGCTGAAAATTAAGCTCGTTAAATAAATGAACTAAACTTGAACTAAGCATAGCTCGACTCGTTTGGTTCATGAGGTAGCTCGTTTGGTTCCAAGTCGAAGTTTTCTTCCCAATTAAACTGAACTTGAGCTAAGCATAGCTCGACTCATTTGGTTCATGAGCAAGCTCGTTTGGTTCCAAGTCGAAGTTTTCTTCCCAATTGTCGAATCATCTTTTTTTATATTCGACGTCACCTTGTATTCCTCACTGAACAGAGGCAGGTCAACGCCAGTTAATATTGTTCCTAATGTCTTTGAGGACCAACATTTTCACACATTTGTCGAATCTTTTGTCGAACTCCAACTCTAGTGTTAAAGGATGGAGGACTCCAACTCTAGTGTTAAAGGATGGAGGACTAACTGTCGACAACTTACAAAATGATTTTCTCGTTTTGTAGTCTTTTGCTGAACTTGAGCTGAAAATTAAGCTCGTTAAATAAATGAACTGAACTTGAGCTGAAAATTAAGCTCGTTAAATAAATTAACTGAACTTGAGCTAAGCATAGCTCGACTCGTTTGGTTCCAAGTGTTAAAGGATGGAGGACTAACTGTCGACAACTTACAAAATATAGAACTTGGTGTTGAAGTTCTCGACAAAACTCTTGGTGTCGAAGTTCTCGATAGAACCGTTGGTGTTGATCTCTTGGTGTTGATCTCGACAGACCTCTTGGTGTTGAAGTTCTCGACAGAACTCTTGGTGTTGATCTCGACAGAATTTAATTGGTGATTGAAGTTCTCGACAGAACTCTTGGTGTTAATCTCGACAGAACTCTTGGTGTTAATCTTCGGGACCACGGGGGTCGAGCTGCGAGCGAGTTCACCAAGTCTTTATGCTGACTTGGGTTTAGGACCACCAGCGTCGAGCCTTGGGGTCTTCGGAACCACAGGGGTTGCGTAGGTCGACTGGCGACCTTTCGATCTGCTTTATAGCCGAATTTAAACTCTCAGCTTGACACAACATATATAACAAAAGGCAGATTCAACTTCCATTACCATAAAGTGCCACCATTACAATGCTTGCCCACAATGTGATCACAAAAGGCATATATCAATATGCTCACAAAAAGTGGTAGGCTTTAAGAAAATAGAAAGATACACAGTCCACCTAAAACTAAGATAATAACCATTACACCAGCATGAAATACAGGAAATTGGAATCATTCTGTGAAACTCCTAGCCTGACACAAGCCCCTTCCTTCAGTCCCTTTTTTTGGAGAATTTAGCCCAATCACCAATTAACTTGAAACCAAAAGGAAGCTGGTTATTCCACTCAAGAGTGCAATTCCATTTGGTTCCATGTTCATCAATCAACTTCACGACACATGGTTTGAGAGGAAATGCATGTTCGTAGAAACCGCTACACATAAACTGTTATGAAGACGCACAATACAACAGGAACAGAACACATCAGCACAACATCAGCACAAACAATAACAATATATACATATACACTATATACAAAACAAATGCAGCGTAAATCTTGTTTTTTAAAAAGATATCAAAGCAGAAACATCGTCCACACTGAGATTCTTGCAAAGATAATGATGGAAACTTCCTTGACTGTGTTTATAACGATTTTCACCATTACCAAGCTCATCATCCGAAACATCAATGGGAGAATTCTTATTGCCCAAAATAAATCTGGTTGGAGGAGTGGGATAAATCACCTCATTCCCATCTCTATCTTCAACCCGCATGATAAAAGTGGACGGATTAAAACAAAAAAATGTGAGCAAACCACCCTCATTCAACCCGTAAAACTGTCCAATGGCCTCCGAACCTTTAGTCAAATACACCTTACCTTGCCTCCTAAAGACAGCGACCTCAAATTCATTTCCCACAGGATCCAAAAACCTCAAACGCTTTGGTATTTTTCCATAGTAATCAATGCAATACAACAGAGAAAACCGCTGCTTATCCTGCAGGAAAGAAAGAACAATAAGGATAGGAAGATAAAATATGGATGAGCGTAAAAGAGGGAACGGTTGCAGAGCTGCTTACACTCCCAGCAAGATACTCAGAATAGTATTTCGACATCTTAGCTGGTGGATAGACGTACTGATCAGCATATGCAGGGGGATCAATCTCCATTTCAAAAGCAAAACAATGAAGGAAATGACAGGGGCAGAAGGCACGAGAAGATGATCGACTCAAGGCAATATATATAGGGAGGACATGACACATCAGAACACATACAAATAAGTGGCAAAAGATGCTAATGATTGAAATCTAGATACCACCGCCCCAATTGCCCAATAAATGCCGAGTAAACAATAAATGGAAGTGTATGAAAATGGTTTTGCAACACATGGCAATAAATGGCAGGACCTATGAAACAGATAAGGAGAGAAGGATGTGTTGATAATCAGAAGCATTTATGATGCATGCAAGGCGGTAGGTAAGAGCAGAACATTTGTAACATGTGGCAGTATGGAAGAAGGATGATTGAGTGGAGAAAAAGGAAGCTGAAACAAAGAGAGGGAAGAACGAATGGAAGAGAGGGATTCAAGGCGGGAGGGTTGGCGCCAAGCCATTCTGGAGGCTCTATTCGCTTTAAAGATATAAAGATTTTGATAGTTTAAGGTTGCATTAATTACTTGTTTCTCAATTATACCCTTAATTATTTATTGTAGAGAGAAATAAATGTGATTGATAATAAACAATCAAGTATATTATAGAAAAATAATAATAATTTTATCAAAAACGACAAAATTTATTAGTTTTTTTAATATGTGTAAAATAATTTTAAAAAATAAATAAAAAGGAATGGTGGTAGTATATTCACCGAATGTCTGTTCAATCAAAGCCGCTCGTTACCACTTTTTTTGGAACTATACTCATTAAATAGACGCATATTTAGGAATAGTGGTGTAGTGTTATGTGATCAATGCGCCTCTTCAGTTTCAGTTCACTACCACCTTCTAGGGGCTTTTAGCCTTTTCACTTATACCAAAAAGCCTTGTCCCTCGGACTCAATTGCAAAAATAAATTCAAAGGATAGAAACCTACTCTCTCTTCACTCAGTTATAAGAAAAAGTATCCAAAATTGTTAAAATATAAATAAATTTTAACTAACTTAATTATATTTAATATTATTTCTCCAAAAATACCTTTATTTAATTTTACTTTTATTTTCTAATAGCATTGTACACTCCCAAAGAAAACAAGTTAGTAAATTAAGAGTATATTAGTAAATCTAGTTTATTTTTTATATGAAATCAAGAATATTAAATAAACATAATTAACTTTTTTAATCTGTGTGATGTTAGGTTATTTTGCTTATAAATAAGTCCGAAGGGAGTAAGTTGGGTTTCGTCGAAGAGTCTCGAAACCCAGTGAATTCAGCTCGTTAGATTGCACTGCCAAGAAGAGGTTGCACCGGATCTGCTACAGTCGCCGGAGAAAAAACCTGCCAAATCTAAGACAAGGCTGTGCGATTTGTTTATTGTGAATTTGGGACTTGGGGTTCTTCTGGGTTCTCCCCTTCTCGTTTAGTTTTTTCCCCAATTTTTACTAAACCGGTCCGAATTGAAAAACCTCTGGTTTTCACTGGTTTCGCCGGTTTATGGCCGGTTCCATCGATTTTTAGACGGTTCCTTGTTTGGACAATTTTGTGGCTTGTTTAGACTAGACAGCAGGCTGGTTCCCAGTTGAACTGATCAAACCAGCCAGTCCGGTCCGGTTTTCAGAACCATGCTTTTTAGGATAATATTTGTGACAGACAAATTTAACTGACATTTGATGACTAAATTGGTAATTTCTATTCCAAATTGGTCTCTGTGTTTTTTTGTCAGAGACTAATTTGAGTCTTTACTCTTTAAAATAAGTGTAAAAAGTTATAAGAGACAAAATGTCCCACTAGAAAAACTTCCTAGATCTCTCACTGTCATTTTCAAAGAGTTTATTTTTTTTTGTCAGTATTGGAATCATAAACCTCCCAATGATGTGTGATCATTTATAATCTAGCGATAAAAATTATACATATAGAACCAACGTGTTGGTCCAAATGGCGAGAAGTTTTTCTCTTTTAAGTAAGGTCTTGATTTCGAGCATTGTGCATGGAGAAAATGAGCGTCTAAAGAGTCTAGATTAAGGAAGAGTAAATCCCAAAATTCTTCACTAAACTATCACTTTCTCTCCTACTATTTTTTGACAAAACTCTCTCTCCTTCTTAGTCCCTAGCTAACGTATATGAAACTATTAAATAATCTCTAACGTTTTCTCTCATCCATCCTGTTATTCTTAACATGACGAATGATTTTATAAGTTAAGTTTAGTTCTTTAAATAAGAATGGAGATTACCATGTTACCACAATTCAATCCTTATTATTACTAAACTTACATGTAATTTTGAAAATTACTAATAAAATTTATTTTGATTTAAAATTGCAAATAGAATTATATAAAGAAAAATAAAAAGAGTAATTTTCATATATATTTAAATTTATTTATTGTGTAATTTTCCTGAATAATTAAGAAATCCAAACATGAGTATTTTTGAATGATTTTGATAGAAACATTGAATGTGTGAATTGTGTAGCATTTTGTTTGTTAAAAATTAAAAATAAAAAATCATCTTATGCAAAGGAAAAAAAAATATAAACGTGGGTATTTTAGGATGATTTCGACTGAAGTATAAAATTCGGTATGAATTATGTAGTATTTTCTCTGTTAAACATTGAAAATTAAAGATCACATTATGCTGAAAAATAATAAACCTAAATTACACAACTAATAGAACAAATAGGGCGCCCTATGACAACCGCAATTAAGGAACAACACTTTTAGATCAAGGAAATGAGCCACATTGATACAACCAATAGAATGCCTTATAGTGAATTTCTTGCAGAATATGACATGTGAAATTCGAGAGAAAAAAAATACAATTGAAGAACAAAAATATGTTATATGAGTTATTTTTTCACAAAGCTTAATTTTATATAAAACATATCACTTTTATTTTTTCTTGTATTAGAGTAAAAACTACAAAGCATTAAGATAGTTGTATGTGAGCTGTTAATACGTAAGCTATTAAATAAATCTCACAAAATAAAATTTATTTTTCCTTTTTAAATATTATTGAACTTTCGACTTATGATCGTCATGAATTGAATTATAATCAAATTGCTTTGGGCCGTTTACCAATGTTAGTATATTATTTATGAATTGAATAAAATTAATTAAATAAAATAGATTAATTAATATATTAGATCTCACATATATACCTTGTGTACCAAATAATATTTATCTTGTGTCCTTTGTAATATTTATTTTTTCTCATCTCACTTTTTCTATCTTCTGTTTTGATTTTGATTTTCAAGCACATTCTTGCGATTTATTCATATTAAATTAATATGCAAATTCTTACCAATTTTATATTTAGATTACCAAAACAACAAAGATAATTTTTTGACATTTAAATTGGATACCGTACACTGACATTGTAGGTCTGAATGGTGCTTTGGAATAATAAAATACAGGATGAGAGAGAATAAAAACAATAAACTAGTGTTGGAAGATATATATATTTATATATACAGTGTCGGACAACAATGTTGCTGTCAAAATAACATAACTCTTACCAAAAACCCTAAACCATACGGTTTAGTCTTAAATTTCAAATTTATAAACTTTAAGATTTTTCAAAAATAGTTCAAAAAAAATATTTTTTAAAAAGATTTATTTTTTATATTCCATATAATTGGTATAACCATATGTTAATAATATCGAGAATAAAAAATGGAGAAAAATGTGCACGGGAAACTTGGTTATATTAAAACAAATTAAAATAAACATGTATTTATTTTTCAGAATAACATCCCAATTTCGTTCCTAAACCATCACTCACTCTGATACTAGTCCTTAATGTGTTTGAAACTATTAGATAGTCCCTAACATTTTTGAATTTTCCATTTTGGTCTCATTAGTCCATAAAGTTTGTTGGGGACCAAACCAATCACAGGAACTAAGGAACAGATGAGAAAAAACGTTAAGGATCACTATTTAATGGTTTCTTATATTTTAGGGATTAAGTAAAAGATATTAGAGTGATAGTTTAGAGAGGTCATAAAAAAGTGATAGTTTAGAAATAAAATTGATGGTTTACTTGACCAATGAGACTTTTGGATTTCGAGAGTCTAAACTAAAAAAATTATACACAAATATATTAAATATGTGTAAAAAAAATTGCATAAGTTCTGCTGATAAATTCTAACAACAATACTGGTGACAAAAACAGGCTACACGACCTGCATCGGCCGGGCTGTGTTGGGTTCGGGCTTTTATCGAGTCGGGCTAAAAAACTCGAATAATATTTGGGGTCAAAATTTATTGCCCACTCCCAGCCCTATATAGGCCACGGGCTTTCAGGCCCGCCCGCATATATTTAAAAAAAAGTATTTTCTTAGTATTACTTATTTTTCTTAGAAAAACTAATTAGGAGATTATTTGGTTTAAAGATTTTTTTAAAATAATAATAAAAAATATCATCTCATTTTTAATTTTTTACGTAAACTTATTTTTTATTTATTTATTGTTTGTAAAGATTTATATAATAAATAATGGAAGGAGTAACATATTTTTTATATATTTTTGCATGTGTGCGCACACACATAAATAAAAAAAATTAAAATTAGAAATAAAATACAAAATAAGTATTTTTATAAATTTAACTATATAATATAAATATATACTGTCCCTACAACTTAAATGTAAGAATAATATTTATTAATTAATAACATATACTAGTTCACAGGTGACCAGAAGCCCGAGCGGGCTAGCCCGATACAGGTTCAGGCTTGATTGAGCCGAGCTAAAAAACCCAATGGTTAAAATGGCTTCAAAATTAATTGTCTGAGCTTTATGTATTTTTGGGTCGACCCGATCGGTCCGACTCATTTTGCGAGCTATATGTGCAAGTTACCTATGCCTTGTGACTCAACCGTTGAACGTGTAAACTATTTCTTTAATAATTGGAAATTATCATTTTCAGAATCAACCAATCGAGTCTAAAATTGGATGTACGAGTATGATTCGTTGGCATAACTTGCACATTCGGATCTAAACAAAGTATAACTTGGAGAAATTTGGTTACTTGAAAGTGAACTTTTATTATAAATTAAAATAATACATTTGAAAATCAATTACTGATATTCTATATTCATCGCTGATTTATTTATGAACAATTGAAATCACTACTATACGTTCTAAAATTAATTACTTACTTCCTCCGGTCTCAATTATAAACAACAAAAAACCTTATATTCTTTGGTCTTAAATATAAGCAAATTTAACCAATGTTACAGTAATATTTATAAAATACCCTTATTAAAATCACTTTTTAGCCTTAAAATGAGTAAAAGTGTCATTGAACAGTGTCGAAAAAATAAAAAAAAGCTGCCTGTGGGCTCTTCATCAGTGGCTCTTAATTAATGGGTTTTTTTGTGTGGCTAATATTGAAGACTAGAGGAGTACTTTAGACGAGTTAGACACAACTTGTAGTTGTAGATATCCATGATTTGATGAAGAACTCAAGAGTAAATTCACATGTTTACTGTTAATGCACGAAATGGTGCATGGTCGTACTTTTGCTCTTCTGCCTGGTAGATGGGCGATGAGCTCCGCGGTGAGTATTCCTTCTCCGAGCGTGATGTCCTTCCTCCTTCAGACCGGCGGGTGGGGTACCTGCAAAAGGCACTCCGATGCCTAAGTTAGATAGGGCTTTTTAGGGTGAGCGTAGAGCTCGCATCATGGAGATGAGTTTAGGGTTTAGAGAGAGTATCAAACCTGGGGGGTCTAGCCCCCTTTATATAGTGGAGTTGCTTGGAAGTAGAGCGTATCAGGATCCGATTTCTGCGCCCGGTAATCCCTCCCTGACAATTCGGGAATTAGCTGATCTCTTCCTGATATTTCGCTCCTGCCAAGCCCGTTACGTGCCGGCTACGTGATCTTCAATCTTTAGGGTGACATCGGCCCCAAGTGTTACCTTAGGCACGCCTCGTTCTAGAAGGTTCACGAGACCTGAGTTAGCTCGCCCCTTCCCCAGCTCGACGTTATCATCGGGAAAATTGTACCGGAAGTCGGGTCTGGCGGGTCTCAGGTCGGTGGCAATTCGTCGAGCTCGGGTAGCGAGGCAGGCGATCTGCACCAGTCGGCGGCGTACTAGGACTCGGCTCGGGGCAGGTCCATAACACAAGCCCCTAGACTCTTCGCACGAAAGGCGGAGGGTCTATCCAATGTCGCGGGTCGATCCGAGTCGAGTCACCAAGGTCGGTGTGTCCCGAAGCTTGTTTGTCTGAGGGTCACGCTCCACGTCTTTGCACCTTTACTCGGCGTTCTGCCACGTGATGGGACTCAGATGGGACGTCTGCTCAACCGTTCCTCTTCCCGCCGTCGATCATCTGATGCGGCCTGAACCGCTAGAACTATATCCAGTTTCGTAAATGTAGGGCTCGGATTGGTTCGGCTCAGCTCGGTGATCCAGTTAGGAGCCCAGCTCGAGGTCGACGTAACACAAGTACCGTAGTTTTGTTAACTTGAAAAGTTAAGAAGTCTATATTATTTGTTCTTTTTTGACCCTATGAATGAGGGCTATTGAATGGGGAGTGATCCGTTGTTGATTTTGAACCATAAGTCCCCGAGACTTGCTTGCCGAGTGGCCGAGCAACTTTGTCGAGAGTAGTAGGTCGGGTTGGACCCATCTAAGTGCCACGATCGATTACATGGGTTTCATTTGTCAATAATATAATGACCGGGTCGATGATCCGATCTGCGAGGCATGATGTCTAAATGTCCGAGATGACCTATGAGGTCCGATTTACGAGGTCTGAGCCGTGAGAGAGGTCTTGGACCTCGGACCGATCGCGTAGTCTTCCTTGGTTCATGTGCTACATGTGCTCGGGAATTAACCTTATTTCTGTCTTTACAAGGGGCGTAAGCCCCAGGTGTTTAATCTGCGTCGCGTGCACTTATTCCAAAGATCCTCGTTTTCCTCCAGGATGGTCGGTCATGGTCGAGCTTATTCGATCTGGGCTCGCTGTGGCCGAGCAAGTTGTAACCGAACTTGTGAGAGCTACATGAGGCACTTGGAGGACCAAAAAGAGTTGCAAAATGAGAGAGATCTCTTGGCTTTCGACCTTGCGATTGAGGAGGAGTATAAGAGTTTTTGTGCTCTACAGTTCAAGGAGGCCTTTGATAATGCCTTTGCCCAAATCAGGGTGGTTGCCCCCGATTTGGATATCTCAGAGCTTGACTTCACCAAGACTGCGAAGGATGGCAAGATTGTGGAGGAGGAGGATGAAGCCGAAAAGACCAACCAGGGTGATCCCGATGAAGCAAGGGAGAAGCCGGTTGCTGCGAACATAGAGAATTGTTGCCGATGGTGGCCTAACAGGAGTCCAAGGGGATACCCTTGAGTAGTTTGTATTTGCTTTCTTTTATGCTTTGTGAGGTAGCTTAAGTGGAGCAGCAGTAGAGCTCGACAGGTCTTCGAGCTGACTTGATGATTTAGACCATAGAGGTGTTTCTGAGGTCGAGTTGTGACCGAAACCGGGCTTGCTTTAGAGCTCGCCAGGTCTTGGTCTGACCTGGAATGATTAGGGGAACAAAGTTTCGACTCTCTTTGTGGCAAGGTTCCATTTGCAGGTGAGCTCACAAGGAGCGTCACTTTTTGAGCTTGGCGCTAGAAGGAGGGCTTGTGGAGAACTGGTCTTCGTCGGTGGGCTCACGGAGAGCTTTACCTCCGCAAACTCGTGGCGAGTTAATCTTTGTTGGGCTTCATCTCTAGGAGAAAAAAGGGCTTCAGTGCTCCCCAATTTTTTTAGGAGGGTTTCGATGATGCCACGACTCCAAAGAAAGGTGCTCGCCCCCGATCTTGTTATTGAAAGCCAAGAGGATGCCCTTGTGTAACTTGTAATTGCTCATTCGATAACCACCTCTTGCAATTCCTTTCCCTATGAATGAAATTTGACTAAGTGATGATGACTTACTTTACTTTCTTTCCACGCTTTCCTGTAGTCCTCGGGTGGCTTCCCCCCGAAAGATTTGTTTCAAATTGAAAGTTTGGAACATTAGTCCCTCGTAACGACATTAGTCGAGTGCTTGTCTAATCAGAGCATCGCTTTGAGTCAGTCTCTATGATGATTGGAGCTGGTTAGGTTTTTCTTTAGGTCGAGTTAACACCTTCCGAGTTGCTTTAGAGCTCGCCAGGCCTCTATGCTGACCTGAAATCTTTGGAACCGCATGGGTTAGTCTTTGTCGCGCTGTGTTTGAGCTCGGCGCGTCTTTATGCTGACATGGTGTCTTTGAAACCACAATGGTCTTGTTTAGCTCGACAGGCGACCTTAGCCGAGCTGCTTTAGAGCTTGTAGGCCTCTATGCCGACCTGGTGTCTTCGAAACCACAGGGGTTGTTTAGGTCGACCGCGACCTTCGAGCCGCTGAGCCAGGCCTCTGTTTAGGGGACCACGGGGGTCGAGCTGCGAGTGAGCCCACCAAGCCTTTATGCTGACTCGGGTTTAGGACCACAGGGGTCGAGCTGCGAGTGAGCCCACCAAGCCTTTATGCTGACTTGGGTTTAGGGGACCACGGGTCGAGTCATGAGTGAGCCACTAAGCCTTTATCTTTGACTTGGGTTTAGGACCACGGGGTCGGCTGAGTGAGCCACCAAGCCTTTATCTTTGACTTGGGTTTAGGGGACCACGGTCGAGTCTGAGTGAGCCCACCAAGCCTTTATCTTTGACTTGGGTTTAGGACCACGTGGGTCGTGTCGAGGTCGAGGTTCTTCCGGCGGTCTTAGAGCTCAGTGGCGGGCTCGACCTTTGGTTTTGGGGACCTTGTTCTGTCAAAGTATAGACAATTTGCAACAACTTGATGTAATAAAGTTAGCATTAATTTTTATCTTTGAGTAAAGTGCTTGTAGTCGAGTTTATACTTCCCTGTGAGAGTAGTTGATTTGGTGTCCAAACGGCAATGTTGAGGTCATCAAGTAATCGAGGTCGCTGGCGTAGCCGAGTTGAAAGCCGTCTGAATATTGAAATTGTTGAGGAGGCCTGGTAGGCGCGAGTCTTGGGCAGGTATCCACCGTTGGTTGTCTGGTTTTGAGGGACGATCTGTGGTCGTCCGAGTTGATGGGGTCAGCAATGTGGTTGACTTGAGCTCCTCCAAATAACAGGCCATGCGACTCTGAGTTGAGGTCAACTCGGTTGTTGAGATGAGGTTGACCAAGCTGAGTGGTTGAGCTTTGTCAGGCGTATCTTGATTTCTTCCAAGATTTGTGGCTGACCTGCGTTCCTTATTTTTAGGATACCCCACGATTTGATTTTGATCTCGTCCGAGATTTGTGTGGCTGACTCGCACTCCTGGTTCTTAGGGTATCCAAAGATTTGATTTTTATCTTGATCTCTGATTAGAAACACGTTCTTCTGGAGTCTGAACGTTGAGGCCATAAGTTATTTTCGATCCCTTGCCGTTTGCCTGCTTCCTTTCGAGATCGGATG
Organism: Calophaca sinica; assembly: GCA_037113605.1. Lineage (NCBI taxonomy): Eukaryota > Viridiplantae > Streptophyta > Magnoliopsida > Fabales > Fabaceae > Calophaca > Calophaca sinica. The sequence goes on along the minus strand of CM073731.1, from coordinate 137,451,538 downwards.
ATATGTTCACCACGTGAAGGTCCTGTGTTCGGTGTGCTCCTGTTTTTACCTTCCAAAGTTGCTCGTCAATAGCCAGTAAAGGCCGATCCGTTTCGGACTGCCTTTTCGGCCCTGAGGTGCTCCAAGTTCTGATCTTTAGGTTGATACCATCCTGCTCGCGTGGTATCCTTGAGGCCCAGGTTAGTTTTACCGGGCCCCACGGTGGGCGCCAATGTTAATGCACGAAATGGTGCAAGGTCGTACCTTTGCTCTTCTGCCTGGTAGTTGGGCGATGAGCTCCGCGGTGAGTATTCCTTCTCCGAGCGTGATGTCATTCCTCCTTGAGGCCGTGGTGGGGTACTGCAAAGGCACTTCGATGCCTAAGTTAGATAGGGCTTTTTAGGGTGAGCGTAGAGCTCGCATCATGGAGATGAGTTTAGGGTTTAGAGAGAGTATCAAACCTGGGGGGTCTAGCCCCCTTTATATAGTGGAGTTGCTTGGAAGTAGAGCGTATCAGGATCCGATTTCTGTGCCCGGTAATCCCTCCACGACAATTCGAATTAGCCGATCTCTTCACGATATTTCGCTCTGCCAAGCCCGTTGCGTCTGCCACGTGATCTTCAATCTTTAGGGTGACATCGCCCCAGTGTTACCTTAGGCACGCCTCGTTCTAGAGGGACCACGAGAGCTAAGTTAGTTCGCCCCTTCCTCAGCTGGACGTTATCATCGGGAAAATTGTCCCGGAAGTCGGGTCTGGGGGGTCTCAGGTCGGTGGTAATTCGTCGAGCTCGGGTAGCGAGGCGAAATGACCGCACTGTGTCGGCGTGCTAAGACTCGGCTCGGGACCGGTCCATAACATTTACCATAACTCAAAACCGTCAAAAAAAAAATACTGCAGCTAGTGTGTAAAGATTGGATCATATTTAGAGCTGTGGACATTTCTTTGAGATGAGAATGGCGCCATTTGAAAGATAACATCAATGATTACAAATGTTATGAAAGTCCCAGTTCTAATATTTGGAAGACAAAAAATAACCTCAAAGTAGCCAAAAAAATCTAGACGCGAGAAAAAATGGTTTGACTTTGTAGGGATGAGGGAAAAAAAAAAACTTACAGAATATCCAATCAATAGCAAAAGTGCTGTGGCACTTCTTTATATCTAAGTCATTAAATATTTATCGATAATTATTTTAATAAATATAAAATCCATCAAATATTGACAACTCACCATAACAATAAAAGAAATAGTGCAGTGCATCATAAGTTACCATATATTTCTTTTGGTCTCAATTATAAGCAATAAAATATATATTTTTATTTATTAAAAATTGTATGTATCTGATCCAAATATTTAGAGCAAATATATATAATTTTTAATAAATATAAAAATATACTTTGTCACTTATAATTGATACGAGAGAGGGAGTCCTATGCTGCAATCCTCGTTGCATCGCTGGTGAGATGATCGATCCATTATGGAAAATTCAACAATGCGAACATGATTGTTGTCTTATAATAATAATGTCATTGCGAACTCTGAGTGACGGTTCCCCAGTTGCCAGCTAACTGACGTCCATCTTGTCATACGTCAATTCCCAAACGAAATAAAAAATAAAGATACAAGTTTTAACAACCCACTGGCCAATGGCACATGCCTTCCTTCCTTCTCTTGTTTACTATCCATTTCCCATTACCATAAGTTAAAGGAACACATCACTTTTAAAATATATATTTTTATTTTTTTTAATAACATATATATTTTTGTTATTAAACAAATTATATGCATCCTAATAGACAGTCAAGTGGTAAAGTATTGCGGTATCATGGGATCGAACCTGCAACCTCCACTTTTTTCCTCCTCATCCCCCGCCCCCGACCAATAGTATTAAGGAAAGAAAAAACAAATTTTATGTTGATTTTATTTAGATACAGTGATACATTTAATTAAGTCTATTTTTTTATTTATTGTGATTCATATAAATTTATTTATCTAATAAAGAAAATCGCATTAAAAATTTGTTAAATTGGGCATAATAGTATACTCTCTATGATCTGTCTTTCTAAGTTGCTTCACCAGCATTACATAACTTGAGTGCACGTGTCTGTCTATATATATCTCGCTTTCTTTGGTTAATTGGCAACCCCATTTGAGAATTAATCAGCAAAATCAACGCACAAAAAGGGAAAAAATTCAAGAAAATGACTTCAAGTTCCGGTACCACTCAGAGCTACCCCATCAAAACGGTAGTCGTTTTGGTTCAAGAGAACCGTTCCTTCGACCACATGCTGGGTTGGATGAAGTCCCTCAACCCGGAAATAGACGGCGTTACCGGTTCAGAGTCTAACCCGATTTCCACATCCGATCCAAGCACAAACCGGGTTCAATTCGGCGACCGGTCCGTCTATGTTGACCCGGATCCCGGCCACTCAATCCAAGACATTTACGAGCAAATTTTCGGAGAGCCGTGGAGCGAAGCCTCGGCGGCAAAGAAGCTGCCGCCGACAATGGAGGGCTTCGCTCAAAATGCTGCGAGACAAGAGAAGCCGAAGGAGGCGACGGTGACGATGACGGAGGCGGTTATGAATGGGTTCAAACCGGATTTGGTGCCGGTTTACAAGGAATTAGTTAAAGAGTTTGCGGTTTGTGACCGTTGGTTCGCTTCGGTTCCCGCATCGACCCAGCCGAACCGGCTTTATGTGCATTCTGCGACGTCGCATGGGTTGAGCAGCAATGACACGAATAAGCTTATTGGGGGTTTACCTCAAAAGACAATATTCGATTCTTTGGACGAAAATGGGTTCAGTTTTGGGATCTATTATCAGCAACCACCAGCCAGCCTTTTCTACAGGTTAGTTGATAATACTTGTTTTTTTTTTTTTTTTGGTTACATGATAATACTTGATTTGATTTGACCACTTACCTTACTAATGTTTCCTTATCTTACGATTTTGCTTGATTTATGGGGAGTTTAATAGATTTTAGGGGGAAAATGTTCAGATCAAGATACTATTGGATATTCTCTTTTTAATATTTTTACTTCATTTCCATTTTTTATAAGAAAAGGAAATTTATTCCATTTTCATTAAACTATTGCTTTAATTGGTAAGTTTACGAAGCTAACTTATAATTTATTAGAGTAGCTAATTATAAGCTTGTTTGACCAAAAGAAAAATGTGTGGTAAACAAGTTTATATCACTAGTTTATAGGTTTTTTTTTTTTTTGGATTTAGCTCCTTTAAAGTTTGTAAAGCGTAAAGTATGTATTCTTAACTTCAATGGCGTATTCAGAACCCTGGGTCAGCGGAGTCAAAACATTTTATTTTAATTAATAATAATTATATTTTTCTTTTTGTAAGTATTTTTTTTATCTTACCTCGATCATTAAGATAATATGTCGATATTTTAATTCGCTTTCTTGTATCTATTGACAACTATTCTAAAACATAGAGACTAAATAGGTCTCTATATTTTTTGTCAGACACCAATTTGGGCAAGTAAGATGAGAGAGATTGTGCAGTTGTGGCGGTGGGTGCAAAATTATAAAGTTAGAGGGGTCAAAATAAAGAATTTATACTGAACTAAGTGGGATTTTAAAAAACTCAGTGGGTGCATTTGCACACCTTGGAATGTATATAGATCAGCCCCTGTTAACCATTAATGAGAAAATTAAGGGTTGATTTGTTATGCATGTATATAAAATATCATCCATTGATTTTCTCATCAAAGGTTGAGATTACTTACTTTACACTCTAAAGTGAATTGCTTACTTTAGATGAGCCAAATCCGTTTTTTTAGATGCAACTTCAAATAGCGTTTGATTTTATAGTTTTTAGCTTTTATATTTTTCTCATTTTTTTATACTTATTATTTTAGTTTTTTTATTATGTCTTTATCTTTTTAAATTTAAAATAAAGATAAATAGGCGCTTTTACATAATTTTATATTTATCAATTAGTTAAACAACTAGTTTTATCAAATACTTTTACTTTCGATTATCTACTTTTTTAGCTATGAGCTATCAGTTAACTTTTCAGCTATAAGCTATCTTATAGCTTATGCTATTTTATAGCTTATTTTTACTAAACAGAGCATATATTAACAATTTCATAAAAAATTTACTCGACAATCAAATATTGTTGACTGAAAAGTGTCAAAAAGTATTATTAATATTTTAAGAAGCTAATATAAACATTTTTTGTGATAATATTTTATATATAGTTATCTTTGTTTAAAGATTACAAATGTGATTTTAAGATTATGGGAAAAACCAATCTTTAGAATTTTTACATCAATTTGAAGTTATCTTAAGTTTAATTTTATAATAGTAGTTTGTACTTTCTCTCTCGTTTATTTTAAGAGATTATTTTATAATATTGCTCTTAATCAAATAAGTACAAAATTTTCATTACAAATTAGTCAAAAATGAAAGACACGCAATGGTGGTATGCTGCAATGTATAGAGTTGTATATGACCTAAATATACCCATTTTAAAGACTAATTTGTTATAGAAAAAGTTTTTACAGCTAGATTATTAATTAAAGCTAGCTTAATAGTTGTTTGATGTACTCTTATTTCGCTGACAAATTATTTTATTAATCACTTTCAGGAACCTAAGGAAACTGAAATACGTAGATAACTTTCATGAGTACGGCTTAACGTTCAAGAACCATTGCGAAGAAGGGAAATTACCAAACTACGTGGTGATTGAACAAAGATTTTTCGACTTGTTATCAATACCGGCGAATGACGATCACCCATCTCATGATGTTGGAGAAGGACAAAAATTTGTAAAAGAAGTGTACGAAACACTAAGAGCTAGCCCACAATGGAATGAAATGTTGTTTGTGATTACATATGATGAGCATGGAGGGTTTTATGATCACGTGCCAACCCCTGTGGATGGAGTTCCTAGTCCAGATGACATTGTAGGTCCTGAGCCTTTCAAGTTTAAGTTTGATAGACTTGGTGTAAGGGTTCCAACCATCCTTATTTCTCCATGGATTGAGCCAGGAAAAGGTAAGAATAAGATGCATGCATGTTTTAGTAAAAAAAATCTAAATTATACTTTTATTCCCTTATATTTATTTTAGATTTCGGTTGTATCAATGTGGTCTCTCTTGTTTATTTTTGTCGAAGTGGTTTCTTATGTTACAAAAATTATACCAATTATGGAAATAAGTTACCACATTGATATAATTTTTGTAACATAAGGGATTGGTTCGGGAAAAAAAAAGAGATACCACATTAGTATAACTTTTACATATAAGTGACCAATTCAGAATTTTTTTTTTAATACATAAGAGATTAAACCGAAACCTAAAATAAACATAAGGGATCAAAAGTATAGTTTAGCCTAAAAAAATGCATGCATGTACAGACATGAATATATTTTATTGCAAAAAAAAAACTTTTTTTACAGCATAATACTTGTTAAAATATAGTAGTCTAGTGATTATTTATGCCATAAATAAAACACAAATATCACTAATTAATCAATAAAATGGTTGTATACAGTGTTGCACGAACCTTCTGGACCATTCCCAACATCACAATATGAGCATTCCTCTATACCAGCAACTGTTAAGAAGATATTCAATCTCCCTGAATTTTTGACAAAGAGGGATGCATGGGCTGGAACATTTGAGGGCCTCTTAACTCGAAGCAGCCCACGAACTGATTGTCCAGGTAAAATATCAATCTTTTGTCCTTACCTGTCTTTCTGCTGAGATTATTATTATTATAACTTCTGAGTGTGAGGCAAAATTAATCGTTTACTTGTTTTATTATGTTCCAATGCTTAGAAAATTATTTAATATATCTGGCGTTTTGATGAATTGAGCTTTACTTGGTACTTCATTCATAATATTTGTGTTTTTAATTACACACATCAATGATTTATTTGTCCTTAAAAATGTTAGTTCAGTCCAAATTCATTCAAATTTACAAATTAGCTTCAAAATTAATCAAATTATTCCCGTTTTATTTTAGTTGTAAAAAAGAATAGCAAATTGCCATACTTAAAATGAATAGAATGTTACCTCAATTACTGTCTTCTTGACTATTTAAGTGACCAATTTTGCAGAGAAAATGCCAAACCCAATCAAACTGCGAGAGGCGGGTGCAAAAGAAGAAGCCAAATTGAGTGAATTTCAGGAAGAATTGGTACTAATGGCAGCAACTCTAAATGGGGATTATAGAAAGAGTATATACCCCAACAAGTTAATCGAAAACATGTGCGTTTCGGACGCAGTTAAATATGTTGAGGATGCGTTCAATACATTCTTGAATGAGTGTGAGAAAGCAAGGCAAAATGGAGCTGATGGATCTGAAATTGTCGATTGTGCCAATGGATGTACACCACCCAATTCCAATAATTTCTTTCACAAGATGTTGTCTTGTATTACCTGTGATCGATAGTTAACTTGTACATTTTGCACATAATTTCTACTACATGAAACAAGTGCTGCTGTGTGTAATATATTGGAAATGGAAGCTATGCGGAATAAAAAGTTTATTCATTTATTATGACTCATCAGAAGAGTGAGTTGAGGATGAACCGTGTCTTGCAGCTCAACGTTGTTTTTACTCCCTCTGGTTTAGCAAAATATCGTTGTCTCATTTTTATTGTCATTTTACAATATCAATGAAGCATTAGTTATTTTTTTCTATTATACCTTTAACTATTATTAATGTATTTTTTTGATCAATGTGTTTTTTTCTTTTTCAATTCTCATAATTAATATTAGATAAAGGGTATATTAGGAAATTTTATTATATTTTTTGTGAAATCTAAACTATTAATTTCATTCCCAAAATTCCTGTGCAAAACCTTAAACATCGAACAAAATGAGATGGAAGTATTTATTTATTTACGTCCTTCAGTTAGTTATGGTTATGGACTGGAATTTACTTGCTCATTTATTGTCACACAATTTATCATTTACCTTCTCAATCCCACATAGGTCATGAATTCCCTTGCTCAAATCAATTTCTCAAGTCTCAACTTGATAAATTTAAGGATTTTTCAAAATTTTATTTCTCAATCAGTTTAGGGTAGCTTATGTTTTATTTTACTTTTGACTACAGAGGTAGCTAGATTGTGTGTGTGTGTGTTTTAAATTCACATTTTACTCACCTTCCAATAATGAAGGAAAAAGAAGTATATACAATAAATGTAAAGCTTAAGTCCCTAATTATGATGCATATACATGGCTCCAAATGCTATAAAAGTTTTGATTGGGGATCCACTTAGCCAGAGCGCGCAGCCTCGAATAGTTCTTGCCACTTTTGAGCTTCATTTCCAGGACCTTCCCCCTGAAATATATGCATTTTAGCATCAACAATAAACAATCTATAAACATTTTCCAGCATTTGATTTACGATAAATACGAATCACAAACTTAACAATAACAAAATAAGAAGTTTACATTAGTCGATCTCATGACTATTGGAAAAGCAGTGAAATTCTCATATATATAGCTTAAATTAAGTACAAGATTACAAACATAATATTGCTCTAAGTTATTATAAGATAAAGCAACTAAATTAGGGAACATGATCGATTCGGATCCTCTGCAGAAGCAGCTACAGAGTCATTAGATCTAAGATTCAAAATCTAAGGTCCAAGATCCAACGGCTCTGCAGCCGCTGTAGAGTTATTAAGTTCTTTTCAGCTATCTACATAAAGGAGATTCTATCACATGATTTTGATCTCATACGGTCAACACATCCATGCATCATTTTATATATCTAATACCAAAATAGCCACTGAAAGTTTACCTCAACAGAGTTAACTTCATATACTTGGTTTTCAGTGACTTCTAGATCTAGTGCCTGTATGCAAGCTTCAGCAACCACAATTCTGCTGGCCTCTCCCACTAGTTTATCTCCTGAAAGCCGTTACCAAAATTCTAAAACTTTAAACAAAAATACTTGGGAAAGGTATAAACTAATCATATATAATTATCTACAAAGTTAATTAACTTTTGAATTTATCTCACATGTAGGGACATAACAAAAACATCCAAGAGATTCACCTATGTATTTTATGCAATTATTTTGGGGGGAAATTTTTCTTTTTGGGGTTGGGGGGGGGGGTGTCCATCCTTGATGCCAACCATTTTCACCCCCATAACTATCACCGGTTTCTACATAAATAGTCAATTGGAAAACTTGATTAACTGTTCATACAATTAATGACATGTCAAACAAGCGTAACAGCCATGTTTCGTGAAGTGTCAGATTAAATATATACCGATAGTATAAGCAGTAACGACTTGCTTTTTCTGTTCTAAAACAAACAAGCCTACTCAGATCATATGACTGACATGCTTTCAGTGCAATGTTATCTCCTTAAGTCACCTTGGATAATCATTTAATGTTTTGTGTTTGAATTAATGACTTCAAATCATTTATTCATAAACTTCTTCAATTAAATGCTGCCACTTAACCAAACTTATTGGTCCAACACCTATTCATGGCAACATCTGACCTTTAATTTCAGAAAAAATGCGAGAATTGCTTAGGAAATTGAAGAAAGCTTGGTAATCTGCTAAGGTGAAAATTGCTTGGGAAATAAATACTACCTCCGGTCCTATTTCTAAGAGACAAAGCTAAAATTTGGTTCATTGAATAACTCATGTATTTGGTCTATATTATTATAGACCAAATACACGAGTTATTCAATGAACCAAAATTTAGCTTTGTCTCTTAGAAATAGGACCGGAGATATTAGTAGAGAGGAAAATAAAATGCTTGTGTTGTGCCATAGACCATAGCTATAATAATGAGCATTATTCATATACCTTGACCTATAAGGACTGCTCGTCTTTGCCCAGCTGTTGCTTTGAGTAAAGTATTGAGATCATAAGATGTGTATGGTCCATCTGTCAACCTTCCAGCTCTAAATGCATTGAAATACACCGTATGAGAAGATTTTGAGAATACAAGACACATTATCCAAGTCCTCCATCTTTGTTTGTCAAGTATTAACATGACAATATCAAGCATGACAATATCAAGCACAAAACATGCAAAATTTTCATCTTACCTAATTATGGTAAATGGAAAGCCAGAACTCCGAAGAAAATCCTCCCCCATCTTCTTATACTTCAAGACACCAAATAGGTTCATAATGCTACGTGAAAACCGAACATTAACAAGTCCATGAGACAAATTTTAGAGAAGTCCAATTATCAACATAATTAATATCATAATTTATTGCTATTTTCTTGTAACCAATAAATCACACACAGCCTATACTTGTGCACATGATACGTAGTCTAAATTTTTCTAAGCACAATTTTTTTGAATTATCAATAGCTTCCAAATTTTACTGCATTCATAATCAGAATCTAGCAAATTTTCTATCATCGTTATAAAAATATTGAACTACGAATATTTATTCACACTTCTTGCAGCAACCCAGCAGTACAATCCCCCCACCCAATATTTATTCACACATCTTGCAGCAACCCAGCGGTACAATCCCCCCACCCTTCCCCGCGTCATTTTCACTCAATATTTGAGCTTCAATGCCTGCTTTCATGTCTTAATAGACTATAAGTTCCCATTGAAATATGATTTTGCATGGTCATAGCGAATTATATGAGACAATTTTGAAAGTAAATCTATACACTTGAAAATGAATATGAACACAATACATAATAAACTTCCATCCTAAAAAGTACCAAAGCTTTCAGGAATTTAAGTGTTCTAGAGGATTTCATGTTGAAACTCAAGTCCCACATCGGTGGGATTTTAGTTTGTTGGCTCCTTTGTAGTATATAAAAGGAGGCCAAGGTGTGATGTTTAAATCATCCCAAATCTTCTTCTCTTCTCATCTTTTATTATTTCTTATACTCAACAAGAGTATTGTGAGAGTATTTGTGAGGTATTTTGTGAGAGGTATTCTTGTAATATTTTCCCACATAGTGAAATTCTTCTGGTCTTGCCCGTAGTTTTTCCCTTATTTGTTGAGGGTTTTCCACGTAAATTTTGTGTGTTCATTTCCTTATTTTCTCGTCTCTTATTTTAGGTGGGTGACACTATTCAGATACTGCAGTACCTAACAGTGGTATCAGAGCTCCAAGGTTGGTGATACTATTCCGCTGCGTCACTCTAGGAAGGTGTCGGTTCTTAGTATGCTCTGTGGTTGCAGCATTGTCTGATCTTCCACATCAGAAAAGAATTGTTGCTGGAAATAGTGTGGTAGTGTAGAAGTGCATGTCTAGGAAAAGTTCTGGCTAAGGAAAGACTTGGTATTTAAGCGTGTCCATTGGTGACCCACCTCTCTTTCCTGGGAACTTACCTGGTGTACTATTTACGGTCTACAGTCACTATTCCAGTATACGATACTATTCCCATATACGGTTACTATTCATACGTGTGGTTGTATACTTTTACAGTAATTGTTAGCGTATACTAGATTTGTTCTGGTGTACGGGATACGTACAATACTGTTCACGTATACTGTACTATTCACTGTGAAACAAGGTAGTTAGTATCGTGCGTATCGCACGAGTCGAATCGCGAAACGATGCAAAACGGAGCCCCAGCGATACGAATCGGTGAAACAATCGTTTTGTGCCCTGAATCGTACCTGAATCGCTTGAATCGCGCCGTGAATCGCTGAATCGCGCGACGGCAGTGAATCGTCCGATTCTGGAAACTTTCGAAATGCAGAAGAAAGCGGTTGAAATGCGGAGAAAACACGCTCGTAAACAGTGGGCTTTTCAGCAACCCGGGTCGGGTCAAGCGCCCAGCTTTGAGCGCCCAGCTTTTCCGAACCGGTTTGCCTTAATTCCCGTTCAATTCGTATAGATCGACGAACCGAGACCCTTCTTCGCAATATATGATTCAGTTTTCTGCTCATATGGTAAAACAGGGTGAAAGGAAGACGAAAGGATCCAGTAGAAGTGGAAGAAGAAAGTGGGAGACAGTGGAGTAAAGACGTTTCTCGGGAGACTAAATTAATTGGAAAAGTTTTCTCTCTCCCAATATCAAACTATTTCGTGGTCAAAGTATCTGACTATTTTTATTTTTTTATTTTTTTGGTACTCAAGTATCAGACTATTAATTACTCCAATAACAAGAGCCAAGATTTTTAAAAGAAAGACTATTACTTAATTAATTACTCTTCCTAAAAGACAACTTCAATAATTAAAATAATAAATTTCTAATTTTGAAAATCATGAAATTACTTTTATCCTACAATTATGCTAGTAAGAATGATGACAAACTAGTGGAGAACATTATTTTTTGAGGGGTTGAACCTTTTATGCTTATATTTGACTTGAATTTTGGATTATTTGAAGTTCATATATGAAGTTTTTAGCTTATGTTACTTATATTTACTTTAAAATGTCATATTTTTAATGTTCATGTATCTTACGATTCATAAAACGATACGATACACGATTCAAAAAATAGGGCCAACGATTCACGATACGTATCCCGATTTGATAACCATGCTGTGAAATAGTGTAATCCGGTTTGGTTCGTGTACAACCATGGCAGCAAAATTTGAGATAGAGAAGTTCAACGGGAGTAACTTCTCCCTGTGGAAATTGAAGGTGGCGGCAGTTTTGAGGAAGGATAATTGCTTGGAAGCAATTGAAGGCGGACTGCAGATATGGTGATGAAAAGTGGAAAGAGAAGGATGGCAATCTTTGTTGCCAATTTGCACCTAGCAATAAGCGGATTGATTTTGTCAAGTGTTGCGAGAAAAGAAGGCTGCAAAGGAGATTTGGGATGTACTTAACAAATTGTATGCGAGGTTAAGTCACTTCACACAAGAATATTCTTGAAGAGGAAACTCTACACTCTTGAATGAGTGAATCCACATTGGTGACGGATCACATTAACACCTGAACACGCTATTTGCTCGACTCACAAAGATCGATTTCAAAATAGCGAGAAAATGAGCGTCTGAGAACTTTTACTTGAGTTTACCAGATTCAGATGATCAACTCATCATCAACATTACAAACAATAATGTTCTTGACACTCTTCACTTTGATGATGTTGCTTGGTGCAATTCTTGAAGAAGAATCCAGCGCAAGAATAAGGAGGAAAGGTCGGAAAGTTCAAGCAAGCGAAGCTTTATCGATGACGCAGAGGCGGATCAATCTTAACGTGGCCCCAGTGGGAGCCAAGATCATGGTAGATCAAAATCTCGAAGAAGAAAGAATCTCAAATGCTACAACTGTGGCATGAGAGGGCACTTGAAGAAGGAGTGTTGGAACAAGAAGAATGGAGAGAAGACCTCAGAAGCATCAACCTCGCAAGGTTGTGTTGCAAGTACCTCAGATGATGGAGAAATCCTGTATAGCGGAGCAACAAGTTCTAAAGGTGGAAGGAAGCTCAATGATGTCCGGATAGTGGATTCAGGTGCGACATGGCACATGACTTCACACCGAGATTGGTTTTGTACTTATGAGCCTGTCTCGGTAGGATCCGTGTTTATGAGAAAAAATCACGCCTTAGAAATCGTTGGAATCGATCTTGTCGAATAAATATGCAAGATGGTCTTGTTAAGAAGATACAAAGTGCGACATGTGAATGACTTGAAAAGGAATCTATTGTCCATCGGGCAGTTGGATGACCTCGGGTGCAAGATCCATATTGAAGGTGGAGTCTTGAAAGTAGTGAAAGGCAACCTTGTGGTGATGAAAGCAGAAAAGATCACAAGCAATCTATACATGCTTTTGGGAGATACGTTGCAAGAGGCGGATGCATCAGTTGCATCAGCGAGCCATGAAGAATCAACGATGATGTGGCATCGCAGCTGAGCCATATGTCGAGCGTGGCTTGAAAGTTCTTGCGAACGCAATCTCTTACCGGGCTCAAGGCGGTAACTTTACCGCTTCCGTGAGCACTGTGTGACAAGTAAGCGACATAGATTGAAATTTGCAAAAGTAGCTACCGAAGCAACGCATACTAGACTTGATACATTCTGATGTGTGGGAGTCGTAGGAAACATCCATGGGGAGCAAAGTATTTTGTATCATTCATTGATGACTACTCCAGAGATTGTGGGTGTACCCGATCAAGAAGAAGTCAGTTGTGATTCCAGTCTTCAAGGAGTTCAAAGCACAAGTAGAGCTTGAACCTGGGAAGAACATCAAGTGCTTGAGGACAGACAATGGAGGAGAATATGTAGATGGTAACTTTCTATCATTCTGCAAGCAAGAGGTATTACGAGACAATTCATCATTTGCACATACACCTCAAACAGAATGGTGTAGCGAGCGGATGAACAGGACTCTCCTAGAAAGAACAAGAGCTATCTTTGAGAACATCGGGATTAGCCAAATCTTTTTGGCGAAGCGATCAAAGCGCACGTTACGTGATAAATCGATCGCCATCAACAGCGATTGGTTTGAAGTCACCAATGGAGATGTGGAAAGGAAAGCGGTAGATTATTCTTCTTTACATGTGTTCGGATGTCTGCGTGCGTAATGTACAACTCCTAAGAAAGAACAAAGTTGGATCCAAAATCCGTAAAATGTATATTCTTGGGTTATCTTTGACAATGTCAAGGGGTATCGCTTGTGGGACCCCACGCCCGCATAAGCTTGTTGTTAGCGAGAGATGTAGTCTTTGCGAGAAAATGAATTGCAAAGTGAGCGAGAAAAATGACAAAGACTTCTAAAGAGATCATATAGTGCGGTTGGAGAGAAAGACTCGAAGATGATTCTTCCGAGCGAGAACTGAGCACATAGAACAAAATGAGGTGAATGATGAAGGAGTTCGACGATCAACACGTCGGATAACGGCACCATCGTGACACTCGGACTATGTTATGGCTTTGTCATGATGCATCTTGTCTTTTGGCCAGAAGAAGGTGAACCATCGACTTTTCAAGAAGCGTTGAGCAGTTCGGATGCTTCTCAATGGATGACAAGAATGCAGGAAGAAATGGAAGCCCTACATAGAAATAAGACTTGGGAACTTGTTGAACTTCCAAAGGGTCGGAAAGCCATCGGGAACAAATGGGTGTACAAAATCAAGCGAGGCGGCAATGATCAAGTGGAGCGGTATCGTGCGGACTTGTAGTCAAAGGTTATGCTCGAGAAAGAAGGGATAGACTTTGGCGAGATATTTTCTCCGGTTGTCGGACTTACTACTATTAGGGTAGTGTTGGCAATGTGTCTTTGCATTTGATTTACATCTTGAGCAGTTGGATGTAAAGACTGCTTCTTCATGGAGAACTTGAAGAAGAAATTTATATGCTCCAACCGTAGGCTTTAAAGAACAAGGAAAAGAAAACTTGGTTTGTAGGTTGACCAAATCTGCATGCGGTCTAAAGCGGCGCCCAAATGTTGGTACAAGAGATTTGATTCCTTCATAATTAGCCTTGGTTACAACGGTGAGTTGAGACCATTGTATGCATACTACAAGAGGTTTGATGATAATGATTTCATCATTTCTTGTTGTATGTGGATGACATGTTGGTGGTAGGCCCCAACAAAGATTGAATCCAGGAATTGAAGGCACGATTGGCTAGGGAGTTTGATATTAAGGACTTGGGACCCATGAACAAGATTTTAGGGATGCAAATTCACCGAGACAGAAATGATAGGAAGATTTGGCTTTCTCAAAAGAATTATCTAAGGAAGGTCTTAAGGCTTCAACATGCAAGATCAGAAGCCAATTTCTACCCGCTTCTGTCAATTTTAAATTATCCTCGGTATGAGTCCTAGCAATGAAGCGGAGAGGATGGAAATGTCTCGAGCAATCGTATGCATCGGTGGGAAGCCTTATGTATGCTATGATATGTACAAGACCGGACATTGCACAAGCAATGGGAAGCGGTTTGTCGGTTTATGGCAAATCCAGGTAGAGAGCATTGGAATCTTGTTAAGAAGATCCTTAGATACATCAAAGGAACCTCGGATGTTGCATTATGTTACGAAGGATCGTAATTCATTGTCGGGGTTATGTTGATTCAGATTTTGCAGAGATCTTGATAAGAGAAAATCCACTACCGGTATGTATTCACAATTGCGGGAGGAGCGGTGAGTCTGGTTATCTAAGTTCTGCATCGTTGTAGCTTTGTCGACTACGAAAGTGAGTACATGGCGACTACAAGCTTGCAAAGAAGCTATCTGGATTCAAAGGTTAATGGTGGAACTCGGGCACAGACAGCAGAGGATTGTTGTGTACTGTGACAGTCAGAATGCCTTGCACATTGCAAGGAATCCAGCTTTTCATTCCAGGACAAAACATATAGATACCCGGTATCACTACATTTGTGAAGTAGTAGAGGAAGGAACTGTGGATATGCAAAAGATTCACACCAAAGATAACCTAGCAGATGTGATGACGAAGCCAATCAATGCTGACAAGTTTATTTGGTGTCGATCCTCCTATGGCCTATCGAAGCGTAGCGACATGGAATGGCAAGGCAGAAAGAGTGGTGTGAAGATATGATTGACTCAATCAAAATCTTCAAGTGGGAGAATTGTTGAAACTCAAGTCCCACATCGGTGGGATTTTAGTTTGTTGGCTCCTTTGTAGTATATAAAAGGAGGCCAAGGTGTGATGTTTAAATCATCCCAAATCTTCTTCTCTTCTCATCTTTTATTATTTCTTATACTCAACAAGAGTATTGTGAGAGTATTTGTGAGGTATTTTGTGAGAGGTATTCTTGTAATATTTTCCCACATAGTGAAATTCTTCTGGTCTTGCCCCGTGGTTTTTCCCTTATTTGTTGAGGGTTTTCCACGTAAATTTTGTGTGTTCATTTCCTTATTTTCTCGTCTCTTATTTTAGTTGTGTGACACTATTCCGATACTCTGGTACCTAACATTTCATACATCCTCTTCCATTTATCCAATACATTTTAAAACATTTCCTCGTGTTTCAATATGTTCCATCAAGAAGCCACTTTTCATTCAACCCATTTCAGCCACAATAAGAGATTATAAATTTTGAATAAAAAAATAAAACTGAGCATAAGCATACTGTATGCATATTACTATCTGATGTATATCCAATGCCTATATATCTAACATGCATATCACTATCTGATGCATATCCAAAGCCTGTATATCTCACATTTTTGCGTATTGGTTCTTTGTTTAGTACACCCAATAGGATAAGGGTCTTAATTTGATCAACAATAAGATTACAGAGCCATAACATTTGAACATGGTCCAAATGAGCCTATAAAGCAAGATGCAAAGTAAGCTAGTAGATGAGTAGGAAGACCAGGATTTGAGAAAAATGAATGAAACGAAGGAGAGAATGCAAGTGAATTTGTTATTTGGTCATTTAGTTTTAGATGGGAGAGGCCAGACCCTTGAATTCCTGGGGAATATTATGTGATCATTCTTTTTCTTCCTAATCTGGGTTCTCCTTTGATTTGGGGCTAAGGCAAAATCACTTTAATAAAGTTTTCTACCTTCTGCTCCTGTACTTCTTTATTTATCTTGCCTAATGAACTTATTTACCAAAATACCAAATATAAGGGACGACTTTAATATAGTTGAAGGTATTAATAAAGATCATGAATGGGTATTCAAAGCAAAGGGATGTTGAAGATAAAAAATGTTAGTGACATCTCATAGTTTGGACTTATATTGACGGCATAAGGCAAAGATATGTCGAAGATAATAATATTAGTGACATCTCATAGTTTGGACTCTTATCAACAGCATAAGGCACTAACATTTAACAGCCCCCTTCCCATCCTGCAGGCCATCAGTCGTCCTGGTTATCAACTATCATAACTAGTACAAGTTACACACAATTTTTATTAAGTAATTTGGAGCATGGTAATAACCATACATAATGAAACCAAATCTTGATTCAAGAATGGCCAACAGAAAACTAGTAATTGAATTAAGTAATAATATAAATATCAGTTAATTCCAAAATTTCAGCCAATTCTTCCGTTGGTGTTACACTTGATGTTGAAACAGAAAGTCTTTATAAACGATCATGGATAGGTTAAACTAATGTTTCATAGTTAAATTAATTTCTCATTAGAACTTTAAAAGGGCTCCAATGCAAATTATCAGTCAAAGGAATTCTGCTTTCTAGCAAGCCCAATGATGATAACTCACAAGTCACAGGCAACATTGTCAATAAAGAACTAATTATTATATAGGCTTACCTCCATGGCAATTCATTATACTTGGTCACACCTATTGATGAAACAAGAACAACTCTCTTCACTGAAGAAGGCAATGCAGATACTAGATTCTTCACTCCCACCCAATCTTCAAATAAGTACCAATGGTCAAAATCAAAATATTGAGAAGAGCTTTAATATTAGATGATTTCTACGCTGTAGGCAACTTTGAATAAATGGAATTACTGTTATGCTAAAATTTTCCACACTTGAATCTTCACCTAACTAATTTTCTAATTAAATTTAGCTCTGAAACCAAAATGCTGCAAGATATATGCATAACATGATTCTTACCAACCCTTTCTGGTGTATTGTCATCATCCCACCGCCTTGAAGGAAAAGCTGTTGTTCCTGTGCAGCAAATCACATGTGTGACTCCCTATGAAGCAAGTAAATAAAAACAAAGAGGAAAAACACAAACTATTACCATACATTCTCTTGGTTGAATGGAACGATGCATCAAAATTAAAATAGTACAGAAGAAACAAGTATTATTAAGTATTGGTAAAGTACCTTGAAGAGCTTACCTCAAACATGGATGGATCCAAATCATCCTGCTTCCTTGTGTCTCCTTTGAATACCTATCATATTCAATTCAAGAGCTTTATATAACTAGAAAATACATTGAGAATGAATGACATCAAACTGAGCCACAAAGATTGTAAGTAAAAACAAAAAAAAAACAAAAAAAACAAACAAAATTAATTTCCTTAAACCAGATAAATCCTAAATTTGCACTTTGACTGCTAATTGAAGAATAGATGGTATACCTGCAGTCTCTCCTCATCTTGTTCACCAAACAGTGCCGTGGCTTTCTCAGGTTCCCTAAGTATCAAGCGTGACTTAACATTTCGCTGAAGCAGTGATGCTACAACCAACTGCCCTGAATAGTGATAAGTCAATTGAATCACAAACATCCACAATCAAAACTATTGGCATGGATTATTACGTGTTCATTTCCACATTTTACAGTTCTAATAATCTGAATGCATAAAATAACATTACAGAGCAATTCCACAACACAAGCATACAAATGCACAAGGATATTATACTAATAATAATGAGGTTACTAGTACTATTCATCAAAATCAAACACCAAAAGGTTTTTTTTTGGGGTAAAAGTCACAACCACTAAATGCTTGACACGTATACCAAATTACCAATCATGAAATATTTATTGAGATTTCTCTCGTATCTTTTCCCCCCTATTGTTGAGTTAAAAATATGTATCTTTTAGCATTAAGAATTCTTGCATAGGCTAATCCAAAATCGAACTTGTCACTTATTCTAGGACGTGTTTTTATTTTCTAATTTGACTTTTAATTACATAATTATCATCTTATTTCAGGAAATTAACCAAACGTGCTCTTGTATTTTTATTTCTTATTTTCGACTTTTAATTACAAATATGAGAACAGCAAGAAGAAGAGAGAGTGGAGGATAAATGAATGAATGAATGAATGTTTACCAACACCACCGGAGGCACCAACAACAAGGACCAATTTGGATGACGACGGAGTGATTTGGCTATCCTCGGTGAGAGCGTTTTGCTGGTCGGTAGAAACAGCTTTTGCGTAAACGCGCTTAGAATTGGAAGTCAATCTCGAAGTGAAAGAAAGGGGGATTGGGCTACGGCTACGGAGTTTGGCGAAGAAAATTTGACGGTGAGAAAGAGAGCGAAGTTGGGCGAAAGCTAAAGGGTGCGCAGTAGCAGTTGTTGTACAAGCCATTAAACTAACTAAACACCACACGGACACAGTTTCACAACACAAGTTCAGTTAGTTACTACTTACTCTACACCGCACTGCAATGCAACTGAACTCCAACTGGCAACTCCAATTAGTCACCACAAGTTTTGTTTTATTTTTATATATTTTTCAATAATAAATAAATGGTGACCTCACGAGTCATTTTAGTTAGGTCCGTTTCTTTTGATTTAGGTCCGTTTCTTTTGATTTTAAGGTTAAAATAATGGGTCCCGTTTGTACACAAAAAAAAGACACTATTTTGGACACACAGTCCGTCCGTACTGTATGGACATACGGTCAATCTGATGCTGACAGATATTTTATTTATTTTTTTTCAATTTTTTTTAGTTTTTAGTTGTTTAAAAAAAATTTGTCGTTAACCAGATAATGAACTGCATTAACCAGATAAATGAACTTCGTTAACCAGATAAATAATGAACTTGAGGTTAGCATTCACCAAATAATATGAGCGAATTAACTGATAAGTGAGCTTACGTTAGCAGGATAAATAAATGGTTCACATCATCTGGTGAATGCCAACATTTTATTTATCTGGTTAACGAAGTTCATTTATCTGGTTAATGCTATTCATTATCTGGTTAATACCAAATCTTGAAACTTTTTTTATCTGGTTAATCAAGTTCAAATATCTGGTTAATGCAGTTTATTATCTGGTTAATGACAAAAAAAAATTTAACCAGTTTAAAAAAATCTAAAAAAAATATAAAAAAAATTGAAAAAAAAAATATTGTCCGTACATGTACGAACATACGGTCCGTATACGTATATAAATACGCTGTGTCCACTTTTGTGTCAATTTGTGTGTACAAAAATCACTTCTCTAAAATAATTAATCATTTTTAAATAATAATAATAAAATTTTAAAAATTAGTTTAAATTACTCTATTGATTTTGTTTGAAGGATATCAATCTTATTCATCTAATCAAAATCATGTTTATTCAACACAAATTCTATTACCTATATAACAAACTTAACTACATTATAGATGCGCGATAAAAGCTCATTTATTCGTTTTTCCATCAAAAACTATTTTTTCACGAAAAACTTAAGTTCCGTCCCGTTGTTCATTATCCCTTAATATAAGCACGAGTTTTCTTGACTAGTTAATTTTGAAAACTCAATCCAAGATCCTTTCTCAAATTACCGAACAACTCCATTCTTTCCAACTCAAACGGAATTTTAGCCCAGGGCCCGTCCAAGGGGGTTGCAACTAAAGCAACCGCTTTAGGCATCAAATTTTTACGCCTCAAATTTTGTTAGGCGCCAAATTTATTTTTTAATTTAACTAATAGTATTAATTTAATTAGTATTTATTTTTTTTAGGTCCCATAATTTTAATTTCACTTACTACTTTTGCTACTAAATAATTCAGCAACGAAATTAATCAATCATGTGAATGCATTTAATATTTATTTTCGTATTATTTAACAGTGTAAAAATTAATTAGGCCTAAAAAGGCCTCTAATTTTTCTGTTATTAGATTTAAAAAAGTTTTACTTTAAATTTCGCTTTAGACCTATTGATTGTGCCAGCCCTTTAGCCCAACCAAAAGTTTCTGTGCCATGGGTCCTGCTGACAAACATTATTTCTCTTGTAAGATACTCCATCCGAAACCATTTATAAGGCAAAAAGTCATTTCTAAATTCGTTAAAAAATGTATGTATTTGGTCTAATTTTTGGACCAGATACATACATTTTTTAACGAATCTGAAAATGACTTTTTGCCTCATAAATGGTTCCCGAGGGAGTAATAGTTTGACTATATTTATTAGGTAGTATATGTTTTAACTTCATTTTATGCAGAGTAATGATAATATATTGAGTGTCTCACTGTCACTTGACCCGTAAAACTTTCTAAATAGATTGAAGGTAATCATAACAACCTAAAAAAAAGAAAGATATTTTAGCCCCATTTTCACCAAAAAATAAAAAAATGATATTTTGGGATGGTATCTGGTACCATAACCAAATCATTTACATCATCGTAATTTGGCAACTTCATTGGTCCTTTTTGCTTTAATTTATCCACATATATATTCTTCGGATAAATAATTTTGATTCTGTATATGTAGTTAAAAAAAATGCTTGAAAGCAGCACAATATTGCTGTATGTTGATTAGCCAACTTGGATGTTCAATGGTCATGATTCTCTTGAATTGGACCCCTCGTTTTTTTTTTTTTCGTTGTGATTATATAATTACTCTCCGATCCAAGACTCCTAGACCCTGTTCCATTAGCTTGTTAATTTTTTTGGTTTTTCTAGATCTCTTGCCCCATTTATTATTCACCAAAATCAAAAACAAATATATCTATGCAAGGAAAAGAAATAGAAGAATTCAAAAAAGATCAAGATCAACAAGGCTTACATATAATTAAACTTTTTTGTTTGTTTGTTCCATCTCTCACTTTTTCTGACAAACCACTTCTCACTTGATCACTATCATTTTCACCATCACTGATCAATCGGTACATATAAATCTTTAACATGGAGAGACCATATGTATCACAATCCTTTTCCTTGTCAAGTTTCTTAGAATCAAATTACCATTCATATTAGACGATTCTCCCTTGACAGTACTTTGCCCCTTTTCTACAATTAATGCTTAGGGTGCATCATTATGCCACTTATCGAATTTATCTCACTACTACGATCTAATTATCTTATGGATAATGCATGGCCCCCTGACTCCTACAATATGACCTCAGTACTGAAAATTACAACTTGCCATGCATATATATATGCATGCATTAAATAAACTAAAGGTGCATCATCACTTGCGTTTCATTCTAATAACAACATAATATATCACCACTCATGTATAGAATATGTCATTAATAAGATTTTAATGGCATTTCACTTTCTCTACACTCACTCAACTATTAACAACGATGGAATTGCTTGTTCTTTCTTGGACTCATCATCATGATGGTGTAACTTGTCAGCAACATCTTCATTGTGGAGGTGGTGTTCTTGTTGTCCACCCCCACCACCACCACCAAATCCATTCCCCATCTCCACAGCTGCTCCGAATTGAACACGCCGCTCTCCACCACCACCAACAGGGGAATCATGATCAGAGGATTTAGCACCACAAGGGCTGGTAACACTAGTTGTTAATATTGTAGATTTTGGTGTACCATTAACACCATGATTGTGATGTTGTTCATCAAAATATTGGACATTAATGGGTCTAATGCATCTGTATAAAAATATGAGAAACCAAAACAGCCATGGAATTGCAACCAATGTCATGCCTGCAAAGAGATACCATGGTATAGATTCAGAATCTGGAAGGAGTATGTACATGCAAAGGAAGACTCCTCCTCCAATGGTGCATGCCAAGAAAAAACAAGAGATGATATATATTCTAACATCTCCCTTTCTATCTCCCATTGAAGAGAGGAGCTAGATCACTAGGATCAATGATGAGGAAAATCAATAATCAATAATAACGATCTCTCTCTCTTTTTCTTTCTTTCTCTTATTCTTTCTCTCTCTTGTTTTGTTTGAGGATTTTGCAGAAGATCAATGGTTTGTTAAGAACCAAATATTAGACAGTTTCAAACAAGGGACACATTAAAGCGTTGAAATCGGGAGATAGTTTGTTGGTCAAGCAGATATTACGTTTGAGGTTGTCTATATTTTTTATATATTAAATATTAAAATGAATAAGCCCAACTTTTTTATTTTCACAATTCTTACGAGTTAAATAAGAATTTAATCACTATCTACGACAATTTTTTTTTTATAAGGACTATTTACGACAAATTTTATACAAACATCTAATTATATCTAATACAATGAGATCTGATTAAACATCCTTACGTGTAAAAAAAAAAATTATACCAACAACACATAATTATTAAACTCATAACATATATTTATGTCGTTGTCACGCCTAAGACTCCGCCACCGCGATCTCCATCCCCACGAGAGGGTGTCCACCTGCCCAGCCGCTCCAGCGGAGGTTTTCCCTCCAGCCACTCAGCCCTCCTCCCTTCTCCTCTCTTGTTTTTTTCTCCTACACCGTCCCTCCCTTCTCGACCACTCAAACTAATTAAAAAAGATCCCTTAATACAAAGGGGTCTATACTGTTCCATCATCTATATATAAATGCATGTGTGCGCAACACTAGAAGCACAACAAAATACAAATATCAGTAGCACAGACATCAGTTCCAACTAATTGCAAATCATTTAAACAACATGCCTTCCTCAAGGGAGAACAGAGGGTTCTCCATCAAATTCCATTTAAACCTATGGTTTGGCTGCAACAAAGCAACGATATTTTATGAATAATCTAGAGAAGCACAGCCAAAAATTATCCAGCATCCATAACATATCAAATTCAAAAAATAATTTACCAATATCATTTTTGTCAGTGAGGAAAAAATAAGAACAACAGATTATAGAATTAATCATTGATTGATCTTATGGTTATTGATGATTGCATGAGTTATCTCCCGCAAGTGCTCAGCTGGTACTATTTCCCCATAGAAAATCCTCTTCTGTCTCTTTCTCTATATATAATAATCTACATAAACAGGAATCTTCTACAATCTGACAAAAATAATAAAAATAAACAATTTTGGCCAGACCATGCACGAAGCTTTTATCATATCAACTTCTTTGCAGACCCTGCAAAGAACTGCTAAAAAATCTCATACAACCATGAAGATTCCGAATGGATGAGTTTCTTCCTTTGCCAATTTTCCATGAAAATACCTTGTAATCTCCTTCACAAGGGACAAAGCAACTTTTTCTCGGACAAAAAACACCATGTTACTTTAATTTTTATATAAAATATACTTCACTGTATAGATAATTTCTGTAAAAAGTTTTCATAGAAAGTATTTCAAAAAATACGGAACAATAATTTTCTTTACTACGTTAGTACTTTGTAGTCTACACATGGAATTATGGAATTAACTTTCACACAATGAGAAGTGGTCATCAGATAAAAGCAAAGGAAAGAAGCAAAATACAGTAGACACGTAAATTAGGTAATTCAGTTATTATACAATAATAACGTGTCTCAACATGGTCACATAGAAGATAACAAAATTAAGAAAACAAGCAAACTGAAAAAACATATTCTATCAAAATACACAAACATATATGTAGTAACAAGTAAATCTAAGAAGACTTAATCAGAAGGGAAAGCAGAACTGAGAAACTCCTCATCCTTGCAGAAAATCTGCAGATTCTTGGACTCCATTAGAAAATCAATTTCTTCATTCTTGAATTTATACACAAAACCCAATGTGATGAGTTCAGAGAGTGCAGGTACATAATCATGATTCTCACCCAAAACACCCTCGGATATTGCTTCAGAGAAATATGCAGCATATTTCAGTGCATTTCCAGGAAGTCCATCATCCATCTTCTGGATGATAAACTTGGAACTTTGCTTTTCCCAGCGTACCCTTTTGTTTGCTTTCTTGGTAATGACATCCCCTGATGATAGTGATAAAGTATAGCTTACATTGACTGGCTTCACGGTCTCATGGAAACTCAGCTTGAGAAGACCTTGAACAGCTTCATGCCTCTTATTTGGTTCCATTTTCAGGCTAGAACAAGCAAGAAATCCAAGAATAAGCTTAACCAAACCCTTTAAGTGGAAAATATTATTTGGATCAACATGCTCCAGCTCAACACCATCATTAACTAGGGATGATTCTTCTTTGCAAAGAGACTCGGAGATATTTCGAGCACCAATTTTTCTGTAGATGTCAGATAGTTTACACCCGGACAATGGCTCCAAGTTCTGCTGAGGATACCATACAAAAACTTTCTCCCCCTCAAAAAGCTTCTTCAGATGAAGGTTATCAGGAATAAAAACATCTTCCTTATCTAACAGAAATATTTCATTGTTTCCTGATGAAGTTGCAGGCAGTTTCATCAAGCTGTCAGCAAGTTTCTTCTCTTTTTCAGTGGTCAAGTGTTTTGAGATTGACATCCAGAACTTACAGCATTCATCATATGATAATTTCTCCACTGAACTCCCCCAATCATTCCAAAGGTCAACATAATCATCTAGTGAGGGCTTGTTCTTGACTTCCATCGCAGAGGAGAAAAGGGGAAGAACCTTGTAATCATAGATATCTTCTAAAACATAAGATCTTGAACCAAAAAGATTACCCGGGTCATGTATGATGCATTCATCAGAATGCACCCACTTTCCACCACCACCTTTGATTCCATTATTCGGAATCCAAATCTTCTTGGCAGCATTCTCCTCAGGTTTCCAGTTGTGTTCACATAAGTACTTGTATATTTTCATAATGGTATCATGATCAGAGAGAGAGTCAAGGTGACTGGCAAGCAACGAGCACCCTTTCTCAATGTCAATAGTGACTCCTATTGCATTGAGTTCTTTCTGGTAAGATGCAATTTTAGGTCCATAAAAATTCTCATCAATAAAAGGCCCGTCAGTTGGCTTCAGGAAAGAACTCCACTTGGAATCAAACAATAAACACTTTTCTGGAGGCTTGTAACCCGCATGTGTCTTCAAGAAGCTCGTTCCCTTCAGTGAATTTAAGAGTTTACTCGGGGCATTCAAGTGTCTGATGCATTCCATTATCAAAAGAACAACCTCAGCTGTCAAAGAGGCCAAATTTAATGGTGATTTTAAATGCTCTACAACAACTTGGTGATTTCCACTTAAGCCAACTATCACTCCTAGCAACTTGAGCTCCTCTTTGTAATTATGTATTTCCTTACCAAAATAAACATGATCAATGAAAGGGATATCACTAATTTCTGATGCAACTTGCCATTCTGGATCATTCAATACAGATCCCACAGGAGACCTAAGGCCACAACATGTCTTTAGCCAACTTCCCTGTCTGATGCTGTTGACAAATTTGTCCAAAGGAAGAAGACTTTTCCTGAGATATTGGATGAAGTTAAGCATCAAAAGAACATGACTCCTACTTAAAACAGAGGCAGATGCGCGAGACATTAGTTCTCCTCCAATGAATTCACATGCTTCCTCATAACTGAACATCACTCCAATTGTTTTCAACTCCTCCTTATACTCTTTTATTCTATCCCCATAGAAGCTCTCATCAATCAGCGGAATGTCAACAAGAACTGAACCGCTTTTCAAACTTCTTCCCAATGATTCGCCAATTAAGAATGACTTTGAAGGAGGCTTGTATCCATTATCTGTAACTTTAAGCCAGCTTCCTTCTTTTATACATTCCAAGAACCTCTCTGGTAGTTGCACTCCCCTATGTTTCAGATTCCGAATCCAATCCAAAAGCAAAAAGGCATTGTCTTTGGTAAGTGGTGTGTCCACTGCTGAAAACCCAGCATTTGGAGGAGATATATCAGGTATGTCAGAAGCTCCAACCTGAGCTTTGAGGAATTCAATAAGCTTCCCGGAACCTGTAAGCTGGCCTGCATAAGAAGATGAATTTAGGTACTCCTTTCCCAGCTCAACATAATTTTCATTTCTCCATGGATTAGAAACAAACAAGTCTGCCCATTTGCTCACATTTGCAGGCACAAGAACCCCTTTTCTGCTTTCAGTCACACACCCATAGTTGTCCACAAGTGGCATAGAACTACATAAAGCATAAGCATCTTGACTTGACATATAACCCTTTGACAACGAGTGATGTAAGAAATGAGCATATGCAATGGCAAGTTTGCTATTATTTTTACAGGAACTGCAAAGGATATTTGCAAACGTGTACACATTCAGAGTAGCAACATTAACATCATTTTCTAACCAACGCAACAAAATATGCTTTTGGGGAAATATCAAGATAGCTTGCTGTGTGCTTTCTGGCATAAAAAACCAGTTTGTTTCACTTGCAAATACATTGTTCCAATTGATCAGCCAAGAAGAAGGACAAGTCTGACTTGAGTCTGCCAGTGCCACTCGCTTGGCGGCACTTACATCCTTTTGTTTGCATTCATGAAGGCTGAAATAAGACAGAATCCCATCGGAAGCCACATATTTGATCAATGGAATATTCATCATGTCGGAGTACTTAAATCTGGGTAACCGGTTTTTAGCAACAAACATTAAAAGCTCAAGATAGGTATCTTCTGATACTTTATCCACAAGATTAGAACTCCGGATGCACTTTGCATACCAATCTACACTCACCAGTTTCACCCCTAAAAATTTGAGTATTTGATCATACTTGCGTTTATCAATTGAAGAACTCAAAATTTTCATCCCATCATGCGAAGATAGGTTATTCAAGTACACTCCTTCCTCCTGGGCCTTAGTCAAAATGTTCCAGAATTTAGGCATTAGCCTGCCAACTTCACGAGGCTTATAGAAGTGCTTCTGCTTTGTGTATGTCTCAATAGGAAGAATATTTTCTTCAACAAGTTCTGCTCTGATTTTCTCCCTCACGCAATTGAAGTTCTCAAAGGTAGACCTATCAACTGGAAGGAACTTGAACACATAAGCCAAGCTGGATACTGGAGCTTCATCTGATCCTGTGACAAGTGTTTTGAATGCATCCATAAAAGCTGATGGAACACAGTCAAGTATCCCTTGGTTCCACTTATTATCCAAGAGAATTGCCTCCCTTGACGAGGCAAGGACAAAATCTGCTTGAATTATGAAGGGAAAATTAGTGATCATCTCTGTAGGAAGAAATGCATAAACCCCTGGTAAGCTCTTTCCCCCATGAAGCCTCTCCTGATTTGGGAAGGCCAATGTCACAACACACTCTTCCACATCCATCCTCCTTTCCACCACATTTTCCAACTTGACAGGAAACTTTTGCTTCCACATGTAATAACTGCATTCCTTCTCGTCATTGCTATTTTCCCCCGCAGATAGATGGATTGTGTAAGACTCAGCATTCATGTTTTTCCTAGTCACGAAGTTAATCTCGCTTGAAATAGATACAGAAGTTACGGAATTCGTTTCGGGAAACCGATTATCTTCTCTGACAGTAAGGTGTCTGATTTTTGAAAGAAACAAAAGAACTTCTGGATGAATGCTTGAGAGTTGTTGTTTCACAGGTTCGACCTTGTCCGGCTTCAGAGGTAAGACAATTGTTGTAGTTGGTAGGGAAACTTCTTTACCAGCACCATATATCTGCTTTATGTCAGCAAGGGTTGGCTTCTCCTCAACCCATTCAGGAACTATATAACCAAGACTGCAATGTGGACAAGGCTTCTCATTGAACCTTATCTGATATCCGTTGCTAAAAATATAAGGCTGAGCAGTAACCAGAAACACACTCTTGAAACCAATTCCTGAAATTCAACCATAGGAGAGATTTTGTCAAAGATTGCATCATCTTCTACAAGAACAAATAAATCGCTAGTGAATCAATGATTCAAGCAAGTTATATGCATATGCTTAGAATTCGTCCAGCTACTAAAATATCATTGAAATTATTTAACTAACAACCTTAATTCATTGAAAGCAGCAACCACAATAACACAAATCCTGCTTTTTGAGGCAAAATTACAAAACAAAATACGAGTGATAATTTAATAATAATTAAATGTGAGAATTAATGTACCTTTCTCGCCTATATAACCGGTGCTCCTATTGCCTTTCTTTGTGGACTGTCCAACACTGCAGATGGAGTCAATGTTTTTGGAAGAGAAACCCTTCTCATTGTTGAAAATGAGTAATGTGGATGGAGCACCAGTAGCTGTTATGTCCTCAGGAGTTATGATGAACTCCAGCGTTGGACTCACTCCTTTATTGTATTGGTTATCTTCAGCATTCTGTTGAAGTTAATTGACAAGATCAAATTCATTTATGGTGATGAATGTCTTCAGAAAAAATGATTAGTAGGTAATTAATTAGGTACTTGCCTGAATGAGCTCCATGAGAAAATGAACATCTTTAGCGTAAAGCTCATCAGAGAGATTCTTGACAGCATGGTGAAGGTCCTTAATTAAAGGATTCCGTTTTCCGCCAATAGAGAATTTTTTCGTTCGTATCTCTTCAATGTGCTTCTTCCGTGTGTCTGTGCGTGGTGTAGCCATTTTTCTCCTATATGTATGGGGCAATAAAGAATTCAAAAATAATATCAAAAAAACATAAAGAATTCAAAACTCAAAGTTATATACGTAGTTACCGGCAACTTCTAGGGTGGGAAAGCATGGTGGTGGTGTTACCCACCATGCACAACTTCTTTCTACTATTGGATTATGAGTACCTTACAGTAATATCATGTACTTTTTTCACCAAATTATTTCTCTTTGAAAAATAATATTTTTTTTTGAAAAATGATATTTAAACATCACTTTTCGCGACACTCATTTCGACACTGTATATCTGTGTACGAACAATATTTTTTTTTTCAAAATTTCTTTAGAAAAATATTTTTTTTCCAAAAAATAATAATTATAAAAGTGGTTAACGCAGTACAAATAAGTGTCCCATATTTTTTTTTTTTTGGAAAATGATATTTGAACATCACTTTTCGCCACACCCATTGTGACACCGTATATCCGTACGTGTACAGACAATATTTTTTTTTCAAATTAAAAAAAAAAAGTTCTTCAGAAAAATATTTTTTTCTAAAAAATATAATTATAAAAGTGGTTAACAGAGAGACACTTACGGACAATTTTTTTTTTCAAAAAAAAAAAATTCTTCAGAAAGATAACTTTTTTCCAAAAAAATAATAATTATAAAAGTGGTTAACAGAGGCACACATAAAAATAGATGGGCACTTATTTGTATCGTATTAACCACTTTTATAAATATTTTTTTTGGAAAAAAATTATTTTTCTGAAGAAATTTAAATAAAAAATTGAAAAAAAAAATATTGTCCATACACGTACGTACATACGGTGTCGAAATGAGTGTCGCGAAAAGTGATGTTCAAATTTTATTTTCCAAAAAAAAAAAATCATTTTCTAAAGAGAAATGATTTGGTGGAGAGGGTACATGGTATTACTGTGGGATAATTATAATCCAAGGGTAGAGAGAAGTTGTGCATGGTGGTGTTACCTACCATGCTTTCCCACCCTAGAAGTTGCCTGTAGTTACCGTAGTCAAATGATTATCCGTTTATTGATTTTTTTTTTAAAAAAGGGCTTTAGAATTTTTAAGCAGTTACAACTCATACTTCTTAGAAAACATATAATAATATATGATATTAATATTTTGGCATTGTTTTTATCATAATGAAGATGATGATGATTAGTAATAATAATGATACAATATGATAAGGATTGTCTTGTAATTTAAATTAAATTAAGTTTAAATCTTTTTGAATTTTAACTTCTTGCCTAATCTATAACCAATCAAAAAAAAAATTTGACTGACAAAAAGATTAATAAAATTCAACTTTTTTAATTTTAAATCTCATCAAAACCTAAAAAGATTAAATTTGTATCAAGATAAAAGCATAATCTTTTGAAACTTTTTTTACCTGATTTAGAAAGTCAAACTTGAAATTTGAATTTTTAATTAAAATTATCAATTAATCCTAAAAGGATCGAATTAAAGTTGATTTTTTTTTTTAAATTTATCATCTAATCCTAAAATAGCTCAAATCAAAAGAGCTTGTTTGTTTTCTTTAAGGGTATCTTTATATGGAGGCTCTTTTTTATAAGGAAAAATTTAAGTAAGTTAGGTCGAATGTATATCAAATATATAAAATACATAGGCTTAAAAAATTAGTAATTTCCTTCCAAAACCCTAAATTCAAAGGAACTTAACATTCTTTTGGTTTTTGGTGAGAGTAACCTAACAACCTTAAGTCATATTCAGTGCGTCGAAGGAAAATTGAAAAGTCATATTCAGGAAAACATTGTCATTTAACATTTCCTTAAAATCAATTGAGGAACACACTTGCTATGGGGTGTGTACAAGTGCATTACCAGACCTATAAATTCTGAAGATCAAAACAACCTTTCATGCAAAATTAGACCCTTTCAGGCATCATGTTCATTAAGGACAGAAATCAAACACAGGTAGGGTAAGGGCAGTATGAAAACACTACAAAAAAAGGTTAATAATGGCGGTTAAAATTGTATATTATGACGGTTTTGACCATCGATTTTCGCAAAAATGGTGGCTCTCCGTACCACCAGAATCAAGTCCGCCACTTGGTAAACAATGGCGGTCAACCATTCACCGCCACAATTTCTCCCTTTCTTTAGTGAAATTTAAAAGAGAGCAAAATAGAATTCTTTCTATAGATATATATAATTGCATTTAAGTTTTTTTTTTTGATAACTCATTTAAGGTTTACTTACTAGGGAATAAAACCAACACAGATTAGTATGTTAGAATCAATATCCAATAATAGAACAAATTGTCAGGGTCATCAGTCAAATACAAGAAGAAGGAATTCACAAAAGAACATACTTTGACATTTTATTAAATAATAATAATCAAAGAAAAAATGCTAACCCTCTTGATCCTGATAAAAGCTTGACTGATGAAGTGGATGCAAGCAATTCGAATCTTTTCCTTCAAGGCCTTGTGAGTTGTTCCATTTTTCTTGACTGCCCTCTCACTATTTCTCCCTCACTCTAATATTGTTCTGACGATTATTCTGTTTCTCCCGATTTTATTCGGTCTAATTCACGTCGATGAGGCTCTTTTCTTTTGTGTAAAAAATCTGTCAGATATTCTATGTGAGGAAGTTATCAACTTCTCCTTATTTGAATTTAAGTAATGAGTTTTAATTTTGAATTTCAGATCTAAACCAAATGAAATTGAGTATTTGCATATTTCGATAATTCTTAATTAATTTTGACTTTCCATCAAAAAAATTATTTTTAATTTTCTGTCAAAAAAATTAATTTTTGAAACCCAAAATTTAAAAAGGAAACCATGATATAAATTTTGGGCTGGCTTACTTTGTACAAATATTTTTATTTTCATTTTCATTTTTTTAAAATTTAAAAATAAATTTGGTTACAGTGTCTCCTCTTTTTCACCAACAAGGGTCGGTCCGAGTGGTAACTGGGCTCAGATCTTATCTCAAGGTTTTGAGTTCGAGTGCAAAAATTCTGAAACATCTGAAAACACTAAGGTGCTGTCCCAATTTTTGTAAAGCTCCTTACTTCTCCTAGTGATGATCCGTGAACAGGTATAGCTTACATATTATAGCATACCTTATCTACCTTTAAAATGCAGTAACTTTGGGAAACCGAGAAGATTGCTTTTAAAAAAAAATATTGGGATCCTAAACTTTGTGTGTGTGTGTGTGTGTGTTAATCAAATGAATGAAAAGGATCGCTCTTGACTACAAGACTTGTTTTTATTGCTTTTTGGATTTGGATATGCTTATTTACTTTTGTAGCCTCAATATGTTTGTGCCGAGTGGTTTTATGCACTATTATGTAGCAGACATCTGAGAAGGAAAACAATACTGTAGTCGCATTGTCCCCTGGTATCTTTTATTAAAAGCTTAACATTTCTCCCTTGGTGTTTTGGTATGCACAAGCAGTGTGGGCATTAGGAAATGTTGTTGGAGATTCTCCCAGATGTCGTGATCTTGTTCTCAGTCATGGGGATTTGGTTCCTCTTTTGGCACAATTGAATGAACATGCCAAGCTTTCTATGCTCAGAAATGCTACGTGGACGCATTCAAACTACTGCAGGGGCAAATTTCTGTGAAAAATTTGGCTATATTCTTTTTTTAAAAACATAGCAATATTTGGTAGCGTGGATAAATTTTTTTCAATGTTACTGTTACAAGCACACAACAGTTTAATACCTCAATTTTTTTTTGATAATTGTTACTTTGTTATGTTCTTGACACTTAGCCTTGTAGGAGTTGGTTGTTATTGACTATTTATCTTGGACTAGTAGTAATATAATATAAAGTGGAAATGAGTAATGCATTTTGAAATGCATTTAGAATCTGCTATGCCAAGCAGATTCGTTGGATTTCAATTTTTTTTTTCCCAGAAACAACCATTAGCGTCGGCTTACCCACACAAAAGTTAGCGTCGGCCACACAGATGCTAAAGAACGTGGGTTTCAAGCCTCATTTGTGTGGGCCAGATAGACACTATTTTGCATCGGCCATTTAATTAGCATCGACTTTAGCGTCGGCCTCAAAATGGCGGACACGAAATTTTAGCGTCCAGCTAGGCCTGTCGGACATGAGGTCGACGCTAATCGTGATTTAGCGTGGGCTTTTGACGATTAGCGTCGACTTTTGGCCTGCTAATGTGCTACATTTTAGTAGTGACATGGGCCGACAAAGTCGAGTAAAAAAAATGTGGTCAGTCAGGTTTCCCGGCATAGATTAGTCACTGGCGAAGCCGGTGGATACTCCGCATCAATAACATGGTAACAAAAAAAAAAGTGGCTCCTCTTTTTCATTTTCAAATTTATCCTCTTTTGTTTACACGTTTAAATAGAGATCCCTCTAGGGTCAGTCCCTATCAAGGCCCAATTAGATTAACCTAGTTCATTGGGAAATGAGCTATTCTTGAAGAGATTCCAACACAGTAAAATATTACATACTAGCCTAAGGAACCGTGCGTATTATACGATTTTCGGTGGAGACATAAGTATTCATAGTTAGATTGATCAAATATATTTTTTTGCCTCATGAAGATGTGGATATTTACAGATTAAGTGACATTTTCGGTGTGATTCTAAAGATAATTCCATTTTGATTTAATTTAAATATGAATTTGAACTTATCACAAATTATATGATTTCATAATGAATGTCAAATTAAAAGTTGCCAGATTTATATGATAAAATAATAAATTTTGAGTGAATGATATATTAATTAAAAATAGTCAAGTCAGTTAAGAGGATATGTTTTTATTTTGCATTACAGTGATTAATTGATATATGGTAATATTGATCACCGGATACATGTATAAAAATAATAAAAATAATAAAAAATAGCTTTAGGCGGGAAACTGGATAAATATGGACAAGGACGGATCCATGTGTAACTATATTAGGGGTATTTGACTACACTAACTTATTTTTTTCTTTGACTAATTATTGAATAATTTTATTTTTTCCCCACTTTTAAAAATAATTGTTGACCCCACTACAGAGAAAAAAATAGAAAATGAGCTAAAAAATGTACCATTTTTTTGAACATAGAAAGTAGACACATATTTACTCCCTTATCTCTCTATCTACCGACTTCCAAGTCTAGGTTTAAGCCTTGTAGTTCTTCTGACAACTCTTTTCGTCCACACACATAGCACTCATTTACAAAATGCAAATCTTTGCTAAAACATAATCTGATGTTTTCAAAAAGATATCTTATGAATGTGCGAGACAACTCAATATTATGTGTATGACAATTAAAATATATATTTCTTTCATACAAATGCTCATTCATGTCATTAGAATGTGTTATATTTATACTTTAATACATTATGATACTAAGATGTATATTTATATTTTTCAAAATAATAAATTGTATTTAGCTAAAAATAACAAATTATATTTTTGATATGAGAAGAGATTGTGTGTGTGTGTGTGTGTCAATGATACCCCTGCAACCTAAATTCTGTGGATTCGTCACTGAATATGGTGACGACACGTGGAATTACCTATGTGGAAACATCTCACTTTGTAATATATAATATATAATATAATAAGAGAACGAAGAAAGATAGAAGCTTACTATAGAAGATCATTATTTAATATGATCTTAACACATTGTAGACATATGTGTGCTAGGTGAATGAAATCCCTAGATAGAAGCTTACTATATAATAAGTGAGATTTATAAGTCCAAGGGATGGTCTCTCCCTTTGAGATAATGCTCGTAACATTGGTGCTTTCGTTGAGAGTTGACATCTTGAAGACAACTACCTATAGAGGGTTTCGACTGGTGAAGGGTTTTGATCAATGAGGCAGTTGAGTGAAGTGTCACGGAGTGCAGCCATTGAGAATGTTGACTTTCATACTGGGGTGCATTGTTATGAGTCTCACGTATGAGAGTCTCGCCTAATAAGCGGGACTTATAAGTCTAGGGATTCTTCCAGCTAATAGACTAGCTAGTCTTTCGGGATGGACTCGCCTTTGAGCTAATGAGATTATATGACACCTTTCTCACCTTAGACTCCACATACCTCATTGTCATCTACATCCCCTCATCTCCAACCTATACCTCCCCCGAGTCCATTCCCTTTATCCCCCCCTCACCAGCTTCGAGGTCGTCCACCACACCCTCTACTACCTCGATAATGTGATATAAAGCGTGAAGGAAGCAAACTAAAGTTTTTACGCTCGACAAAACTTCAAAACAATAACTTACAAATCAAGAATGACACAAATGCTACCCGAAACTGTCGCGTCGCATCAATTCATATCATTGGGCAATTCATAAATACCAATGTGCGGGAAAACCACATGACCTAATTTTCTCAAGGCCCATAAGGCTTGAAAGTACAAACAACCTAATAACCACATGTAACCACTGGTCTTAAGCGAATCATCTCAGACCGAGGAAATCACTTCGATGTTCATAAGAAGTTGGCACCCCGTGACCTATGACGTTCCTGCCATAGGGAAAACTTTTTTGAAAGTTAAATACTTATATTCGATATGCACACTCTTTAAAATTGTTGTGACATCAAAAATAATGTAACAATAAGTGGCCCAATTATGGCCCATCGAAACTCAAAGAAAAGCACTAACCCAATCTCGATTAGAAAAGTAGCATAGCAGACACTTTGACATGTTCATAAGTTGGTGTCATATGGCCCATGATGCTTCTAATTTGGGGGCAACTGTTCTGGGCTGATCCTAGCCTTAATGACCCAATAAGGACGAAGCTCAACTAGATCGGCCCACCAGCAAGCTAAGAGCTTTACAAGGCTTCAAGAACGAATGAGGGCCATGTGATACTCATTTAACAAGCCTTCCCACCAAGAGATCATTCAAAGACTCAATATATATACGAATGAGAAGCATAAACTCAGGCATGTAAACTTCGAACCTCACAAACATCCTCATTGACTTAAACGTTAGTGTTTTGCAGGTACACATCACTACCACTTGCTATCGTGCATTGGCATGAACATTTCAATTGATTTCGCCATCGAAGAACTTTCGAATCTTAACAAGAAGATTAGTATCTCATAAATTCTCTTCTAAAGGTTTTGGCCAAAACTTTAATTTTTATAATAATATAAAAATAATAAAATATGATTAGACATTATTGTAAAATATCTATGATGTATAGTTTTTTAAACTTTAAAGAATTATCATATTTATAAGAAAAAGTAAAAAAAGACTAAAAAAAAAAAAACAGAAAAACTGAATTGTTGTGTATTGTGTCCTTGCTAGGGGCGTCACCAGCAGCCGAAGAAGGACTGAATTTCACTGCTCAGAATAACAGAACCATTTCTGGCTTCAAAAATCCTCGAAGCATACCAGATCATCACTCACATCTGAATTGCGCCGGTTCCAATCAATGGCGGAATTCGTGGATCTCGAATCCCAAGACGGCGTGCGCATGCCGTGGAACGTGATCCCCGGCACGAAGCAAGAAGCCACAAACGCCGTCGTTCCGGTGGCCGCAATCTACTCTCCCATAAGGCACTTCCCCTCCATGCCCGTTCTCCCTTACTCCCCACTCCGTTGCCGCACGTGCCGTTCCGTTCTCAACCCTTTCTGCATCGTCGACTTCGCCGCCAAGATCTGGATCTGCCCCTTCTGCTTCCAACGCAACAACTTCCCTCTTCACTACGCATCCATTTCCGACGATAACCTTCCCGCCGAGCTCTTCCCTCAGTACACCACCGTTGAATACGATTCCCCCGGAGACCCCGGCCCGCACGTGCCTCCCGTCTTCCTCTTCGTCGTCGACACGTGCGTCATCGAGGAGGAGATCGGCTTCCTCCGATCCGCAATCTCGCAGGCAGTGGAGCTTCTGCCGGATAATTCTCTCGTTGGCCTCATCACCTTCGGCACCTTCGTTCAAGTTCACGAGCTCGGGTTCGGTATCGTTCCCAAAACCTATGTGTTCAAGGGTTCCAAGGATGTTCCCAAGGATCAGCTTCTCGAGCATATGAACTTCTTCGCGAAGAAGCCGAAGCCGGCAGTTGGTGTGGTTGCCGGCGCACGGGACGGGCTCTCGTCGGAAAGTATTTCGCGGTTCTTACTGCCTGCGTCGGAGTGTGAGTTCGCGCTCAATTCGGTAATGTGCCTGGTCTCAGCTGTGTTGGAAAGTGTGGTTTTGTGTTGATGAATTGAGTTGTGTGTGTTGATGAATTGAGTTGTGGTTTGGTTGGCAGGTTTTAGAAGAGCTGCAGAGGGATCCCTGGCCGGTGCCGGGTGATCAGCGGGCAACGAGATGCACCAGCACGGCACTGAGTATTGCGGCCAGTTTGTTGGGGGCTTGCGTTCCTGGTTCAGCAGCAAGAATAATGGCGTTTATTGGGGGACCGGCAACTGAAGGACCTGCTCCTGTAAGAGTTTCTCTTCATCATACTTACA
Organism: Calophaca sinica; assembly: GCA_037113605.1. Lineage (NCBI taxonomy): Eukaryota > Viridiplantae > Streptophyta > Magnoliopsida > Fabales > Fabaceae > Calophaca > Calophaca sinica. The sequence continues at coordinate 137,414,253 of CM073731.1, read as the reverse complement.
GTCACAGAGTAACATTGTGATTGGTTAGACGATGTGCTGGACGTGAAGGTGCGTCTGGCCAATGGAAGTAGAGACTATAGTAGTAGCTTTTATGTTGAAGTGCAATTAAACGTGTGTTGATCGAGTCTCAAACACGCACTAAATAGTGAAAATTCGTTGCAGTACTTTAATGTGTATTTTGTTGCTTAAACTAGTCGTCATGTTAGATATTTTAGGTACTAATTTGACTAATGGTTTGCACGTTCAGGACTAATTTGTTGGGTCAAATGCTATTTGGGAACCTTCGAGATAATTTATATTATTCAGGGACAAATATGAAAATGTTATATCTTTCAAAAATTAATTTGACTATTTACATTTTACTCTATATTATATCTTTCAAAGACTAATTTTACTTAACATCTATTTATGTTATATGGTAAAGTTTAATTTCTCCCACAAGAATGTGCTCTCACCGAACATGTTCCATATGTGTGTGTCTATGTATTATCTACTACAAGCTTCCCAATATGCTATTTAATGACTACTTACATATACTGATATAAGACATTTTTTGAGTTCTATAATTAATTATTAATTAATGTTATAATTTTCTCTGGGTGAAATATGATGTGTTATTGACTGCAAGCAAGAAACGGTGGTTTTGTGGCTTATGTTTTGGTGGTTAAAAGAGTTGTTTTGGGCTTTATTTGCAGTTAAGAATCTACCTTTTCGTTTGGAAGTTATTTTCTGATAAAGTTATCTAGTTTCAGTAGATGGCGGCTGTTGTAGCTCCATTTACATTTCGTCTCCATGATTTTGGAGGATTTTGTGGTTTCTTGTGTGGCTTTTTCCTTCCTCAGCTTTGTCTTTTTCATGGCTTCTTTTGGAGTATATCTCATCCTCTCTTGTACTTTTCCCCTTCCTCTTTAGTAATTCATCTTTATCTAAACAAAAATATATTATAGTTATAGAGGCATTTGCTTTATGGGCATTTTCACGTTAGTGTCTACTATAGGCCTCTATGTTATGAGTGCCTGCATCAAGGGAATGGATTTGATTATTTAGGATCATACTTTTAGGTATTTAATTTACTTCTCCCGATATCATGAACAAGAATGATTTCCGTGTCATTTGATTGGTTGATGACATTGAGCTGATTCTCTCCTTACAAACTATTGTATATTGTAGATTGTATCCAAACAACTTTCTGAACCAATTCGCTCCCACAAGGATCTGGATAAAGATTCTGTGCCACATTACCATAAATGTGTGAAATTCTATGATGGACTATCGAAGCAGCTTGTACATCAAGGTCATGTACTAGACCTCTTTGCGGGTGCTCTTGATCAGGTAAAGTTTTCACTTATTTCAACTGGCTTTTTCTGGTTGGTACACAGCATTCTGCTTGTTTTAGTTTATAATAGTGGCTAGATTAAAAATTTCTTGAACGTAAAATGAGTGTTATGCTTAACCAAATTCTCCAAATAGTAGCAAGAATTGCACGTTGCATAAAAATCTAATCTATTCACTTCTACTGAAATCACTAGTGACCAAAAATTGGTCCAAGGACCTAGGGCACGCCTAGCATTACAATAAGGGCAATGTATTCCATAAAGAAACAGAAAAAGAATGACTCTGAAATACTCCCTTTACTGCCAAAATCTTTTCATCTTCTGCCGTTCTTCTTTAAGTGCTCTTAAACAACAACAACAACAACAACGACAAAAGCCTTTTCTGGGTCGACCATTTAATTGCGGCTCTCAACTCTATAAAAAGGGGATTCCATATTGATGACTCCTAGACTAGTTCACTCATTTTATACTATTATTAACAAAGAGAATTTGAAACATCTGAATAGAATGTTTACAATTTTTTTTTTCAGTGAATATATTTATATTTGACCAATTTTTTTTTTTTCCTTCAACCACTTTCTTTGTTCTTAGGGGAATTCTTGTTCTTCTCATCTATTATTAGATTCTAATTTTTTGGGAAAATTTGTTTCAATCGCAATGCCTCAGTTCCGTTTGATATCTTTAGGCAATCCCAAAATGATGCCTTTTACCAATAATAACTAGATTGTCCAACTTCATAATTCCTGTAGTCTGAAAACCTTGGTTGATTTCAAGGAGATTAGAAAAGAAGAAAAGACGATCGTTTCGATATATGTCCTACTTGATTTAGTTTCTATTGAAATGTGTTATGTTAAGCTTATAGTTTTTAGGTGGTCTGTAGGCTGAATATGTGTTATGACTTAATTGCTATAAATGTTTGTAATGCACATTCTAGTGGTTGTTTTGCTCTGTGTAGTTTACAGTTTACTTATATTTGAAAATATAAATTTTCTGCTTTTTTCTTTATCTTCCAGGTTGGCATTGCTGAGCTTAAAACTGCTGTTGAAAGGACTGGGGGCCTTGTCGTACTTGCTGAAAGTTTTGGCCACCCAGTGTTCAAGGATTCACTAAAGCGTGTTTTCCAGTCGGGTGATTATGATCTGGGCCTGTCATCAAAGTAAGTCATAAAAGATTTTAAATTTCCCATGACATGGATCTTCCCGAGTTTCTTATGTTTCTTGCTTGATTAGCAAAGTGTTAGGTAACCCTCCATTCTTGCTTCCCTTTTATATGCTGCTCCAGATTCAGACTCTGCAGGCATCGTCCTTTTCTGTCCATGGCCTTCCCGCAGCCACACATCCATCTTATTCCGCTATTCTTACATCAAAGACTGTGTTTTTGAGTCCTGCAACTGAAACCTGCCTCCTTTCCCGCTTGCTGCCTCAGTTCTTGCAGCCTCTTTCAATCACTTCAATTCTTGATTCCATCCTTCATTTCACCTTCAATCTGCCCCGGGAAATGAGAGTTCTAATATCAGTTGTTTGTTAATTTATTTCCTGGATTACAAAATAGATTGCAGAATTTCAAGAGTTTGCACCTCCATATGCCTAAAGGCCCAAACTCTTTCTCAAATGACTAGATATCCCCCCCCCCCCCAAAACAACCCCCCCAACCCTCGTCATTTATATACATCATGACCCACCTCTAACAATTCCCACCTAACTAGCAAATTGGACAACCTACTGTATGCACAAATTTGTTGTTAGATAAGATACTATTATACTAATTCATATTTGGTAAATACTACCCAGTTACATTTGTGTAATTAATGCACCAGTGTGTAATTATGAAAAATTGGAAAACAAGTTGATTCTTGTTGAAATGCTAAGTTTTAGGGTTAGAGAAGAAGGACAAGAGAGAAAGATGTCTAACTATAATAAAACTGAATCTATTATTGATAGGATTTCATGTGATATAATATCATAACCTAATACTCCTTCATACTAATACTAAGGTCAAGTACTAGTACTGCCAATATAAGCCAAGCCCAATAGCACTGCTGAGAATAATGTACTTTTTGGCCCAACTTTTTTTGAGCTTCTCTTCTTTAAAGGAGAAGCTAGGTCAAACACATTTTATGAGTAGCTTTTATAAAAAAAGTAGGTTATTTTACAAAGAAGAAACTATGAATAAAGGATCTTTTAAATAAGTTTGTTTGGAGAAGCATTGTCTGAGCTTTCACAGAGCTTTTTTTGGGAGACCTCTCTCTGATTCCTAAAATCCAGCATTTTATGTTACTTTTTTATTTTGGGGAGTGATCAAATTACACCGGTGTAATACTTGGGTACTGTTACACCGTCCAATAACTTTGTAATGAGAACCTGTATTACAAAACTTACCATTGGATTGAAAGATATTATCACATTGATCATATCTGTAAAAAATTTCATTGATCTAAGATCATTTGACGTGTTATTGAGATGCATCAAGATTAACGTCGTTTAATAAAAGTGCATAAGAGTTAATCTTGATGCATCTCAATGACACGTCAAATGATCTTAGATCAATGAAATTTTTTATAGATATAATCTATGTGATAGCATATTTCAATCGAACAGTGAGTTTTGTAATGCAGGTATCTGGTTGTTATTGAACGGTGTAACAATACCCAAGTATTATATCGGTGTGATTTGATCCGTCCCCTTTTAATTTTATTTGCTTGAAAAGTTGAGGTCTCCCACGGGCCATGGCCTTGAGAAATATGCCACTGACCAATTGACCTACGAGCTTATCAGCTATCAACTTCATCTATGCGAACTCCACATACAATCCACGTGACATCATTTTGTTTCATTTTTTTGTTTTCTATGAAGGCAAAAGCATTATGGGAGAGACCGTTTCCAACTATGATTTCTGTTCAAAAAAATCTAGACATCAAAACATTTATAAATTTTATTATTAAATTTTTAAATAATGAAATTATTAAAATAGATTTTTTATTTTTGATTCAGATAAATAACATAAAATCATTATAAGAACTCTTATATATTAACAAAGTTTTTTTAAACATTTTATTTTTTAAAAGGTTAAATATGTTTTTGGTCCTTATAAAATTGGTAAAATTTGATTTTCGTCCTTACAAAAATTTTATTTATTTTTAATCCCTACATTTAATAAAAATATTGTATTTTTAGTTCTTTAGCAGAGACTAAAAGCACGCAAAAACAGTGAAGTTTTAGTCATCAGCAGGGACTAAAAACGAATAAGTACAAAAAATCAAATTTTACTAATTTTATAGAGACTAAAAATATATTTAACATTTTTTTAAATATTTCATTTATTTATGGTTATTTTTATTAGTATCAGTTTTATGAAAATATTTACCAAACAAATTTTAGTTCAAAAGTAACTTTTCATTTAGAGAAAAAAAAAAAACTAAAATTACCAAACAGTTATAGCTTTCTTTTAATGCACTTATTTTTAGCTGTGACTTTCGGGTAGCTTTTAAGCTAAAAAAAAGCCGGGCCAAACAACAATCCGTATATCTTTTATCACTCTCTCAAGCTTAAGCTTGTTACAAGTAGCAAACCCATAAACAGAAAATAAAGAGCACCACCAATATTTAAACCAATGCAGCCAATCTGACCAAAGAACTGAGAAATTGTACTCTCTCTGACTCCCAAATTTTTGCAACATCCTTAGAAAATAGCTCCCTTCTCCTCCTCAGCACACGTGCCCAGTAAATGAACTTTTCATCACTCTTGAAGGAGAGGCCATTCCTCATTTTTTTTTATAACCAAGTGTTGAGTAGTCTTGTAAATTCAAGTCTTTCCTTTAGCACCTCCTGCATTTTCTGTGACATTCTTTCCACTATAGGCAGGTTTGGAGAGTGTGAAACCCAGAGTTACTGCCCTTACATAAGCCTGGGTGAGTGTTGGGTTGAGTCTCCTTATTGACAGGTGTTTTTTGTTGATGATAAGGCCCTGGGTGGCTTTCTTGTTCTGTTGGCCTAGCATTGGGCCCCCTTTTCAGTAACCTAGCTCTCTCTAATAATTTAGGCCAAATCCGTCAAATCCATGAGGGTTCCAAGATCTCCCCTTTCAACCCATTCATTCATATGCCTCTCAATACCTCCTCATCAGAATGATATAGTGGTCCTGACACCAACTCAAAATTATTGTGCACGAGTCCTTTTCACCATTTTTTCTTCATGCCGTGGATTTGCCAATTTTTGACAGTCCCATAGGAGAAAGTACTGCATTCTGGGATGCATGACTCAGGTCATGTTTTGCACATAACTCATAATTTTGGATCTGGTATCTACAATTTTAAACCCAGGGTCTTTCGTTATAAAATATAAATCAGTTTGGTCCCACTCCCAGACTCAAATTTGAGTGATAGCAGTTTGGCACTGGCAGCATGTAGCGAGCAAGATTTATTAGGCATACCCAAACCCAAGTGAGCCAAGATATGGTGCAAACAGTAATCAAATAATATCCACAGTTACATTAATTTAATAATACCATTTAGAGCAATAACTTTGGAATTTGAAGACTGTCCCATCACCCATGGTAAACACACTGGCAAATAGTCACTATTCACTACCATATTAGGATTGCCCAAACCAAAGGTGCTGGAATAAAAACGATTAATTCTGTGGCATCTGGGCCCAGAAACACATGATTTCTGGCTATAGCCTGTAAGTAAATCAATGAAATGTGAGAAATTACTTGGTACCTTTTGTCACATCTGAAAGAAACCTTAACCCAGAAACAGAAACATATCCTTGTAGCTTCTGATTCCAGCCAGAAACACATGTTTTCTAACTGAAAAAAAAAAAATGAAGCTGAGGGAGAAGTTGATTGGCTCTTTTAACCTTATTGTTCTTCTTTGTGCAGTGGAATATTTGAGATAAACTGCTCTAAGGACATCAAAGTCCAAGGCATTATTGGCCCGTGTGCTTCTCTTGAAAAGGTATATCTAGAAGCTGTTTTTTTTTTTTTTTTTTTTTTTTTTTTTTCTAGTAAAATTTTAAATGCTTTATAGCCTCCCCCAACAGAAAAAGATGCTTAGTTGCTTCTTTGTGTATGCAGAAAAGCCCATTATGCTCGGATGTTGTTATTGGTCAAGGGGGTACAAGTGCATGGAAGATGTGTGGCCTTGATAAATCGACGTCCTTGTGTCTTTTTTTTGACATTGTGAGGAAGGAAACACCTGACGCTACAGTGCAGTCCACAAACAATCAATTTTACTTCCAATTCTTGACTTAGTATGAAAACCATCTTAGTGCACCTTTGAGTAATCTGTTATCTGTTGTGGTAATGTGGATGAAATATTTCTCACTCATAACAGATTTTTTGCTTCAGTTATCAGAATAACAGTGGACAAATGAGATTTCGGGTTACAACCCTTTCACGTAGATGGGTTGCTGGACCAGGAAGCACACAGGTAAGCTTTCATCTGCTACACCTTGATTCATTAAACTTGATTCTTTTGATATCCATTATTAATACTACTACAAAGTAGTTCATTTGGAATTGTCAAATTGTGAAATTGATTATTAAAATTGGTCTTGGGATATACACCACATTTTTCATTATATATAAAAAATTAAGATGCAAAACGTAGATCTTTCTTTGTTTACTTTTTTAACCATTGTACTTCTTCCCATGCATAATGATTTAGGAAGAGAGAATATTGATCGGGACAACTGACGGAGACATCATTTTATGAGCTTGTTTTGGATTACTTTGTATACAATTCTTCTTTAATTGCCTTTCTTCTTTTTATCTCTTTTCTTAGCTGAATTGGAGTTTCTATGTTTTATGTGTTTGGATAATGATTAATGCTGGTTTTATATTCATCAACTTTTACAATTAGTTATTGGTGATTTGTTTTTTGTTTGACTTGTGTTGAAGATGTGCTTTTTATTGTAGTGGGAGGTACTGTGGCAACTTTATAACTAGTTTTCTTGAGTTGTTTGGAAAGCGTGAATCTATCTTCCTATCCTAGAGCTTCATTGATGCCTGATAATCTGATGGGTGTGAAACTTTTATTAGCGTTGATATTCTTATTTATAACAATTATTATGAATTTTATGTTTCAGTTTTCCTGTCTTTTACATGTTTCAGTCAGTGCTCATGGTAGTTTAGTGTTTCATGATATGATTTATCAAGTAACTTGAGCACTTTATTTTCGTTATTGGAGTTTCAATTTTATTTTTTTTCATTTGTTTGTTAGAAATTTATCGTTTAAGTCATTTTCTGGAATTCGTGTTTTATATCAGTAATGTGTAAAATATCGTAGGACTTGATTGCTGGATTTGACCAAGAAGCAGCTGCGATAGTCATGGCACGCCAAGTGTCTTTCAAAATGGAAACAGAGGTGAATGTTAGATGTTTTCTTCACTTTTTGAAGTTTTATTTTGGATAAATGTATCAACCTGTGCCACATATATTGTAATTTTTAGATGGATAAAATCCATCTCATTGGTTTTTATTTCTCTTGCACAATTTTATTTTGACACATCAGTTAGCAGAATAAATTTAAAAAGTCTCTATATATACTTTCTCTAAACACAGCACTTGATTATAAAGGATTTTAGTTCTGTAAATTGATTACTCCCGTAGAGCATGAGATTTGCCAAAAGAAACAGGAGATAGTACAGCATGAATAGTGGCATGGGGTTTCCGTTTTTACTCCATTCATGAAAAAGAATAAAGGACCGCAGTGAATCAAAACCCATTATACTTTTGTATAATATAGCTAACAAGTACATTGACATATAAAATCGAGTCTCAGAAGTATTCTTTGCCATTTGGCATATATGATAAATCCATAGTTTTGAGAACCGAGGACCTGCTTTTCTCTTTCTCACTGATCAGCTTAATGTGATTTTCTGTCTGCTTATGTAAAATGCCGTTGTTGTGAATCAGGCCGAGTTTGATCCTATCAGATGGTTGGACAAGGCATTGATAAATCTGTGTTCCCGGTTTGGAGATTTTCAAAAAGACACTCCATCTTCTTTCGGTTTGTCTCCAAGGTTGTCAATATTCCCGCAATTTATGTTTCATTTACGACGATCTCAGTTTGTTCAGGTATGCATTTTGTATTTTCAAACCTCTAAAAATGGTCGTCATTGCTGATATTTCTTGCTGCTATATTTATACTTCAACAGTGTTTACTTTTTTGGTTTGTTAATTATTGCAGGTCTTCAACAACAGCCCAGATGAGACTGCTTACTTTAGAATGATTCTGAACCGAGAAAATGTTGCTAATTCTGTTGTCATGGTTCAGCCTTCGTTGATTTCGTATTCGTTCCATTGTGGTCCTGAACCTACTCTTCTCGATGTCGCAGCTATTGCGGCTGACAGGATCCTGCTTTTAGATTCATTTTTCACTGTTGTTATTTTTCATGGTTCAACCATTGCCCAATGGCGCAAGGCTGGATATCATAATGAACCGGAACATCAGGTATTCTTTGGACATGTTATAGCTAATCTAACATTGTATCTGCTACTGAATTTTGATCTGAATCTTTTTGTGGGAGAATAAGAGTGTCCAACTGATGGACAATATAATATCTTGAAAGCACAAGAGTAAAGGTGAAATCATTTCAGTATTTTGGCATAATTTCAATGTTGGTACAAATTGTAGTAGTTTATGGGCTTTACATGATTATAATGGTTCAATATTAGGTTCTGTAAGGCACTTGTGCTTGCTGCTTAAGCTTATATTTCAGAATGGGGCTGTGTTTGCAGCTTCTTCAAGGTTTCACTAAATTGTGCAGCTCCTAGGCGGAAGTAGGGTCAGTTTTCAGTTAATTGGGTCTTATTTTATTTTCAAGGCGTTATGATTTGTTTGTTTAGTATTACTTTGGGATTTAACTGTGGGATGAATAGATCTCAGCAAGAGTGAAATTAGTTTAGGAGAGAAAACCCTTAATGAATATAATTATTTGTTTCCTGTTGGGACTTATCCTGTGGTCTTATTTTATTTTGGAAGACTTTGTGATTTGTTTGTTTAGATTATTTAGGGAATTGTGGGATGGATATTGGATACACTTGAATCTGCATATTTCACTAATACTTGCAGGGATATACACAAATATTATATACAAGAGAAGTGTAACCGGAAAAAAATACATGATCCTATAAGATCGTATAATTTTGGAATCAAGTCGATTATCCCTATCTAAGGAAACTATGGACGATAATAATAAAACAAGATAATAACAAAATCTGATTACAATCAACATCTCCCCCTTAAGCTAGAGCATGTATGTCGGATGCATCCAACTTGTTACATATGTATGCTATCCAAGGACTGTGTAAAGACTTAGTCATCATGTCTGCAAGTTGATCTTTTAGAACCCACAAATGAGGTCTTGATGATGCCCGGGAGAATCTTCTCTCTAATGAAATGACAATCAACCCCTATGTGTTTAGTCCTTTCCTTTCGTGGAAGATTGGATTTGACGAGAGGTACAAAGCTGATTGGTTGTCAGAAGCAAGTTCCGTAGGACCTATCTCACAGAACTTCAACTCTTGAAGCGAATTTCTTAACCATAAAAGTTCACAAGTTGCATTAACCATGGCACGATGCTCGGCTCTTGTGCTTGACCTTGCAACAATCATTTGCTTCGTGCTTTTCCACGAGATCTAGTCCCTTCCAATGAGTAAATAGTAGTCTGAAGTGGACCTTCTATCACTAGCATCTTCTGCCCAATCTACACTAGAATATCCAATAATATTGGCATGGCCCTTATCCATATAAACAAGCCCTCTGTCCGATGATCCTCTGATGTATCTCAGGAGCCAAATAACTACATTTCAATGACTATCACATAGTGAATCGAGAAATTGAATGGAAAGGCAATGTCTGTTCTGGCCATATTCGGATAAATTAACATCCTAGCTAATATTCTAAATTGGCTTATTCAAAGGTGAACATTTAAAGAATACAGTGTGATCCGCCTCATAGTGAACCATGCCAAATTGTCGGTAACTTTTATAAACTTCCCAACCAAGCTCAAGGTGACTGTTTCAAGCCATACAAATACAAGAACGTTTGTATCCTACAAACGAGACCTGACTCCCCCTGAGCAACAACCCTATGCTGTTGCTCCATATAGATCTCCTCCTCTATATCGCCCTGTAGAAAAGCATTCTTAATATCAAATTGGTATAAAGGCCAATGTCAGATGGAGGCCATAGATAAAACAAACAAACAAACAAACAAACAAAAGCTATTTTAGCAACCTGGGAAAAGGTATCACCATAATCCAAGCCATAGATATGAGTATACCTTTTGCCACCATCTGAGCCATAGATATGGCATATTAATTACTACCACTTTTGTGCCCAACATTTAGTGCCACAGAGCATGTTTTCATGCCGTTCATGAAACAACACCTGACCAGACAAAACACCTGACTAGATATTTAACCAAAAAATTTCAAATTTTGAATTATTAAAGCACTGCCGTATCTGAAAGCACATATAACTTTAAGCATTTGAAGATTTGGAGCATAATTAAGGTCTTAAGTAGGAAATCTGTGCTATGGCCTGTGCCAAACCAACTTGATAATTGGAATTGGTTGTTGAACACCTTTCCCAAGCCATTGTAGACTTATAATTTCTATCAAGGTCATAAGGTCTAAAACTGCATCACTAATGATCTTGCCTTCACATTGTCAATTTAGTTAATTAGAGTCAAATGTTTTGCAGGCATTTGCTCAGTTGCTACGAGCTCCTCACGATGATGCAGATTTAATAATGAAAGAGAGATTTCCTGTGCCACGCCTGGTTGTTTGTGATCAGCATGGCTCCCAGGTTACCCTCTTTTCCTGCTTGCCACTAAACTTGTGGTATCATAATGTGCATATTGTAACAGAGTTGGCTTGCTTTCTATTGGTCTGTTTATGCATTGCTACTAATCACTTACCAATCTGTTTAGAGGAAATGGTATTGGTATATACTTACCTCTAGGTGTGACTATGAAGGGTTTATACCTCAGTTACTAAAAGCAAACGAGAAAAAGCTGGTGTTCATGATAATTTTTCCCGAATGCCTGCAGAATGCATAAGAATTTATGGGTGTGGAAAATATTTGATGCCTTGGTTTCCTGTAGTCCATGTGCATCTGGCTAGTGGTTTCCTTTAGATCCAATGTGTGAAAGAAAAGAAATATAAGGGCCTAACCGGTTGCCGGATTTGAGAAAATGTTTTCTGTTTTGAGTTTTAAATACAAAAATATTATCTTATTTTCTTTTTTTTCTGTTTAAAAAATTTGTAAGCATAGAAGATAGTTTTTTTTTTTTTTTTTTTAATTTACTGTTTTCTGTACAAATATTTGCATTCAGAAAATAAGGTGATATATTTTACAATTAAAAGTGAACACATTTTCTCAAACTAAACTGCCTTAAATTCACTCGTCATTGAAAACCCTCCATTTACAAATTGTTTATAATGATAAAATTATTTTAATGATTTTGTTCAATTGTGAACTTGGACAGGAATAGCTGTAATTTAATCGATGTAGTTCGTTTACTTTGAACCGGCTTGTTACATATTAATTTTTATTTTTATTTTTTTTTGCTTGGGGTGACTTTGTCCATTTATTTTTCTGTAATTTAAGATGTTTGGCATTCATGTACATCGCGCAGGCTCGATTTCTACTAGCAAAGTTAAATCCTTCTGCAACATATACCACCGAGGCTTCACTTCCTGGAGGGGATATTATCTTTACGGATGATGTTAGCTTTGAAGTCTTCCTGGATCATTTACAGAGATTAGTAGTTCAATAGAATTATAGTGTGACCTGTGACTTTTATGTAAAATTTTCCTTGGCTTGCTGTTTGTACATTAACTTCCTCTCATTATGCTATTACTATTATTATTTCCAATTTTGTGCAAAATCATGTAATTATTTGATCAACGACATGATTATTACATCTATTTTTCACTGTAGCTAGTTCCTCAGATTTACAAAATTTCACTGGTATCCAGGGCCTGCCTAATGCATGTGCCTAAAGCAAACTTCACAACGAGATCTTTTTATAACTAATTAAAATCATTTATTGAAATTATTATAATTTAATTTGAAGATTATCCTTCTATCTCTGTGAAATGTAAAATTACTTATCAAGTTAGTATTTTAGTGCCCAGTATTTTGGTGGTTAGCGATGGAAATAAGTCAAGTGATTCACAATTGTTCTCTCAATTTAGTGCTTAAAGTTTTTGTTCTCTGATTTCTAATTAAGGAAGGATATCTCTCATTTGCTAAGTAAGGCCCAATAACTAATCAGATGCAGCAGCTACTCGCAGACCCTCTCTCTTAATAAACCCTAATTGACTGTTCCTTGTGAAACACTCTTTCTCGCTCTTCTTCTTCTTCTTCTTCACGTGAGGAGGAGTTTCAGCAGTGTTTTTTTTTTTTGCCATGGATGTGACTCAGTTACAGATGCAGTTGCGCGACCATCAAAATGCTATGATTAAACAGGTTCTTATCTGACCCTTCAATTCCGTGTTTCACATATTATCCATGGTGCTCTTCAATTATTCACGATGATAATCCATTGATGCTTTTCGTTTTTCTTTAATACTTATTGCCCTTGCCTTGGTTCCCATTTTTGAAGAAAGCCTTTATCGTCGATGATTGCTACATATTTTCAGTTACGTGATATTTTGGTTTGGTTGGTAGGGATTGATGAATCCTGAGTTCGTTGAACGTGTTAAAGATCTAGATTCAACTATGGAATTGGATAAGACCATTGGTATGTGTCGGGAATGCCTTATTATTATTTGTATATTGTAACATTGTTTTGTTTGTCTAACAGATTTTGTGCTGCTAGAGCTAAAAATCTCTGGCTCTGCCTACAAGATTATAGTGAAGCTCAAGACCTGGAAAAGTGAGTTCCCTCTGCTCTAATGAGATTCTGCTCCTTTCCCAGCACTTCTCAAATATATTTGACGAATCACTAAGGGAAAAAAAATGTGGGTGCAGGTGTTTTGAATGTTTCCAGCAACTGCTAGATGAATACGCTCTACTAAAGGAAAATCTTGAACGCCTAATTACGGTATATCTAACAATGCTTATGGTATCTCTTGGATTAAACTTTAACGTTAAGAGATGCATTTTTTTCTATTTTTTGCTTCTTGATAGACAACCTGCATTTTGAATCCTAATTTATAGTAACATGTTTATATATTGCAGCATATGGGGTTTTTATTCCCACACTGGAGTAGGAGGCCAGCAGCTGATTTTTCTTTCATCAACTGCAGCTGCAGCGAGAAATTCCACGTTTTGCATCATTTCGCGATTCGACTCGTGCGATACCCACGATACTAACTACCATGGTTGATAGGTTTTAATGGTCTAGATCAATTGTTATTCTATTTTTAAAATTAATGATTTGAAAAACAAACATTGTATGTGAGAACATGTTTTATTCTGAACTTCCACTGTCACCGTTGAAGAAGGTATCAACGTTGCTGTCATTATCGTCAAAGAAGGTATCTCCGTCGCATTTCTCGTCGATCTTTACCATTAGCACTGATTAATCCACCAATTTATTTGAAATTAATAATTTAAAAAACAATTAGTAATTACCTCCCTGCACATTAAACCTCTGTCACCCACAAATCAAACCACCATCGGTTTGCTGCAGAAAGTTCAAAAAAATTCGAGTATATGTATTCCACCGTCCAGAATCGACAGTCATTGGAATATTTGAAATGGAATTTCTACCATTGAAATTATTAATTAAAAAATAAAGGCCGATTTGTTAATTAATAATTATGCTAATTATTAATAGATCAGAGCGGCCCTCCTCCGGCTCTACGTACCAATAAGACATGCTACTAGTATCTTCTACTAATATAAAAGGGTTAAGAGGAGGAGTTGACTTTTAGCTGCAATATAACTCTCTTTGAGGACCCTTGAATCTACCTTTCACAATTTCAAGAGACATGGTACCTTAGTCTAAGTAAGATGTAGCTTAATTAATCGCAAACACAGTGTGGAAAATAAATTTGATTGGATATTTTCCCTTTAGTTCTTATAGATGTAATGCTCAACACCAAAGTAGAACTGGAGGTAGATAGGAAGTAGGATATGGCATTTCTTGTCGGGTAAGCTAATTAATCCAGAGAAAGAGCTTTGACTGTCAATCTAGTATTTATTTATTTATTTATTTATTTATTTATTTATTTATTTAAGAAAACTAATTACACTTAGTTTGGTTATTCACGTTTCGTCACAATGGCAGCATTTCCATTTTCTATTATATATTTTATTTAAGAAAACTGAATACACTTACACCTTTCGGTCTGAAATATAAGCAAAAAAATTTATATATTTAAACCAAATACATAGACCTTTGTTGCTTATATTTTAGATCGAAAGAAATAGTTTAGTTATTCATGTTGCGTCACGTGTCATTATTTTCATCTTTTATATAAGAAAATAATTTTTTATTGATTTTCTCTTACTATGCTGAGAAATGAGTCTCAAAGTTATAAATATTCATGTTGAGAGCTATTCATGACTTTGCAAGCAAATGTGAAGGTATATGGTGCTCAATGATAAAGGGTTCCGTTATTTGTATACAAAAAGGGACACAAATTTTGGGCACACAGTCCGTACTGTACGAACATACGGTCCGTACATTACGAACACATTATTTTATTTTTATTTTTTTCAAATTTTTTTGTTTTTAGTTTTTTTAGCTGTTTAAAAAAATATTTGTCATTAACCAGATAGTGAACTGCATTAACCAGATAAATGAACTTCGTTAATCAGATAAATAATGAACTTCAGGGTTATCATTCACTAAATAATATGAATCATTAACTAGATAAGTGAACTTCGTTAACCAGATAAATAAATGGTTCACATTATCTAGTGAATGCCAACATTTTATTTATCTGGTTAATACTATTCATTATTTGGTTAATGCCAAATCCTGAAACTTTTTTTATCTGGTTAATTAAGTTCAAATATCTGGTTAATGACAAAAAAAAAATTTAACCAGTTTAAAAAAATCTAAAAAAAAATTGAAAAAAAAATGTTGTCCGTACACGTACAAAAATACGTTGTGTCCACTTTTGTGTTAATTTGTATGTACACAAATCATTTCTTTATAAGGGGGCCCAAAGCTTCCACTAATGTTAGTGAAAATGTGGGACATGTGCTTTAACACTTTGTCCAAGAGTTTTGCTGTTTAGAAACCTTGTTATCTTCAGTAGGAAGTGGACAGGGTGGAAAGATAGGCCTTTAAGCCCTTTGTGGTCACACATGTGAGTTCCACAAACTTCATGACCTTCCTAGTTATAATAATTTAACGGACCTTGCGGCAATCAATGCGGTAAATCTGGGCGTATTGTAATGTATTGGTCTTGAAGAAATAAAAAATATTCATCGCATGGAATGAACCTTTCAAGTTTCAAACATTATTGTTTGTTAGAATCTATTAGAAGTATTTATGTATTTATCTAATTATTTATATTTGAGATAATTGATTCATTACACACACACACAAAGACAGTTGAGTGGTAAAGTACTGCAGGACATTAGGAGCGCGGATTCAGACCCACAACACTCCACTTTCCCCTCCCCATCCCGTGCCCCCGATCATTTGTACTAAAGACATATAAATATATATGGGAGTTGCTAATTTACACCCACTCAAAAATTAGAAGGTATAAATTAGCAACCTATACCTTTTTACTTTGGACAAAAAAAACTAGTTTTTCAAAACCTACTTAAATTTTGGGCTATCAAAGTAATTTTGCAATTCAGCTGTTGGGTTGCTCTTTTCTCTTCTCTTTCTTCCACTTTTCCTCCATTAATTGTTACATTTAAAGAAAAAAATCTGGATAAATTCAGGGCTATCAAAGTGAAGACACATGCGATTTAAAACAGAACTGTAATCTCAACCGTACATTTAGATCCAATGGTTAGCATAAATTTCTCCCACCTCTCACAATAACACACACCTCTCAGTTGGTGGGTGGGTGTGCGCGCGTGCGCGTGCGTGCGTATGCGTGTGTGTGCGCGTGCACGTGGCGGGAATATCATTCGTACGATACTCATCCCATTAAACTTTTTGGGTAATTACTCGTACCATACTCATAGTCATTAAACGAGTAACTACTCTATTTATCATGGATAATTTTTGCGAGTATCTATTAAGCTCATTACCTATTGTAATCTCTAAAGACAAAGATAACTTGTGCACTAGGAAATGAACCCAAGTACACTTAAAACGTGCTTTCTTCTACACTTGAGTTGCTATGATAGCTATGCATGTCTTAATATATGTACCCTATTTAATTAATACATAAAAAATATTTTTAATACATATTTTAATGGTTTAATTACAGTTATAGTCTCTCTAGCTTGGATTATGTGTGATTATTGACCCTCAATACTTTTATGAGGGATTTTGGCCCCTCAATTATTCAAATGTTACAATTAAGTCCATCAAGTACATTGCCATTTATTCAAAACTTTCAAATTCTCATAATTTATTATTGAATTGATTACATTATTTTACTTAAAACTCATGAATTAAAATATCAAATTTAACTCAAACTCATGAAATCCAAAATTCAATATCTTTAAACACTAATTCCGCATTCTACAAATTGTTTCAAATTTTATCAATTTTTTTACTTTTAAATTTTTAAAATTATTTCTCTTTAAGATCTCAAATCAATCATTAAGCTTCAAATAATTTAATAAAAAAAATACGATTCAAGGGTTTAGTGAAAGAAATTAAAAATGACGGTAATAAGACCATATTTACTTAATTTTTCAAATTAAAGAATTAAAAATGCTCAAAAAAACTATTGAGGAACAAAATCGCGCGTAGTTCAATATAAAATGCTTGCTGGCCCGAAGAGCAGTGGCACGAAGTTGCACCCCACTGTCTGATCCTATTTTTCCATTTTATTTGCATCGCTTGGGTGTATGATTATACGATCCTACTATTGTAATGTCACACTTCGTGCGGATCGTGCGTGTTTCATTCGGGTCAAATAGCAGCCCTCTTAATTTTAGAGTCCTGTTAATTGGACACAAAAGGAGACACAAAATGGGACACAAAGTCCATACTCTACGGACATACGGACACAGTACCTTTCTTTTTTCAATTTATTTTTATTTTTATTTTTGATTTTTTTTAGCTGTTTAAAAAAAATATTTGTCATTAACCAAATAATGAACTGCATTTACCGAATAAATAAACTTCGTTAACCAGATAAATAATGAACTTCAGGGTTGGTATTCACCAGATAATATGAACCATTAACCAGATAAGTGAACTTTGTTAACCAGATAAATAAATAGTTCACATTATCTGGTGAATTATTTATCTGGTTAACGAAATTCATTTATCTGATTAATGGTTCATATTATCTGGTGAATGCTAACCCTGGAGTTCATTATTTATTTGGTTAATGCAGTTTATTATCTGGTTAATGACAAATATTTTTTTAAACAGCTAAAAAAAATATAAAAAAATTGAAAAAAAATATTGTCCGTACATGTAAGGATATATGGTCCGTACACGTACGGATATATAATGTGTCGTATTTTATGTCAAAATATGTGTACAAATATCATTTTTATAATTTTAATATACATCAATTTAACAAGTGAATCAATGATTCAATATCTTGATCAACGCACCTGAGTTTTACTCCCCTTACCGGTCCGGTACGGTATTAGAAAATTCAAAAGATTGGACACTCAAACTTAAATACACGCGTCAAGTTAACAATTGACGTGAAATAATGTTTGTAGTCTTCGCACATCACCAAGGATAGTTGTCACTGGGATTAAGATGATACTCTCTTTCTTTCTTTCTTTCTTTTTTTTTTGTTTTTTTTGGTATATCAAGATGATACTCTTTACCTTTCAAAATATAACGAATTTTTCTTCTATCAAAAAAAATATATATATAACGAATTTTTTGAATAATTTATTTGTCCTATTTTATAAGACCTCTTAAAAATTATCTCTTGCATCGATTAAATTTTTTATCACAATATTCTTATTTAATTTATAATTTTTTATCAATAAATAATAAATGAGTTGATTTATCGAGTTAACTCAATTTTGGAAAGATAAATAGTCAATTTTACCTATAATTTCAAGGATAGTTTATGAAAAATAATACAAATTATAGATAAATTTAATGCTTTTAACTAAATTAACCAACATTTTTGGAGGGAGGAGTAGTTTATATGAAGTGTGGTATAATTGATTATGACTAAATGATAAAAGTTATAGGAATATAAAGTGATGTCCATGAACCATATGTAGCATTATTCGATTAGTGATTTTGGGCGTATGAACAATTTGGGATAACACGGAACAAAATAGTTTTCTTCTATTTTTTAATTTTTTTGCAAAATTAAAAA
Source organism: Calophaca sinica (assembly GCA_037113605.1). Taxonomy (NCBI): domain Eukaryota; kingdom Viridiplantae; phylum Streptophyta; class Magnoliopsida; order Fabales; family Fabaceae; genus Calophaca; species Calophaca sinica. The sequence goes on along the minus strand of CM073731.1, from coordinate 137,395,512 downwards.
GTTTTTTCAACTCATTAAATTTATTATATTTTTAAAATATATTAAACATAGAACAGAATTGATATACTGTATTATATCTCACTGTTATTTATTTATCAAATGTATCTCTAATAATGAGAATGAATTATATTATGTTGAAATTTTACATTATTTTATTTTATGAAAAAGAATTTTATGTTTAATTTTGCTTTGTAAATAATGAATAGACGAGACCATATCAAAATTTAGGAATATTCATAGAAAAAATAAAAACAAAGTTCTCACGATATCACGTGAAGTTTATAAAAATAAAAGGTCAATATATATTTAAATTTTCACAAACAATTTAACCCATTTATATATACTCTTAATTCGAGTTAACGTATCAAGCTCAAAATGATTTATTGTTCATTAAAATAAAGATAAATGTTTTTTTTTGGTCAGCTAGATTTGTTAATATTTTGATTTTTGTAATTAGTTTAAGTTAATGGCTTATAAAATGTCAATACTATTTTGTCATATAACAGTGTATTTTTAAATCTATATTTTGTATAACACTTAATTAACTTCGAATTCTTTGTTTTTTTTTTTGTATCAATCATTTTCATTTTATGGATTTTTCTTGTATACTCCTGGATTTTTTGTTTTTTTGGTGAACTATACTCCAGGATTCTTGCATATATATCATTGATGCATGTCATTTTTGTTGACCATATGTGAGCCACTTATTTCTGGCCAAAGGTAGATATGTGATATCTTCAGTGTATAAAAGATTTTTTTTTCTTCCATTTCATCGGCTACAAGTTTAAAAGTAATTAATAAGGATTTTGTATATTGAATTGAGGATTTTATTAAAATTTAATATAATTTAAAAAGTATATATATTAAAAGAAGTATTTAAGAGAAACAAAATCTAAAATTACGAAGTAAATATAATTAAGTAATTTGTGAAGACTCCTAAAATTTTATATTAAAACTTAAAAGAGAAAAAAAAAAACTGTTTAAGATTATGAAAAACATGAAAATTTAATAAGAAATTTAAAATTTTTAAAAACAGAATTTAAAAATGACACGTGTTATTTTTGGTTGTTGATGAAAAGACACGCTTATTCTTTAAGAAAGAATGCATTAAAAATGACATTATTCTCAAAAGAGTCTGCTTTAAAAAATGTTATTAATATTTCAATTATAAACTTGCTTTTAAAGTTTAATATTAAAGAATATATATAATATTTTGTTAGCAAAAAAAAAAGAATATATATAATATTTATATTATTTAAAACCAAGAAATAGTTTAATTGTCTTTTAATAGACTATGATGTGTAAATTTTCCCTGATGTAACAAAAAAAAGACTATGATGTGTAAATGATGATGTATTTTATGTTGATAGGTGTCATATGAGTTGAGGAAGCCAGCCACAAGAATATTTCAGCGGATAGAAAGACTTCTTCGTCATACTTGATTTTGACTAATAGCTATATGGTCATAAAGTGTTTAAATTTAAACTATTAAACATTAATTATAACTTATAAGATGGTGTAAAACAGTTTAAATTCTATATAAATATAAACAATATATTGGCAAGTGTATGGACCAAGTTGATTCTAGTCATGGCTTCCTCTATGCTTCCTTTTCTCCTCTGCTCACTGATTCTGCTACCCATCTGTGTTGTATCCCAAACCAAAACCAACATAGCTATTGGTGATTCTCTTATTGCAGAAACCAGCACCTCCCCATGGTTGGTTTCACCTTCTGGTGACTTTGCCTTTGGTTTTCTCCCACTTTATGACACTGATTTTTTCTTGCTTTCCATTTGGTATGCCAAGATTCCAGACAAGACCATAGTCTGGTTTCCAAACCAAGGCCGTCCTACACCAAAAGGGTCAAAACTTGAGCTCACTGCAAGTGATGGTTTGGTGCTAACTGCTCCAGATGGTGAACAGTTATGGAAGAATGAGGGTCTCAGTGTTAATGTTTCTCATGGTGTGTTGAATGACACTGGCAACTTTGTACTTGAGGATGGTAACTCCAAAAGTGTGTGGGAGACTTTCAAGCATCCTAGTGATACATTATTGCCCTCTCAGGTTCTTGAAAAAGGTGGAAAGCTTTCTTCAAGGCTTAGGGAGACAAATTTCAGCAGAGGAAGGTTTGAGCTCCTTTTTCAAGATGATGGTGATCTTGTGATGTATACTATAAATTTGCCATCTGGGTATGTTAATGATGGATACTACTATAAAAGTGGAACCACAGAAACCAACACAACAAGTGCTGGAACAAAACTGATCTTTGACAGTTCAGGTGACTTGTATGTCTTGGGAGAGAACAAAGAAAAATACATGGTGTCAGAAGAAGAGAGTAACGTGTCTACTGCTCAGTTTTATCTTCGAGCAAGTCTTAATTTTGATGGGGTGTTCACACTCTATAAGCATCCAAAGAGTTCAAATGGGACTTGGACACCAGTGTGGTCTCAACCAGATAATATCTGTACTAGTTATGCTACTAATTCAGGTAGTGGAATTTGTGGATATAACAGCTACTGCACCTTAGGAAGCGATAACAGACCAATCTGTCAGTGTCCAAAAAGGTACTCACTGGTTGATCCTAATGATCCTAATGATAGCTGCAAGCCAGATTTCATACAAGGATGTGCAGAAGATGAACTTAGTGGCAACAAAGATCTCTATGACTTTGAGGTTTTGATTGACACCGACTGGCCTTTTGCAGATTATGTGCTTCAGAAGCCTTTTACTGAAGAAGAATGCAAGCAGTCTTGTATGGAAGATTGCATGTGCTCTGTGGCTATTTTCAGGTTAGGTGACAGTTGCTGGAAGAAGAAGTTGCCACTCTCAAATGGGAAAGTTGATGCCACTCTTAATGGTGCCAAGGCCTTTTTGAAAGTGAGGAAAGATAATATTTCCTCTCTGGTTGCTCCTCCAATCATTGTGAAAAAGAATAATAGGAACACTTTGATTTTGGTTGGTTCTGTGCTTTTGGGAAGCTCAGCTTTTCTCAATCTAGTACTGATTGGAGCTATCTGCTTCAGCACCTCCTTCATTTTTCAGTACAAGAAGAAGCTTAGAAGTGTTAGCCAAAGTGACACTTGTGTTGTTGAAACCAATTTGCGTTGCTTCACTTATGAGGAGCTTGAAAAAGCTACCAACGGGTTTGAGAAAGAGCTGGGAAGGGGAGCTTTTGGTATTGTTTATGAAGGAGTCATCAACATAGGTTCCAAAACTCATGTGGCAGTGAAAAAGTTGAACAGTTTTCTGTTGGAAGAGGTTCACAAGGAATTCAGGAATGAATTGAATGTCATTGGTCTCACACATCACAGGAACTTGGTTCGTTTGCTTGGATTTTGTGAGGGTGGATCTGAAAGGTTGCTGGTTTATGAGTACATGAGCAATGGCACTTTGGCAAGTCTTCTTTTCAATGGGGAGAAACCAAGTTGGAAACTAAGACAACAAATTGCAATAGGGATAGCTAGAGGACTTGTGTATTTACATGAAGAATGCAACACCAGGATTATCCACTGTGACATAAAGCCTCAGAACATACTCCTTGATGATTACTTTAATGCAAGAATTTCTGACTTTGGATTGGCCAAGCTGTTGAACATGAATCAGAGCAAAACCAACACTGCCATAAGGGGAACAAAAGGGTATGTTGCACTTGAATGGTTTAGAAGCATGCCTATCACTGCTCAGGTGGATGTCTATAGTTATGGGGTAGTGCTGCTTGAGATTATTTGCTGCAGAAGAAATGTAGAAGTGGAGCAAGAAGATGAAGAGAAACCAATCCTAACTGATTGGGCTTATGACTGCTACAAAGGAGGTTCTCTAGATGCCTTGGTTGAGGGTGACAAGGAGGCATTGGAGGACAAAGAAAACTTGGAGAAATTGGTAATGATTGCTATTTGGTGTGTTCAAGATGATCCAGGTCTTAGACCCACCATGAGAAACGTGACACTGATGCTTGAAGGTACTGTTGAAGTGCAAGTTCCACCATACCACTCACCAGTTAGTATTCAATATTCTATAAATTAATCAGTTGGTAAGCATGATTGGCAGTTGGTGCTAATTCTTGCTGTGTTTTGTTATGTGAACTGTAAAATTTGCATTTGTGGCTTTATGTTCCTTCAGCATTAGCATTTGGGGTTTAAGATTAGTTTACTTGGTATGAGCAAGCTTCATTACCGGTTGTTTTATTTTGGATACTTGAGTAAGTGCAAATAAAATTAAGTAAACTAGATGCTAACCCACGCATTGCGTATTGTGTGAGTAGAACTTAATATATTGGTATGGATTTAAATAAGTGCATAGAATTTTAGAATAATGTGATTTTTTGTTTCAAGACTGGTTTATAGGTTTCCTTATAAAGGTCCGTTGATTGAAGATGACATTCACCAATCTAAACCATCTGGTTAGCATAGTTTGGTAAGGACAAAACATTAAACTTTGAATAGAAACCGTGCCTCGTCATTTTTTGGAATATATTATTTATTTACTAAACTCAAAACAGGAAGAACCAACTGATTGGTAAATTCAGAAAAAAAGGGAATTTCATAAATCAATCTGTTACGGGTTCTGCAAATGAAAATACAATTTATGGGCATTTACTCTTATTTGAATGATATGTAATTCAACTATGAAATAAAAGCTCAATCATATCTGTAACAAATCCTAATCACACTTCTTTGATGAAAGTATATCTTAGCCATGTGTCCACACATCATCATCATGATCATGATCATTTCTATCACTAAGATATTCAGATTACCAATCAAGGAATGAGATAAAACCAAAAAGGGATGCCCAATGCACACCAAGTGGGGTCTGGAGAGGGTAGATGTACGCAGCCTTACCTCTGTGAACGAAGAAACTGTTTCCAAGATTTGAACCCGTGATCTCCAGTTCACAAAGCAGCAACCTTACCATTACGCCAAGGCTACAAATGCACAGAAGATTCAACATTTAACAATCAAGGAAAAATGCATAAAATAAATTCAGATAACCACATCCAATATCCACTATGAGTGGCAATGCAGGGTCTGCAAAGGCATGGTTCCAGTGAGTCTGGTACTTGTGCAGGAACCTATCAAGAAAAAGAATTACATTAGAGGAGGAAAGCAAAAGACTCCTTCATAAATAATGTACACCAAATGCACGATATCCATGTAAAACCTTGTTTACTCTGTTGTGTAGTTATCAAACTATATCTATTGTGTGTAGGTGGAAAAAAACAAATATCATGCAGAGACCAAAAGAAATATTTTAACCGCATGTTATATATAATGAATATGAATAATAGTATCTTAAAGGCTAAAACAAATGAAAGGGAGAAATTGAATTAGTATTGTAACTAACGGAACACAGGGAGAAAGAAGAGCTGGGAGGTTTGACATGTTCCCTGATCCGACGGTAAGATCTTCACAACAGTTTTGGACCACAACAGTATCTGGACGACGGGGGGAGAGAGGGAGAGAGAGAGATTTGAAAGGGATGAAATAAATTTCAGAAGTTTGAAGGAGTGAATCCGACGCTTGAATTCATCTTAACTTGTGAGGACATAACTGCTACTGGTGCTCCAGCCACATTACTAATTTTCAACAATGAAAAGGGTTTTCGCCCAAAATCATTGAATCTATCTGCAGTGTTGGACAGTCCACAAAGAAAGGCAACAGGAGCAGCGATTACATAGGCGAGAAAGGTGCGTTACCTCATATAGTTTGAATCAATTCAATGTTTTGTAATTTGTTCCTTTCAAGAGAATATTTTTAGGAGTGGCGCTAACCACACCCCCCTAGTTTGCTAACCACACCTCCTGACACATGATAATAATTCAAAATACCAAAAATACCCTTCCTACGAAAATGCCTCATTCTCAGATTTCAGAACCTTTTTTTTGACGAGATACGATTTCAGAACATGCGCGTCGTTTCTGGATCGTTTCTGCGTCATTTTGGAGTTTTAAAACAGAAAAATTGTTTTTAAACATAGCATAAATAACAATCTTGTGGATAGGGGTGGCAAAACGGGCTTGATCCATTAGACGCATAAAATGGGTCGAGTTGGGTTAGGATTTATCAACCCACTAGCCCAACTCATCTAGCCCGCCAACCCTATGGGCCACGAGCGGGCCGGGTTGGGCCAACCCATCGAGTCAGTATATATATAATTGTTTATTTGTTTCCTATTTTAAACAATTTTTTCTTTCTTTTTTTATATTTTCGGTCAGGCTAGCCAGCTAACCCGCTATTGTGGCCCGTTTTGGGCGGACTCTTGAGGGCCGGCCCGACAGGTTGGCCTGTTTTGGCCTAAATTTTAGATTTTTATTTATTTTTTATTATTTTTATTTTTTGATGGGCTAGCCTATAGTCCGCTCAACCCGTCATAGATCGGGCTGGGCTCAACATCTCAACCCATAATCCCTCGGTGGGCCGGGCTGGGCTAGCCCGTTTTTATGCGGGCTCATGACGGGCTAGGCCAGTTTGGGCCCGACTGGCCCATTTTGTTGCGACAATTCCTAAAATCTTGAGTTTTGAGTGATGATCAAACCTTTGACAAAGAGTGAAATGTTTTCTAATCATTGTTATCTAATGTCTATATTTGAGCTTTATGATATAAGACAGGACCAAGATACATTATGCAAGAAGAAAGTTAAAGGCAGTCAGACAAAAATTTGAGTATCAAGAAAGTTCACTAATCTGTCTTGAGAAAGTTCTTTCAACACAAGAAAAAGATCAAAGACACCTTCCTTGTCGTTGCTACTTCAAGGAAAGATAAATTAGAAAATCCTGACTCATAATTGAATGTACAAAAGCATCGAATCAAAGTGCTATTGTACAGCCATTAAGTGAAGACACTATTAAGATTCAGTACGAGGAAGATCAAAGGCTGATTGCCTCTGAGTTATGCTTGAGAAGGTTCGCAATGAAAGAAACAAAATCCACCCGTTGAAGACTGACATGACTAGCCTGCAGGACTGCAACAGAGTTTACTCTACTGACACTAGGACAAGGCTACAAGTCAGAAGCTACGTGGAGCCTTTTCCAATGGATATAATGAAGGGAAGCCTATAAATACCAGTTGAAATGCTTCATTCATGGTTAGAGAACTTACTGGAAAACACTGAAAGCAAATCCTAGCCAGTCTTAAACTTTCTCTCATCTGCACTCAGATTCAGCGCTAAATCTTTTTGGGATACAACTTACCGAGTGTCCTAGTAGCTTACACTTCATCTTATGTAAACTTAGAATATTCAAAGCTATTCTTTTCCCACAAACATTTTATTGTATTTGTAATCTTGTTTCTCTCTTCTACTAAGCTACCAAGGTGGTGAGTGTTGGTAAGAAGGTTTAGTAAGTGGAACTTTCTAAACTTGTTGAAGTTTCTAAAGTTGAGACAGTTGATAGGGCTGTAGAGCAAACTATCTTGTAAGCTTTTGGGTCTTGGAGGGACTTGAAAAGCAGTGTAACTATTTGAGAAAATAGTGGAAATACTCACTGGAAGTGAGGAGTGAAAGTAGCCTAAGTTGGGTGAACCACTATAACTCTTGTGTGTAAACTTTCTATCTCTTATCTCATTTATATTTCTGCACTGCTCGCATTAGAAAGTTTAGATCATTTAAAAATTCAATATTAACAAGTTCATCGTAGCACACATCTCTTATTAATAATTTCTATTGAATTTAAATATTGAAACATATATTCAAGCTTCCATCTACATTCACAAAAGATCATTTTATCAACTGCCCATTCATTAGAAAGTTTGGTCATTACTAATTCATTAACCATTTGTACTCCAAGAAACTTATTGAGAGATAGTTAGCTTGTTTCAGGAAGTTAAATTTTAAACAGTCACAGTTCAACCCCCCTTCTCTGTGACATCAAAACACTTCAATTGGCATCAGAGCTCTACCTTTAAGGGTTGAGCACACTTCACAGTGTAGGAGGAAAGATCCTGGAAGAAGTGATGAGTCATACAAATTCAGTTGCATTTCTTCCTGAAGGAGCTTCATCAAACAGGCCCCCTGGCTTCAATGGCGAATACTACTACTGGAAAGATCAACTGAGAATGTTCCTTGAATCCCAAGATACTGACATACGGGATATTGTTCAAAATGGACCATATGTGCCTACAACTACATATGATGATGGATCAATAGTACCCAAGCATAAGGCAGCATGGACAACAGAGGATAAAAAGATGGTACTACTAAACTCTAAAGCAAAATATTTTCTATCATGTGCACTTGGCAGGTCTGAATACGACAAGATAGTTGGAAAAGACACTGCAAAGGAAATATGGGACACATTGCAAACAACACATGAAGAAACAGATCAAGTGAAGGAGGCTAAAATAAACATATTGGTCCAACAATATGAAATGTTCAAAATGAATGAAGATGAGTCCATAGATGAAATGTTTAGTAGGTTTACCACAATTGAGAATGGAATGAAGTCTCTGGGAAAAACTTACTCAAATCAGGACAAAGTAAGAAAGTTGCTTAGGAGCTTACCAAAAGTTTGGAGACCTAAAGTAACAGCCATTCAGGAAGCAAAAGATCTTGCCACTCTGAGGATTGAAGAACTTTTAGGCTCACTAAAAGTCCATGAGCAAGAAATAATGGAGGAACTTCACCCAAAGAAATCAAAAAGTATAGCACTCAAAACTTCCCAAAAGGCAACACAAAGTCCGTCTCAAAAATCCAAAGCTACAGCACTGAAGGCAGCATAAGAATCTGGAGATGAATATCAAGATTCAGAAGAGGAACTTTCTGACCGAGAAGATGAACTTGCTCTTATATAAAAAAAAATTCAAAAAATGCTGAGCAGAAGAAGAGACAATAGAAGGCTTCCACCATCCAAAACAAACTTCCCAAGAGGAGAAAGTATCAAGTCACCCATTGTTTGCTACGAGTGTAACAAGCTAGGACATATAAAGCAAGACTGCCCGAACTTAAATAAAAGGAACCTCAAGAAACAACCCCAGAAGAAAAAGGCATTGATGGCTATGTGGGATGATTCAGATGAGTCATCGTCTGAACTGGAAGAAGAATCAGCTATCTTATGTCTTATGGCAGATTCTGACCAAGAGAAAGTAAGTGACACTGAACCCTTTGAATGTAGTTCATGTTCAAAATGTCTAAAATGGGAAAGCATGTTTGACAATCTTTTAAATGACTCAAATATCTTATCTCAAAAATGCATGTTGTTCAAAAATCAATTATGTGAATCCAAAAATGAAAATGAAGAACTGAGGAAGCAAAATGAATATCTTGTAGCCTCAGTCAAAACCTTGCAAAACTCACACTTTAAACTTTCTGAACAACATAAGCTGCTAAATGAGAAAGTTGCTGAAAAGCCAAACCTTCTCATGGAAAATCTTGAAAAGGAAAACGAGTCTTTAAAAGAAAAGATCAAAGTGCTGACAACTGATCTAGATAGTTTTGTGTAAATTCAAAAAGCGTTTGAAAAACCCGAAAGATCTTACAGAAAATTCTTACATCAAAATGGTTCTGAGCACAAAGAAAGACAGGATCATAAACATCATAATTATACTTATAGATATTCTTATCATGGCAAAAAGCAAAGTGTACAATGTTCATATTATAAAAAATTTGGCCATCATATCTCAAATTGCTTCAAAAGAGAAATGGTTAACTATAGAAGGTTTACTAACCCTCAAGGACCCAAAGATCTATGGGTACCTAAGTCTCTTTTAATGACAAATGCAGGAGTGCCTCTTAGCATCCAAGAAAAGGCTATGGCTGTTAGACAATGGATGTTCAAGGCACATGATAAAAGGTATAGGTACAATAGGTAAACAAAATTCTGCTTCTATTAAGAAAGTTTAATATGTTGAAGGATTGAAATATAACTTGATCATCATTAGTCAACTTTGTGAAAATGGACACAATGTCATTTTTAAAAACAAATTATGTTTGATTACTGAAGAATCTTTTGGAAAAGTCTTGTTTACAGGATTCAGAAGTAAAAATCTATATTATTTGGATCTAGATGAGTTACCAAGTGAAACCTGCTTTGTATCAGCAAATGATGATAAATGGATCTGGCATAGGAAAGTTGGTCACACTAGTATGAAAACCATTTCCAAACTCTCTAAACTTGAACTTGTAAGAGGTCTACCTAAAATAAAATTTGAGAAAGATAAAGTTTTTGAAGCCTGTACTCAAGGGAAACAAGTCAAATCCAGCTTCCACTCTACAAATCTGATTTCCACTCATAAACCTTTGGAATTGTTGCACATGAATTTGTTTGGACCTATTAAAACTGCAAGTTTAAGTGGAAAAAGATATGGTTTTGTAATTGTTGATGATTACTCAAGATACACTTGCGTGTTATTTTTGAAAAACAAAGATGATTCATTTCAAGCTTTCAAAGTCTTCTTCAAGAAAGTTCAGAATGAACAAAATTCTAAAGTGATTACTGTAAGAAGTGATCATGGAGGAGAGTTTGAAAACTGTTTTTTCCAAACCTTCTTTGACAAACATGGAGTGTCACATAATTTCTCCTGCCCAAGAACTCCACAACAAAATGGAGTTGTTGAAAGGAAGAATAGAACCTTGCAGGAAATGGCAAGAACCATGTTAAATGATTCAAACATTGAGAAATATTTTTGGGCTGAGGCCATAAACACTGCCTGCTACATTCTGAATAGAGTCACCATTCGAAAAGGCTTGAACAAAACTCCCTATGTACTTTGGAAAAACAAAAAGCTAGATATCTCTTATTTTCACATCTTTGGTTGTAATTGTTATGTGTTGAATAACAAGGACAACCTTAGCAAATTTGATTCAAAGTCTGACAAAGGCATTTTTCTTGGTTACTCTACGTCATCTAAAGCATGTAGGGTTTATAATTTGGGAACCAAAATAGTTGAAGAAAGTATGCATATGATTTTTGATGAAATTGATAACTTTGTTAATAAAAGAAAGGATGATGAGTCAGAGGAAGAGGTAGTTAGCTCCGAAAAGTTCAATAATAAGGAAGATCAAGACAAGTCAACTCCTGAACCTGGAACTTCCTCAAAGCAATCAAATGATAATGAGAACTCTCAGAATCAAGACATGCCTCGAAGTTGGAAGATGGTGGTTCATCATCCTCAAGATCAAATCATTGGAGATACTTGAACCCGGTCGTAACTGAATGTCTTTCAGGAAAGAATCATCAAGTATGGCCTTCATATCTGAAATTGAGCCTAAAAACGTCAATGATGCTCTTCAAGATGATTCATAGATAGAAGCCATGGAAGAGGAACTTACTCAATTTAAGAAAAATGAAGTATGGAAACTGGTTCCAGCACCTGCTTATCAATCAGTGATTGGAACAAAATGGGTCTTCAGAAACAAGCTAGATGAAAATGGCAAAGTCACAAGGAATAAAGCCAGACTTGTTGCACAAGGATACAATCAAGAGGAAGGTATAGACTATGATGAGACTTGTGCTCCTGTTGCTCGTTTGGAAGCAATTAGAATTCTTCTTGCCTATGCTGCTCACAAGAATGTTAAACTTTTTCAAATGGATGTTAAAAGTGCCTTTTTAAATGGATATTTAAATGAGGAAGTTTATGTACATCAACCTCCTGGATTTATTGACCAACAAAAACCTAATCATGTTTTTAAGCTTTCTAAAGCTTTATACAGATTGAAACAAGCTCCAAGAGCTTGGTATGAAAGGTTGAGTAACTTCCTAATCAAAAATGGTTTTTCAAGAGGCAAGATTGATGTAACATTTTTCAGGAAAAATCCATGAAAATGATCTTTTCTTAGTTCAAATCTATGTAGATGACATTATCTTTGGAGCAACAAATGAAAACTTGTGCAAAGAATTTAGTAGACTTATGAAAAGTGGGTTTGAGATGAGCATGAAGGGTGAGTTAAGATTTTTTCTTGGCTTACAAATTAGACAACTTGAGGAAGGTGTATTTATTTTTCAAGAAAAATATGTTAAAGATCTTCTCAAAAAATATAAAATGAATGAAGCCAAACAAATGGCTACCCCTATGCATCCATCCTCAAGTATTGATAAAGATGAGGAAGGTAAATCTGTATCTGAGAAAGAATATAGAGGCATGATTGGTTCATTGTTATATCTAACTGCCAGCAGGCCAGATATAGTGTTTGCTGTAGGTTTATGTGCCAGATTTCAAACCTCCCCAAAAGAATCACATTTAATAGCCGTGAAAAGAATCTTCAGATATCTTGTGGGCACAACTGATCTGGGAATTTGGTATAAAAAGAAAACTCACTTCGAGCTAGTTGGATATTGTGATGCTGACTTTGCGGGTGATAAAGTTGAGAGGAAGAGTACAAGTGAATCTTGCCAACTCTTGGGAGAATCTTTAGTATCTTGGTCATGCAAGAAGCAAGGAACCATTGCACTCTCTACAGCCGAAGCCGAGTACATCTCAGCTTCAGCATGTTGCTCTCAACTCCTTTGGATTAGAAATCAACTTGAGGATTATTCTATAAGGTATCCTTGCATCTCAATCTATTGTGATAACACAAGTGCTATTAATCTTACAAAAAATCATATTCAACATTTTAGAGCTAAACACATTGATATCAAACATCATTTTATTAGGGATCATGTTCAGAAAAAGGAAGTTGAAATGATTTTCGTGGATACCAAAAATCAACTAGCTGTATATTTACAAAACCTCTTGCTGAAGAAATTTTCACTTTCATCAAGAGCAAATTGCATATTATTAAATCTCCATAATTGAAAAATATATATTGTTGCAGTATAAAACCTTCTTTGAAATGTACTTGTTCGGAATCCCTCTTGAACTCTCATCAACTACAGATATAAGGTAGTTGAGGAAAGTGAAATAATATGAAATATCTCTCATTCAAAATTATTTGAATTTGGGCGCCACATCAGTTATGTGACGTGTGTCAGAAATGGCATTGATTTCCTTCTCTTTCCCTATAACCATTATCACCCAACGGTTACTCCCACCACCGCCTCACCATTTATTTAAGTGGACTCGGTCCACTCAAACCTTCTCTTTCTGAATTTTTCAACATGGTTCGTCTCAAGAAAGCCACTTACACCTTATCATCACAGGAGAAACCTCCTCACCTCATCCCTGGTTATCCTCCTGATCAAGCCCAAGCTTCACTAGTAACTTCCAAGTAACCCAAGAAACCTAGAACATTCTCCACACCTCGTAGGTCCTCTCGCATCTCTTCTATTTCTCCATCCACTAAGATTTCTGCACCTTCTACAGAGCAGACAATCATAGTTATTCGAGAAGAGGAAGTTGTACCTGAATCCGTTGAACCTAAATCTATGAAGAAAGAAAAGAAAAAGAAGAAGAGGCATTTGGAAAACGTTGCAGATAAATGGGTTAACAAATCTGTTCTTTCTGGAAGGATCTATCTACTGTTTGAACTTCAAACAAAAGGATGGAATTTCTTTCCCTACACCGAAGCACAAAAATGGTCGGATCTTCTTCAAATCACTAAAAGCTCTTGTCCTTCCATGGTCAAGGTTTTCTACTCTATACTCAAACCTTCACTGTACCAAGGACATAACCAAAATCACAAGCTTTGTTTGAGGCAAACGTATGGAACTCACTCCTGAAAATGTTGGAAAAGTCTTGGAAATTCCTCACAATGGAAACAGAGTATATGACGATGATTGGTTAGACGTCCTCCACCTTTCAGAAGAACGTGTCAAATAAAGCGTTCTCACAGATCCCACCACTGACATCAGCCATCAAAATCTAGTTGGATTGGCCAAGGTCTTTCACAGCATGAACATTCATCACCTTGCGGCCAGAGGAGGAAGTTCTCGCAAGGTTTCAAATGTTGATCTCATTATTATCTACCATCTCATCACCAACATTCCCCTCTGTCTTCCTTACATTATACTTCGTTACATGCTTCAAGTGGCGGCTTCGTCCAGAGTTACCATTGCCTTGCCCTATGGTATGTTTTTGTCCAAGATTTTCAAATTTCATGGAATAGAAATTGAGGAAGAATAAGCTTCTTATGAGAGACCATCATTCTACTCAAAGAATCTCAGACAAATGGGCCTCACTGATCTGCCTCTTGAAGTGACTCAAAGTGTTGGTCCACAAGAAACTGCTCCAACTTCTGCAAGGCTTACGAAAACTGAGGTTCCCAAAAGAAAAAAGAAGTCAGTATCAAAAAGGGTTGTTCGAAAAATCTCTCTTGAAGAGGAAAAACTAACTGAGGAAATCCAACTTCCATCATCACCAATACTCTCTCCTCTTAAGATTGAAGGAAAGAAAGAAGAGACAGTTCAAGAAGGTACTGTTGCAAAGGAAGTTGATGTTACTGAAGAAGAGGAGGTTAATAAGGAAGTTCACCCTATAGCAGAATCCATTCCAGCAGCTGAAGTTCTAACACAAGAACTTTTTGATGTACCACATATTCCAGTTGGTGCCAAGCGCAAACGCACCAAAGAAGAAAAGGAAGCACGAAAACACAGGAAAATGGTAAGACTTGCTCGACAACAAAAGGCTCCTGTCATTGAGCTACCTCATCCTTCTCCACCAATTCAGCCCCAACCTCAACCTGAACATGCAGAAGTTACTAAAGAGAGAGTTCCTGAACTCTCTCAAGAAGAGATGCAGAGTGCAATTCCTGGTGCTGAAACTCAGGGGGAGCAATCTCCTTCTGTGAAAGACATCTCTGATGATCCTCCGAGTTTCCAAATTACTCAAGAGGCCAGCACCCTTGCAAAGGTATCTGCCCCCGTTTTCATTCCTGGCATTTTTCAATCACCCACCAAAACTGGCAACACATTCAACTTTGAAGATATGGCAAAATTCCTATATCCTTCTCCACCAGTTTTTGATACTTCACTTAAACAAGCCTGGTCTGCTTCATTTTTTCCTGACCCCACATTAGAAATGCTTCGCTTTGACCAATCTCTAATCAAACCTCCTTCATCCTCCATGCCACCTCCATAAGCTACTGAGACTGCGGCACCTGATGCCAAGGAATTATCTCTTGTGGATCGCATCAGCAGGTTAGAGAAACACATGGAAAAAAATCAAGGGACAACCAAAAACACATCATTGAATCTCAGCATGTGATTTAGCAGGAGGTTCGTAACTATGCTGCTAGGTCTGAAATGTATCAAACCTTTCTCATTCAGTATGTGGTACCTCACCTTGTCCTCACACTTCAACTTCCTGCTCTTGCTCCACCACAAGTCTTTCCAGATGTGCCTGCTCCTGCTCCATCATCTTCCTCTGGAGACTCTTCTCCCTCTAAGTAACTGTTGTGTATCTCTGATGCCCCCCTTCCTTTTGATAATGACAAAAGGGGGAGTTATTAGACTATTTTATTAGACTATTAGACTATTAAGTATTTTCTAATATATGTTTATTAGATGTACTAGGCAATGCTTAAAGTATGTTTTGTTTGGCCAATCGATCCTATGATCTGTTTTGTTGTTGGCCATCAAACTTGTAAACTAGTACAATTTTTTTTCAGTACCTGAACAATATGTAAAGTTCATATGAGCTATATGCTCTTTTTGTTGAATGAAAACCATTTCAGGTTCTGAAAACTTGCTTGCACCATTATCAAACTCTCTCTAGCAAATTTTTAAATGTTGAATATTTGTATGCATAGATTCAGGGGGATCACAAATATTTCCAACAATCTTTATATTAAGTTTGGTTAAACATTAGAAAACTTAACACTTTCTCAAAAGTTTGTCATCATAAAAAAAGGGGAGATTGTTGTGATAATTCCTAAAATCTTGAGTTTTGAGTGATGATCAAACCTTTGACAAAGAGTGAAATGTTTTCTAATCATTGTTATCTAATGTCTCTATTTGAGCTTTACGATATAAGACAGGACCAAGAGACATTATGCAAGAAGAAAGTTAAAGACAATCAGACAAAAATTTGAGTATCAAGAAAGTTCATTAATCTGTCTTGAGAAAGTTCTTTCAACACAAGAAAAGGATCAAAGACACCTTCCTTGTCTTTGCTACTTCAAGGAAAGATAAATTAGAAAATCCCCACTCATAATTGAATGTACAAAAGCATCGAATCAAAGTGCTATTGTACAGCCATCAAGTGAAGACACTATTAAGATTCAGTACGAGGAAGATCAAAGGCCGATTGCCTCTGAGTTATGCTTGAGAAGGTTCGCAATGAAAGAAACAAAATCCACCCGTTGAAGACTGACATGACTAGTCTGCAGGACTGCAACAGAGTTGACTCTACTGACACTAGGACAAGGCTACAAGTCAGAAGCTATGTGGAGCCTTTTCCAACGGATATAATGAAGGGAAGCCTATAAATACCAGTTGAAATGCTTCATTCATGGTTAGAGAACTTACTGGAAAACACTGAAAGCAAATCCTAGCCAGTCTTAAACTTTCTCTCATCTGCATTGATTAGTAGCTAAATCTTTTTGGGATACAACTTACTGAGTGTCCTAGTAGCTTACACTTCATCTTATGTAAACTTAGAATATTCAAAGCTATTCTTTTCCCATAAACATTTTATTGTATTTGTAATCTTGTTTCTCTCTTCTACCAAGCTACCAAGGTGGTGAGTGTTGGTAAGAAGGATTAGCAAGTGGAACTTTCTAAACTTGTTGAAGTTTCTAAAGTTGAGACAGTTGATAGGGCTGTAAAACAAACTATCTTGTAAGCTTTTGGGTCTTGGAGGGACTTGAAAAGCAGTGCAACTATTTGAGAAAATAGTGGAAATACTCACTGGAAGTGAGGAGTGGAAGTAGCCTAAGTTGGATGAATCACTATAACTCTGGTGTGTAAACTTTCTATCTCTTATCTTGTTTATATTTCTGTACTGCTCGCATTAGAAAGTTTAGATCATTTAAAAATTCAATATTAACAAGTTTATCGTAGCACACATCTCTTATTAAGAATTTCTATTGAACTTAAATATTGAAACATATATTCAAGCTTCCATCTACATTCACAAAAGATCATTTTATCAGCTGTCCATTCATTAGAAAGTTTGGTCATTACTGATTCATTAACCCTTTGTACTCCAAGAAACTTCTTGAGAGATAGTTAGCTTGTTTCAAGAAGTTAAATTTTAAACAGTCACAATTCAACCCTCCTTCTTTGTGACATCAAAACACTTCACATTTTGCCATCCCTACTTGTGGAGGTAAAACAGCTCAGAGTTGAACGTGATTTCTGCCTTTTTTTCCCCTCATTGAAGAAGGTATACATGATTTGAGATCACGTAAACCCAAAAAATTAGTTTTTACTTACGTGATTTGAGATCACGTATCAGCAAAAAAATTAGTGCTACGAGATTTGAATTCACGCAGGTAAAAGCAATTTTTTTTGGCGCCACGTGATCTCAAATTACGTAAGTAAAAACCAATTTTTTTTGTGCTACGTGATAGAAAATCGCGTACCCTTTTCCTTACGTGATTTGAATTCACGCAGGTAAAAACAAATTTTTTTGGGTGGATTTATGTCTAGGTGTGCATTGGTTTACATTGTCAATGAGCTTGTGCGTGTTAAGAATGTCTGTATAGGTAAGTCTGTTTGTGGTTGCATTCTTAGGACAACACATGGCCTACCTTGTGCTTGTGAATTTGCCAGGTACAGTATGAGACCTATTTCCATTCCATTGGACACCATACATACTTCTTGGAGGAAGTTAAATTTTACAGATCAGGATTTTAGCAAGTATGAAGATTTATCTTTGGAACCCGAGATAGATGTCTTACGCAAAAGATTTGATGAGCTTGATGTACCTGGCAAATGTGCACTAAAGAGTAAATTGCGCGAGATAGCATACCCAGCCAGAACCTCTATGTGTCCACCTTATGTTAAGGTAAAATTAAAGGGTGCACTAAAGAAGGAGAAAGGTAAGGTATCCGACAAAGAAAAATCAACAAGTCGTGAACCATCATGGTGGGAATGTGTTGATGCATCTTTTGGATGTAGTGGCACTAATGCATGCAATACTCAATCAACGGTCCATAAGGTTGATTGACCTAAGGTCCACAAGATTGTGCGACCCTCAGTCCCCCGACCTAGAGTTATACCCTATATTGATTGGTTTCCTGTGGGGATCCACCCTTTCATTAATGCGTTCTGGATGTCGGTGACGATGAGAATTGTGGATATCGTGCAATTGGCTCTTTGCTTGGTAGGGGTGAGGATTCTTGGTCTATAATCCATCAGGAGTTGATACTAGAACAACAGTGGAGCACTGACTATAGGAGGTTATTTAGCGGTGAGGTTTGGGTTAGCCATTTTATTCAGTCTTTATATGTTGAAAGAAAGGCAACAGTTGCTAATTGGATGACCCTTCCAGAAATGGGTCATGTTATTGCTACGAGATATAACGTGGTCCTGGTGTGTTTATCGTCAGGCCATCCTATGACTTTTCTTCCTCTTAGAGGTGCTCCGCCATCCTCTATGTCATATATTGAACGTGTCATTGTGATCAGCTTTGTCAAAGAATGTCACTATGTCCGGGTAATTCACGTTTTAAATTTAGTTGTCTATAAAATTATCAATTTTTTTTGTTTAGTTTATTTTACTTTGTGTGTGTGGCTCACTTTGACAGATTTATTTGAAGCCTGATTTGCTGATACCTCCGACGAACAACTTGTGGAGGAAAAACTGCTACGAAGAAGCTCGCACGTAGGAGGATCCATACGTTTACCGTATGGCAGCTTGGTTGCAAATATTTTCACATACACAAGACCCTTATATTTCTGTGGATAACTGATATTATTTTATATTAGTGTTTGTAGTTTTACATATTAATTACGATTTTGTATAATTAAGCACGTTTCACCTTGTTTTGTTGTATAATTATGTTGTTTAATTAAGTACATTTCATTTTGTATAAAATAGTATGTTTTAGAAGGCGTTAATGACTTTCACTATGTGCACTTAGAAGGTACTAATGACTTTCACTGTGTGTGCTTAGATGTGTCAAATTACTTTCCCTGCTCCATTTATCTTTTTCATTGCATAACATCAACGGACGAGAATCTGCTGACACATTTAACGGTGACGATGTAAATCAATTGAGTTATAAATATAATGTTGTAGCTTCATTCAAATTCGCAGACAACCTAACCATTTCACCACTCATTCCATTACATGCTTCATCTGCCATGGAACTCACTCAGTCAACCCAGTTCTCTGTGGAGTCGAACCTGGCCGTTGTGTATTATGGTGGAAGAGTTACAACAACACACAATGGCGTAAAATTTGAATGTTCTGACCCAAAAACTATGAGGATAAAGGAAGACATCACCATCGATGAATTGAACCAAAAGATTCATGGAAAGATCAGAGCTGGATCGCGAAGGGTGTCTGAGATCACTTATCGATGCCCTACGTCCGATCCGAACAGGCATGTTCAATATTTCGGGATGAAACTTCTAACTGCTGGCGACATAGCAAGAATGTTTGCCGCATTCAGTGAACATTTTAGCTACGGTCCTATAGAGCTATATGCTGTCTTGGCTAGATCGACTGACGAGATTCTTACCAACTTGCGTGGACCTAGATCCGTTGACGAGATCCTTGCCAACTTGCATCAAGGAATAAAATAAGCGCATTGATCTGATGGCTCGGCCATGCTTCGTTTGTTTTTAAGTCTCCCCCTGTTATGTTATTTAATAAGTTTACTTGTTTTTAAGTCCTCCATGTAATCTGTTGCGTTGTTTGTTTTTAAGCCCCTCGTGTAATCTGTTGCGTTTTTTGTTTTTGAATCACCTGTGTAATCTGTTGCGTTGTTCGAATAATATTGTTCGTTTGTGGTACAACAACATAACAAATGACAAAAAACAGTACTAATAATAATTAAGGCCATAAGTTTATACAACTAGCCCATAATAGGTACAATACAATAATCACTCCAGTCAAAAAAAAAAATATCACTGAGTCAGACGAGATGTCTTCTTCCTCTTATATTTCCGACCAACTGCCCCACCACCACTAGTACGCTCGACCTCAACCGGGGCACCCGTCATCCTGGCCATCAACTTCGTCACAAGTGGGATCCCATCAGGCACAATGAACTGACGATTCAGGAGCGTCTGCACGATCTCTATCACCTTCTTGCTATGGATGAAAAGCCTCAACTCCTCACGATCGTAAAAGATTTGTTAAATTACATTTTCAAAAGAAAGAAATGCAACAGAAAAACTAAGATACATTACCACTCCAGCCCACAGTCTGGTAGCCACGTGGTCTGCATAAGTCTGCAGGACAGAGATGTCGGCAGGAGCATCGGGGAATCCCTCCATTGCCGCATCATCGGTAGCCGGGATATCCTGCTCTAAAGGCTGCGGCTGTGGCTACTCCTCCTCTGGCTGGAGCACTTGCTGGGGCTATTCGTCCTCCTGCTGGGCCTCCGAATCACCCTGTAGTCTACTACCATGTCTGACCGCTCGGTTGGAAGCTATCGGTCGAGGTTGACCACGAGTTTTGGCTATGGCTGCACACAATTCAACAATTAATGATGTTGATGAAGCAAAAGAAAAAAAAAACCTACGTGAACTGAATTCACTCAAACATACGTGAAATCAATTCTCGTATGTTAAAACGAATTCTCAGGGTTGTACGTGAATTGAATTCATGTATGTTTACGTGAATCACTCTGAGAATTCGTTTTAACATACGTGAACTGAATTGACGCAAACATACATGAATTCAATTCACATACATCCCTTCTGTGAAGAAAAAAATTAAGGAGCCCAATAGCAACGCCAAATTAAACCCTAAACAACCCTAAATCATACAACCTAACTAAAACCTAACACGAAAATCATACACCCTAACTTTTCATACAACCTAATCAAAACCAAAAAAAAAATGAAAATGTGACTGAGAAGAAGAAAGGAAGGAAACGAATGGCATGAAGCAGAATATGTGAGGAAGAAGAAGATTACCTGTGAGAGCAGAATCTGGAACGAGGGAGAGAGATGATGTTCTGATCGAGAAGCAGCGAAGTAGAAACTGGAATGATGGAGGGAGGGAGTGCAGCGAGAGTGAGGGAAATGAGAGGTTGTGGGTTTGAAAATTAAAAATAGGTCCATGGGTAATTTGGTCATTTTTCTTGTTTAGAAACCTGACAGCGGGTGTGGTTAGGAAACAAGGGGGTGTGGATAGCGAGAGCCCTTTTTTTTTTTTTTTTTTTTTCTTTCTCTGCTTAGTAATCCTCTTGTCTTCTCCCAACACATCCCACACATTGTGCTTCGCTAGCTACTTTATCACCCGTGATTTTTAGAAGTGAGATCAGAGAATGGCTACACCCACATCGAAGGAACACATTGAAGAGATACGAAGAAGAAAATTCTCAATTGACGGGAAACTGAACCCTTTGATTGAGGACTTTCACCATGCTGTCAAGAGTCTCTCCGCTGAGCTTTACGCTAAAGATGTTTATTTCCTCATGGAGCTCATTCAGGTACCGTAACATAGTCACGTTTTTATTAGGATTTTGAGATTAACTTATCTTTACGAAACTGGCCAGTAAGGTGATGAGTGTCCTTTGTTTATAAACTCTTTATTTTATGTGAGACTTCAGTTTTTTCCAATACACCCATTCACACCCTTGGTGCGTGTATAGTGACTTTGATATCATATTAGAATATTGAACCTAAGTCATACTTATAAAACCGGCTTGTAAGGTGGTGAGATATGCTCTTTGCTTATAAACTCTTTCTTTAGTTTAGGTGTGACTTGAGTTTTTCCCCAATAGTTTTGTTCATTTTTTTTCTATTTCATTTCTTCTTTCTCTGTCTCTCACACACACGTCTATGCTATTTTGTAATAATGCATATGAGTTAGTCATTAATCATTGTTGTGTGACATTATTTCATTTTCGTTTTTGGTGTATCTTTCCTTGCTAAGGCAATACTTATTCTTGTTTTTTTTTTTCGTGGAAACAATGCGTAACATTCTTTAATTTTCAACGTTCTGGACCAAGTATAGTTTTGTGATATGAAATCAAGACGATGTCAACACCATATTAGAGAAACTATTTTATTTTTCTTTTTATTTTTGTAACATGAACTACTTTGCTTAAATTGAAGATTACTCTTAACATTGGCACACTTAACTTGGAGGTCACACCATAAGCAATTACAGTGTTGGACGGTCAACTTGATTTGTTTTGAAATTTTTCCACAAAACATTGAGTCCATCTGCAGTGTTGGACGGTCAACAAAGCAAGACAATAGGAGCACCGGTTACATAGGCGAGAAAGGTACATTCTTACATTTAATTAAATGACTCTTAATTTGTTTTGTAATTTTTCCACAAAAAGGAATTGCGTTGAAGTGGTTTGCTTTCAAATTTTCAATGAAGGTTAGTTAAATAATTTCAGTGATATTTTAGTAGCTGGATGAATTCTAGTTATATGCATATAACTTGCTTGAATCATCGATTCACTTTCAATTTATTTGTTCTTGTAAAAGATGATGCAATCTTTGACAAAATCTCTCTTATGGTTGAATTTCAGGAATTGGTTTCAAGAGTGTGTTTCTGGTCACTGCTTAGACTTATATTTTTAGCAATGGATAGAATTGTTATTTTTGTATGACTGAATTACCTAAGCGTATATGTCTACAATATTTTTCTTCCTTTCTTTACTTTTATCTGATGACCACTTGACAAGGCAGCAATTACGGTTGTAGAATTTCACTGTGTGAAGGTTAATTTCTATTATTTTACATAACGGGTGGCAAATGGATGGATTGGATAAAATTTGGTTTGGAATATAACCGATGGATTAAAAACAATCAATTTACAATCCATTAAAAAATCAATGAAAAAATCCAATTCATCCATGATCCATTTAATAAAAATTATCCGATTATTAACACTTTTTTACGGATGGATATCCAATCCTTCCATAAAATTTTATTTTCATTAAAATAATATTTTTTTTCTCGAAAGGTTATTTTTTTCTTCATAAATTAATATTTTTTGAAAATAAAAAAGCTTCCGATAAAATATTTTTGGAAAAAATTAGAAAAATAATTTTATCTAAAAAATTATTATTTTGGAAAAGCATTTTTCAATTTTTTTCTTTTTGGGAAAAAAATATTTTTGAGCAAAAATATTATTTTGGAAAAAAATTAGAAAAGTAATCTTAATGCAATGAATTTTATTTGTTACTATTTAATATTATCCAATAAATTTAGAAAACATAGTGGATAGATCAATATCCATTTTGTAAAATAAATAGATGAATGATGGACAAATCGATTCTTTTGTCAGCCCTAATTTTCCATATGGAGATAGCTGTAAAGTTAAAATGTTGATTATTTTGTATTTTTATTTACATTCTATGAAAACTTTTATAGAAATCATCTATACAGTAAGGTACTAACCTTTGTCCCTTCTAACTAATTCATTGGAATTAAGAAAATTTGTTAATTTAGTTAGTTGCATTAAATTTATTAACAATTTATATTATTTTCAAAATTACTTTTAAAGTCATTGAGACTCATCACTCACTAATTCCACCTAATTAATTTGTATTGAGATTCATCACCCCACCTATTTCTCCAATCCTCACAATAGAGAGATAATGAAGTAATTAAGGGTATTTTGGTGAAAAAATTATCAATGTAAGAGAGAAATTAGATAAAGTCTTATAAAAAGTGACAAACAAATTTCTCAAAAGGGCCTTATGTGTGTGTGTGTGTGTGTCTATATATATAGTATTTTTCGTATAAAATTAAAGTAACGTGTTGTTTTTGGTTTTCTTTTTATTGTTATTTTTGCAATGATGATGCATACATAATGAACAAAAATACAAAACTTAAGGGGAAACTTTATCATAGTATTAGGTGGTAAATGAAGTACCTTTGACGCATAGGTAGAACTTTCAAGGTAAAAAATTATCCTAACAATATTATTATTGTTCATCATTTATTGTTAACTTGGAAAACAAATGGAATTCCACGTAGTAGTTCATAGTTAGAACAAAAGCCCAAGGCAAGCAACGTATCTGATGCCAAAATGGCAATGTACAAGGTAGGTATTATTGACACAACTAATTATCATGATGACTTGTACAAACGCTATCACTTCTGATTTTGGTTAGAGACATAGAGAAACATTCACAACAGAATTAAAGCAAAAAACAAGCAAGCCATAGAATTAATTAAGCATGAAAAAGTGGCACTACTCTTCGGCCAAAAATAAGTTTGTCAATAATTTAAATCCTATATGCCAAGCTGGCCAACAATTAACTCTCAAGGGGAAGTACGTGATCATCCAGAATAAAAAGAAATCAATACCTGGAAAATTTATTTCTGTTCAGATTTATAGTGGCACAGAAGTGGATCCTAGTAAGTACACTTTCTTTGTACTTCAAACACTAACACATGTCAATATTCTATTCTTTTCAATGAGAAACTTAATTTAGTTTTTCCCTTTGAAGTGTACATGTTTTCTTTACCTCAACATTCTGCACATTCATTCAGAGAATTCATGTTAGAGGGGTCAAACATGTAATATGAAAAAAAAAAATTATATGAAAAATTAATATATTTTTATTAGGATTATGAAATAAATCTATGACATAGTACTTGAAAAAATTACAAGGTTGGGGTGTCATGTCATGTTATCCTCCACCTCTGAATTGCATGGTTTACCATATATGATCTTTCAACTTTGTATTGCATTGAACAGATACTGACAAAGGGTGGTTGAGCGAGAAGGCATGTTTCAAGGAGGGAGGGAGTGAGAAACATCACCATGATGATGATGACGCACAAACCGTGAGTGTGTCATATAAAATTAAACTACATGTTGACTCACATTTTGGAACTCCAAGAGCTTTTGTGATTCAAAACAAATACAATAAGAAATTCTTTCTTCAGTCTGCATCTATTGAGACTTGTACCAATCGCATCATTCACTTTGATTGCAATTCTTGGATTTATCCAGTCAAGAAGACCAAATCTGATCGACTCTTCTTCTCAAATAGAGTAAGTCTAATCATAGAATAAGGTATAGTTCGCTTAAACATGCTTTTCGTACCCGCAAACATTGACGTTTTTGTTTTTCATCCCTAAAAAAATTGTTTTTATCCCTGCAATTTTCTTAATTTTGTTTTTGGTTCCTGCAACTTTTTTTTTTTTTGCTTTTTCGTCCCTATAGTGTATATATTTTTGGAAGTAGCCCTTGTATAGTCTATAGTTCAGGACTAAAATCAATATTACAGAGACTAAAACAAAACAACAATGATCAAAAACAAAAATTCATATATTTTAGGGACGAAAAAACAATTTTTTTAGGGACAAAAAACAAAACTTCTATATTTATAGGACGAAAAACATATTTAAACCTATATATAATTGCTTGTTTTATTGGCTATTTTGTATTGCATTACATGAAATGACAAAATTACTTGGTCATGACAGTGCTATCTACCAAGTCAAACACCTAGAGCTCTAGTGGAACTAAGAAAGGAAAAACTTGAAAGATTGAGGGGCAATGGAATGGGAGAAAGAAAGGAATGGGACAGAATCTATGATTATGACTACTATAATGACCTTGGAGATCCTGACAAAGGTCCAGAGTATATTAGACCTATCCTGGGTGGCTCAAGGTTATATCCATATCCACGTAGAGTAAGAACAGGTCGAAAACATAGTACAGCAGGTACTTGATTTACATGCCCCTCAATTTCAATTGAAGTTAGCTATCTCAATTCGCATGAATCATTATAATCAAGGTTTTAAATTGCGTTTCCGATTATATTATGATAGTTGATATTGCAAAAAATAGTAGATTAGTGCTGTTGTAATTGTAGTGGCCATGTGATTGTTGAGACCTGTAATGCCTTGATGCTGTAAATTTATTATCTATTTAAAAAAGTTAACTACAATAATAGACAGACACATAGCAATATCTCATTTACCAAGATTTTTTCCACTCAAATGTTTTACCGCTCTTTTTTTTGGGAGTGTGTGTTGTGGAGACCCGTGCTTTTCGCACAGGTAAAACTGGCTAGTTGCAATTTGAAACCAATATTTGATTTGAATTGCAGCATATAAACATGCTTTAATCCAGAAAATGATTATTATTGCAGTCGTGCTGTGATTGTAGGCACTTTAATGCTTTGATGCTGCAGATTGCAATTTAAAACCTATACTAGCATATGGGAACTGTGTAACTGTGTTCAGCACATGTGCAAGAAAATCAACTGGAAATAATTGGAATTGCACCATATTAACATGCTTCAATCCAGAAAATGTTTAGTTTCTAGAGTAGGCTTAACAGTAGCATTCAAATTAAGTTTCATTTTCCTTTTTAGTTATTTTTACTAGCATCATAATTTGACCCCGATGGACAATCAACCCAAAAATACAGTCCTAAGAAATCAAAGGGTCTGCATTACATCATGTCTACAAAATAGTCTGTTAGCTCCCTAAGACTGAACTTATGAGTTGATTTTCATTCTGTGTTTTCATGTATCTCCATGGAAAACTTTAGGTCCATCAACTGAAAGCAGGCCAGAAACAACGAATTTTAACATATATGTTCCCTTAGATGAAAGATTTAGCCCCAGAAAATTGAAGGAGCTCAAATCAAATTCTGTCCATGCCATGGTACATTTTCTGTCATCAAAGGCAGGATCGTTACCTCAACGGAGTTCTAGAAGCTTTCAATCATTCGAAGAGATAATTGACATGTTCTCTAGCAATAGAAAGCACACAATAGAGGGATGGATCAGAGACAACTTAAAGAAACTGGTACCAGTTGAGCACTTAAAGGAAATAACTCATGCAATCAAGGAAAAGCTTCAGCAATTTCCTATCCCTCAAATCATATCTGGTAAAAGAGCTTTATATGATTTGTATGTAAATATTTTAGTTAGTTAGTTTCATTGTTAGTTAGCTATTCATTAGAAAATTGTATTGTTTGGTGAACTTAGTTAAGTTTGGATTGTTCTGTTCTTAACTCAAAGGAAGAAGAATTTGTGTACTATTTTGAGTATTACTTTATACAAAATAATTTTATGAAACTGTTTTCTGGGTTATCTTTTGCATTTCAGAAAATGAATGGGCATGGAATGATGACATGGAGTTTGGACGACAATTGCTTGCAGGACCACACCCAGTTAGAATCCAGTGTTTGATGGTACTTCATATACTTGTGAACTGGGCTTTAGAAATAAGCTACCTTGTTATTATGTATACAATACAACAACCATTCTGATGTTGCTTTTGTCTCCCTAGGAGAAAAATGGAGCATTGCTCAACTGGCTTGAATATTATAATTTCAATGCTTAATTCATACTATTAACTTTTTAAGCAATTGAAGTTGTATTCATGCATAATGGCAAATTGATGCTTTGGAAGCCACCATAAAACCAGGATTGTTTGGTTCTTACTGTCATAAAATTTCTTTCGAATAATCTCTGGTTCCATAGTTGTGTAATCACAAAGTTATTTAAACTCACAATTTTGCCCTAATCATTGTTGGTTTCAATTTACCTTTCAGACATTCCCACCTCAAAACAAATTCGGAGTAGAAAGTTCAATAAAACAATCAATCATAGAACAGATGCTTGAAGGATGGACACTTCCTCAGGTAAGTGAGAAGTCTAGACCTTCTTTGAATTGAAGTTTTAGCAAAACAACTTATTGTACTTCTTCCAGTATTGTACTCCAGCCTAGCATGACACCCTTATTTATTTATTTTCCTTTCAAAACAAAATTGTGTTAGGCACTGGAACATGAAAGAATATTCATGCTGGACCACCATGACTATCTCATGCCATATTTGAACAGAATAAATGCAAATGGGGTATGTGCTTATGCATCCAGGACACTTCTATTCTTAAGAAGTGATGGCATGCTTAAGCCATTGACAATTGAACTTAGCTTGCCAGGCTCATCTCTAGATCGTGAAATCCAAAGAATTTTTCTTCCAGCAAAGCAGGGTACACAAGCAGCACTTTGGCAGCTTGCCAAAGCTCATGTTTTAGCTAATGATGCTTTTTACCATATACTTGTTAGCCATTGGTGAGTTAAAGTTCTTATGCAATCACAATTACTAAAACTCTCATGCCTACATAACATTTTTTAACTTATGCAAAATTAAAATAAAAGGGAATGGAATAAAAGGGTAATTAGCAACTAACACTGACTCTATTACAATGTTACTTGTGCAATTTAAGTATTCTGCAATTAAATTATTTTTGCAGGTTATACACCCATGCAGTTGTTGAACCATTTATTCTTGCTACCAAAAGAAGGCTAAGTGTAATGCATCCAATCCATAGGATATTGAACCCGCATTTCACAGACATCATGCACATAAATGCCTTGGCACGACTTATCCTTGTTAATTCAGGAGGAATTATGGAGAGAATATTTTTTCCGGGTGAAATCAGATGCAAATAACCTGTGATCTCTATAAAGAGTGGAAATTTAATGAACAAGGACTTCCTGATGATCTACTCAAAAGGTACATTAGAAACTACTAGCTACACCTTTAAAGTTTACCATTTCATTGTTTAATGTATTTTTATGATAGAAATGACAAGTTTCATCTCAGATGGGGTTGTATTTTATTCTATCTTAATTTAAATTCGAATAATGCATTTAAACTCATCCATTTTATTAAACTTGAGATTTTCCCTATCCCCAATCCTACCATATAATACACTCAAATCTTTTAATCCAACAACAACAATTGATTTTGCAGGGGCATGGCTGGAGAAGATACAGATAAAAACAACCCCACTGGGATTCAGCTTCTCATGTTGGATTATCCCTATGCAATTGATGGACTTGAGATATGGGTTGCAATCAAATCATGGGTCAATGACTTCTGCTCATTCTTCTACAAAGACAATGAAGCCATCATGGCTGATGTTGAACTCCAAGCATGGTGGTCAGAGATTCGAACTATTGGCCACGGTGACAAGCTCAATGAGACATGGTGGTACCAAATGACAACACTCTCAAACCTTGTAGAAGCATTAACAACTCTCATATGGATTGCTTCTGCACGCCATGCAGCTATGAACTATGCAAACAATATTAATGGTTACCGGCCTCCAAATCGTCCCACGCTATGCAAGAAGTTCATTCCACTAGAAGGAACAGTTGAATTTGGTGAGTTCCTCAAGGACCCTGATAAGTTTTTCATGAAGATGCTACCTGACAGATTTGAGATGAGTCTTGGTTTGGCAATAGTAGATGTGCTCTCAAAACACACTTATGATGAAGTGCACTTGTTGGAATCAAGCCAGCCATCAACTGGTTGGATAGACAATGAAATTGTTCAGAACAGATTTGCTGAGTTCAAAGAAGAGTTGAAGGAGATTCAGACAAGGATCTTGCAAAGAAACAAAGATCCCAAGCTTAAGAATAGGCGTGGCTCCGCAAAAATTGAGCACACTATTTTGTACCCTAAGATGTCTAGTTCTGGATCACGAAGATGGAATCACAGGAAGAGGAGTGCCAAATAATATATCAAATTAATTTATTTGTAGTATTTGTGTACACTAACTCTGCCTTTGGTAATATGTATAGGTTAAAGTTCATCCACTATCACTAGCTTATCGCTCTATCTACTACTTTTTACCAAAAAGAGCCTAAGTGGTTTCACTATCATTATAAACGCTTAATATTGTATTGGAAATTGATTAGGTTGGTATATCAATAGCAAGGTCATTGTATCTGAATAGAACATGACAGTAGTTTGTAGAATCTTTCTCAAGCAATGCTTCATACATCATATCAACAATTCTATGTATGGCTTTACTCGTAATTAACAACTCCATTCAAACCGTTATTAACTTCTTTTATACGCATTGTTTTACACTCATTGAAAAACTACTGGTCATGGAATGTATGTTGTACCTGGAAACTCTGCATTTCAAGGAAGTGTGCGTTAGTGACCTGATATCTTTTATTTAGGGTGGGAATCTGTTGATGTTTCTTCAACCATAAGTTCGACATACTTCCTTCCTTCTGAACCTGAATTAGTTAGGTTCAGATTTATACATCTGGAGTCAAATCCATGAAGGATGGGAAGGAGGGGAGTTGGGATGCTTCACATTAAGGTTTAAACTCATTGTGATTGACAATTAGTTATCATTATCAATGTTTTTGTTCTACTCATAAATATTTTCATTTCTGGTGGTGTCAATAGTTAGGAATGGGCAAAGAGAAGGCTATAGAGATCACAGATGTTGTACAAAAGTATGGCAAACTTATTGGTTTGAGGTGGATATGGTTTGAAAATTTGTTGTTTTTGACGTTTGAAGCAACTATGGACTATATTAACCAGCTGTTTTAACACATACTGTAATTTGTTTCATTTTACCTCTACAGAATCACTTTAGAAAAGAAAATAATCAAGTTATCACCTAATATTCCAAATTTATCCTAGTCCATATAGTCCATATGATGCAACATTACTGAGAGAATTATTATCACATTCTCGTTCTGCGGATACCAGCATATATGTTACAATTATTTTTTTATTAAATATATATTATATATTATGACATTTTTTATCACTTTGGAAGAAAATAATTTTTATTTCCTACATTATTTGATATTTTTTATTGGATGGACCCATAATAATACAATTTTATAAATACATATAGTATATTATACAATATTAATATAATATGTAGTTATATTATGTTGTATAATTTTTTTATGTTAAATTATTAAATACTCATAAATACTCATATCACAGAAATATCAGGAGATATTAACAGATATAGTTATGGGAGAAGTACTAATCGCACCCGCCCCGCACGTTGACATCCCTAGAGACACATAGAGCTGAGGTTTGAGGTTTAAAACGAAGAAATTATTGGATTTGAAATATTGTAAGGGGAGTTATAGCATGCACTACTTGTTTAGTGGTGCATGTATACGCCTGTGGTTAAAATTGTAAACATACCTCTCATCTCATCTCCCCCTCCTAGGCTCCTACTCCCAGTCCCAACCCCTTTCCCCTCCCTTCTGACCATTTTACCCTCATTTAATTTAGGCCATTGATTTAAAAAGTTGTAGATCCTGTGGGCCCTAATTTTATGTCCACCCCGCATGTTAAACTGAGCCTTGTAGTATTTCTTTTGCTCTCTATTTCTCAAGTGTTGTCATCTTCTCGCTTATTTTTTTATTTCTTTTTCGCTTACGCTCTTACTTTTTCCATTTTTTATTTATCTCCTCTCTCAAGGCTGCTTTCACGTCCCAGAGTGTAAGATTGTTTTTTCAGTTTTTGATTTGAAGTCGGTCTATAAATTATATTTTTTGTTGATAATTATTATATTCAATGTGTTTCTCGATCGATTGTTATTTTTCACATTATTATTTATTTGATATATTTTTTAGTCCCTTCTCTTGTGTTGTGGTCTATATATACGGATGCTTTTCCTAGGTTGGTTGCCATTCTCAAACTCGATTGGTGACTTTTTCTTTTCAATAAATAATCCTCTTTATCAATCTTCTGCCTAATATTTCTGTGTTCTCTCTCATTCATTTGAAGGATGGCGGAGCAAATCCCATATGGTGTTGCTGCAAGCCTCATTGACAGGTGAAAATTTGTTCAGTTTTTATTAAAACTATTGAACTTGTTGTGTTTGTTTCATGTATGCAAGAATGTGAAGGCAAAATGCAAAATGACTGTGTTTCCAAAGGAGAATCACGAGAAGAGGCATGGGATGCTCTTGTGAGGTCATCTGATGAGGTTGAGTGTTTCAGTCCATCGGCATTGATTGTTCTTAGTTTCACACATATGTACATGAGACGTGGTTGATTCCTCACAAAGAAAGATTTGTTGAGTCATGGACAAACCGGGCGATGCGCTTAGGAAACACGACGACAAACAGATATTATATATTTGTAATGAATACTAATTATTTAATCTATGCATTGCTTCTAATTTTGTGTTATTGTGTTTGTCAACAAAGTCGAGTCCGCATGTAACACCCCGCCGAGATGGGGCATCACTTTACCTTGACTCGGTAATATTACATTTTAATTTAACATCAGAGTACGCAACAGAACACACTGGCCGTGATGCATCACTGCTTCCCAGACCCTATGCACTTGTTCTTCTAGTTTTATCTGCTATTTATCACAACATAATATAGAAAACACAGAAAACAGGGGTAAGATACTCATCAATCTCCAACACATAGGAAAACAATATAGTAGAGAGATTGCTAT
Organism: Calophaca sinica; assembly: GCA_037113605.1. Taxonomy (NCBI): domain Eukaryota; kingdom Viridiplantae; phylum Streptophyta; class Magnoliopsida; order Fabales; family Fabaceae; genus Calophaca; species Calophaca sinica. The sequence goes on along the minus strand of CM073731.1, from coordinate 137,363,333 downwards.
CATGCTCAACATAGCCAAATCAAAACATCATAATCATCATCATAACTGTTACCACAGATGTCACACACTTAGACTTCTGAGTACACGATACGTCATACTGACAAATCCGACCACACTGGCCACGCCACACATTGACATTACAGCATCGACACACGTTATCGGGTCTTTAGGCTCGCTACCAGCCCTATGGATATGTCAAGCCTAGCTATTAAAGATGCCAGGATCGACATTAGCCCTATGGACATGTCGATCAGAGTAGATTTCAGGCTCATTTCACTCTATCGACCCAATATATTGGTGAACATTGTGAGCCATTCCTGCCCTTCTCCATAGACTCATTACCAGTCTTAGGGCAGTGAATACGATGAGTTGGTTGTCTCGAAAACATATCCTAATACACTACCATCTCCGACATCGGTTATGACATCCCATACTACCATACCTAATTACCGGAGTAAGGCACTGTCATGCGCGCAAGGACGGCATTCCCATAACAGGAATGGCCAAGATTGTCCACCCGTCAGACATGGAGTCTTGGAGACTCGTCCGGTTGACCGAGAACCATCCTCTTAAGGCCACCAACTATCCCCAATACTACTCTGTACTTTGGTACCATGGACATGGAGAGACTCGTCGGGAAGACCGAGAACCATTCTCTCAAGGTTTTTGTCGAGAACCATTCTCTTAAGACCACCAACTATCCCAACACCATTCCGTCTGTACCTCAGTATACCAACCTTGGGTACACTGACCCGGCCATCACCATTATCACAGGTTATCGATGGTAATACCTACTATTACTATCTAAGGATTCACAAACCTCTAACTAGAGGACGTTACCCTTGACTCTAGGACCACACATCAATCATCATACTCACAGATGTTATACGCAACTAGCAAATAAATATCAGGCATGATTCAGAATACCATCAACCATGATTTATCATAACTTACTATCATATAGATTATCTCTAATGTCGCATAAGCGACTGTCTACTAATCTCATAAACATAACATATGTCAGTTGGTAGGTCTACGGTGACTATCCTTAGCCACCGTACACCGCAATCCTTCTCCTAAGGTGTTGCTAATACCAACCCCGAGTAGGGCTAAGGAACCCTACATATGCTAACAGTGCTGCTCTACTACCTATTTTTCCTAGAGATTGAGGTATATTCCCCCATACCTGGCCTAGAAGATCGTTGCCGCTCTCGTTTGTCGCTATTCCCCCTCTCGAGCTCCTCCACGCCCTTTAAGCTCTCCCAAAAGCCTTTGGAAGACCTTGGGCTGAATGGAGGGGATTAAAGCCTATTTATACTAGTCTCTGTCACGTCGCAATGGTCCTTAAGGAGCAGAATTTTGTTTTTACCCCTCTATATGATTCTAGGGGTTTCTAAACTATTCTAGGCCTCTTATGAGTCATTTTAAGCCAAGTTTTAATTCTAATTAACTAAGATTTTAAACACTCGTTTATCACTTAATTACTGTTCTAATTATTTTTCTGTCACTGTTTAAAAATCAGGATGTCACATTACGCATTGGACTCAAGAGGATATTTCAAGACAACATGGGAGACATTTGTAGTGTTTGGGATGCTGTTTCTAGTTTGATCATACTACAGCACAACGAGGTCAAGGCGTCATTCCAGAAAAGTATAAATATGAAAGAACATTGCCACAATAGTGCATTATACAACTCCTTGCGTGGATTTGTGTCTAGGAGTGCATTGGTTTACATTGTCGATGAGCTTGTGCGTGTTAAGAATGTCTGTATTGGTAAGTCCATTTGTGGTTGCATTCTTAGGACAACACATGGCCTACCTTGTGCTTGTGAACTTGCCAGGTACAATATGAGACCTATTGCCATTCCATTGGACACCATACATACTTTTTGGAGGAAGTTAAATTTTACTGATAAGGATTTTAGCAAGTCAGAAGAGTTATCTTTGGAACCCGAGATAGATGTGTTACGCAAAAGATTTGATGAGCTTGATGTACCTGGCAAACGTGCAGTCAAGAGTAAATTGCGCGAGGTAGCATACCCAGCCATAACCTCTATGTGTCCATCTTATGTTAAGGTAAAAATAAAGGGTGCACCAAAGAAGAAGAAAGGTAAGGTATCCGACAAAGAAAAATCAACAAGGCGTGAACCATCATAGTGGGAACATGTTAATGCATCTCTTGGATGTAGTGGCACTAATACATGCAATACTCAATCGTCGGTCCATAAGGTTGATTGACCTAAGGTCCACAAGATTGTGCGACCCTTGGTCCCCGACCTAGAGTTATACCCTATATTGATTGATTTCCTATGCGGATCCACCCTTTCGTTGATGATGTTCTAGATGTCGATGAGGATGGGAATTGTGCATATCGTGCAGTGTGCTCTTTGCTTGGTAGGGGTCAGCATTCTTGGTCTACAATCCATCAGGAGTTGATACTAGAACAACAAAGGAGCAATCGACTATGGGAGGTTATTTGGCGGTGAGGTTTGGGTTAGCCATTTTATTCAGTCTTTATATGTTGAAAAAAAGGCAACAGTTGCTAATTAGATGACCCTTCCAGAAATGGGACTTGTTATTGCTACGAGGTATAACGTGGTCCTGGTGTGTTTATCGTCAGGCCAGCCTATGACTTTTCTTCCTCTTAGAGGTGCTCCACCATCCTCTATGTCATATAGTGAACGTGTCATTGTGATCAGCTTTGTCTAAGAATGTCACTATGTCCGGGTAATTCACGTTTTAAATTTAGTTGTCTATAAAATTGTCAATTTTTTTTGTTCAGTTTATTTTATTCTGTGTGCGTGGCTCACTTTGACAGATTTATTTGAAGCCTGATTCGCCGATACCTCCCACGAACAACTTGTGGAGGAAAAACTGCTACGAAGAAGCTCGCACATGGGAGGATCCATACATTTACCGTATGGCGGTTTGGTTGCAAATATTTCCACATACACAAGACCCTTATATTTCTGTGGATAACTAATATTATTTTTTATTAGTGTTTGTAGTTTTACATATTAATTACGATTTTGTATAATTAAGCACGTTTCACCTTGTTTTGTTGTATAATTATGTTGTATAATTAAGTACATTTCATTTTGTATAAAATAGTATGTTTTAGAAGGCTTTAATTACTTTCACTATGTGCACTCAGAAGGTACTAATGACTTTCACTGTGTGCGCTCAAATGTGTTAAATTACTTTCCTCGCTCCATTTGTCTTTTTCATCGCATAACATCAATGCACGAGAATCACGACACTTTTAATGGTGACGATGTAAATCAATTGAGTTATAAATATAATGTTGTAGCTTCACTCAAATTCGCAAACAACCTAACCATTTCACCACTCATTGCATTACTTGCTTCATCTGCCATGGAACTCACTCAGTCAACCCAGTTCTCTGTGGAGTCGAACCTGGCCATTGTGTATTACGGTGGAAGAGTTACAACACACAATGGCGTAAAATTTGAATGTTCTGATCCAAAAACTATGAGGATAAAGGAAGACATCACCATCGATGAATTGAAGCAGAAGATTCATGGAAAGATCAGAGCTGGATCGCAGCGGTGTCCGAGGTCACTTATGGTTGTCGTATGTCCGATCCGAATAAGCATGTTCAATATTTCGGGATGAAACTTCTAACTACTGGCGACATAGCAAGAATGTTTACCGCATTCAGTGAACATTCTAGCTACGGTCCTATAGAGCTATATGTTGTCTTGGTATCCTTGCCAACTTGCGTGGACCTAGATCCATCGACGAGATCCTTGCCAACTTGCATCAAGAAATAAAATAAGCGCATTGATCTGATGGCTCGGCCATGCTTCGCTTGCTTTTAAGTCTCCCCCTGTTATGTTATTTAATAAGTTTGCTTGCTTTTAAGTCCCCGTAACTGCTGCGTTGTTTGTTTTTAAGCCCATCGTAATCTATTGCATTGTTTGTTTTTGAATCACCCATGTAACTGCTGCATTGCTTGAATAATATTATTCGCTTGTGGTACAACAACATAACAAATGACAAAAACAAGATTAAAAATAATTAAGGCCATAAGTTTATACAACTAGTCCATAATAGGTACAATAAGTACAATAACAACAATCACTCCAGTCAAAAAAAAAATCATTGAGTCGGACGAGATGTCTTCTTCCTCTTATATTTTCGACCAACCGCCCCACCACCACTAGTATGCTCGACCTCAACCGGGGCACCCGTCATCCTGGCCATTAACTCCGTCGCAAGTGGGATCCCATCAGGCACAATGAACTGACGATCCAGGAGCGTCTGCACGATCTCTATCACCTTCTTACTATGGCTGAAAAGCCTCAACTCCTCACGATCCTAAAAGATTCGTTAAATTACATTTTCAAAAGAAAGAAATGCAGCAGAAAAACTAAGATACATTACCACTCCAGCCCACAGTCTGGTGGCCACGTGATCCGCATAAGTCCGCAGGACAGAGATGTCGACAGGACCACCAGGGAATCCCTCCACTGCCACATCATCGGTAGCCGGGATATCCTACTCTAAAGGTCATGCGCGGCTCCCCGCCGGGCTACTCCTCCTCTGGGCCGAGCACTTGTTGGGCTTTCGCCCTCCCATCGGGCCTCCGAATCACCTCAGCCTACTACCATATCTCGACCGCCGCTGGAAGCTATCGGTCGAGGTTGACCACGAGTTTTGGCCATGGCTGCACACAATTCAACAATTAATGATGTTGATGAAGCAAAAGAAAAAAAAACCCACGTGAACTGAATTCACTCAAACATACGTGAATTCAATTCACATATGTTAAAATGAATTCTCAGGGTTGTACGTGAATTGAATTCACGTATGTTTACGTGAATTCAGTTCACGTGCATCCCTGAGAATTCGTTTTAACATACGTGAACTGAATTCACGCAAACATACGTGAATTCAATTCACATACATCTCTTTTGCGCAAAAAAAAATTAAGGAGCCCAATAGTAACGCCAAATTAAACCCTAAACAACCCTAAATCATACAACCTAACTAAAACCTAACACGAAAATCATACACCCTAAATTTTCATACAACCTAATCAAAACAAAAAAAAAATGAAAATGTGACTGAGAAGAAGAAAGGAAGGAAACGAATGGCACGAAGCAGAATATGTGAGGAAGAAGAAGATTACCTGTGAGAGCAGAATCTGGAATGAGGGAGAGAGATGATGTTCTGATCGAGAAGCAGCGAAGCAGAAACTGGAACGATGGAGGGAGGGGGTGCAGTGAGAGTGAGGGAAATGAGAGGTTGTGGGTTTGAAAATTAAAAATAGGTCCAAGGGTAATTTGGTCATTTTGCTTGTTTAGAAACCTGACAGTGGGTGTGGTTAGGAAACAAGGGGGTGTGGATAGCGAGAGCCCTTTTTTTCTTTTTTCTTTCTCTGCTTAGTAATCTTTTTGTCTTCTCCTAACACATCCCACACATTGTGCTTCGCTAGCTATTTTATCACCCGTGATTTTTAGAAGTGAGATCAGAGAATGGCTACACCCATGGTGGGAAACTGAACCCTTTGATTGAGGACTTTCACCATGCTGTCAAGAATCTTTCCGCTGAGCTTTACGCTAAAGATGTTCATTTCCTCATGGAGCTCATTCAGGTACCATAACATAGTCATGTTTTTATTAGGATTTTGAGATTAACTTAGCTTTACAAAACTGACCAATAAGGTAATGAGTGTCATTTGTTTATAAACTCTTTATTTTATGTGAGACTTTAGTTTTTCCCAATACATCCCTTCACACCCTTGGTGCGTGTATAGTGACTTTGATACTATATTAGAATTTTGAGCCTAAGTCATCCTTATAAAACCGGCTTATAAGGTGGTGAGATGTGCTCTTTGCTTATAAACTCTTTCTTTAGTTTAGGTGTGAATTGAGTTTTTCCCCAATAGTTTTGTTCATTTTTTTTTCTATTTCACTTCTTCTCTCTCTGTCTCACACACACACGTCTATGCTATTTTGTAATAATGCATATGAGTTAGCCATTAATCATTGTTGTGTGACATTATTTCATTTTCGTTTTTGGTGTATCTTTCCTTGCTAAGGCAATACTTATTCTTGTTTTTTTTTTTCGTGGAAACAATGCGTAACATTCTTTAATTTTCAACGTTCTGGACCAAGTATAGTTTTGTGATATGAAATCAAGACGATGTCAACACCATATTAGAGAAACTATTTTATTTTTCTTTTTATTTTTGTAACATGAACTACTTTGCTTAAATTGAAGATTACTCTTAACATTGGCACACTTAACTTGGAGGTCACACCATAAGCAATTACAGTGTTGGACGGTCAACTTGATTTGTTTTGAAATTTTTCCACAAAACATTGAGTCCATCTGCAGTGTTGGACGGTCAACAAAGCAAGACAATAGGAGCACCGGTTACATAGGCGAGAAAGGTACATTCTTACATTTAATTAAATGACTCTTAATTTGTTTTGTAATTTTTCCACAAAAAGGAATTGCGTTGAAGTGGTTTGCTTTCAAATTTTCAATGAAGGTTAGTTAAATAATTTCAGTGATATTTTAGTAGCCGGATGAATTCTAGTTATATGCATATAACTTGCTTGAATCATCGATTCACTTTCAATTTATTTGTTCTTGTAAAAGATGATGCAATCTTTGACAAAATCTCTCTTATGGTTGAATTTCAGGAATTGGTTTCAAGAGTGTGTTTCTGGTCACTGCTTAGACTTATATTTTTAGCAATGGATAGAATTGTTATTTTTGTATGACTGAATTACCTAAGCGTATATGTCTACAATATTTTTCTTCCTTTCTTTACTTTTATCTGATGACCACTTGACAAGGCAAAGAATTACGGTTGTAGAATTTCACTGGGTGAAGGTTAATTTCTATTATTTTACATAACGGGTGGCAAATGGATGGATTGGATAAAATTTGGTTTGGAATATAACCGATGGATTAAAAACAATCAATTTACAATCCATTAAAAAATCAATGAAAAAATCCAATTCATCCATGATCCATTTAATAAAAATTATCCGATTATTAACACTTTTTTACGGATGGATATCCAATCCTTCCATAAAATTTTATTTTCATTAAAATAATATTTTTTTTCTCGAAAGGTTATTTTTTTCTTCATAAATTAATATTTTTTGAAAATAAAAAAGCTTCCGATAAAATATTTTTGGAAAAAATTAGAAAAATAATTTTATCTAAAAAATTATTATTTTGGAAAAGCATTTTTCAATTTTTTTCTTTTTGGGAAAAAAATATTTTTGAGCAAATATATTATTTTGGAAAAAAATTAGAAAAGTAATCTTAATGCAATGAATTTTATTTGTTACTATTTAATATTATCCAATAAATTTAGAAAACATAGTGGATAGATCAATATCCATTTTGTAAAATAAATAGATGAATGATGGACAAATCGATTCTTTTGTCAGCCCTAATTTTCCATATGGAGATAGCTGTAAAGTTAAAATGTTGATTATTTTGTATTTTTATTTACATTCTATGAAAACTTTTATAGAAATCATCTATACAGTAAGGTACTAACCTTTGTCCCTTCTAACTAATTCATTGGAATTAAGAAAATTTGTTAATTTAGTTAGTTGCATTAAATTTATTAACAATTTATATTATTTTCAAAATTACTTTTAAAGTCATTGAGACTCATCACTCACTAATTCCACCTAATTAATTTGTATTGAGATTCATCACCCCACCTATTTCTCCAATCCTCACAATAGAGAGATAATGAAGTAATTAAGGGTATTTTGGTGAAAAAATTATCAATGTAAGAGAGAAATTAGATAAAGTCTTATAAAAAGTGACAAACAAATTTCTCAAAAGGGCCTTATGTGTGTGTGTGTGTGTGTCTATATATATAGTATTTTTCGTATAAAATTAAAGTAACGTGTTGTTTTTTGGTTTTCTTTTTATTGTTATTTTTGCAATGATGATGCATACATAATGAACAAAAATACAAAACTTAAGGGGAAACTTTATCATAGTATTAGGTGGTAAATGAAGTACCTTTGACGCATAGGTAGAACTTTCAAGGTAAAAAATTATCCTAACAATATTATTATTGTTCATCATTTATTGTTAACTTGGAAAACAAATGGAATTCCACGTAGTAGTTCATAGTTAGAACAAAAGCCCAAGGCAAGCAACGTATCTGATGCCAAAATGGCAATGTACAAGGTAGGTATTATTGACACAACTAATTATCATGATGACTTGTACAAACGCTATCACTTCTGATTTTGGTTAGAGACATAGAGAAACATTCACAACAGAATTAAAGCAAAAAACAAGCAAGCCATAGAATTAATTAAGCATGAAAAAGTGGCACTACTCTTCGGCCAAAAATAAGTTTGTCAATACTTTAAATCCTATATGCCAAGCTGGCCAACAATTAACTCTCAAGGGGAAGTACGTGATCATCCAGAATAAAAAGAAATCAATACCTGGAAAATTTATTTCTGTTCAGATTTATAGTGGCACAGAAGTGGATCCTAGTAAGTACACTTTCTTTGTACTTCAAACACTAACACATGTCAATATTCTATTCTTTTCAATGAGAAACTTAATTTAGTTTTTCCCTTTGAAGTGTACATGTTTTCTTTACCTCAACATTCTGCACATTCATTCAGAGAATTCATGTTAGAGGGGTCAAACATGTAATATGAAAAAAAAAAATTATATGAAAAATTAATATATTTTTATTAGGATTATGAAATAAATCTATGACATAGTACTTGAAAAAATTACAAGGTTGGGGTGTCATGTCATGTTATCCTCCACCTCTGAATTGCATGGTTTACCATATATGATCTTTCAACTTTGTATTGCATTGAACAGATACTGACAAAGGGTGGTTGAGCGAGAAGGCATGTTTCAAGGAGGGAGGGAGTGAGAAACATCACCATGATGATGATGACGCACAAACCGTGAGTGTGACATATAAAATTAAACTACATGTTGACTCACATTTTGGAACTCCAAGAGCTTTTGTGATTCAAAACAAATACAATAAGAAATTCTTTCTTCAGTCTGCATCTATTGAGACTTGTACCAATCGCATCATTCACTTTGATTGCAATTCTTGGATTTATCCAGTCAAGAAGACCAAATCTGATCGACTCTTCTTCTCAAATAGAGTAAGTCTAATCATAGAATAAGGTATAGTTCGCTTAAACATGCTTTTCGTACCCGCAAACATTGACGTTTTTGTTTTTCATCCCTAAAAAAATTGTTTTTATCCCTGCAATTTTCTTAATTTTGTTTTTGGTTCCTGCAACTTTTTTTTTTTTGCTTTTTCGTCCCTATAGTGTATATATTTTTGGAAGTAGCCCTTGTATAGTCTATATTTCAGGACTAAAATCAATATTACAGAGACTAAAACAAAACAACAATGATCAAAAACAAAAATTCATATATTTTAGGGACGAAAAAACAATTTTTTTAGGGACAAAAAACAAAACTTCTATATTTATAGGACGAAAAACATATTTAAACCTATATATAATTGCTTGTTTTATTGGCTATTTTGTATTGCATTACATGAAATGACAAAATTACTTGGTCATGACAGTGCTATCTACCAAGTCAAACACCTAGAGCTCTAGTGGAACTAAGAAAGGAAGAACTTGAAAGATTGAGGGGCAATGGAATGGGAGAAAGAAAGGAATGGGACAGAATCTATGATTATGACTACTATAATGACCTTGGAGATCCTGACAAAGGTCCAGAGTATATTAGACCTATCCTGGGTGGCTCAAGGTTATATCCATATCCACGTAGAGTAAGAACAGGTCGAAAACATAGTACAGCAGGTACTTGATTTACATGCCCCTCAATTTCAATTGAAGTTAGCTATCTCAATTCGCATGAATCATTATAATCAAGGTTTTAAATTGCGTTTCCGATTATATTATGATAGTTGATATTGCAAAAAATAGTAGATTAGTGCTGTTGTAATTGTAGTGGCCATGTGATTGTTGAGACCTGTAATGCCTTGATGCTGTAAATTTATTATCTATTTAAAAAAGTTAACTACAATAATAGACAGACACATAGCAATATCTCATTTACCAAGATTTTTTCCACTCAAATGTTTTACCGCTCTTTTTTTTGGGAGTGTGTGTTGTGGAGACCCGTGCTTTTCGCACAGGTAAAACTGGCTAGTTGCAATTTGAAACCAATATTTGATTTGAATTGCAGCATATAAACATGCTTTAATCCAGAAAATGATTATTATTGCAGTCGTGCTGTGATTGTAGGCACTTTAATGCTTTGATGCTGCAGATTGCAATTTAAAACCTATACTAGCATATGGGAACTGTGTAACTGTGTTCAGCACATGTGCAAGAAAATCAACTGGAAATAATTGGAATTGCACCATATTAACATGCTTCAATCCAGAAAATGTTTAGTTTCTAGAGTAGGCTTAACAGTAGCATTCAAATTAAGTTTCATTTTCCTTTTAGTTATTTTTACTAGCATCATAATTTGACCCTGATGGACAATCAACCCAAAAATACAGTCCTAAGAAATCAAAGGGTCTGCATTACATCATGTCTACAAAATAGTCTGTTAGCTCCCTAAGACTGAACTTATGAGTTGATTTTCATTCTGTGTTTTCATGTATCTCCATGGAAAACTTTAGGTCCATCAACTGAAAGCAGGCCAGAAACAACGAATTTTAACATATATGTTCCCTTAGATGAAAGATTTAGCCCCAGAAAATTGAAGGAGCTCAAATCAAATTCTGTCCATGCCATGGTACATTTTCTGTCATCAAAGGCAGGATCGTTACCTCAACGGAGTTCTAGAAGCTTTCAATCATTCGAAGAGATAATTGACATGTTCTCTAGCAATAGAAAGCACACAATAGAGGGATGGATCAGAGACAACTTAAAGAAACTGGTACCAGTTGAGCACTTAAAGGAAATAACTCATGCAATCAAGGAAAAGCTTCAGCAATTTCCTATCCCTCAAATCATATCTGGTAAAAGAGCTTTATATGATTTGTATGTAAATATTTTAGTTAGTTAGTTTCATTGTTAGTTAGCTATTCATTAGAAAATTGTATTGTTTGGTGAACTTAGTTAAGTTTGGATTGTTCTGTTCTTAACTCAAAGGAAGAAGAATTTGTGTACTATTTTGAGTATTACTTTATACAAAATAATTTTATGAAACTGTTTTCTGGGTTATCTTTTGCATTTCAGAAAATGAATGGGCATGGAATGATGACATGGAGTTTGGACGACAATTGCTTGCAGGACCACACCCAGTTAGAATCCAGTGTTTGATGGTACTTCATATACTTGTGAACTGGGCTTTAGAAATAAGCTACCTTGTTATTATGTATACAATACAACAACCATTCTGATGTTGCTTTTGTCTCCCTAGGAGAAAAATGGAGCATTGCTCAACTGGCTTGAATATTATAATTTCAATGCTTAATTCATACTATTAACTTTTTAAGCAATTGAAGTTGTATTCATGCATAATGGCAAATTGATGCTTTGGAAGCCACCATAAAACCAGGATTGTTTGGTTCTTACTGTCATAAAATTTCTTTCGAATAATCTCTGGTTCCATAGTTGTGTAATCACAAAGTTATTTAAACTCACAATTTTGCCCTAATCATTGTTGGTTTCAATTTACCTTTCAGACATTCCCACCTCAAAACAAATTCGGAGTAGAAAGTTCAATAAAACAATCAATCATAGAACAGATGCTTGAAGGATGGACACTTCCTCAGGTAAGTGAGAAGTCTAGACCTTCTTTGAATTGAAGTTTTAGCAAAACAACTTATTGTACTTCTTCCAGTATTGTACTCCAGCCTAGCATGACACCCTTATTTATTTATTTTCCTTTCAAAACAAAATTGTGTTAGGCACTGGAACATGAAAGAATATTCATGCTGGACCACCATGACTATCTCATGCCATATTTGAACAGAATAAATGCAAATGGGGTATGTGCTTATGCATCCAGGACACTTCTATTCTTAAGAAGTGATGGCATGCTTAAGCCATTGACAATTGAACTTAGCTTGCCAGGCTCATCTCTAGATCGTGAAATCCAAAGAATTTTTCTTCCAGCAAAGCAGGGTACACAAGCAGCACTTTGGCAGCTTGCCAAAGCTCATGTTTTAGCTAATGATGCTTTTTACCATATACTTGTTAGCCATTGGTGAGTTAAAGTTCTTATGCAATCACAATTACTAAAACTCTCATGCCTACATAACATTTTTTAACTTATGCAAAATTAAAATAAAAGGGAATGGAATAAAAGGGTAATTAGCAACTAACACTGACTCTATTACAATGTTACTTGTGCAATTTAAGTATTCTGCAATTAAATTATTTTTGCAGGTTATACACCCATGCAGTTGTTGAACCATTTATTCTTGCTACCAAAAGAAGGCTAAGTGTAATGCATCCAATCCATAGGATATTGAACCCGCATTTCACAGACATCATGCACATAAATGCCTTGGCACGACTTATCCTTGTTAATTCAGGAGGAATTATGGAGAGAATATTTTTTCCGGGTGAAATCTGTATGCAAATAACCTGTGATCTCTATAAAGAGTGGAAATTTAATGAACAAGGACTTCCTGATGATCTACTCAAAAGGTACATTAGAAACTACTAGCTACACCTTTAAAGTTTACCATTTCATTGTTTAATGTATTTTTATGATAGAAATGACAAGTTTCATCTCAGATGGGGTTGTATTTTATTCTATCTTAATTTAAATTCGAATAATGCATTTAAACTCATCCATTTTATTAAACTTGAGATTTTCCCTATCCCCAATCCTACCATATAATACACTCAAATCTTTTAATCCAACAACAACAATTGATTTTGCAGGGGCATGGCTGTAGAAGATACAGATAAAAACAACCCCACTGGGATTCAGCTTCTCATGTTGGATTATCCCTATGCAATTGATGGACTTGAGATATGGGTTGCAATCAAATCATGGGTCAATGACTTCTGCTCATTCTTCTACAAAGACAATGAAGCCATCATGGCTGATGTTGAACTCCAAGCATGGTGGTCAGAGATTCGAACTATTGGCCACGGTGACAAGCTCAATGAGACATGGTGGTACCAAATGACAACACTCTCAAACCTTGTAGAAGCATTAACAACTCTCATATGGATTGCTTCTGCACGCCATGCAGCTATGAACTATGCAAACAATATTAATGGTTACCGGCCTCCAAATCGTCCCACGCTATGCAAGAAGTTCATTCCACTAGAAGGAACAGTTGAATTTGGTGAGTTCCTCAAGGACCCTGATAAGTTTTTCATGAAGATGCTACCTGACAGATTTGAGATGAGTCTTGGTTTGGCAATAGTAGATGTGCTCTCAAAACACACTTATGATGAAGTGCACTTGTTGGAATCAAGCCAGCCATCAACTGGTTGGATAGACAATGAAATTGTTCAGAACAGATTTGCTGAGTTCAAAGAAGAGTTGAAGGAGATTCAGACAAGGATCTTGCAAAGAAACAAAGATCCCAAGCTTAAGAATAGGCGTGGCTCCGCAAAAATTGAGCACACTATTTTGTACCCTAAGATGTCTAGTTCTGGATCACGAAGATGGAATCACAGGAAGAGGAGTGCCAAATAATATATCAAATTAATTTATTTGTAGTATTTGTGTACACTAACTCTGCCTTTGGTAATATGTATAGGTTAAAGTTCATCCACTATCAGCTAGCTTATCGTCTATCTACTACTTTTTACCAAAAAGAGCCTCAGTGGTTTCACTATCATTATAAACGCTTAATATTGTATTGGAAATTGATTAGGTTGGTATATCAATAGCAAGGCTGCTGTATCTGAATAGAACATGACAGTAGTTTGTAGAATCTTTCTCAAGCAATGCTTCATACATCATATCAACAATTCTATGTATGGCTTTACTCGTAATTAACAACTCCATTCAAACCGTTATTAACTTCTTTTATACGCATTGTTTTACACTCATTGAAAAACTACTGGTCATGGAATGTATGTTGTACCTGGAAACTCTGCATTTCAAGGAAGTGTGCATTAGTGACCTGATATCTTTTATTTAGGGTGGGAATCTGTTGATGTTTCTTCAACCATAAGTTCGACATACTTCCTTCCTTCTGAACCTGAATTAGTTAGGTTCAGATTTATACATCTGGAGTCAAATCCATGAAGGATGGGAAGGAGGGGAGTTGGGATGCTTCACATTAAGGTTTAAACTCATTGTGATTGACAATTAGTTATCATTATCAATGTTTTTGTTCTACTCATAATTTTTTTCATTTCTGGTGGTGTCAATAGTTAGGAATGGGCAAAGAGAAGGCTATAGAGATCACAGATGTTGTACAAAAGTATGGCAAACTTATTGGTTTGAGGTGGATATGGTTTGAAAATTTGTTGTTTTTGACGTTTGAAGCAACTATGGACTATATTAACCAGCTGTTTTAACACATACTGTAATTTGTTTCATTTTACCTCTACAGAATCACTTTAGAAAAGAAAATAATCAAGTTATCACCTAATATTCCAAATTTATCCTAGTCCATATAGTCCATATGATGCAACATTACTGAGAGAATTATTATCACATTCTCGTTCTGCGGATACCAGCATATATGTTACAATTATTTTTTTATTAAATATATATTATATATTATGACATTTTTTATCACTTTGGAAGAAAATAATTTTTATTTCCTACATTATTTGATATTTTTTATTGGATGGACCCATAATAATACAATTTTATAAATACATATAGTATATTATACAATATTAATATAATATGTAGTTATATTATGTTGTATAATTTTTTTATATTAAATTATTAAATACTCATAAATACCCGTTACCGCGTAAATATCAGGAGATATTAACAGATATAGTTATGGGAGAAGTACTAATCGCACCCGCCCCGCACGTTGACATCCCTAGAGACACATAGAGCTGAGGTTTGAGGTTTAAAACGAAGAAATTATTGGATTTGAAATATTGTAAGGGGAGTTATAGCATGCACTACTTGTTTAGTGGTGCATGTATACGCCTGTGGTTAAAATTGTAAACATACCTCTCATCTCATCTCCCCCTCCTAGGCTCCTACTCCCAGTCCCAACCCCTTTCCCCTCCCTTCTGACCATTTTACCCTCATTTAATTTAGGCCATTGATTTAAAAAGTTGTAGATCCTGTGGCCCTAATTTTATGTCCACCCTGCATGTTAAACGGAGCCTTGTAGTATTTCTTTTGCTCTCTATTTCTCAAGTGTTGTCATCTTCTCGTTTATTTTTTTTTATTTCTTTTTTCGTTTACGTCTCTTACTTTTTCCATTTTTTTATTTATCTCCTCTCTGCGTCGTTTTCACGTCCCAGAGTGTAAGATTGTTTTTTCAGTTTTTGATTTGAAGTCGGTCTATAAATTATATTTTTTGTTGATAATTATTATATTCAATGTGTTTCTCGATCGATTGTTATTTTTCACATTATTATTTATTTGATATATTTTTTAGTCCCTTCTCTTGTGTTGTGGTCTATATATACGGATGCTTTTCCTAGGTTGGTTGCCATTCTTAAACTCGATCGGTGACTTTTTCTTTTCAATAAATAATCCTCTTTATCAATCTTCTGCCTAATATTTCTGTGTTCTCTCTCATTCATTTGAAGGATGGCGGAGCAAATCCCATATGGTGTTGCTGCAAGCCTCATTGACAGGTGAAAATTTGTTCAGTTTTTATTAAAACTATTGAACTTGTTGTGTTTGTTTCATGTATGCAAGAATGTGAAGGCAAAATGCAAAATGACTGTGTTTCCAAAGGAGAATCACGAGAAGAGGCATGGGATGCTCTTGTGAGGTCATCTGATGAGGTTGAGTGTTTCAGTCCATCGGCATTGATTGTTCTTAGTTTCACACATATGTACATGAGACGTGGTTGATTCCTCACAAAGAAAGATTTGTTGAGTCATGGACAAACCGGGCGATGCGCTTAGGAAACACGACGACAAACAGATATTATATATTTGTAATGAATACTAATTATTTAATCTATGCATTGCTTCTAATTTTGTGTTATTGTGTTTGTCAACAAAGTCGAGTCCGCATGTAACACCCCGCCGAGATGGGGCATCACTTTACCTTGACTCGGTAATATTACATTTTAATTTAACATCAGAGTACGCAACAGAACACACTGGCCGTGATGCATCACTGCTTCCCAGACCCTATGCACTTGTTCTTCTAGTTTTATCTGCTATTTATCACAACATAATATAGAAAACACAGAAAACAGGGGTAAGATACTCATCAATCTCCAACACATAGGAAAACAATATAGTAGAGAGATTGCTATCATGCTCAACATAGCCAAATCAAAACATCATAATCATCATCATAACTGTTACCACAGATGTCACACACTTAGACTTCTGAGTACACGATACGTCATACTGACAAATCCGACCACACGGTCACGTCACACATTGACATTACAGACTGACACACGTTACTGGTCTTTTAGGCTCAGTTACCAGCCCTATGGATATGTCAAGCCTAGCTATTAAAGATGTCAGGATCGATTACTAGCCCTATGGACATGTCAGACTGTACCAGAGATTTCAGGCTCATTTCCAGCCCTACTGACCCAATATATTGCTGAACATTGTGAGCCATTACTGCCCTTCTCCCTAGACTCATTACCAGTCTTAGGGCACTGAATACGATGAGTTGGTTGTCTCGAAAACATATCCTAATACACTACCATCTCCGATTACTGGTTATGACATCCCATACTACCATACCTAATTACCGGAGTAAGGCACTGTCATGCGCGCAAGGACGGCATTCCCATAACAGGAATGGCCAAGATTGTCCACCCGTCAGACATGGAGTCTTGGAGACTCGTCCGGTTGACCGAGAACCATCCTCTTAAGGCCACCAACTATCCCCAATACTACTCTGTACTTTGGTACCATGGACATGGAGAGACTCGTCGGGAAGACCGAGAACCATTCTCTCAAGGTTTTTGTCGAGAACCATTCTCTCAAGACCACCAACTATCCCAACACCATTCCGTCTGTACCTCAGTATACCAACCTTGGGTACACTGACCCGGCCATCACCATTATCACAGGTTATCGATGGTAATACCTACTATTACTATCTAAGGATTCACAAACCTCTAACTAGAGGACGTTACCCTTGACTCTAGGACCACACATCAATCATCATACTCACAGATGTTATACGCAACTAGCAAATAAATATCAGGCATGATTCAGAATACCATCAACCATGATTTATCATAACTTACTATCATATAGATTATCTCTAATGTCGCATAAGCGACTGTCTACTAATCTCATAAACATAACATATGTCAGTTGGTAGGTCTACGGTGACTATCCTTAGCCACCGTACACCGCAATCCTTCTCCTAAGGTGTTGCTAATACCAACCCCGAGTAGGGCTAAGGAACCCTACATATGCTAACAGTGCTGCTCTACTACCTATTTTTCCTAGAGATTGAGGTATATTCCCCCATACCTGGCCTAGAAGATCGTTGCCGCTCTCGTTTGTCGCTATTCCCCCTCTCGAGCTCCTCCACGCCCTTTAAGCTCTCCCAAAAGCCTTTGGAAGACCTTGGGCTGAATGGAGGGGATTAAAGCCTATTTATACTAGTCTCTGTCACGTCGCAATGGTCCTTAAGGAGCAGAATTTTGTTTTTACCCCTCTATATGATTCTAGGGGTTTCTAAACTATTCTAGGCCTCTTATGAGTCATTTTAAGCCAAGTTTTAATTCTAATTAACTAAGATTTTAAACACTCGTTTATCACTTAATTACTGTTCTAATTATTTTTCTGTCACTGTTTAAAAATCAGGATGTCACATTACGCATTGGACCTGAAGAGGATTTTACAAGACAGCATGGGAGACATTTGTAGTGTTTGGGATGATGTTTCTAGTTTGATCATACTACAGCACAACGAGGTCAAGGCGTCATTCCAGAAAAGTATAAATATGAAAGAACATTGCCACAATAGTGCATTATACAACTCCTTGCGTGGATTTGTGTCTAGGAGTGCATTGGTTTACATTGTCGATGAGCTTGTGCGTGTTAAGAATGTCTGTATTGGTAAGTCCATTTGTGGTTGCATTCTTAGGACAACACATGGCCTACCTTGTGCTTGTGAACTTGCCAGGTACAATATGAGACCTATTGCCATTCCATTGGACACCATACATACTTTTTGGAGGAAGTTAAATTTTACTGATAAGGATTTTAGCAAGTCAGAAGAGTTATCTTTGGAACCCGAGATAGATGTGTTACGCAAAAGATTTGATGAGCTTGATGTACCTGGCAAACGTGCAGTCAAGAGTAAATTGCGCGAGGTAGCATACCCAGCCATAACCTCTATGTGTCCATCTTATGTTAAGGTAAAAATAAAGGGTGCACCAAAGAAGAAGAAAGGTAAGGTATCCGACAAAGAAAAATCAACAAGGCGTGAACCATCATAGTGGGAACATGTTAATGCATCTCTTGGATGTAGTGGCACTAATACATGCAATACTCAATCGTCGGTCCATAAGGTTGATTGACCTAAGGTCCACAAGATTGTGCGACCCTTGGTCCCCCGACCTAGAGTTATACCCTATATTGATTGGTTTCCTATGGGGATCCACCCTTTCGTTGATGATGTTCTAGATGTCGATGACGATGGGAATTGTGGATATCGTGCAGTTGGCTCTTTGCTTGGTAGGGGTGAGGATTCTTGGTCTATAATCCATCAGGAGTTGATACTAGAACAACAGTGGAGCACTGACTATGGGAGGTTATTTGGCGGTGAGGTTTGGGTTAGCCATTTTATTCAGTCTTTATATGTTGAAAAAAAGGCAACAGTTGCTAATTAGATGACCCTTCCAGAAATGGGACTTGTTATTGCTACGAGGTATAACGTGGTCCTGGTGTGTTTATCGTCAGGCCAGCCTATGACTTTTCTTCCTCTTAGAGGTGCTCCACCATCCTCTATGTCATATAGTGAACGTGTCATTGTGATCAGCTTTGTCTAAGAATGTCACTATGTCCGGGTAATTCACGTTTTAAATTTAGTTGTCTATAAAATTGTCAATTTTTTTTGTTCAGTTTATTTTATTCTGTGTGCGTGGCTCACTTTGACAGATTTATTTGAAGCCTGATTCGCCGATACCTCCCACGAACAACTTGTGGAGGAAAAACTGCTACGAAGAAGCTCGCACATGGGAGGATCCATACATTTACCGTATGGCGGTTTGGTTGCAAATATTTCCACATACACAAGACCCTTATATTTCTGTGGATAACTAATATTATTTTTTATTAGTGTTTGTAGTTTTACATATTAATTACGATTTTGTATAATTAAGCACGTTTCACCTTGTTTTGTTGTATAATTATGTTGTATAATTAAGTACATTTCATTTTGTATAAAATAGTATGTTTTAGAAGGCTTTAATTACTTTCACTATGTGCACTCAGAAGGTACTAATGACTTTCACTGTGTGCGCTCAAATGTGTTAAATTACTTTCCCTGCTCCATTTGTCTTTTTCACTGCATAACATCAACGGACGAGAATCTGCTGACACTTTTAATGGTGACGATGTAAATCAATTGAGTTATAAATATAATGTTGTAGCTTCACTCAAATTCGCAAACAACCTAACCATTTCACCACTCATTGCATTACTTGCTTCATCTGCCATGGAACTCACTCAGTCAACCCAGTTCTCTGTGGAGTCGAACCTGGCCATTGTGTATTACGGTGGAAGAGTTACAACACACAATGGCGTAAAATTTGAATGTTCTGATCCAAAAACTATGAGGATAAAGGAAGACATCACCATCGATGAATTGAAGCAGAAGATTCATGGAAAGATCAGAGCTGGATCGCAAAGGGTGTCTGAGATCACTTATCGATGTCCTATGTCCGATCCGAATAAGCATGTTCAATATTTCGGGATGAAACTTCTAACTACTGGCGACATAGCAAGAATGTTTACCGCATTCAGTGAACATTCTAGCTACGGTCCTATAGAGCTATATGTTGTCTTGGTATCCTTGCCAACTTGCGTGGACCTAGATCCATCGACGAGATCCTTGCCAACTTGCATCAAGAAATAAAATAAGCGCATTGATCTGATGGCTCGGCCATGCTTCGCTTGCTTTTAAGTCTCCCCCTGTTATGTTATTTAATAAGTTTGCTTGCTTTTAAGTCCCCCGTGTAATCTGTTGCGTTGTTTGTTTTTAAGCCCATCGTGTAATCTATTGCATTGTTTGTTTTTGAATCACCCATGTAATCTGTTGCATTGCTTGAATAATATTATTCGTTTGTGGTACAACAACATAACAAATGACAAAAAACAGTACTAAAAATAATTAAGGCCATAAGTTTATACAACTAGTCCATAATAGGTACAATAAGTACAATAACAACAATCACTCCAGTCAAAAAAAAAATCATTGAGTCGGACGAGATGTCTTCTTCCTCTTATATTTTCGACCAACCGCCCCACCACCACTAGTATGCTCGACCTCAACCGGGGCACCCGTCATCCTGGCCATTAACTCCGTCGCAAGTGGGATCCCATCAGGCACAATGAACTGACGATCCAGGAGCGTCTGCACGATCTCTATCACCTTCTTACTATGGCTGAAAAGCCTCAACTCCTCACGATCCTAAAAGATTCGTTAAATTACATTTTCAAAAGAAAGAAATGCAGCAGAAAAACTAAGATACATTACCACTCCAGCCCACAGTCTGGTGGCCACGTGATCCGCATAAGTCCGCAGGACAGAGATGTCGACAGGACCACCAGGGAATCCCTCCACTGCCACATCATCGGTAGCCGGGATATCCTACTCTAAAGGCTGCGGCTGCGGCTCCTGCTGGGGCTACTCCTCCTCTGGCTGGAGCACTTGTTGGGGCTTTCGTCCTCCTACTGGGCCTCCGAATCACCCTGCAGTCTACTACCATATCTGACCGCTCGGTTGGAAGCTATCGGTCGAGGTTGACCACGAGTTTTGGCCATGGCTGCACACAATTCAACAATTAATGATGTTGATGAAGCAAAAGAAAAAAAAACCCACGTGAACTGAATTCACTCAAACATACGTGAATTCAATTCACATATGTTAAAATGAATTCTCAGGGTTGTACGTGAATTGAATTCACGTATGTTTACGTGAATTCAGTTCACGTGCATCCCTGAGAATTCGTTTTAACATACGTGAACTGAATTCACGCAAACATACGTGAATTCAATTCACATACATCTCTTTTGCGCAAAAAAAAATTAAGGAGCCCAATAGCAACGCCAAATTAAACCCTAAACAACCCTAAATCATACAACCTAACTAAAACCTAACACGAAAATCATACACCCTAAATTTTCATACAACCTAATCAAAACAAAAAAAAATGAAAATGTGACTGAGAAGAAGAAAGGAAGGAAACGAATGGCACGAAGCAGAATATGTGAGGAAGAAGAAGATTACCTGTGAGAGCAGAATCTGGAATGAGGGAGAGAGATGATGTTCTGATCGAGAAGCAGCGAAGCAGAAACTGGAACGATGGAGGGAGGGGGTGCAGTGAGAGTGAGGGAAATGAGAGGTTGTGGGTTTGAAAATTAAAAATAGGTCCAAGGGTAATTTGGTCATTTTGCTTGTTTAGAAACCTGACAGTGGGTGTGGTTAGGAAACAAGGGGGTGTGGATAGCGAGAGCCCTTTTTTTCTTTTTTCTTTCTCTGCTTAGTAATCTTTTTGTCTTCTCCTAACACATCCCACACATTGTGCTTCGCTAGCTATTTTATCACCCGTGATTTTTAGAAGTGAGATCAGAGAATGGCTACACCCATGGTGGGAAACTGAACCCTTTGATTGAGGACTTTCACCATGCTGTCAAGAATCTTTCCGCTGAGCTTTACGCTAAAGATGTTCATTTCCTCATGGAGCTCATTCAGGTACCATAACATAGTCATGTTTTTATTAGGATTTTGAGATTAACTTAGCTTTACAAAACTGACCAATAAGGTAATGAGTGTCATTTGTTTATAAACTCTTTATTTTATGTGAGACTTTAGTTTTTCCCAATACATCCCTTCACACCCTTGGTGCGTGTATAGTGACTTTGATACTATATTAGAATTTTGAGCCTAAGTCATCCTTATAAAAAGGCTTATAAGGTGGTGAGATGTGCTCTTTGCTTATAAACTCTTTCTTTAGTTTAGGTGTGAATTGAGTTTTTCCCCAATAGTTTTGTTCATTTTTTTTTCTATTTCACTTCTTCTCTCTCTGTCTCACACACACACGTCTATGCTATTTTGTAATAATGCATATGAGTTAGCCATTAATCATTGTTGTGTGACATTATTTCATTTTCGTTTTTGGTGTATCTTTCCTTGCTAAGGCAATACTTATTCTTGTTTTTTTTTTTTCGTGGAAACAATGCGTAACATTCTTTAATTTTCAACGTTCTGGACCAAGTATAGTTTTGTGATATGAAATCAAGACGATGTCAACACCATATTAGAGAAACTATTTTATTTTTCTTTTTATTTTTGTAACATGAACTACTTTGCTTAAATTGAAGATTACTCTTAACATTGGCACACTTAACTTGGAGGTCACACCATAAGCAATTACAGTGTTGGACGGTCAACTTGATTTGTTTTGAAATTTTTCCACAAAACATTGAGTCCATCTGCAGTGTTGGACGGTCAACAAAGCAAGACAATAGGAGCACCGGTTACATAGGCGAGAAAGGTACATTCTTACATTTAATTAAATGACTCTTAATTTGTTTTGTAATTTTTCCACAAAAAGGAATTGCGTTGAAGTGGTTTGCTTTCAAATTTTCAATGAAGGTTAGTTAAATAATTTCAGTGATATTTTAGTAGCTGGATGAATTCTAGTTATATGCATATAACTTGCTTGAATCATCGATTCACTTTCAATTTAT
Source organism: Calophaca sinica (assembly GCA_037113605.1). Classification (NCBI taxonomy): domain Eukaryota; kingdom Viridiplantae; phylum Streptophyta; class Magnoliopsida; order Fabales; family Fabaceae; genus Calophaca; species Calophaca sinica. The sequence goes on along the minus strand of CM073731.1, from coordinate 137,340,306 downwards.
TTGTTCTTGTAAAAGATGATGCAATCTTTGACAAAATCTCTCTTATGGTTGAATTTCAGGAATTGGTTTCAAGAGTGTGTTTCTGGTCACTGCTTAGACTTATATTTTTAGCAATGGATAGAATTGTTATTTTTGTATGACTGAATTACCTAAGCGTATATGTCTACAATATTTTTCTTCCTTTCTTTACTTTTATCTGATGACCACTTGACAAGGCAGCAATTACGGTTGTAGAATTTCACTGTGTGAAGGTTAATTTCTATTATTTTACATAACGGGTGGCAAATAGATGGATTGGATAAAATTTGGTTTGGAATATAACTTATGGATTAAAAACAATCAATTTACAATTCATTAAAAAATCAATGAAAAAATCCAATTCATCCATGATCCATTTAATAAAAATTATCCGATTATTAACACTTTTTTACGGATGGATATCCAATCCTTCCATAAAATTTTATTTTCATTAAAATAATATTTTTTTTCTCGAAAGGTTATTTTTTTCTTCATAAATTAATATTTTTTGAAAATAAAAAAGCTTCCGATAAAATATTTTTGGAAAAAATTAGAAAAATAATTTTATCTAAAAAATTATTATTTTGGAAAAGCATTTTTCAATTTTTTTCTTTTTGGGAAAAAAATATTTTTGAGCAAAAATATTATTTTGGAAAAAAATTAGAAAAGTAATCTTAATGCAATGAATTTTATTTGTTACTATTTAATATTATCCAATAAATTTAGAAAACATAGTGGATAGATCAATATCCATTTTGTAAAATAAATAGATGAATGATGGACAAATCGATTCTTTTGTCAGCCCTAATTTTCCATATGGAGATAGCTGTAAAGTTAAAATGTTGATTATTTTGTATTTTTATTTACATTCTATGAAAACTTTTATAGAAATCATCTATACAGTAAGGTACTAACCTTTGTCCTTCTAACTAATTCATTGGAATTAAGAAAATTTGTTAATTTAGTTAGTTGCATTAAATTTATTAACAATTTATATTATTTTCAAAATTACTTTTAAAGTCATTGAGACTCATCACTCACTAATTCCACCTAATTAATTTGTATTGAGATTCATCACCCCACCTATTTCTCCAATCCTCACAATAGAGAGATAATGAAGTAATTAAGGGTATTTTGGTGAAAAAATTATCAATGTAAGAGAGAAATTAGATAAAGTCTTATAAAAAGTGACAAACAAATTTCTCAAAAGGGCCTTATGTGTGTGTGTGTGTGTGTCTATATATATAGTATTTTTCGTATAAAATTAAAGTAACGTGTTGTTTTTGGTTTTCTTTTTATTGTTATTTTTGCAATGATGATGCATACATAATGAACAAAAATACAAAACTTAAGGGGAAACTTTATCATAGTATTAGGTGGTAAATGAAGTACCTTTGACGCATAGGTAGAACTTTCAAGGTAAAAAATTATCCTAACAATATTATTATTGTTCATCATTTATTGTTAACTTGGAAAACAAATGGAATTCCACGTAGTAGTTCATAGTTAGAACAAAAGCCCAAGGCAAGCAACGTATCTGATGCCAAAATGGCAATGTACAAGGTAGGTATTATTGACACAACTAATTATCATGATGACTTGTACAAACGCTATCACTTCTGATTTTGGTTAGAGACATAGAGAAACATTCACAACAGAATTAAAGCAAAAAACAAGCAAGCCATAGAATTAATTAAGCATGAAAAAGTGGCACTACTCTTCGGCCAAAAATAAGTTTGTCAATAATTTAAATCCTATATGCCAAGCTGGCCAACAATTAACTCTCAAGGGGAAGTACGTGATCATCCGAATAAAAAGAAATCAATACTGGAAAATTTATTTACATTCGGATTTATAATTACAGAAGTGGATCCTAGTAAGTACACTTTCTTTGTACTTCAAACACTAACACATGTCAATATTCTATTCTTTTCAATGAGAAACTTAATTTAGTTTTTCCCTTTGAAGTGTACATGTTTTCTTTACCTCAACATTCTGCACATTCATTCAGAGAATTCATGTTAGAGGGGTCAAACATGTAATATGAAAAAAAAAAATTATATGAAAAATTAATATATTTTTATTAGGATTATGAAATAAATCTATGACATAGTACTTGAAAAAATTACAAGGTTGGGGTGTCATGTCATGTTATCCTCCACCTCTGAATTGCATGGTTTACCATATATGATCTTTCAACTTTGTATTGCATTGAACAGATACTGACAAAGGGTGGTTGGCGAAGGCATGTTTCAAGGAGGGAGGAGTGAGAAACATCACCATGATGATGATGACGCACAAACCGTGAGTGTGACATATAAAATTAAACTACATGTTGACTCACATTTTGGAACTCCAAGAGCTTTTGTGATTCAAAACAAATACAATAAGAAATTCTTTCTTCAGTCTGCATCTATTGAGACTTGTACCAATCGCATCATTCACTTTGATTGCAATTCTTGGATTTATCCAGTCAAGAAGACCAAATCTGATCGACTCTTCTTCTCAAATAGAGTAAGACTAATCATAGAATAAGGTATAGTTAAGCTTAACCGTGCTTTTCGTACCCGCAAACATTGACGTTTTTGTTTTTCATCCCTAAAAAAATTGTTTTTATCCCTGCAATTTTCTTAATTTTGTTTTTGGTTCCTGCAACTTTTTTTTTTTTTGCTTTTTCGTCCCTATAGTGTATATATTTTTGGAAGTAGCCCTTGTATAGTCTATATTTCAGGACTAAAATCAATATTACAGAGACTAAAACAAAACAACAATGATCAAAAACAAAAATTCATATATTTTAGGGACGAAAAAACAATTTTTTTAGGGACAAAAAACAAAACTTCTATATTTATAGGACGAAAAACATATTTAAACCTATATATAATTGCTTGTTTTATTGGCTATTTTGTATTGCATTACATGAAATGACAAAATTACTTGGTCATGACAGTGCTATCTACCAAGTCAAACACCTAGAGCTCTAGTGGAACTAAGAAAGGAAGAACTTGAAAGATTGAGGGGCAATGGAATGGGAGAAAGAAAGGAATGGGACAGAATCTATGATTATGACTACTATAATGACCTTGGAGATCCTGACAAAGGTCCAGAGTATATTAGACCTATCCTGGGTGGCTCAAGGTTATATCCATATCCACGTAGAGTAAGAACAGGTCGAAAACATAGTACAGCAGGTACTTGATTTACATGCCCCTCAATTTCAATTGAAGTTAGCTATCTCAATTCGCATGAATCATTATAATCAAGGTTTTAAATTGCGTTTCCGATTATATTATGATAGTTGATATTGCAAAAAATAGTAGATTAGTGCTGTTGTAATTGTAGTGGCCATGTGATTGTTGAGACCTGTAATGCCTTGATGCTGTAAATTTATTATCTATTTAAAAAAGTTAACTACAATAATAGACAGACACATAGCAATATCTCATTTACCAAGATTTTTTCCACTCAAATGTTTTACCGCTCTTTTTTTTGGGAGTGTGTGTTGTGGAGACCCGTGCTTTTCGCACAGGTAAAACTGGCTAGTTGCAATTTGAAACCAATATTTGATTTGAATTGCAGCATATAAACATGCTTTAATCCAGAAAATGATTATTATTGCAGTCGTGCTGTGATTGTAGGCACTTTAATGCTTTGATGCTGCAGATTGCAATTTAAAACCTATACTAGCATATGGGAACTGTGTAACTGTGTTCAGCACATGTGCAAGAAAATCAACTGGAAATAATTGGAATTGCACCATATTAACATGCTTCAATCCAGAAAATGTTTAGTTTCTAGAGTAGGCTTAACAGTAGCATTCAAATTAAGTTTCATTTTCCTTTTTAGTTATTTTTACTAGCATCATAATTTGACCCCGATGGACAATCAACCCAAAAATACAGTCCTAAGAAATCAAAGGGTCTGCATTACATCATGTCTACAAAATAGTCTGTTAGCTCCCTAAGACTGAACTTATGAGTTGATTTTCATTCTGTGTTTTCATGTATCTCCATGGAAAACTTTAGGTCCATCAACTGAAAGCAGGCCAGAAACAACGAATTTTAACATATATGTTCCCTTAGATGAAAGATTTAGCCCCAGAAAATTGAAGGAGCTCAAATCAAATTCTGTCCATGCCATGGTACATTTTCTGTCATCAAAGGCAGGATCGTTACCTCAACGGAGTTCTAGAAGCTTTCAATCATTCGAAGAGATAATTGACATGTTCTCTAGCAATAGAAAGCACACAATAGAGGGATGGATCAGAGACAACTTAAAGAAACTGGTACCAGTTGAGCACTTAAAGGAAATAACTCATGCAATCAAGGAAAAGCTTCAGCAATTTCCTATCCCTCAAATCATATCTGGTAAAAGAGCTTTATATGATTTGTATGTAAATATTTTAGTTAGTTAGTTTCATTGTTAGTTAGCTATTCATTAGAAAATTGTATTGTTTGGTGAACTTAGTTAAGTTTGGATTGTTCTGTTCTTAACTCAAAGGAAGAAGAATTTGTGTACTATTTTGAGTATTACTTTATACAAAATAATTTTATGAAACTGTTTTCTGGGTTATCTTTTGCATTTCAGAAAATGAATGGGCATGGAATGATGACATGGAGTTTGGACGACAATTGCTTGCAGGACCACACCCAGTTAGAATCCAGTGTTTGATGGTACTTCATATACTTGTGAACTGGGCTTTAGAAATAAGCTACCTTGTTATTATGTATACAATACAACAACCATTCTGATGTTGCTTTTGTCTCCCTAGGAGAAAAATGGAGCATTGCTCAACTGGCTTGAATATTATAATTTCAATGCTTAATTCATACTATTAACTTTTTAAGCAATTGAAGTTGTATTCATGCATAATGGCAAATTGATGCTTTGGAAGCCACCATAAAACCAGGATTGTTTGGTTCTTACTGTCATAAAATTTCTTTCGAATAATCTCTGGTTCCATAGTTGTGTAATCACAAAGTTATTTAAACTCACAATTTTGCCCTAATCATTGTTGGTTTCAATTTACCTTTCAGACATTCCCACCTCAAAACAAATTCGGAGTAGAAAGTTCAATAAAACAATCAATCATAGAACAGATGCTTGAAGGATGGACACTTCCTCAGGTAAGTGAGAAGTCTAGACCTTCTTTGAATTGAAGTTTTAGCAAAACAACTTATTGTACTTCTTCCAGTATTGTACTCCAGCCTAGCATGACACCCTTATTTATTTATTTTCCTTTCAAAACAAAATTGTGTTAGGCACTGGAACATGAAAGAATATTCATGCTGGACCACCATGACTATCTCATGCCATATTTGAACAGAATAAATGCAAATGGGGTATGTGCTTATGCATCCAGGACACTTCTATTCTTAGAAGTGATGGCATGCTTAAGCCATTGACAATTGAACTTAGCTTGCCAGGCTCATCTCTAGATCGTGAAATCCAAAGAATTTTCTTCCAGCAAAGCAGGGTACACAAGCAGCACTTTGGCAGCTTGCCAAAGCTCATGTTTTAGCTAATGATGCTTTTTACCATATACTTGTTAGCCATTGGTGAGTTAAAGTTCTTATGCAATCACAATTACTAAAACTCTCATGCCTACATAACATTTTTAACTTATGCAAAATTAAAATAAAAGGGAATGGAATAAAAGGGTAATTAGCAACTAACACTGACTCTATTACAATGTTACTTGTGCAATTTAAGTATTCTGCAATTAAATTATTTTTGCAGGTTATACACCCATGCAGTTGTTGAACCATTTATTCTTGCTACCAAAGAAGGCTAAGTGTAATGCATCCAATCCATAGGATATTGAACCCGCATTTCACAGACATCATGCACATAAATGCCTTGGCACGACTTATCCTTGTTAATTCGGGAGGAATTATGGAGAGAATATTTTTAGGGTGAAATCTGTATGCAAATAACACGTGATCTCTATAAAGAGTGGAAATTTAATGAACAAGGACTTCTGATGATCTACTCAAAGGTACATTAGAAACTACTAGCTACACCTTTAAAGTTTACCATTTCATTGTTTAATGTATTTTTATGATAGAAATGACAAGTTTCATCTCAGATGGGGTTGTATTTTATTCTATCTTAATTTAAATTCGAATAATGCATTTAAACTCATCCATTTTATTAAACTTGAGATTTTCCCTATCCCCAATCCTACCATATAATACACTCAAATCTTTTAATCCAACAACAACAATTGATTTTGCGAGGGCATGGTGTAGAAGATCTGAGATAAAAACAACCCCACTTTGGGATTGACTTCTCATGTTGGATTATCCCTATGCAATTGATGGACTTGAGATATGGGTTGCAATCAAATCATGGGTCAATGACTTACGCTCATTCTTCTACAAAGACAATGAAGCCATCATGGCTGATGTTGAACTCAAGCATGGTGGTCGAGATTGAACTATTGGCCACGGTGACAAGCTCAATGAGACATGGTGGTACCAAATGACAACACTCTCAAACCTTGTAGAAGCATTAACAACTCTCATATGGATTGCTTGCACTTGCGCCATGCGACTATGAACTATGCAAACAATATTAATGGTTACCGGCCTCCAAATCGTCCCACGCTATGCAAGAAGTTCATTCCACTAGAAGGAGCAGTTGAATTTGGTGAGTTCCTCAAGGACCACGATAAGTTTTTCATGAAGATGCTACTGTGATTTGAGATGAGTCTTGGTTTGGCAATAGTAGATGTGCTCTCAAAACACACTTATGATGAAGTGCACTTGTTGGAATCAAGCCGACCATCAAGCTGGTTGGATAGACAATGAAATTGTTCGAAGCAGTTCTTTGAGTTCAAAGAAGAGTTGAAGGAGATTGAGACAAGGATCTTGCAAAGAAACAAAGATCCCAAGCTTAAGAATAGGCGTGGCTCCGCAAAAATTGAGCACACTATTTTGTACCCTAAGATGTCTAGTTCTGGATCACGAAGATGGAATCACAGGAAGAGGAGTGCCAAATAATATATCAAATTAATTTATTTGTAGTATTTGTGTACACTAACTCTGCCTTTGGTAATATGTATAGGTTAAAGTTCATCCACTATCAGCTAGCTTATCGTCTATCTACTACTTTTTACCAAAAAGAGCCTCAGTGGTTTCACTATCATTATAAACGCTTAATATTGTATTGGAAATTGATTAGGTTGGTATATCAATAGCAAGGCTGCTGTATCTGAATAGAACATGACAGTAGTTTGTAGAATCTTTCTCAAGCAATGCTTCATACATCATATCAACAATTCTATGTATGGCTTTACTCGTAATTAACAACTCCATTCAAACCGTTATTAACTTCTTTTATACGCATTGTTTTACACTCATTGAAAAACTACTGGTCATGGAATGTATGTTGTACCTGGAAACTCTGCATTTCAAGGAAGTGTGCATTAGTGACCTGATATCTTTTATTTAGGGTGGGAATCTGTTGATGTTTCTTCAACCATAAGTTCGACATACTTCCTTCCTTCTGAACCTGAATTAGTTAGGTTCAGATTTATACATCTGGAGTCAAATCCATGAAGGATGGGAAGGAGGGGAGTTGGGATGCTTCACATTAAGGTTTAAACTCATTGTGATTGACAATTAGTTATCATTATCAATGTTTTTGTTCTACTCATAAATATTTTCATTTCTGGTGGTGTCAATAGTTAGGAATGGGCAAAGAGAAGGCTATAGAGATCACAGATGTTGTACAAAAGTATGGCAAACTTATTGGTTTGAGGTGGATATGGTTTGAAAATTTGTTGTTTTTGACGTTTGAAGCAACTATGGACTATATTAACCAGCTGTTTTAACACATACTGTAATTTGTTTCATTTTACCTCTACAGAATCACTTTAGAAAAGAAAATAATCAAGTTATCACCTAATATTCCAAATTTATCCTAGTCCATATAGTCCATATGATGCAACATTACTGAGAGAATTATTATCACATTCTCGTTCTGCGGATACCAGCATATATGTTACAATTATTTTTTTATTAAATATATATTATATATTATGACATTTTTTATCACTTTGGAAGAAAATAATTTTTATTTCCTACATTATTTGATATTTTTTATTGGATGGACCCATAATAATACAATTTTATAAATACATATAGTATATTATACAATATTAATATAATATGTAGTTATATTATGTTGTATAATTTTTTTATGTTAAATTATTAAATACTCATAAATACCCGTTACCGCGTAAATATCAGGAGATATTAACAGATATAGTTATGGGAGAAGTACTAATCGCACTTTCCGCCCCATGCGTTGACATCCCTAGAGACACATAGAGCTGAGGTTTGAGGTTTAAAGCGAAGAAATTATTGGATTTGAAATATTGTAAGGAGTTATAGCATGCACTACTTGTTTAGTGGTGCATGTATACGCCTGTGGTTAAAATTGTAAACATACCTCTCATCTCATCTCCCCCTCCTAGGCTCCTACTCCCAGTCCCAACCCCTTTCCCCTCCCTTCTGACCATTTTACCCTCATTTAATTTAGGCCATTGATTTAAAAAGTTGTAGATCCTGTGGCCCTAATTTTATGTCCACCCTGCATGTTAAACGGAGCCTTGTAGTATTTCTTTTGCTCTCTATTTCTCAAGTGTTGTCATCTTCTCGTATATTTTTTTTTATTTCTTTTTTCGTTTACGTCTCTTACTTTTTCCATTTTTTTATTTATCTCATCTCTGCGTCGTTTTCACGTCCCAGAGTGTAAGATTGTTTTTCGCTTTGATTTGAAGTCGGTCTATAAATTATATTTTTGTCGATAATTATTATATTCAATGTGTTTCTCGATCGATTGTTATTTTTCACATTATTATTTATTTGATATATTTTTTAGTCCCTTCTCTTGTGTTGTGGTCTATATATACGGATGCTTTTCCTAGGTTGGTTGCCATTCTTAAACTCGATCGGTGACTTTTTCTTTTCAATAAATAATCCTCTTTATCAATCTTCTGCCTAATATTTCTGTGTTCTCTCTCATTCATTTGAAGGATGGCGGAGCAAATCCCATATGGTGTTGCTGCAAGCCTCATTGACAGGTGAAAATTTGTTCAGTTTTTATTAAAACTATTGAACTTGTTGTGTTTGTTTCATGTATGCAAGAATGTGAAGGCAAAATGCAAAATGACTGTGTTTCCAAAGGAGAATCACGAGAAGGTCATGGAGGCATGGGATGCTCTTGTGAGGTCATCTGATGAGGTTGAGTGTTTCAGTCCATCGGCATTGATTGTTCTTAGTTTCACACATATGTACATGAGACGTGGTTGATTCCTCACAAAGAAAGATTTGTTGAGTCATGGACAAACCGGGCGATGCGCTTAGGAAACACGACGACAAACAGATATTATATATTTATAATGAATACTAATTATTTAATCTATGCATTGCTTCTAATTTTGTGTTATTGTGTTTGTCAACAAAGTCGAGTCCGCATGTAACACCCCGCCGAGACGGGGCATCACTTTACCTTGACTCGGTAATATTACATTTTAATTTAACATCAGAGTACGCAACAGAACACACTGGCCGTGATGCATCACTGCTTCCCAGACCCTATGCACTTGTTCTTCTAGTTTTATCTGCTATTTATCACAACATAATATAGAAAACACAGAAAACAGGGGTAAGATACTCATCAATCTCCAACACATAGGAAAACAATATAGTAGAGAGATTGCTATCATGCTCAACATAGCCAAATCAAAATTAACATCATAACCATCATCATAACTGTTACCACAGATGTCACACACTTAGACTTCTGAGTACACGATACGTCATACTGACAAATCCGACCACACGGTCACGTCACACATTGACATTCTGGTGACACGTTACCGGTCTTTTAGGCTCAGTTACCAGCCCTATGGATATGTCAAGCCTAGCTATTAAAGATGTCAGGCTCGATTACTAGCCCTATGGACATGTCAGACTGTACCAGAGATTTCAGGCTCATTTCCAGCCCTACTGACCCAATCTATTGCTGAACATTGTGAGCCATTACTGCCCTTCTCCCTAGACTCATTACCAGTCTTAGGGCACTGAATACGATGAGTTGGTTGTCTCGAGAACATATCCTAATACACTACCATCTTCGATTACTAGTTATGACATCTCATACTACCATACCTAATTACCGGAGTAAGGCACTGTCATGCGCGCAAGGACGGCATTCCCATAACAGGAATGGCCAAGATTGTCCACCCGTCAGACATGGAGTCTTGGAGACTCGTCCGGTTGACCGAGAACCATCCTCTTAAGGCCACCAACTATCCCCAATACTACTCTGTACTTTGGTACCATGGACATGGAGAGACTCGTCGGGAAGACCGAGAACCATTCTCTCAAGGTTTTGGTTGAGAACCATTCTCTCAAGACCACCAACTATCCCAACACCATTCCGTCTGTACCTCAGTATACCAACCTTGGGTACACTGACCCGACCATCACCATTATCACAGGTTATCGATGGTAATACCTACTATTACCATCTAAGGATTCACAAACCTCTAACTAGAGGACGTTACCCTTGACTCTAGGACCACACATCAATCATTATACTCACAGATATTATACGCAACTAGCAAATAAACATCAGGCATAATTCAGAATACCATCAACCATGATTTATCATAACTTACTATCATATAGATTATCTCTAATGTCGCATAAGCGACTGTCTAATAATCTCATAAACATAACATATGTCAGTTGGTAGGTCTACGGTGACTATCCTTAGCCACCGTACACCGCAATTCTTCTCCTAAGGTGTTGCTAATACCAACCCCGAGTAGGGCTAAGGAACCCTACATATGCTAACAGTGCTGCTCTACTACCTATTTTCCCTAGAGATTGAGGTATATGCTCCCTTACCTGGCCTAGAAGATCGTTGCCGCTCTCGTTTATCGCTATTCCCCCTCTCGAGCTCCTCCACGCCCTTTAAGCTCTCCCAAAAGCCTTTGGAAGACCTTGGGCTGAATGGAGGGGATTAAAGCCTATTTATACTAGTCTCTGTCGCGTCGCAATGGTCCTTAAGGAGCAGAATTTTGTTTTTACCCCTCTATATGATTCTAGGGGTTTCTAAACTATTCTAGGCCTCTTATGAGTCATTTTAAGCCAAGTTTTAATTCTAATTAACTAAGATTTTAAACACCCGTTTATCACTTAATTACTGTTTTAATTATTTTTCTGTCACTGTTTAAAAATCAGGATGTCACATTGCGCATTGGACCTGAAGAGGATTTTACAAGACAGCATGGGAGACATTTGTAGTGTTTGGGATGATGTTTCTAGTTTGATCATACTACAGCACAACGAGGTCAAGGCGTCATTCCAGAAAAGTATAAATGTGAAAGAACATCGCCACAGTAGTGCATTATACAACTCATTGTGTGGATTTGTGTCTAGGAGTGCATTGGTTTACATTGTCGATGAGCTTGTGCGTGTTAAGAATGTCTGTATTGGTAAGTCCATTTGTGGTTGCATTCTTAGGACAACACATGGCCTACCTTGTGCTTGTGAACTTGCCAGGTACAATATGAGACCTATTGCCATTCCATTGGAAACCATACATACTTTTTAGAGGAAGTTAAATTTTACTGATAAGGATTTTAGCAAGTCAGAAGAGTTATCTTTGGAACCCGAGATAGATGTGTTACGCAAAAGATTTGATGAGCTTGATGTACCTGGCAAACGTGCACTCAAGAGTAAATTGCGCGAGGTAGCATACCCAGCCATAACCTCTATGTGTCCATCTTATGTTAAGGTAAAAATAAAGGGTGCACCAAAGAAGGAGAAAGGTAAGGTATCCGACAAAGAAAAATCAACAAGGCGTGAACCATCATGGTGGGAACATGTTAATGCATCTCTTGGATGTAGTGGCACTAATACATGCAATACTCAATCGTCGGTCCATAAGGTTGATTGACCTAAGGTCCACAAGATTGTGCGACCCTTGGTCCCCCGACCTAGAGTTATACCTATATTGATTGGTTTCCTATGGGGATCCACCCTTTCGTTGATGATGTTCTAGATGTCGATGACGATGGGAATTGTGGATATCGTGCAGTTGGATCTTTGCTTGGTAGGGGTGAGGATTCTTGGTCTATAATCCATCAGGAGTTGATACTAGAACAACAGTGGAGCACTGACTATGGGAGGTTATTTGGCGGTGAGGTTTGGGTTAGCCATTTTATTCAGTCTTTATATGTTGAAAAAAAGGCAGCGATTGCTAATTAGATGACCGCTTCCAGAAATGGGACTTGTTATTGCTACGAGGTATAACGTGGTCCTGGTGTGTTTATCGTCAGGCCAGCCTATGACTTTTCTTCCTCTTAGAGGTGCTCCACCATCCTCTATGTCATATAGTGAACGTGTCATTGTGATCAGCTTTGTCTAAGAATGTCACTATGTCCGGGTAATTCACGTTTTAAATTTAGTTGTCTATAAAATTGTCAATTTTTTTTGTTCAGTTTATTTTATTCTGTGTGCGTGGCTCACTTTGACAGATTTATTTGAAGCCTGATTCGCCGATACCTCCCACGAACAACTTGTGGAGGAAAAAGCGCTCTGAAGAAGCTCGCACATGGGAGGATCCATACATTTACCGTATGGCGGTTTGGTTGCAAATATTTCCACATACACAAGACCCTTATATTTCTGTGGATAACTGATATTATTTTTTATTAGTGTTTGTAGTTTTACATATTAATTACGATTTTGTATAATTAAGCACGTTTCACCTTGTTTTGTTGTATAATTATGTTGTATAATTAAGTACATTTCATTTTGTATAAAATAGTATGTTTTAGAAGGCTTTAATGACTTTCACTATGTGCACTCAGAAGGTACTAATGACTTTCACTGTGTGCGCTCAAATGTGTTAAATTACTTTCCCTGCTCCATTTGTCTTTTTCACTGCATAACATCAACGGACGAGAATCTGCTGACACTTTTAATGGTGACGATGTAAATCAATTGAGTTATAAATATAATGTTGTAGCTTCACTCAAATTCGCAAACAACCTAACCATTTCACCACTCAGTCAACCCAGTTCTCTGTGGAGTCGAACCTGGCCATTGTGTATTACGGTGGAAGAGTTACAACACACAATGGCGTAAAATTTGAATGTTCTGATCCAAAAACTATGAGGATAAAGGAAGACATCACCATCGATGAATTGAAGCAGAAGATTCATGGAAAGATCAGAGCTGGATCGCAAAGGGTGTCTGAGATCACTTATCGATGTCCTATGTCCGATCCGAATAAGCATGTTCAATATTTCGGGATGAAACTTCTAACTACTGGCGACATAGCAAGAATGTTTACCGCATTCAGTGAACATTCTAGCTACGGTCCTATAGAGCTATATGTTGTCTTGGTATCCTTGCCAACTTGCGTGGACCTAGATCCGTCGACGAGATCCTTGCCAACTTGCATCAAGAAATAAAATAAGCGCATTGATCTGATGGCTCGGCCATGCTTCGCTTGCTTTTAAGTCTCCCCCTGTTATGTTATTTAATAAGTTTGCTTGCTTTTAAGTCCCCCGTGTAATCTGTTGCGTTGTTTGTTTTTAAGCCCATCGTGTAATCTATTGCGTTGTTTGTTTTTGAATCACCCATGTAATCTGTTGCATTGTTTGAATAATATTATTCGTTTGTGGTACAGCAACATAACAAATGACAAAAAACAGTACTAAAAATAATTAAGGCCATAAGTTTATACAACTAGTCCATAATAGGTACAATAAGTACAATAACAACAATCACTCCAGTCAAAAAAAAAATCATTGAGTCGGACGAGATGTCTTCTTCCTCTTATATTTTCGACCAACCGCCCCACCACCACTAGTATGCTCGACCTCAACCGGGGCACCCGTCATCCTGGCCATTAACTCCGTCGCAAGTGGGATCCCATCAGCACAATGAATCGGCGATCCAGGAGCGTGCGCACGATCTCTATCACCTTCTTACTATGGTGAAAAGCCTCAACTCCTCCACGATCCTAAAAGATTCGTTAAATTACATTTTCAAAAGAAAGAAATGCAGCAGAAAAACTAAGATACATTACCACTCCAGCCCACAGTCTGGTGGCCACGTGATCCGCATAAGTCCGCAAGACAGAGATGTCGACAGGACCACCAGGGAATCCCTCCACTGCCACATCATCGGTAGCCGGGATATCCTACTCTAAAGGCTGCGGCTGCGGCTCCTGCTGGGGCTACTCCTCCTCTGGCTGGAGCACTTGTTGGGGCTTTCGTCCTCCTACTGGGCCTCCGAATCACCCTGCAGTCTACTACCATGTCTGACCGCTCGGTTGGAAGCTATCGGTCGAGGTTGACCACGAGTTTTGGCCATGGCTGCACACAATTCAACAATTAATGATGTTGATGAAGCAAAAGAAAAAAAAACCTACGTGAACTGAATTCACTCAAACATACGTGAATTCAATTCACATATGTTAAAATGAATTCTCAGGGTTGTACGTGAATTGAATTCACGTATGTTTACGTGAATTCAGTTCACGTGCATCCCTGAGAATTCGTTTTAACATACGTGAACTGAATTCACGCAAACATACGTGAATTCAATTCACATACATCTCTTTCTTAAAAAAAAATTAAGGAGCCCAATAGTAACGCCAAATTAAACCCTAAACAACCCTAAATCATACAACCTAACTAAAACCTAACACGAAAATCATACACCCTAAATTTTCATACAACCTAATCAAAACAAAAAAAAAATGAAAATGTGACTGAGAAGAAGAAAGGAAGGAAACGAATGGCACGAAGCAGAATATGTGAGGAAGAAGAAGATTACCTGTGAGAGCAGAATCTGGAACGAGGGAGAGAGATGATGTTCTGATCGAGAAGCAACAAGGCTGGAACGATGGAGGGAGAGTGCGGTGAGAGTGAGGAAATGAGAGGTTGTGGGTTTGAAAATTAAAAATAGGTCCAAGGGTAATTTGGTCATTTTGCTTGTTTAGAAACCTGGCGATTGGGTGTGCTTAGGAAACAAGGGGTGTGGATAGCGAGAGCCCTTTTTTTCTTTTTTCTTTCTCTGCTTAGTAATCTTTTTGTCTTCTCCTAACACATCCCACACATTGTGCTTCGCTAGCTATTTTATCACCCGTGATTTTTAGAAGTGAGATCAGAGAATGGCTACACCCATGGTGGGAAACTGAACCCTTTAATTGAGGACTTTCACCATGCTGTCAAGAATCTTTCCGCTGAGCTTTACGCTAAAGATGTTTATTTCCTCATGGAGCTCATTCAGGTACCATAACATAGTCATGTTTTTATTAGGATTTTGAGATTAACTTAGCTTTACAAAACTGACCAATAAGGTAATGAGTGTCATTTGTTTATAAACTCTTTATTTTATGTGAGACTTTAGTTTTTCCCAATACATCCCTTCACACCCTTGGTGCGTGTATAGTGACTTTGATACTATATTAGAATTTTGAGCCTAAGTCATCCTTATAAAACCGGCTTATAAGGTGGTGAGATGTGCTCTTTGCTTATAAACTCTTTCTTTAGTTTAGGTGTGAATTGAGTTTTTCCCCAATAGTTTTGTTCATTTTTTTTTTTCTATTTCACTTCTTCTCTCTCTGTCTCACACACACACGTCTATGCTATTTTGTAATAATGCATATGAGTTAGCCATTAATCATTGTTGTGTGACATTTTTTCATTTTCGTTTTTGGTGTATCTTGCCTTGCTAAGGCAATGCTTATTCTTGTTTTTTTTGTGTGTGGAAACAATGCGTAACATTCTTTAATTTTCAACGTTCTCGACCAAGTATAGTTTTGTGATATGAAATCAAGACGATGTCAACACCATATTAGAGAAACTATTTTCTTTTTCTTTTTATTTTTGTAACATGAACTACTTTGCTTAAATTGAAGATTACTCTTAACATTGGCACACTTAACTTGGAGGTCACACCATAAGAAATTACAGTGTTGGACGGTCATCTTGATTTGTTTTGTAATTTTTCCACGAAACATTGAGTCCATCTGCAGTGTTGGACGGTCAACAAAGGAAGACAATAGGAGCACCGGTTACATAGGCGAGAAAGGTACATTCTTACATTTAATTAAATGACTCTTAATTTGTTTTGTAATTTTTCCACAAAAAGGACTTGCGTTAATGTGGTTTGCTTTCAAATTTTCAATGAAGGTTAGTTAAATAATTTCAATGATATTTTAGTAGCTTGATGAATTCTAAGCATATGCATATAACTTGCTTGAATCATCGATTCACTTTCAATTTATTTGTTCTTGTAAAAGATGATGCAATCTTTGACAAAATCTCTCTTATGGTTGAATTTCAGGAATTGGTTTCAAGAGTGTGTTTCTGGTCACTGCTCAGCCTTATATTTTTAGCAATGGATATCAGATAATGTTCAATGAGAGGCCTTGTCCACGTTGCAGTCTTGAGTATATAGTTCCCGAATGGGTTGAGGAGAAGCCAACCCTTGTTTGTTGACATAAAGCAGATACATGGTGCTGGTAAAGAAGATTCCCTCCCAACTACAACAATTGTCTTACCTCTGAAGCCAGACAAGGTCAAACCTG
This sequence comes from Calophaca sinica, assembly GCA_037113605.1. NCBI lineage: Eukaryota > Viridiplantae > Streptophyta > Magnoliopsida > Fabales > Fabaceae > Calophaca > Calophaca sinica. The sequence continues at coordinate 137,323,656 of CM073731.1, read as the reverse complement.
TGATTGTGAAACAACAGCTCGCAAAATGAATTCCGTAACCGCTGTATCCTTTTCAAACAGGATTAACTTGGAAAACAAGAATGTTGAATCTTACATACTCCATCTCTTTTTTTGATAGACATGTGTGTCTGATAATAGAATATGTTTTGAGGTTGCTTGTTCTCTTAATTTGGTACCCCTCTCAGTGGTAGGTGATTATGTTGATTGTTGAGACGCCCTTGTTATTTTTGTATGACTGAATTACCTAAGCGTACATGTCTACAATATTTTGCTTCCTTCCTTTACTTTTATCTGATGACCACTTGACAGGGCAGCAATTACGGTTGTAGAATTTCACTGTGTGAAAGTTAATTTCTATTATTTTACATAAGGGGTGGCAAATGAATGGATCGGATAAAATTTGGTTTGAAATATAACTGATGGATTAAAAACAATCCATTAAAAATTCAATGAAAAAATCTAATTCATCTACGATCCATTTAATAAAAGCTATCCGATGATTAACACTTTTTTACGGATGGATATCCAATCCATCCATAAAATTTTTGCAATGTTGTTTTTTGGTTTTCTTTTTATTGTTATTTTTGCAATGATGATGCATACATAATGAACAAAAACACAAAACTTAAGGGGAAACTTTATCATAGTATTAGGTGGTAAATGAAGTGCTTTTGACGCGTAGGTAGAACTTTCAAGGTAAAAAATTATCCTAGCAATATTATTATTGTTCATCATTTATTGTTAACTTGAAAAACAAATGGAATTCCACGTAGTAGTTCATAGTTAGAACAAAAGCCCAAGGCAAGCAACGTCTGATGCCAAAATGGCAATGTACAAGGTAGGTATTATTGACACACAACTAATCATCATGACTTGTACAAACGCTATCACTTCTCATTTTGGTTAGAGACATAGAGAAACATTAATTCACAACAGAATTAAAGCAAAAAACAAGCAAGCCATAGAATTAATTAAGCATGAAAAAGTGGCACTACTCTTCGGCCAAAAATAAGTTTGTCAATAATTTAAATCCTATATGCCAAGCTGGCCAACAATTAACTCTCAAGGGGAAGTTCGTGATCATCCAGAACAAAAAGAAATCAATACCTGAAAAATTTATTTCTGTTCAGATTTATAGTGGCACAGAAGTAGATCCTAGTAAGTACACTTTCTTTGTACTTCAAACACTAACACATGTCAATAATCTATTCTTTTCAATGAGAAACTTAATTTAGTTTTTCCCTTTGAAGTGTACATGTTTTCTTTACCTCACAACATTCTGCACATTCATTCAGAGAATTCATGTTAGGGGGCCAAACATATAATATGAAGGAAAAAAAAATTATATGAAAAATTAATATATTTTTATTAGGATTATGAAATAAATCTATGACATAGTACTTGAAAAAATTACAAGGTTGGGGTGTCATGTCATGTTATCCTCCACCTCTGAATTGCATGGTTTACCATATGATCTTTCAACTTTGTATTGCATTGAACAGATACTGACAAAGGGCGGTTGAGCGAGAAGGCATGTTTCAAGGAGGGAGGGAGTGAGAAACATCACCATGATGATGATGATGCACAAACCGTGAGTGTGACATATAAAATTAAACTACATGTTGACTCACATTTTGGAACTCCAAGAGCTTTTGTGATTCAAAACAAGTACAATAAGAAATTCTTTCTTCAATCTGCATCTATTGAGACTTGTACCAATCGCATCATTCACTTTGATTGCAATTCTTGGATTTATCCAGTCAAGAAGACCAAATCTGATCGACTCTTCTTCTCAAATAGAGTAAGTCTAATCATATAATAAGATATAGTTCATTTAAACATGTTTTTCGTCCCTGAAAACATTGAAGTTTTTGTTTTTCATCCCTAAAAAAATTGTTTTTGATAGAGTTCTCGCATGGAAGAATGAGATAGCCTGAATAGTGGTTATAAGTAGAAGGCAACCCTCACCCCATGAGCTAGCTTTTGGGGTTGAGTTAGGCCCAAACCAAAATTTTAAGATGGTATCAAAGCCTATCGAGATCCGTTGGGCCACCCGCAGATGTTCAGTCTTGCAAACTTCACGCTCCAGATGTCAAATCCAGGGTGTGAGGGAGGTGTGTTAGAGTTCCACATTGGTTTAACTCAAAGGAAGAAGAATTTGTGTTCTATTTTGAGTATTAATTGATACAAAATAATTTTATGAAACTGTTTTCTGGGTTATCTTTTGCATTTCAGAAAATGAATGGGCATGGAATGATGACATGGAGTTTGGACGACAAATGCTTGCAGGACCACACCCAGTTAGAATCCAGTGTTTGATGGTACTTCATATACTTGGGAACTGGGCTTTAGAAATAAGCTACTTTTTTATTATGTATACAATACAACAACCATTCTTAACTGACTTGAATATTATAATTTCCCTAGGAGAAAAATGGAGCATTGCTCAACTGGCTTGAATATTATAATTTCAATGCTTAATTCATACTATTAACTTTTTAAGCAATTGAAGTTGTATTCATGCATAATGGCAAATTGATGCTTTGGAAGCCACCATAAAACCAGGATTGTTTGGCCTTAATATAAATAAGCGTGTTCCCAACGTATACCAGTCTAAGTTTCATAATAAAAATTGTAGAACGAATATAATTTCCCAGAAAGAATATCTAATGAATCATGTAACTAATTCATCATTAGTTTCTTACTGTCATAAAATTTCTTTCGAATAATCTCTGGTTCCATAGTTGTGTAATCACAAAGTTATTTAAACTCACAATTTTGCCCTAATCATTGTTGGTTTCAATTTACCTTTCAGACATTCCCACCTCAAAACAAATTCGGAGTAGAAAGTTCAATAAAACAATCAATCATAGAACAGATGCTTGAAGGATGGACACTTCCTCAGGTAAGTGAGAAGTCTAGACCTTCTTTGAATTGAAGTTTTAGCAAAACAACTTATTGTACTTCTTCCAGTATTGTACTCCAGCCTAGCATGACACCCTTATTTATTTATTTTCCTTTCAAAACAAAATTGTGTTAGGCACTGGAACATGGAAGAATATTCATGCTGGACCACCATGACTATCTCATGCCATATTTGAACAGAATAAATGCAAATGGGGTATGTGCTTATGCGTCCAGGACACTTCTATTCTTAAGAAGTGATGGCATGCTTAAGCCATTGACAATTGAACTTAGCTTGCCAGGCTCATCTCTAGATTGCGAAATCCAAAGAATTTTTCTTCCAGCAAAGCAGGGTACACAAGCAGCACTTTGGCAGCTTGCCAAAGCTCATGTTTTAGCTAATGATGCTTTTTACCATATACTTGTTAGCCATTGGTGAGTTAAAGGTCTTATGCAATCACAATTACTAAAACTCTCATGCCTACATAACATTTTTTAACTTATGCAAAATTAAAATAAAAGGGAATGGAATAAAAGGGTAATTAGCAACTAACACTGACTCTATTACAATGTTACTTGTCCAATTTAAGTATTCTGCAATTAAATTATTTTTGCAGGTTATACACCCATGCAGTTGTTGAACCATTTATCCTTGCTACCAAAAGAAGGCTAAGCGTAATGCATCTAATCCATAGGATATTGAACCCGCATTTCACAGACATCATGCACATAAATGCCTTGGCACGACTTATCCTTGTTAATTCAGGAGGAATTCTGGAGAGAATATTTTTTCCGGGTGAAATCTGTATGCAAATAACCTGTGATCTCTATAAAGAGTGGAAATTTAATGAACAAGGACTTCCTGATGATCTACTCAAAAGGTACATTAGAAACTACTAGCTACACCTTTAAAATAAAGTTTACCATTTCATTGTTTTATGTATTTTTATGATAGAAATGGCAAGTTTCATCTCAGAATTGTTACTTGTAGGATTGAATTCTATGTCATGGTTTCATGTTTCAAGTTTTAAAGAAAATGTGTTTTGGTTTATTTTTTCAGAATAAGTATTTTAGTCTACCCTTCGTGCTGTTACTTCGCTGCTGTTGCAATCTTTTATTCTATGCTGTTGCAATCTTTTAATAAGATGTTTAATAACCACCCCAATGAATCAACCAACGCATATGATAATTCAAAGAGTGGTACGCAAGATTATTCGACCGCATATCAAATAACAAGAGCATGCTTAATATGAAGAAACGCAATTCAACAACTTAAGCAATAAAAGCAGTTTGTATGGAGAAACGCAATTCAACAAGCAATACGCAATTCGCAGTATGCATTCAATCTCATATTAAATAATTGCACAGCTCAACAATCAATCATAAAATCCATCCCTCTGCAATTCGATGGAGTTCACAGAGAGGAACAAACAAGTGTGGGGGGTTGGGGACAGCTGCCAACCACTTGCAGACAAGCCCACTAAATAATCAGTATATCAAAAAAAATAAAGCGAAGGGGTACAAGACCCTCACTTCGAAACACCTCAAGCCAGATGTGTTGTATCCACTTGCCACTTGCCTTTGATTTTTTTTTCCTAGAGAGACAAAGAGAAATTTGTTTTCCATCACAAGCTAGCTAGTAGTAATGTAGTACTCCCTTCTATCCTTTATATAAAAACAAAATAGTTCTTTTTTGTCCCAATTATAAAAAGTAATATCAATTTTTAAAAATATTAAATATTTAATTTTTATTTATATTCTTATTTATAGTAAAAAAAATATTAATTAAATACATATATTTCTTATACAAATGAATTGGCTTATAAAAAATATAATTTTAAAAAGAAATAATTTTTAAAAATATTAATTAGAAAAAGAAATTTTAATATAATTTTTTGATATGTGTAAATTAAGATTTTCCTCCACGGGAGCGAGTAATATGTGGCGAGCCTCAAAGGCTATGTATGCTATACTATCTACTATAAATATATACAATTTGCTACATGTTGAAATAACAATTATGCCCACCTGAGGCTACTGCCACCTGTCCAAATTGAGGATAATTTGGTCTCTTTCTAATTTCTATTCCCGGTCAAAAATCTGAAATCAAATTTCAAACCCAATCTGAAATCAAATTGATTCTCATCCCTCATCTCTCTCTCTCTCTCTCTATCTTCGTCTCTCGATCTCGATCTCGATCTCGATCTCTCCACAGTCTACTCTCAATCTCTCCCCTCATCTCCATTTCTCTCTGTTTCTCCTCCTCTCCTCTTCCGCCTCCTTCTGTCTCGAGCTTCCCCTTCTCACTCCATCTTAGGGTTTCAAATTCGATCAGAGAAAATACAAAGAAGAAGAAGAAAAGCTTGATTTGCGAGGACTAAGACTTTTTTTTCTCGTATCCATTGTTGGTTGTTCTTCTTCTTCTCATTATTATTTTACCTCTTATTTTCGTATTTTCGTTTTGTAACATATATCTGATATTTACCTCTGTTCGAATTTGTTGTTTATACAGGCAAAGATCTCGGTTGAGCTTGGTTCTCAAGCTGTTGATCTCGACAGCTATTCAGACATGTCGAGATCACGCTGAAGCTGTTGGTCCTCAAGCTGTCGAAATCAAGTTTCTTCTCGACAGGTTGAGCTTGATCTCAAGCTGTCGAGATCAAGCTCAACCTGTCGAGATGAAGCTTGATTTCGACAGGTTGAGGACCAACTTGAGCTTGATCTCGACAGGTGGGAATAGCTGTCGAGCTCGACAGTTTGAGATCAAGCTCAACCTGTCGAGATGAAGCTCAAGCTGCCTGATCAAGCTTCATTTCGACAGCTTGAGGACCAACAGCTTGAGCTTGATCTCGGTTGAGCTTGGTCCTCAAGCTGTCGAAATCAAGCTTCATCTCGACAGGTTGAGCTTGATCTCGACAGGTTGACCTTGAACTCGACAGCTTGAGATCAAGCTCAAAATGTCGAGATCAGGCTCAAGCAGCGAGATCAAGCTTCATTTCGACAGCTTGAGGACCAACGGCTTGAGCTTGATCTCGGTTGAGCTTGGTCCTCAAGCTGTCGAGTTGAAGCTTGATCTCGACAGGTTGAGCTTCATCTCGACAGATTGAGCTTGATCTCGAAGATGTTGATCTCGACAGCTATTCACACTCAACCGAGATCAAGCTCAAGCGGTTGGTCCTCAACCTGTCGAAATCAAGCTTGATCTCGATAGGTTGAGCTTGATCTCGACAGCTTGAGATCAAGCGCAACCTGTCGAGATCAAGCTCAAGCCGTTGGTCCTCAAGCTGTCGAAATGAAGCTTGATCTCGCAGCTTGAGCTTGATGTCAAGCTGTCGAGTTCAAGCTCAAGCTGTCGAGTTCAAGCTCAAGCTGTCGAGTTCAAGCTCAACCTGTCGAGTTCAAGCTCAACCTGTCGAGATCAAGCTCAACCTGTCGAGATCAAGCTTGATTTCGACAGGTTGAGGACCAACCGCTTGAGCCTGATCTCGACAGGTTTTGATCTCAACCTGTCGAGATCAAGGTCAACCTGTCGAGATCAAGCTTGATTTCGACAGGTTGAGGACCAACCGCTTGAGCTTGATCTCGGTTGAGTGTGAATAGCTGTCGAGATCAACATCTTCGAGATCAAGCTCAATCTGTCGAGATGAAGCTCAACCTGTCGAGATCAAGCTTCAACTCGACAGCTTGAGGACCAAGCTCAACCGAGATCAAGCTCAAGCCGTTGGTCCTCAAGCTGTCGAAATGAAGCTTGATCTCGCAGCTTGAGCCTGATCTCGACAGGTTGAGCTTGATCTCAAGCTGTCGAGTTCAAGGTCAACCTGTCGAGATCAAGCTCAACCTGTCGAGATGAAGCTTGATTTCGACAGCTTGAGGACCAACCGCTTGAGCCTGATCTTGACAGGTTGAGATCAAGCTCAACCTGTCGAGCTCCATCTCAATCTGTCGAGGTCAAGCTCCATCTCAAGCTGTCGAGATCAAGCTCAACCTGTCGGTCCTCAAGCTCAAGTTGTCGAGGTCAAGCTCGATCGTCGCCGAGATCAAGCCTGCCGCTGATCCTCGCCGCCGAAATCAAGGTTGATCTCGACAGGTTGAGCTTGATCTCAAGCTGTCGAGATCAATCTCAAGCTGTTGGTCTTTCGAGATCAAGCTCAAGCTGTTGGTCCTCAAGCTGTCGAAATCAAGCCTGATCTCCACAGGAGATCAAGCAGTTCACAACCTCCATCTTCCTCGAATCCTTGGAGAAGATAAAGACATGCATCTTCTCCCTCCAGCTTCGTCACTGTAACGACCCGTTTCCGGACCGCTATCGAGCTCAGGAGACCGAGCTCGAGTTACCGAGCTCAACACACCGAGCTCAAACTACCCTGTATGCGATGTGTTTTAAAACGATACTCTTGTGCCCTTTAGAAAAGTACGGTCTATTTTTTTTTATAAAACCAGCTCGTGCACATCAGAGTAATTACAGCTTTTCGAAACATGATGCAACTAAGACACAAGGCTTAGATTCTAATAAAACATACATGCATAACATACATATATACCACTCGAAATAATAATGTATACAAAATACAGAGTAATAAATGTACAAAGAAATACACCTAAGGTATGACGACTTCAAGAGAACAATCATACCCTGGGGGTACTTCCGGCAGACACCCACGCAGGGGGCTGCTCCAAAAGTAAGACCACCAGTCTACCCTGTGCACAAAATAACATCTAGCCTAAACTGGTCACAACCACTATACACAAAAACATAGGCAAAGCAAATCACGACAAGTAGAGGTCGTCGCCCTGATCCTCGTCGAGCTCCTCCTCGCCATCATCTGTTTGCCGAAGTTCCTCGCGCCTCGACCTGCTGGGTGACCATCATGGATTGAAGGCACCACGGGAAAGGGTCAACTTCTCAACAATTCAAGATAAACACGGCATAAAGAAATAAGCAGACATCACTGTATATCATTCACCAAACGTGACTCGACCATCTCACTCTAGACTCGACTCTTATTCCGGAATATCGCCAGCTGGTCCATCCCCAAACTGACGCAATAGGTAAGCGGCAGGTCCAACCCCAAACCGATACCATGCATTAATCAGCAGGTCCAACCCCAAACTGATAATGCGACGTCTAGTCAATCTCCCGTAAACAAAAAGAGGACCTAACACCCTTAGTTATCTGGGTCACGGCTCAAAAACATCATACGACTCGCCTAGCTCTCTCACTCGATGATTAGCTCGCCGCAGTCAAGGAGTGGCACATAAAAGTACTTGATCACATATCAAATAAAGAGAGCATGCTTAACATGAAGAAAACGCAATTCGACATTTAAGCAATAAAAACATTCTGCATGAAGAAACGCAATTCAACAGCAATTCACAATTCACAACATATATTCAATCACATATTAAATACATGCAAAAACCCAATCATATCACAACATTTCAAGCTCGACACAAATCAAGGAGTCCATACATAGGAATATAACAATCAAAATCCTAGAATGTCTAGAAGTGCCCTTATCGAACTCCAAGCTACGCTGCTCGACAACGACCTCGACACGGCTGTCTTCAAACGAGTTCGACAACGACTTCTCTTACTCGATCTCGACACGTACGCTTCTCAGTCGACCTCGACACGTCATGATTCTCGATCTGGATCCCACTGCTCCCACGTCCTCGGGTTCGCTCTCCCGTACACCTCGATTCGGAAATCACACGATCTCGGGAATCAGACTTCCTAATACAAGCATAACTTAGTTCCATCTATGGGTTCTAATAACACTTAACCACAACCCAAGTAAACATTAAAACTCACGAGCTTAAACAAAAACAACCAGAATTCAAACATTACAAAATAACTCCTTTTCTCTAAAATTTTGTTAAAAACTTCTTTCTTTCATCACCAGACAAAGCCATTTTTCCTAAGTACTAATTAAAGCTTAAAATCAAGTAATACCTTAAGCACAACTTAATCAAAATCTAAGTTTATGTTTTCTGAAAAATATTTTCATCAGGGTCCAACAACTAAAATAAGAAGTCAAAACAAACAAAATAGGAAGGGTTTTGGGCGCTGCCTACTGCAGAAAACAGAGGAAACAATTTGTTTTTCAAGCTCAAATAAATGGTTAGAAAGGTAGGTAATATCATGGAGAAGAAAACCTATCAATATGACATGATTTGGGAGCATAAAAACTAGCTAAAAAGGAAGGAAGAAGTGGCGCTAAACAGTAGCATGAAGGAAGAGAAAATCTGTTTTTCATACCTCAAATGATGGTCGAGAAGGTGAGATATGTCGAGAAGATGATGATGAGGAACAAAATTGATGAAGAAGGTTTGTGCAAAGACTCAGTAAAATCCAAGGTTCTTCGATGGAGGTTTGGAGAGGAAGAGGAACTCAGAGAAGAAGGAAGAAGAAAGAAGAAAAGAGAAAGTGAGTGTTTGAGGGAACTGATCGTGATATACAGCTGGTGAGGGAAGGGGCATTATCGTAACTACCGTTATGAGATGCTAATCCCATCAATCATTCTACCCATCTAATCTCTCCTCTCTCATGATTACCCTCTAAGCTATAGGTTACAGATCTAAAAAGAAGCACAAATACGAGAATCGCAAACCGATAATATAAATATTACAAACAATATAATCATAACGCCGAATAACGTTCGTAAAAATACGAGTGTTATCATCTCGACACGATGTCGACCAGGTGCTCGTCTGGCGCACAAGGCTCTAACACGAGTTCGTGCACGCGGCCTCCTCATTTCGATGCAGCGACCTCATCACCGACATATGACCCTCGGCACGCGATCTTGGCACGGGATCTCGACACGAGGTCTTGGTACGAGGTCTCGACACGAGATCTCGACGCGAGGTCTCGATACGACGTCCTAATACGAGGTCGATCTCGTCCTCAGGTGTTACAGTCACCATATGAGAAGCAACTCACACTTTTCCATCTGAGAACTGAGGAGCATTGATCTCGACAGGTTGAGCTTGATCTCAACAGGTTGAACTTGATCTCAAGCTGTCGAGGTCAAGCTCAGTCTCAAGCTGTCGAGATCGAGCTCAAGCTGTTGGTCCTCAAGCTGTCGAAATCAAGGTTGATCTCGACAGGTTGAGCTTGATCTCAACCTGTCGAGATCAATCTCAAGCTGTTGGTCTGTCGAGATCAAGCTCAAGCTGTTGGTTCTCAAGCTGTCGAAATCAAGCTTGATCTCGACAGGTTAGGGAAGGGGGATGTGTACTTGATCTGAGATCACTCTTTAGAAAAGTCCTATATATGTGTACTAATAGATCTACATCAACGATGTTAGTAGGGTTCTTGATCACAAAAAAATCTCATTAGGTACTTCCTCTAATTACTTTATAGTCCATATATAATTACAAAAAACAGCGTCCTACCCGTGCGTATGCACGGGTAAAATACTAGTGGAATAGAACACACTGGCCAAGGGGTCCTTTGATTCTGATGTGTATTCTCCCAAATTGCTTAACCCTCTCTTGAATCGTTCCTTTCACTTTTTTTGCTGCAGTCTCTGCAACCCCTTTCTCTCTCTGCCTCCACTGTCTCTCTCTAGCTGCAGGCTGCCAACACATCTTCCGATTTATGTACCTCTCCTTTCCTCTGTATTCACTTGTTTAATCGCTCTTGTCGGACTTTACTGGATACGTAAATGACGGCAACATGATTCCCAGGTCAGATTTCAATTTTTCCTTGTATCCATCTTTCTCTTCATTTTGATTCCTTCTCTGTGAACATTCCATTCCGTTATCCTTTTGAAATTGATGTTTGGTTCTATGGCAATAAAGCTCCAATCTTTGACACATCCTAGTCGATTCCTCAAATGGGTTTATCTCTCTTCAAGCAGTATTGAAGATATTTCAGAAACTATTGGAATTGTAAAGCCCAAGGATTCATCTGAATTCAACCAAAATATCAACTTTTTAAGGAATAAGCTTGCACCAGATAACTTAATCCGTGTTCTGAACCGTACCAGCGATTTGAACTCAGCAGTGAATATATTCAAATGGGCTTCTCTCCAAAAGAGTTTCCACCACACTTCCAATACATATTTTGAGATCATTTTGAAACTAGGTATGGCGGGGAATGTTCTGGAGATGGCGGATTTTTGTAAGAACATGGTGAAGGACAGATGTCCTGGTGCTGAAGAAGCTCTTGTAGCTTTGGTTAACACCTTTGTCCAGCACTGTAGGATTAAAGAAGCGATTACGGTCTTAGTGAACATGAATTTGTGGGGTTATAAGCCCCCAATTGAAGTTTTTAATGCTTTATTGGGTGCTCTTGTGCAAGAAGAAAGTAGAGATTTTCAAAATGCCTTGTTTGTTTATAAAGAGATGGTGAAGGCAGGAATCCTACCCACAGTCCACACTTTGAATTACTTGTTGGAGATATTGTTCACTACCGATCGGGTTGACCTAGCTTTGGATCAATTTAGAAGAATGAGCAATAAAGGATGTAGTCCAAATAGTAAGACCTTTGAGATTCTTGTAAAGGGTCTCTTTGAAAATGGTCGAGTGGATGAAGCTGTTACTGTTTTCGAGCAAATGCTCAAACTCGAATGTCAACCGGATTTGAGCTTTTATACCTGCACCATACCTCTCTTTTGCAGGGAAAATAAAGTAGATGAGGGAATAAGGTTGTTTAAAATGATGAAAGATTCTGATTTTGTGCCAGATTCTTTCACTTATGGGGTTCTAATACAGTGCTTGTGCAAAAACTTGCAGTTGGATTTTTCTGTACACCTCATAAATGAGATGATAGGAAATGGTATACATCCAGAACATAATGTTTTTGTTGATATGATAAATTGCTTTTGCGAATTAGGGAAAATAGATGAGGCTATAATGTTTTTAGAAGATAAACAAGTTCATGAAACTGCTCCTTTCAATGCATTGCTTGAAGGTTGCTGCAATGCTGGTAAAATTCTGGAAGCAAATGTTCTGCTGGAGTCAATGTCTGAGAGAAACATAACTGATTGTCAATCTTGGAATATTGTCATTAGATGGCTCTGTGAGAACGAAGAGACCGAGAAAGCATACATACTTCTTAGCAGAATGATCAAATCCTCAGTTATTCTTGATCATACAACATATTCGGCTCTTGTAGTTGGCAACTGTAGATTGAGGAATTATGATGAAGCAATGGAACTATTTCATCAAATTTGTGCCAGATGCTGGAGTTTTGATATTGCCTCTTATTCTGAACTAGTAGATGGCCTCTGTGACATCAAACATTCTCAATATGCAATTGAAGTGTTTTACTATATGTCAATAAAGAGATGCTCTCTTCATTCCTTCTCCTTCTACAAGTTGATAAAATGTGTGTGTGACTCAGGACAAGTCAACAAAGCCATAAGACTATGGCAATTAGCTTATTATTGTGGTATTTCTTGTTGTATTGCCACACAAACTACTATCATGCACGAGTTGTCTATATCAGGTAAGGCAAAAAATTTGTTAGCATTCCTTTCTCAAATGTTGATAGTGGGAAGCAATCTTGACATGGAAGCATATTGTATCCTTATTCATAGCATGATTAAACAAAATCTAGTAAAGGAATGTGTTTTATATTTCAATATGATGGTCAATGAAGGTTTGATACCTGATCCAGACAGACTATTTGATCAACTATCATTCATAGCCAATCATTCTCAGTTATCTATGATTTCTAGTGCAATTGAAAAAATTTACTGGATGAAAATTTGAGTTCGACAATATATAGCTTCGATAAGCGGCCTGTGGAAAGAGGGTCAGGAACATGAGGCCAGGCGATTACTTGATATGATGTTAAAAAAGGGTTGGCTTCCTGATACGACCACTCATAAATTGTTGATTGGATCTGATGTTAGAGAAGGAAGGAGTCAAGCAACATTGCTGTTTGATAATTTTACCTCTCACGATTCTGTTAGCAATATACTTGCAGAAGGCCTTGGAGAATCATGAAACCTCAGCATTCCATGAAAAGAATCTTATTGCTTAACACGCTATTTTGGTCATCATTGCTGCTCTGTCCATCAAGGATTGTCTTTTCAGCAAGGCTTGTAGCAATGAAAACTGTCGTCTCACAGAAAATTCTTTCATGAGATTGAGAGTTGTATCTGGGAAGGTGTTAGTTTCATCAAATTTATTTGCCATGGCCCACTAGGTAAGATGTGGAATAACTTCTGTGATTTAGATATAGATTCACTTACCGGATAGATTTACCATCTTTTTGCAATATATATATATATGACTTGCTTTGTTGCTGCGATTAAATGATCTCAAAGTCAGTTAAAGAGTTTATTCGGTTACATGTTTTTGGCTTAATACCAGTTTGTGCCCACCAGTATGGCAAATCGAAAGTGTTTAGATTTTTTGCAATATATATATGACTTGCTTTGTTGTTGCGATTAAACATCTTTGACAGCATGTTCTTCAAAAGACAGTCTCAGGTACCCAATTTCGTGTTCTCAATGCTGAATATTTGGAGAAGCATTTTCCCGTGTGGTATTTGATAATGAAGTTCCTGATTGCCTTGTTCTGTTAATCTTTTCTGTAATACGTTTGGAATTATTGGTGCTGATTGGAGGCTTCCATGAATTTCCCAAGTTTTTGTCCCGGACTGCACTAGAAATTGCTTTCTTCACTGGTTTTGGTGACTGGGGCATTGTATGTGAGATCTGGAAAAAGAATAAATAAATAAAATTGCTGGTTAAAATAGAAGAACATCTCAGAATGAAAAACAAACAGCAAATAAAATATTATATCTTACAATTAAAAAAGCATATCCCAGTAGGAATCAATCGAAAGGAGATTAATGGTTGAAAGGTTATTTAGGACCAGGAGGAAGATGGTGACTGAGACGGTCATAAAGTCCGTCTTAGAATGAATAGAATCTTGACAGGAAACATACTTTATAATATAAATAAAAAAGCCATAAGGACTTGTGGATAATTCAGCAAAGAAGTGTATAGATGAATCAACACAAGGGAATTTGTAGTTTGTTGTTATATAGCATGTGGTCAATGGTGTCATTTTTAAAATCAGAAGTAACAAGCAAATATATACCTTTCTAATCTGATTGCTTGGGGATTGTGATCCACTTGGGCTGCCTTCATTCAGTTTCTTGTGATCAAGCTCTGTTTTAGCCTGCATGAAGATCAAAATAAAGATGTTGAGTCACCTAATTATTAGGAAATAAGGAGGAATTGAAAATGAATTATGAAGCTATATCTTGACCAAGCAAATATATACCTTTCTAATCTGATTGCTTGGGGATTGTGATCCACTTGGGCTGCCTTCATTCAGTTTCTTGTGATCAAGCTCTGTTTTAGCCTGCATGAAGATCAAAATAAAGATGTTGAGTCACCTAATTATTAGGAAATAAGGAGGAATTGAAAATGAATTATGAAGCTATATCTTGACCAACCCCTTCATTCTTAAATTGTAGTGCAACTCAGGACAAAGGCAAAGGAACATACATAGAGGCATTACTGCTTATAGTTATATATCAGATCAAATTCAGTTTAGAAGAATCAAGCACGAAATTGTTCTATCAAAGAAGTCTGAGAACCTCTGGGTTCAAAGTAATTTTAGCACGAAATAGAATAAAAGATTGCAATAGCAGCTCACTTTAATATGAAACAACACTTTAGCTGCAATGACCAAAACCAATCTTATACCCCCCCCTCAAAACCTTTCTTTAATGTTCCTATTTGAAGGCAACTAATTCGAAGACATTGAATTTCCACGGTGAACCATCATCTCACTGCATATTCTCTCTCAGGATATGGTCTCAATGAGGCATTTGGTAAGTCTGTGGTGCATTTGTTTAAGAAAGAGTTTGGATCTGCCAATGCAGATATGGCTGGTAAAAATATAGAGCTTAAGCATCCTTGCTTGCAGTCTAGGTATAAGGACCGATACGTGTGCTCTCATTGTGCTTCTGGTGGCAAAGGTGGTGGAAGTCTTGCTGTTAGTGAGAAACAATTGGGTAAGCAAGGAGGATCGGGAACTCCGTTGGTGCTTGTTGGTGCTCCGAATTGGCAACAATGTAGTGCACTTGCAAAAGTTGTTGTCAATTTGTCCGAGTGGTCCAATCTCAGTGCAGGGCTTGATTGTGGAATGAAACTTGTGCTTTGCGTGATAATCTCCCTCGCCCGTATGGCCACTTTTATGTGATTTCTGGATTTTATGTGGTGTATCGGTTTTTCAACTTGACTTCTGAAGCCACACTTGATGATGTGTTGAAAAGGGGTGAGGATTTCTGTGAAAAAAGATGGGATGATGCAAAGAAAAGTGTTGCTCTTCAGCCCTTTATTGAGCAGTACTGCTTTAGGGCACCATACATTGCCTCACTGCTAAGAGAGGGTTTGCACATTAATGATAACCAAATATCTGTTGGCTCTGGAAGCATCACTTGGACACTTGGGGTTGCCTTGTTGGAAGCTGGGAAGGCATATTCCACTGGGTTTGGGCTTCGTAACTTTGAATTGCTCCAGATGAAGATAAATCCTCTTATTCTTATGCCCATTTTGTTGTTTTCTTTTATTATTCTTCTTTGTGCCTTATCATGCGTTGGCAGCAATTGGGTGCCAAGGTTTTTCCGGAGGCAGTATCTTCCCATTTTCAGGCATAACAGTGTTTCCAGTTCTTCTGTACTTAATATCCCATCTCCTTTTCGGTTTCAGCGGTGGAGTCCAATGAGCTCTGGTAAGCTATTTACACAAATGATGATTTCTGATTACCCAATAACTTAATAAATGAACTGTTTTGTTCAAAGCTTTTCCAAGATGCTTACCTAGTACCAGTCGCCTGTTTTTGTTTTTCTTTTAACTGTTACTATTAAATGCAGTTTAATGGCCATCATTTAATTATATAATCCTGGTAGATTTTTACTACAATAACTTACTTTTTATTGTATTCTCATCATGTATCAAAGGTTGCAGTTATCACAAATGTGGATGAACCCCATTATTCAATATTATGCGGATGATTTCAGTTTTTTGTGTAAACTATAACCAAGTTGTTGCCTTGGCAAAATTTGTGCATCCTGTATAAAGTGTACTTTATATTCCTTTTAGAGCTGACCTCTGACGCCATTTTACACGATGGTGCTGCAGGGGATGGAAGAATAAAGATGCCACTAAGCCCAACTGTTGCAGGTTCACAAGGAAGCCCATTCGGCGTGGAACATGGTTTTGGGGATAACAGTGGTGGCATCCAACTTATGGAGTCTTCCCTGTACCCATCAGCTAGTAGTATTTGATGAAACTAACACCTTCCCAGATACAACTCTCAATCTCATGAAAGAATTTTCTGTGAGACGACAGTTCTCATTGCTACAAGCCTTGCTGAAAAGACAATCCTTGATGGACAGAGCAGCAACGATGACCAAAATAGCGTGTTAAGCAATAAGATTTTTTTCATGGAATGCTGAGGTTTCATGATTCTCCAAGGCTTTCTGCAAGTATATTGCTAACAGAATCGTGAGAGGTAGAATTATCAAACAGCAATGTTGCTTGACTCCTTCCTTCTCTAACATCAGATCCAATCAACAATTTATGAGTGGTCGTATCAGGAAGCCAACCCTTTTTTAACATCATATCAAGTAATCGCCTGGCCTCATGTTCCTGACCCTCTTTCCACAGGCCAGTTATCAGTAAGCTATATATTGCTGAACTCAAATTTTCACTGTCAGAAATTTTTTCAATTGCACTAGAAATCATAGATAACTGAGAATGATTGGCTATGAATGATAGTTGATCAAATAGTCTGTCTGGATCAGGTATCAAACCTTCATTGACCATCATATTGAAATATAAAACACATTCCTTTACTAGATTTTGTTTAATCATGCTATGAATAAGGATACAATATGCTTCCATGTCAAGATTGCTTCCCACTATCAACATTTGAGAAAGGAATGCTAACAGATTTTTTGCCTTACCTGATATAGACAACTCGTGCATGATAGTAGTTTGTGTGGCAATACAACAAGAAATACCACAATAATAAGCTAATTGCCATAGTCTTATGGCTTTGTTGACTTGTCCTCAGGAGCCATCCAGCGGTATGTTCCTGTTTCAGCTGTCATCACTCCAGACTGAGTTTGCACTCTGGCGACCCCAAAATCAGCAACTTTGACCAACTGTTGAAGAAGGATATGCTATTTGAGTACATATGAAATGATAATGTTGGAGATGATTTGAGTCTTCTAAAATAAGCAATTGTTTTCCTCTCATTTCTGTGTATTTAAGTTTGTATTTTACTTTACCTGGTATGCTGACAACAAGCTGGCATTACTCAACTACCTATCTTTAACTTATTTATGCAAATTATTACCTGCAGTGACTCTAATTCTAGATGACTTACAATTTTGGTTCATCAATGAATTAGAGCCAACGATGTGCAGACTAGTATGAAGGAGACAATAGGTAGAGATAGGCACAAGAGTAGCAGCTCATTATATCAAATATGTAACACCTCCAAGAGGTGAACTAATCTCTTGTTTTGGGGGTAAAAAAGGGGGGGGGGGGCATGCAAGATTAAGAGTATAATGCATCTCAGGATAATGAATACAGAAATACTACAATCATAACTTGAAACAAAACACCTTTAATATTCTGATTTTAAATTATCACTCAAAGTCTAGAAGCTCCATAATCAACTATGAATTGAAAATGGGAGAGTCAATAATGCAATGGCCCAATAACAGAGATAAGTAATAGATTAGTGATATAAGATTGCAACGGATGAAATAAGATCAATACGATCGATATGTTGTTAAGATTTATCATAAAACCAAATATTATGTACAGAAAGAAGCAAAACATAGACCAATAACATTGAAAATGCAACAGGTAGTATCAATGCATGCATTCATGGAGTCCCCTTACTTCATTTTCATCCATCAGAAGATTGGCAGTCTTGAGGTCCCTGTGAATTATATTATTTTGGTGCAAATAGTTCATTCCCTTGGAAACATGAATCGCTACTTTTAGTAAAGATGGAAGCTTAAACACACCCCCATGTTTGTGCAGGAAGTCATATAAGCTTCCTCTAGACATAAACTCTGATGAAACATGAGCACATAAGCATCAATGTCGAATTATCAGGCTACTAAATAAGGCACACAAATCATCTTTGCAATTAAAGTACTTGACACAACATAAATAGGTAATTGGAAATTGGAGATATAATACAGATTCTAAAAAGGGAGGCTGTGGCTGTGCACAAGGCTTCCACCATTGTGGGGGTGTGGGGAGGTCAAATGTATGCAGTCTCCGCCATAGGCAGAGAGGTTTTCCACAACCAAAACCCATGCCCACACAGTCACACTGCAGTCACCTTGTCCTTGCATCAAGGCTCACCCTCTAAACTAATAGTATGAAACTTAAACATACAACATAAATTCTTAGAGTTCTCTCCTATTTGCTAGTAACAATACAAAGATTTGGTGGCCGAGTACATGCACCAATGAACTGAACAACATTCTTGTGTCGAATCTTCCTGCAACCAAAGATAAGTCATAATTGGTAAAGGAAGAATTGTTACATGGATCTACAAGGATAGCATATCACTAGAAATAACTAGGATAAAAAGGCTACTACACAAACTAGTGAAATAGTCAGAATGGAAACATCATTGGATATTGTCAGAAAATATTTTCAGATGCATTTGTTGTAGGATACCGGGAAAAAAATTGAGATAATTCTAAGTAAATCATTCCTTTCCTGAATGGTTGTTCGTAGCAAACAAGTTAGACACTCTTCTCTAAGAATAAAGAAGTTCATACCCCTTCCATTATTGTAATTAAACCAAATTCATGAATCCTTGATCCAGACATTTTAAATAGTCCACATTCTACAATGCCAATTTCAGGGAATCAATCTGCCATACAATTTCAGGGAATTGTATATTACAGCCAAAGTATGCTTCATTTTGCATAATCAAGGAGCAGTGAAGTTAGAACAGCTTTGCACGTGTGCATCAGAGCACAAGAGCCTGAGGAAGTCCCTTTTGTAATAGCAGCACAAAGATTTATATCAGGCTGTCAATGCTGTTGAGATTGTTAGTGTTA
The DNA here is from genome assembly GCA_037113605.1 of Calophaca sinica. Taxonomy (NCBI): domain Eukaryota; kingdom Viridiplantae; phylum Streptophyta; class Magnoliopsida; order Fabales; family Fabaceae; genus Calophaca; species Calophaca sinica. The sequence continues at coordinate 137,304,674 of CM073731.1, read as the reverse complement.
ATTCAGTTTTGTTAAGAGAGTGGTGGTTAGAGTTGGTTAATTAGTAGTTAGTAGTTAGTTGGTTGTTAAGTGAAAAATTGTACCCGATGTGGGATATGTTGTATTGGTGTATAAATAGATGTATCATTGTTCAATAAAAATGAGTGTATTCCACACCTGAGATTTTTTGCATTCCCCTTCATTCCTTCCCTACGATTGTGAGTGTGACAGTGAGTTCACTGTGTGCTAACAGTGGTATCTAGAGCTTAAACGGTTCTGGGCCAAACTGTGTAAAAAAAACAGAGAGTGACACATAAAGAGAGGGTGAGTGAGTGCAATTTGTGTGTGTTAACACTGGAGAAAGTGAATGGCAATTTCGGTGGAAATCTACCAGTTCTTGATTCCAAGAATTGGGATCGATGGAAGAATCAAATGGAGGTGATTTTCGGGTTTCAAGAAGTGATGGAGATAGTAAAGAATGGGGTTCCATATCTGGTGGCTAACCCCACTGATGTTCAAAGAACCACTCATCGGGAAGCAACGATAAGGCTTTGAAGAATAAGGCTTTGAAGAATAAGCCTTATTCTTGATGTTCAAAGAACCACTCATCGAGAAGCAACGATAACCCCACAGATCTGGAAGTCCTTTCACCAAGTCCTTGCAGGAAGTTCTTCCTGCAATTCCACTGCCAGAAGAAGCATGTGAAGACTGCATTCTTGCCAAACAGCACAGGCAGCCATTCACCCAGCAGGTGGAAATCAAAACCAGAAGCAAACTTGAATTGGTGTATTCAGATGTGTGTGGTACGATGCAAACAAACTCTCTTGGAGACAACAGGTACTTTGTATCTTTTGTTGATGATTTTAGTAGGAAAATGTGGACCTACTTGATTAAGAAAAAGAATGAAGTGTTTAATGTGTTGAAGAAGTTCAAAGCTTTGGTTGAAAAACAAAGTGGTTTATCAATCAAGAGGCTAAGAACAGATGGTGGTGGAGAATTTGTATCAAGAGAGTTTGAAGAGTTATGTGAAAGTGAGGGTATTGTGCATGAAATTACTCCACCTTACACACCACAACACAATGGCTCGGTTGAAAGAAGGAATAGAACTATAATGAACATGGTCAGGAGCATGTTAAAAGGGAAGAACTTGCCAAAATTCTTATGGGGGGAGGCAGTATCTACTGCAACCTACCTATTGAATAGGTGTCCTATAAAGAAATTAAAGGATACTACACCTGAGGAATGTTGGTCAGGTGTTAAACCTGATGTTGATCATTTGAAAGTGTTCGGATCAATCAGTTTTAAGCATGTTCCTGATCAGTTAAGAAGAAAGCTGGATGACAAGGGAGAACATTTGATACTTGTTGGGTATCATGTCACTAGAGGATACAGATTGTTCAATCCAGTGAGCAAACAAATTGAAATCAGCAGAGATGTAATTGTTGATGAAGTGAGAAACTGGAACTGGACTGGCAATGAAGAAAAAGATTCAGTGAGCCTGATGTTTGATGAGGTAAATGATGGAACTCCAGGCATACAAAGGGAAGAAGTTGGGTTGAGGAGATCTCAGAGAACAAGAGTGCAGCCTCAAAGACTGCAGGACTGTGAAGTTGTGTCAGATGTTGCAGTTAATTCAGAAGGTGAATTTGTTCATTTTGCCATGTTTTCTGAGGCAGAACCAGTAAGTGTGGAAGAAGCCTTAAAGGACTCAAAGTGGATGTGTGCTATGAAAGATGAATTGAGATCAATTGAAAAAAATCAGACATGGGAATTAATTGATCTACCTTCCAGTAAAAGAGCAATAGGTGTGAAATGGGTGTATAAACTCAAATTGAATCCAAGTGGAGAAGTGGTGAAGCACAAAGCCAGACTGGTTGCCAAAGGCTTCTTACAAAAGCATGGTGTAGACTTTGAAGAAGTATTTGCTCCTGTGGCTAGGCTTGAAACAATTCGAATGGTGGTTGCCCTTGCTAGTGCCAAAGGCTGGTCTTTATATCAAATGGATGTAAAGTCAGCATTCTTAAATGGACCTCTTGAGGGGGAGGTTTATGTAGAGCAGCCCCCGGGTTTCTATGTGAAGCAGCAGGAATCAAAAGTGTATAGATTGAAGAAGGCCCTCTATGGCCTAAAGCAGGCACCAAGGGCATGGAACAAAAGAATTGATGGATTCTTGAGTCAAATTGGGTTCATTAAGTGTGTCTCTGAACATGGGGTCTATGTGAAACACAATCCTGCTGCTGGTTTAGTGATTGTATGCCTATATGTGGATGACCTCTTGGTTACTGGTGATAATACTGTTGAGGTTGAGGTATTCAAGAGAAGAATGAGAGAAGAATTTGAGATGACTGATCTAGGCCAGCTCTCTTATTTCCTGAGAATTCAATTTTAGAAGACAGAAAGTGGCATTGTGATGCATCAATCTAAATATGCAACAAACATATTGAAGAAGTTTGATATGCTGAATTGCAACTTAGCTGTAACTCCTGCAGAAACTGGTCTGCAATTGAGCAAAGAAGGCAGTGATGCAAAGGTGGATGCAACCCAGTACAGAAGCATTGTAGGATCTTTGAGATACCTATGCAACTCCAGACCTGATTTGCTGTTCAGTGTTGGCTACATCAGCAGATTTATGGAGTGCCCGAGAGTCCCTCATATGCAAGCTGCAAAGAGAATACTCAGGTATGTGAAGGGCACCTTGGACTATGGAATTCTATTGCCTTGTCAAGGAGCTCAAACAGAAGTTGAGATGCATGGTTACTCTGACTCCGATTGGTGTGGAGACAAGGAGGATCGAAAAAGTACAGCAGGCTATGTTTTCTTTCTTGGCACATCACCAATCTCTTGGTGTTCAAGGAAGGAACCTGTTGTTGCACTTTCCTCTTGTGAAGCAGAGTACATTGCAGCCTCTTTAAGTGCATGTCAAGGTGTGTGGCTTGATGAATTAATGCAGGAGCTTAAGTGCAAGAAAAGTGAAGCAGTGATTTTGAAAGTTGACAACAAATCGGCCATAAACTTGGCCAAGCATCCAGTGGCTCATGGTCGAAGTAAACATATAGAAACAAGATTTCACTACCTGAGGGACCAAGTACACAATGGAAGGCTGATTTTGGAGTATTGCAGAAGTGAAGAACAAGTTGCTGATGTGATGACCAAACCACTAAAAGGAGAAGTGTTCAAAATTCTGAGAGGGAAGTTGAATGTTGTGTCAGTTACAAATCTGAATTAAGAGGGGAGTGTTGAGATTGTTAGTGTTAATTCAGTTTTGTTAAGAGAGTGGTGGTTAGAGTTGGTTAATTGGTAGTTAGTAGTTAGTTGGTTGTTAAGTGAAAAATTGTACCCGATGTGGGATATGTTGTATTGGTGTATAAATAGATGTACCATTGTTCAATAAAAATGAGTGTATTCCACACCTGAGATTTTTTGCATTCCCCTTCATTCCTTCCCTACGATTGTGAGTGTGACATTGAGTTCACTGTGTGCTAACAAGTGCGTGTTGGTTTTCCAACTGATAGATCAAAATGAAGGAACAAGATATAAAAAAACAGATCTAAGGTATAAAGTCCAAGAGGTTCGATTTTTCGTCTGAGACTACGAAGAAAGGCCTAAAACACTCCAATAGACAATAAACCTCTAATACAATTTATATCAAGATAATTTATCTACCAGCATCAAGTCTATCTTTTTTTAAAAGCGTTTCTTTTTCCATTCCCAGATAAAAAAGGATAAATGCGAGAAGGAAAGGGGCAAAGCATACAAGAAAGTGTGGGGGAAAGTGTTTGAAGGCCTTCCTATATGTCATGAGCATATACACATCAGCAAAAATCTGAAACAAAATATAAGTCATGAGCATATACACATCAGCAAAAAACTGAGAAGTTGTTAAACAAATAAAAACCAAGGTTGTAATGTGATTATCTTTATTCATTATAAGGATGAAGAAGGAGTCACTCTAACATTCAATCTATGAACGTCCATTAAAAAAGTCAGCTTGCTTTCTCATTCAAAATTTTCTTCTCATAAAAAAATCTCCATTTCATATATCCTCTTCACAACATTCTCCTCCAAAATTTACTTCTCCTTTTTTAAACAATTCAGCCTCTTGCTGATCTTTTTTAAATATTTCAATTTCTTGTTTCTCTACACATCTTCGCACAAGTAGCACTATTTGGTTTGAATCTCTTGTCTCTACAGACCTATACAAACAAATGTGTGGTAAGGTAGAAAGCCCTTCAAGAAACAAACAGATATGATATAAAAATTGCAATGGTGTCAATCACAATTTAGACATAATTAACAAATAAAGTAAGATGATTAGAAATAAATAATATCTGGATAATATGGCAAAATTTTGAATGAAAATATTTGATGTTTACTATTGTTATTTGCTAAATATATATATAATTATAGATGTAATAATATTATTGAGTAACAATCAGTAAATTATATGGGTAACAGAATATGCGATCTTGATTTACTTTTTGCTCTCATATTACCAACAAATTTAAAATATTCAGGATTAGAAAATTTGAGAGATTTTGAATGTAATACACATGAACTCTTAATGTGGCACACAACAACAAAGAACACAATAATTATACCCACGTTATTCATTTATCAAACATGACGTATGAAGTTACGATGTAATCACCTTCTTCCCTCGAATGACTGCTCTCGGTTCACCTTGGGATCACCATATATATTAAGCCATCGAGAAGCAATCCAGTGTGAGCAAGTGATCCAGGCTTGGCAATATCTTTCAAGATAGCATATATTTCTTTAGGTTTGTACTAAACAAAACAAATATATATGCAGTGAATAAAAGTGGGTTAAGAAAAATAAAATAAGATTCATTGTACCATTTTATGCATGTAATGAATGGGCATGGTTTCCAACATCAGCTATGTTTAATGAGATACCTCTTTGTAAGTTCTCCTTAAATGTCACAAACATCTAAACTCCCTCCCCTGCATTTGGTATGTAAAAAGAAAGCATAAGAACAAAAAAAATACTAATAAACAGAAGCTAAAAAAAAAAGAGAAGGATTGGAAATGAGAAAGATGGGGGAGAGAAAACCAATATGAAAAAAAAAATAGGGAAGATTATATATAATAGTAATACATGAATAAATGATGGTTATAGGACGACAAAAGCAATTAATTCGTAATTTAAAACTGATTTATTCTCTCTCTTCTTTGTGCACACGTTTCTAATTAGTTTCTTTTTATTTGTCATTTGCTTCTAAGTTGTTTCCTAATTTGATCTAAAAATTTGAATTTTTTCACATTAGTTTTTTGGTCAAAATATTAGTTTTAATTGCCTATTAGTGTTATATTCAAATTGATTGGATCAGCAGTTAAAATAGCACTGTATATTGTTGTTATAAAATATTAAACGTAATCAATTTAAATGCTATTTATACCATTTCCTTTAAAAGAACGAATTGTAAGACAAATTTGATGACAAATTATTATGAGCAAGGTATTAAAAATCGGATCGGACCGGCCGGTTGAACCGGGAACCGGGCCATGGTCCAGTCCGATTCACCCTCTAAAACCGGTTGCAAGAAAACCGGACAGTTCTGTTAAAAAACTGGTGAAGAACCGAACCGGACCAGATCGGGGTAAAAACCGGTAAAAATCGGGTTTTTTTGGTCAACCCGGCCGGTTCGCAAAATAAGTTTTTTTTTTTATATTAAGGGCACAACGACGTCGTTTTATATTTTAACTTTTTATCTAACTAAAATTTGTTTCATTCATTGTGACCAGCTCAATCATTTAGGTTATAGTTTCCCAAACATAATAACACGTAAAATTAGAGATGGAAGTGAAATATCAATTGGTAAAAACGACTAGGAGTTGAATCCTCTTGTACCCACTTTTATATAACTAGTTCATCATTAACTTAAGTAATCTCATATAAATTGAAGTTCGAATCAACTGAATTAGCTTAAGGACAATCCCTTGCCTCATAAACCCTTTATTCTAACCACAACCCCTAATCCCTTAGGTGAATAATGATTAGACTAAGCAATAAGAACAGTGATTCATTAGAACACATAACCACGAGTTATATTCATATAATCATCATGATTATGGTTACTACTCTCAGTTCAAGTTCATTCATCCTATTTTCTAATCAAGATGAAAAACCTAAAATCAACGCAATAGTGATCAAATATTGAAAAACATGAAGTATAGAGATTGAAAACTCAAATTACATAACATATACTTGTATTAATATAAGAGAACTAACTATATAAGAGTTTGAACATGATTCATCTCATTCTAATTTAAGAAATTCAGCTACTCATAGTAGTGAAAGAGAAAAACAAACATATGGAAGAAGAAAACTCCATTGATGATCCAAACCTTGTTCCCAAGATTGAATCCTCCTTGAAGATGAAGAAAAATGGAACCCTAGCACTCCTTGTCTTTGTCCACGGTGTTTTTTGGTTTCAGAGAACAACTATCTATTTAAATGAATTCTGTAGCACAGTGCGCGTCATGCGCATCACAGTTGCGTGCCACGCGCACAGAATCAGTTAGCAAAATACACTAATGCGCGTCACGCGCAAATACACGGTGACTAGTGCGCGTCACGCTGAAGCGACCGAAAAATCCGGAGGGATTTATTCGAGTTTAATGGAGCCGCCTCCAATAATTTATTTCGTAGGATAAATATTGGAAAAAACTTTATTGAAGAAAATGGTCCTTGAGACCAGATTTAGGTTCGGGAGTCGATTATGCGTAGGGAAGGTATTAGCATCCCATGACATCCTTTCGAAAAAGGTTACATCGGATTAATTGTGCAAAATTTATATTAACTTCTAAAAATATTTATTTCCCTTTTATTTAAAAAAAAATAGACAAGAATTTACAATGATGAAATAATAAATGAAAAAAAAGACTTAATAAAAGTTGTTTATTTTTGCGCTTGACAGGAGTATGCTTCTGCTCCTACGTATCTCCGGGTGTAGTGGAGAAATCAAAGGCTACGTAGTTTTTGGGTAGAAAATGGTTGTGCATTGGTTGATTTTAATTAATCAATTTATGACTTAATTTTTATGGTTTGCGTAGTGATTAAACCAAAAGTGAATTTGACATAATCACCACTAATATTTTAAGATATTTTATTTAGATTGTTGTAATGACCAAACCAGAAGAGGATTTGGAGTAGTCATTGATTTTAAGTATTTTTTTTAAAAGGGTTTTCATAGTGACCAAACCAAAAGCGGATTTGGCGTTGTCACTACTAATTAGATTTGTAGATCTGAAAGAATTTCATATGACCTTGTTGATTAAAGTCTCTGATAAATATTTTAAAGAAATCATTCCAAGTCTCGGAGATCACATTGAACAAGCACTTAAACATTTTATTTAGTCAAACCTTAATTAATTGTATTTGTCTATTCATATTAGAGGACAATTTGCAATTAAAGTAGTGTGACAAATGTGAATGAGTAACTACAAGTGCGAATAGCCCTTTGCTTGCTTTGAACCAGCGTTTGTAGAATTTATCCCCATTGTTGATATTGTAGGGTGTTCTCGAAGCAGTAAGAAAAAAATGTGCTGGATTCCCCACTCACAGGACCTTTCATGAATTTTTAACTCGATTAGGCATTCTTGCTCCAGAGGTTCTTCGAGGGAAGTAAGTGTAACTTAACGCCAATTTTAGCTACGCTAATTTTACCCAATATCTTGATACCATTGCATTTATGCAGCTTCGAAGAAAAGGATTCGTGTAGAAAGATTTTAGAGAAGATTGGGCTGACAGGTTATCAGGTAGAACTGGAACTCTATTGAATTTTAATTTGTTACCACCCACAAATTATAAAAAAACATTGAATTTGCATTAAAATTACTGTCATTTAGATACTCCTGTTATAGTATTTTCCTAGAATCTTTTTTTGGTTCTTTGATGGGGGCATGGAATGAAACATATAAAACTACTCGACTTATGACTAAGGATGTATGTTCTGACTCGCATGTGTTAACCGACATTCTTTATTGCTAGATGTTCATGTATGGCCAACTGAACTTTTTATTATCGGGCTAATTTTGCAGATAGGGCTAACACAAATATTCCTAAGAGCTGGTCATATGGCAGAATTGGATGCTCGGAGAGCATATCTGCTTAGCAATTCCGCAACAGTTATCCAAAAGCAGACTAAAACTCATTTTAATCGGAAAACATATATTGCATTGCGAAAGTCCTCTATCTTTGTGCAATCCATATGCAGAGGTCAGTTACTCGTTTTTACCAATTGATATTTCACTTCCAGCTCTTTATTACTTTATGCAGAGGTCATTTGTTTATGTTCTTTACTTCCTTTCTCTAAATAAGTTTTTACTGTATAATAACAATGAAAACTGTTTGTGTTCATGAAGTATGGTATATACCTTTTTCTTTGATATTCGATAAATACTTGATTGTAACCATAGTCTTATATACATTACTTGGGTAACATAGAACATAACAACCAGGTTTTTTAGTAGATTATGCTTTGTGAAGATTTGTTTGTTTGTCAGACACCAAAGACCAAGGACACTTCAAAATAGTAGCCATGCCATGTTGTATTTGTGTCAGACATTTCACGGACACTTCTAATTATATTTTCCATTTTTTTCTTCAATTTTGAACTTTTATGCATTTGGAGTCCTTGTATAATTGATGGAACACCATATCAAGGCAATCTTGATGATATCAAAGCACATAAAATAAAGGATGTGAACATTCCAAGGTCTAGAATTAATCCTTGACTTTTCAAATTGCCACATTCATCATAGAAAAATAGAAATTGCATTTTCGAGGTTTCTTAGATATATTAGAACGGATAATATCAACTATCTCAGTTTTGGATGAAGCCACATCTCTCCACTATATAATGGAGGACTTGTAAGGAGTTGGAGCAAGAAATCAAGTTCGTTTTGAAGAGTAATGAGAGTGAATTCTTGTAATCTTTTTTAAGAAAGAGTCTTGATTCTAAATTTCCACCATATTTGGTGGGAGTTATGAGAGATATTATAATATTATAAACCATCCTAGTTGGGCGTGATTGAGATAAATCCTCTTGTATCAAAAGAGTCACTGTGGTCCTGCTTAATAGTAGGATTTTGTTCGGATCATAAAATCATGTGGTTTTTTGCTTTCACTTCTTGAGGGTTTTCCATGTTAAAAATTGGTGTCGTTCTTTTTCACATTCTTTTTGGTTTTTCCTATCGCCTATCTTAATCACATGGAAGGGGAAATTTGTTCTACTACTTCCCAACATTATGTGAATACAAATGAAAATACCATAATAATTGGATAAATGATAGTAATTTATCATGTTTATAATGACTTGCATTAACTTTTAAAATATAGATTATCCCTTTTGATTTGTGTTTTTATATTAGCTTTATATTAATTTTATGTGTTTTTATTACTGCTTTGTCGTGTTCTATAATTTTTAAAATTGGCTATATTATCATGTCTGTGTTATGTTGTATTCGTGCTTTATAAATTATAGCTAAACGCTTGTCTGTAACTGTTGTTATTGGGTCTAAATTGCCAAGATGTGCCTCTAACTACAAGGTTGTTTACATGCGTCGTAATTTCTGCGTGATCAATCTTATAAGCATTGCTTAATGTACAAGAGAAACGATGTTAAGTTGATATATTGTCTGGTACAGATTACCTATTGAGGCATGTGACTGCTGCTGGACTCAGATGTCTGGTGGTTGGCCATGCTTACTATTGATGGCGCGTAGTGGTTCTTTTGTCTCGTTTTAAACCGGCACACATGGTTCATTGCCAGGGGAGCATATGTGCTTCTATTTTATCAATGGAAGCCATGAGGGGATTATCCTTTGTCAGCCGTGGTATTAGAAAGATTCTGGATTTTCTCCACAAACCACTTTATAGTCAATACATATGTGACGATGGCTTTTCACAACATGATTTTGCTATATGCAGGGCTTTTGTTTTTAAATATTTATGAATATTTGTTTTGGAATTTGCTTTGATTATATCCTACGAATCTGCTTTCAGAATGTTATAACACAATGCAAAAATTTCTTATTTTGCAGAAACCAGGTGGAATGGCTCTGCTTGATGAGGCTTGGTATGAACACATTTTTTCCCCTTCTTATGTTTGTTTGTTTGTTTGTTTTTTTTCTTTTTTTATAACACTCTTATATTTCTATACCACGTATGCATTGGTATTTGGAAGACATAATTTCATGTGATTTAGGGCTTGCCAAAGTGCTAGACTAAGTTTCATAACTTTGCCATGCATTATATCTATGAACTGATGGTTCTGTTTATGTAAATGCCAGTCTAAGACATCTGCAAGTAATGGGATGTGACACAATGATATTAGGTAGTACTAGAATCTAGTGTTGTAAATATAGCATATAATTTGTAATTAGTAGTGTTTTTCTATAAGGCCCATTAGTCAGGCCCATTAGGTTTCTTCTAGTCTATTTAAGTGTATTAGTGTTTGTAAATGATATACAATTGAAATAATACTCAGCATTATTATTCAGTACTCTTTTCTACATGGTATCACGAGCTCTCGATCTTGAGGGTCTCGCTTCCGCATAAAACCCTAGCCGTCTTCTTTACGGTTCTCTTTGTCGCCCTCATTGCGGCCTTCTTGACTGCCTTCATTGTAGCGTTTGGCACTTTCATTGTGCTCAGTTCTCTTATTGGTTGGCACCGACGTTGTTCACCGACACGGCACTGCCACTATTCACGCTGTCAGTATAGTCACTATTCACGACGTTAAATGCGGCCAGTATGTCACTTTGTTCATCGCGCACCACGGCCAGTGCGGTCTTGTTCATCGCGTCATGCGCTTCTTTGTTCAGCTCTTTTTTGGTTTTGAGCACTTTGGTTCGTGGGTCACTTTGAAGACACCGTTTCTGTGTTCTTGTATTTGATCTGGTTATCGTTTCTGGTCTCACAGCAACTGCTCTGCCCCTACTGGTTCGTTTGGGACCATTTTCAGTGTGTTGGTCCCACTTTTGACGGGCTTTCCTTCGCTTTCTTGCTGTTGTTTGGCTCGTTTGTCTCCATTACTGCATTTCAAGCTTGCTGTGTGTTTAGGAGCCCTTTTTATTGCCGTCTGTAGGCTATTTTTGTTCTCTTGAGCAAGGCACAGTTGCAGGACATCAATTAATATGTCAGACAATAGATATATGGTTGTTTCAGCCTAGAATTCTCTTCATGTTGATGATACTATCACTCAGAGTGCATGGATTCTTGACTCCGGTGCCAATCATCACATGACCTTTCATTCCGAACTATTTCTGACTTATAATTCTCCTTCCAACATTCCATATATTATTGTTGCAGATGGTTCTCATACTCGCGTTGATGGTTGTGGGGACATTGACCTTCAGTTTTTTAAATTGAAAAATGTGCTGCATGTTCCCGGTCTTTTGAATAACCTTATCTCTATTCGTAAGCTTACCCAGGACAATAACTGTATAGTGATGTTTTTTCATTCTCATTGTGTTTTTCAGGATCTTATAACGTTTGCCAAGGAACAGGGAGGGTTGTACTATATGTCTGATGAATGAGCTGGACAGAAGGTGTTGTCTTCCGCACTCTAGTCTCAATCAGAGTCTCATTCTGCTGCCTCACAAATCTGGCTTCAGCACACGCGTCTTGGTCATCCTCTATTTTCTTTTATGAGGTCTATGTTTCCATTTTTGTTTTTAAAACAATCTGTTGAGTCTTTTAAGTGTGACGTCTGTCAGTTTTCTAAGCACCACCGTGCTACTTTTCCTTCTAGTCTTACTAAAAGTGCTGAACTGTTTGATCTTATTCACTCTGATGTTTGGGGTCCTGCCCCAGTTACTAATATTTCTGGTGCACGATGGTTTGTGTCATTTATTGATGATTGTACTCGAGTAACCTGGATATTCTTGATGAAAGATAAATCTGAGGTATCTCAATTGTTTATTCAATTTTATAATATGATACAGACTCAATTTGGAAGACGTATTAAAAGAATTCGTTCTGAAAATGGCAAAGAATATGTTAATCATAACCTTTCCAGTTTTCTTGTTAAATAGGGCATCATTCATGAACTTACTTGTGTCGACACTCCGCAACAAAATGAGGTTGCCGAAAGGAAAAATCGTCACTTACTTGAAGTTGCTCGAGCCCTTCTCTTCCAAATGTCTGTCCCAAAGTCATATTGGGGTGAAGCAGTATTGACTGCTGCCTATCTGATTAATCATGTGCCATCTCGTGTTTTAGGTAATGTTAGTCCTGTTCAAGGTAATGTTAGTCCTGTTCAGTATATGATCTCACAGTTTCCTTTTGTTCCTATCATGCAGAGTCTTGAGTCTCAGATATTTGGCTGTGTGGCTTTTGTCCATGTTCATCCACAACACCGAAATAAGTTAGATTCTCGTGTCATCCGGTGTGTCTTCCTGGGTTATGCCCCTAACAAAAGCGGGTACAAGTGCTATCATCCACCAAGTCGTAAGTTCTTTGTTTCTATGGATGTCACATTCCACGAGCATGTCTCCTATTTCACTCCTCCTCAGCTTCAGGGGGAGAGTAGTGATTCTAATTCTAATTTGGAATCTGAGTCCGAGCTTGAGTTTGTCTTCCTTGGTCCTTGGCTAGGTGACTCACCTCCTGGTTCAGACTCTTTGTCTCTAGGTCCTGCTCCTCCTGATCCTCCTGTTCCGCCTGATCCTCCTGTTTCAGGCTCTTTGTCTCCAGGTCCTGATCCTCCTGATCCTCTTGGTGGTCCTGTTCCTAGTCCTTCTGTTCCTCCTGTGTCCCCTATGTCTTCTATTTTGCAGGAAACAACACCTTTGGCACCAGTGAAGAACAAGGCTAGTGAGCCGATGTTGACTTATCAGAGGAAAGGAAAGTCCGACCTGGTCCAGAAACAACTCCAACCGTCTGAACCGGAGGTAAGTACTGAAAATGATCCCTCTACTTCTAATTCTCAGATTTTTGATACCCTTGACCATGATCCAGATGACTTACCAGAGAATTACCCTTGACCATGCTTTGTAGATCTGAAAGAATTTCATATGACCTTGTTGATTAAAGTCTCTGATAAATATTTTAAAGAAATCATTCCAAGTCTCTGAGATCACATTGAACAAGCACTTAAACATTTTATTTAGTCAAATCTTAATTAATTGTATTTGTCTATTCATATTAGAGGACAATTTGCAATTAAAGTAGTGTGACAAATGTGAATGAGTAACTACAAGTTCCAATAGCCCTTTGCTTGCTTTGAACCAGCGTTTGTAGAATTTATCCCCATTGTTGATATTGTAGGGTGTTCTCGAAGCAGTAAGAATAAAATGTGCTGGATTCCCCACTCACAGGACCTTTCATGAATTTTTAACTCGATTAAGCATTCTTGCTCCAGAGGTTCTTCGAGGGAAGTAAGTGTAACTTAACGCCAATTTTAGCTACGCTAATTTAACCCAATATCTTGATACCATTGCATTTATGCAGCTTCGAAGAAAAGGATTCGTGTAGAAAGATTTTAGAGAAGATTGGGCTGACAGGTTATCAGGTAGAACTGAAACTCTATTGAATTTTAATTTGTTACCACCCACAAATTATAAAAAAACATTGAATTTGCATTAAAATTACTGTCATTTAGATACTCCTGTTATAGTATTTTCCTAGAATCTTTTTCTGGTTCTTTGATGGGGGCATGGAATGAAACATATAAAACTACTCGACTTTGACTAAGGATGTATGTTCTGACTCGCATGTGTTAACCGACATTCTTTATTGCTAGATGTTCATGTATGGCCAACTGAACTTTTTATTATCGGGCTAATTTTGCAGATAGGGCTAACACAAATATTCCTAAGAGCTGGTCATATGGCAGAATTGGATGCTCGGAGAGCATATCTGCTTAGCAATTCCGCAACAGTTATCCAAAAGCAAACTAAAACTCATTTTAATCGGAAAACATATATTGCACTGCGAAAGTCCTCTATCTTTGTGCAATCCATATGCAGAGGTCAGTTACTTGTATAATAACAATGAAAACTGGTAAATCCCTTGCAAATAGATGGATATGGTATATCATTAAAAGAAATAAAAGAATATAAAAGAAATATAATTAAAGAAAAAATAAGACGAGAAAAAATAGATGTAAAAAGACTTTATAGAACTATGGATGATGTAAGGGAGAAATTGGCAAGAAATTAGAAATAGAGTTTTAGCACAAGGACAAAAAAATAAGTGGATTAGAAGATAAGCTTAGCCAGATCTAAAAAAGAATTACGACTTATTGAGCTCATGGAATCAATTAAAGGAAATAGAAATATAGTAGAATTTTTATGTAATAGGTTAGATTATTTTATGACAAAAGGTGATAGTGAAGAAATAGACAGAATAACTAGATCACTTATAAGATATCAAAATATTTTATGTCAACATGAACAAGAATTACGAGAATTAAGAGATTAAAATTATGTCCGTCACAAAATTTGTGATCAAAGATTTAGAGAGGAGAAATGATTTTTCCGTCACTAAAATCCGTCAATATTTCAGCTTTTTCTAGCTATGAATAAACAAGCTTGATTCCTGGTGGTCCCCACATAGAGCACAAGTAGTCCCCAAATCATAACAACCGTCATATGGAGAAGGTTCATGCGAGTATGTAGCTTATCCAAGAGTAGTCGCCAAGAGAATTCAATTGCTATGGTAGGTGCAAAACTCTTCGAGATCTTCTGCCGTACGAAAATCTCTAAATCCAATAGCCGGGCCCCACACATAAACCCCGCCGACATAAGTGAATCAGCAGAAGTTGAAACTCACCGAGAATAGGACACTGGATGCCTGATCCAAGACCACGTATCATCCTCCCGAGCGATAGGTACCGGTGCAATCACCGAGAATAGGCTGCAGAACCATTGACGTTTATTTTCAGCAAAATTAAATACAAGTACTTTGTACGTTGATGCTATTATGGGAGTACTTACGTTGTAGTATTTGCGATTATTGAGTATTAGAATGTTATTATGACATATTTGCTTTGGTTTAATATGTAATTTTACATATTATATGTTGACTTATGACATTTTAAATGGAGTTTAATTTTTAATGTTGTACAGTTATGAATGTTATGTTATTTGGCTGAAGTGACTATTGTATTGTAGGATCAAATCAATTTGGCTGAAGTCAAGTATCCACTGGATCACTTTAAGGTGGGCTAAAACTGTGTAAAAAATTTGAATTTATATGTTATCGATGTACAATTGCTTCTGAACAAACTTTTTGATCCTGTTAGTTATGTAGGATGCTTTGCTGGTTCAGTTTAATAATGCTTAAAAATTAAAATAATGGCGTTTGAATACAGTCTTAATTTAATTGATATCATTTCGTGCCAAATAGTATTTTTCAAAAAAACATTAACTTTCCTCCCTCGTTTTCATAAGCTAGTCAACGCTAGCTTACCCAACAACATACTATATGTCACTTAGTTACTGCCTATTCTTGAAAAATAATCTGATATCTTCACTCTGGGGATGACATACAAACTTTCCTCTTATTAATAATGGCTTTCGTTCTGCACCTTGTGTGTTATCTACTTCATTTGTTTTTTTATATCTTCTTTTAGCCATAATTCATGCGCTTTTGTGGGACCTTCACATTGTCCTGCATTTCTCATTGGTTATTGCATAAGTAGATTAACTCAGTTTAGTTTTAGCTTCGTCCAGCCATTCTTGAATCCAACAATTTTAATACTTTTTCAGTTTTCATACAGATACATGTATTAATTTTGTTGTATGCAGGCCAAACTTTACTCCGCCCTCCCTGGCCACTTGAGCTTCTTGGTTTCAATTATATTATGTTATCATAGAATCCCTGCTGCGTTCTAGTTGAATATATCTTCTCTATTTATCCCTGTTGAACTTGATCTATACGATGAACTAAAAGAATTTGTTTTCCATTGTGCTAGCAATACATTTTGTTTGTACAACCAGTTGGAGTGAAGATGAAAAAATTATCTGATCAATGAAAACGGAAAACCGTTTAGACTTCATAATGGAATGGAAGTAATTATCTTGTTAGATGACACCTATCTTGAATAATGTTTTTGGCAGACATTCAATGATTTTTTCATTAGAGAGTTAAAGCCCGGTTCAAGACCAATTGCTTCTGCTCAACATGACAACATTGCTGTATGTGCTGCTGATTGCCGTCTAATGGCATTTAAATCAGTAGTTGATGATAGTTCAAGATTTTGGATTAAGGTATTTCTTTTACATCTCTTGCACATGGAAGGTTTCTTGTCTCAAGAATGTGTTTTCCTTTTAATGATAATCTCAATATGCACTTAAGACATATTAGTTATCAGTCAGAAGTTGGCAATGAATATTTTTTCAGCTTGAAATTAAATGAATATGATGAAATCATAATTTTGGTCATTGAACTTGGACTTGCTTGACTCACCTGTAAATTAGGACGGGTGTGGGGGAGGAAATGGTTTTGCTTATATGAGATTATAATCTGAGGTTCGTTTTTGTCATATCCTGTTTTGAATGAAATCAAGCTTGAAATGTAATATATTGATTGATTTAGTTGCTTAAACAACTTTTAATGATGAAAAAACCCTACTGTTTGATGTAAACTACTATTATATCCTCCGCTTTTCTTTATGATATAATTTTTCATCTATTTTATTTCCAAGAGGTTATATTATGATACTAAGCAAAGCCAACTATTGAAATTGGTAGCAGCTAGAAGCAAGGAAAATTATATTCCCTTAGAAATTGGGATATCTCTCAATCTCTTCATCGTTAATCTTTTATATTCATTTACTTATTCCAAATGAAGTGCTTTTGGGTTTATCTTTTTGTTACTTTTAGGGTCGAAAGTTTTCAATTCAAGGCCTTCTAGGGAAAGAAATGTGTTCCAATGCTTTTGTTGATGGAACCATGGTGATTTTCCGTTTGGCACCACAGGTAGTTGTTGCTTTCTTTCATCATCACTTTAGTTTTGTGTTAGATTTGATTGTGAATTTTGATTTGAACTAAGATTGAGAAACAACACTTTAGTTACACTCTCAAGGCCTTCCTATATGGATCCTGTTAGAATTTGAAGGCCTTCCTATATAGGAACATGAAACTCAAACTGGCCTTTAATATAGGATGTTCCGACAGATAGGAAGGCCAATACAATTCAAACTCTCAAGATTTCAAAAAATGGTATGCATGACAAATGTTGATATTCGATAATTACATGAAACGGGTGCCAGGATTGATTTAAGTTAGCAACTAAGCTTGACAGCCTTTCTTCCAATTATGGCAGATGTAACTAGCAAATGCAGCTATTAGCAATGGAGAGAGGGAATTTCAAAGAGGTTCTGTACATCATGATATAACTTGAAACAAGCTGCATGATATGAATGTCCTCAAATTGTTAAATAAAAAAAAAAAAGAAAGAAAAAATTGGATGGAAAGCATGGCATACCAGAATATGGGAAGCACTTGATCCAGATCGAATACCAACATCATAGGATGAGAAATGGGCCCATTCACTCAGTTTGAAGAACCACCTACATAAACAGAAAAATAAACAAGTGATTTTTTATTATCTCATGATATACAATCATAAATACATAACCATAGTCCATATATATAGAACTAAAAAAATGTTATATAACCCATTAGGTCAAAAAGATCATGCTCTCTCCTGTCTCTTAACGCCTAAATTAGCAGCAACTTGCACAAACTTACCCATATGAAGCCTGCTTATCTGTTAAGAATCCTCCAGTCATCACCTGGTTTCCGGTCCCTTCGTCAAAACGAAGAGTTAAGTGGATCATGCTGTTCAACTGGTCAGAAATCTGAAGAACCTCACCACAAACAGGGCAGCAGTTCAATAACGGTTCCCTGTGATACCAGAAGCCAGCTAAGCAAATAAGAATCAAACAAATGTAATCAAACAACACAGAGAAAAAAAAAAGAAATTCCTACTTCTAGATCTAGTCTTCCTAAAATATTCGAAGTTAAGCACATCCATAATCACAATTCATCAAATCTTCTAAAATGATATAGCAGTAAAAATATCTCTACTGATAGCAAAAGACGACAATAGGCATACAAAACTAAAGCTTTTAGTCTCTTGTAATCTATATGGATCATTACTTTTCTTGTTGGTAAGCAAGAAGGGCAGCCAATTCATCCATGCTCACAACAGCATCTCCATTCT
The DNA here is from genome assembly GCA_037113605.1 of Calophaca sinica. Taxonomy (NCBI): domain Eukaryota; kingdom Viridiplantae; phylum Streptophyta; class Magnoliopsida; order Fabales; family Fabaceae; genus Calophaca; species Calophaca sinica. The sequence goes on along the minus strand of CM073731.1, from coordinate 137,286,494 downwards.
TGTCGGCTGCTTTGAACAGCTCCTCTTTCCATTGAAAAAGAATTGTATTGCTAAAACAGTAAAACTTGTATATGCAAAACTAGACATTATATTATATGTCATTTTAGGATTCACAAGGCAAAGATTCATTATTTGAACCTTAAGCCCCAAACCTGATGTAGTGAAGATTTGGACTTTGATATGACCTACAAAGCCAGTTTCCAATGTACAAATTCAATATTCTAAATTCTAACATTCAGATGGTATTAGTTTACATAAGCCATAATATCTGAAAATGGAAGATCAAAACATTCTGAATCAAAGTCCAAATCCAGGTATACAAGCAAACTAACGATAATTTAGCAAGAAAATGATCCAAAACAAAAAAAGTAACAGCAAAATATAATGTGCAAATTAACTACTCAAGTTTGAACCTTGCTGGTTGCTAACTGATTTCCAAAAGCATCAATTAGGTCAGAAAATTCAGAAAAAGAAAGCATTCCATCTTCATTGTAGTCCTGCATAAAACATAACTTATCAGGTCGATATTAAATATTAAAGGGCACTAAATAAGATCAGCGATTTCAAATGTTCTTCTATGTATTCAATTTATATAGACTTCCTTTCAAGTTTGAAGAGATCCAATAGAGAAAAGGAGACAGCAGGAATAAACTAAAATTATCACTTATTAATATTTACTAGTACTAGCAATTTGTACAACATGTTGCAAATGTGTGTCAATATCAGAACAATGTCTCAGCAACAATGAACAATCCATGGTGCAATATTTGTTTAACATCAACACCCTAATGTAAAGGGATGGGATTATAAATCATCACTTCTTGTGCTACCCTCATATGTCTTCGATTCAATCTCACAGTAGGCACATGTTATCAGAAAACAGAGGACGATCAAACTTACCACGATGGATAAAATGCGTCTAACAAAGCCTTTCTCTGTTTCAATTGGATCCTGTTAGTTTTCACTTATAGGAATCTTTCAAGATGTCTGTGTGCATCTGAAGACATCTTGAATCAATTGGAAGTCTATGCTCAATCCTGCTACGAGTTACACTCTCTGCAAGAAACTTTTGAAAAGCATATTCATAATTATTTGATTTGCATTTAGGATTGCCTGTAACTTTAGAGCTTTCAGCTTGAGAGCTCTCAGCTTCTGGTTGCTTGTTAGCGGTTAGGCATTTGGTTATCCATCGATCTTGATTTTCGGTTTTAAACCGATTCTCTTTATTAGTCTGATTTTCTTTGTTTAAAGCTTGAAAGTCTTGTGATAATTTTGAAAATTTCTTTTTCAAATTCTTATACTCAACAGAGAGGGTGGCAGAGTCCTTAAGAAGATCATCGAATGCAAGTTGAAGTTTAGAGTAGGAATCATATATCATTACCTCTTCAACTTCTTCTTCTGAATCAAGGTCAGTGTCTTCCATGAGAGCGAGACTTGCTTCTACTTCATTATCTTCCTCAGATGAAGATAAATCTAGATCTTCCCATGTAGCCATGAGGCTCTTCTTCTTTTTCTTGAAAGAACTTCTTGTGGGCTTCTCCCTTAGATTAGGACATTCGGACTTGAAATGTCCAGGCTTTTTACATTCATAGCAAATGACTTGAGCCTTGTCCTTGCTTTCCTTCTTGTCCTTAGTATCTTTCTTCTGAAACTTCCTCCTGAAGTTTCTCTTCTTCCACATTCTTTGTATCTTTCTGGATATAAACGCGAGCTCATCTTCTGATGTGTCAACATCCCCTTCTGAAGCTTCATCTTCTGATTCTTCTTCTTCAGCCTGAAGGGCTTTGGAAGAACTGGCTTTATGTTGAGCGACTTTCAAAGCTATAGACTTGCTCTTTTTGACAGGTTCTTCTTCATTTAGCTCAAGTTCATGAGCTTTCAACGAACTCATAAGATCTTCAAGTCGTAAGACATTTAGATCTTTTGCTTCCTGAATAGCAGTGACCTTGGGTCTCCATTGCTTATTCAAGCTTCTTAAGATCTTTCTAACATGGTCAGGTGTAGTGTAACTTTTTCCAAAGGCCTGTAACCCATGAACAAGTGTTTGAAATCTTCCAAACATGGTTTCAATTCTTTCACCATCTTCCATTTTGAACAACTTGTATTGGCGAACCAACATGCTAGCTTTGGTTTCTTTTACTTGGGCAGAGCCTTCGTAAGATAAAACAAGTGAATCTCAGATTTCTTTGGCAGTATCAAATTTGCCACATTTATCATATTCTTTTTCTGTCATAGCACAGATAAGAATGAATCTAACATTTTGATTGATTTGATATCTCTTTTTCTACTCATTATTCCAATCTTCTCTGGCTATAGCAACACCACGAGGATTAGTGGGAGGAATGTAACCACTTTGAACTATATCCCACAACTCAAGTTGTTGTGTCTCAAAGAAGGCTTTTATCTTATCTTTCCAGTAATCAAATTTTTCTCCATCGAATAGAGGAGGATGGTTCATATGACCACCTTCAGTAGACATGTTCACAGTATAGGATTTTTTCTCTTAACACTGTTAAGTGCTCAACCAAGAGGCCGAGCTCTGGTACCAACTGAACGTGAACATAAGAAGGGGGGTTGAATTGTGTTAAAAACTTTTTCCAAACTATACGTAAAAACTTCAACACAGGTTTTTCAAAATTGTTTGTATATCAGATGCATACAATTGAACCGGATGCAGAAATTAAACAGCTTATGAAAACTTGTTTTACTGAGCAAGGTAAAGATAAATGTAAAGCAGTAAAGGATGAGACGCAGAGATTTATACTAGTTCACCACCAACTGGTAGCTACGTCTAGTCCCTTCGTTCTTGAAGGATTTTTCACTATAATCAACTGATTACAATTTTCCTCAAGAGTATTCTTCTGTCACAAACTTGACAATACTCTCAACTTCTCAAAACGACTTAGTACAGTCGAGTCTTTGAGGAACAAAGCCTTCACAAGGCTAAAATACAGTTTATAAAAAAAAGATTATATTTTTGAATACAATCAAAATAACTCTCACAGAGAGGATGAAAAGATTAAGCTCAAAACAGAATAGCTTTCTAAAAGAAAGTATAAGACGCTGAGTTCAGTTCTATGTAGACCAGAAACTTGGCACGAAACTTGATTGCTCTCTTGAGTAAATTTTGCTTTCAGAATGAAGTTTCTTCACGGTTTTTCCAACTCCTCTTCAATGAATATCTTGGGGTATTTATAGGAGTCTTCAAGGGTATTACCGTTGCAGTAAAAATGTCTCCTTTCCATTGAGTGAGGTAATTTGAAATGTAGTCTTTTTCTTCCTTTCCAGAGAATATCAGAATAGTACACATTACCGTTTTCGTACTATCTGTAATTTGCAATTGCCTTGTACGATTTTTGTCTTATGCTAAAGGTGTCACATTTGCTTCCTCGTACATCAAAATGAGCGCATAAAATCAAATTTGAATTCCGTTCCAGAACAGTCTGAGGCTAAGAGCAAAAATGTGATCATCACGCGCTTCATTGAAGTGATCAGACGCTCGCCCAGAACAGAGGACGGACACTCACAGCAATTGAGTATTTCACGTGTCAAAGAGTAATACTACTGAATGCTTGTTGTTAACAAGACGCTGAAGTGAGTTCTGATGTTGACACTAGTGGATTGTATTCAATTCTTTTGTAAATTTCTTCTTCTTCCTTGAGTGATTTGTACATATATATGAAGCTTTGATACCTGTACACTCAAAGATATGTTAGAAGATAAATTGTTCTCTTGAGAATTACTTTGTTATCATCAAAATTAATGAGGGTCTAAACTTCTCAATCGTTTAGGTTCCAACACCTTTTGTTTTTATGTGTTCTTGTAATTTCCATTTCTTTCTCAATTTTGTAAGCCCTTCAGGGAAATTTGAATTATAATATTTCCTTTTAATGAGAGAATATGTTTTCGCAATATGCAGCAAACCGATAAGACATTTGCAAAGTTTTGTGATCCTCCAACAAGCTGACGAAAATAAAACAAATTAAGTAAATAAATGAGCATCTTACATAGCATGCATAACCATGGCATAAATCATTCATCCATACTCACAGTATCCTTCATAACCCAGAAAAATAAACACAAAGAAATTGCATCCTTACAGAACGAGATCCCAAGCCAGACTCATGGACGCGTTAGAGCAGAACCAACAGGCTATGAGAGGAGAGCTCGACCGAATGAGTACGCGGATAGATAAGCTATGCGATTTGTTGGAAGCCCTGCATGCAAAAAGGACATCGGAAATGGAGCGGTCCGAAGAGGATCAAGAGGAAAGTCGGCCAAGAGAAGATGAAACGCACGCTCACACCTCACAAGGGCATGCGCCTCTAAATAATGGGACCTCGCTGAACACAAATACTCAAAATTTTATACCTATCATCTCCCCCAGGAGGATGCTCAAGCCAAAGAAAGGCTTCAAATAGCTGAAGACAGGTTAAAGGCAATTGAAGGGGCAAATCACATGGGTTTCAAAGCTTCAGACATGTGCTTGGTCCCCGATGTAGTTATACATGCAAAATTCAAAGTACTCGAGTTTGACAAGTATAAGGGAGAAACATGACCCAAAAGCCACCTGGTCATGTATTGCCGAAAGATGGTTTTCTGTTTTAATGATGACAGACTCCTAATTTACTTCTTCCAAGAAAGCTTAACTGGGGCACCTTTGCGATGGTATATGCAGTTAGAACGGTTAAAATCAACTCGTTGAATGATTTAGCTAATGCTTTCGTCAGACAATATAAATACAATATGGACATGGCTCCCAGCCGTAATCAGTTACAAAGCATGAAGAAAAAAGACAGTGAGAGCGATAAAGAATATGCTCAGAGATGGAGAAGCATGGCTGCTCAGGTGGAGTCACCCTTGTCGAACTGTTTCGAGTGACAGAGAAACTCGCACACTGGACGTTCACCTGCAATAGGAAAACCAGTCGATGCCTTAGCAAGAGTTAGATTCTGACCTACATCTTGCCGGGAATCTGACCCGAACCTATATTGAGTGACAGAGAAACTCATATTACTGATATTCCTTAAAATAGGATAGCCAATCCGTACCTTTTAGCAAGAGTTAGGAACCTGACTAACCCCTTGCCGGGAATCTGACCCAAACTTGTGTCGAGTGACCAAGAAGCTCGCACCCCAGACATACCTTAAGTAGGAAAGTAATCAATGTAAAATATGTGAGGGTTAGGAACCAGACCCATGCCTTACTGCGAATTCGCTAGGAATCGAACCTAGAATTTCTCATCAATTTTGTAAGAGTTAGGAACTAAACCTATGCCTTACCGGGAATTCACTAGGAATCAGACCTAGAATCCCACCAAAGTCGGGAACCAATCCCGCAATCCCAAACCACCTGTTTCGGACAAAATTAGAGCCATTTATCCTTAATTATTTTCTACAACGAATGCACGAAGACCTTCGAGTAAAATGTAATTAAGAAGGGGCAGCTGTAGTATCCTAATTTTATCCGGCCTTTTTATTTTATTTTACTTTAACTTTTTAAATTTGTGATAAGAAATAAAAATAATGTTTTTGGTTTCATAATAATAATAAAAAGTAAGGGAAAAATGAATGAAAGAAAAGAAAAAAGAGAGAGAAAAAGAAATTTATTTTTAAAAGAAAGGGGGTGCCAATTAAAATATAGGAGGTGCCAAAAGCATTCAGCCAAAAGGTGGCCCAAACCAACAACACACGCAGCCAAAAGGGGGGCCACCTTTTGGCTGAATGCTTTTGGTACCTCCTATATTTTAATTGGCACCCCCTTTCTTTGAAAAATAAATTTCTTTTTCTCTCTCTTTTTTCTTTTCTTTTCTTTTCTTTCATTCATTTTTCCCTTCCTTTTTTTTATTATTATGAAACCAAAAACATTATTTTTATTTCTTATCACAAATTTAAAAAGTTAAAGTAAAATAAAATAAAAAGGCTGGACAAAATTAGGGTACTACAACTGCCCTTCCTTAATTACATTTTACTCGAAGGTCTTCGTGCATTCATTGTAAAAAGTAATTAAAGATAAATGATTCTAATTTTGTCCGAAACAGGTGGTTTGGGATTGCGGGATTGGTTCCCGACTTTGGTGGGATTCTAAGTCTGATTCCTAGTGAATTCCTGGTAAGGCATAGGTTTTGTTCCCTACTCTTACAAAATTGATGAGAGATTCTAGGTTCGATTCCTAGTGAATTCGCAGTAAGGCATGGGTCTGGTTCCTAACCCTCACACCTTTCGCATTGATTACTTCCCTACTTAAGGTAAGTCTGGGGTGCGAGCTTCTTGGTCACTCGACACAAGTTTGGGTCAGATTCCCGGCAAAGGGTTAGTCAGGTTCCTAACTCTTGCTAAAAGGTACGGATTGGCTATCCTATTTTAAGGAATATCTGTGATATGAGTTTCTCTGTCACTCAATATAGGTTCAGGTCAGATTCCCGGCAAGATGTAGGTCAAAATCTAACTCTTGCTAAGGCATGGACTGGTTTCCCTATTGCAGGTGAACGTCCAGTGTGCGAGCTTCTCTGTCACTCGAAACAGTTCGGATCAGATTCCCAACAAGGTATAGGTCAGATTCCTAACTCTTGTTAAAAGGCGTGGATCGATTTCCATAATTGAGGAAGATTCGAGAAGCGGGTCAGGTTCCCAAGTAAAGGCTTGGGTCAGATTCCCAAGGTGGTGGGTCAGATTCCCAACAAGGTATAGGACAGGTTCCTACCTCCTGCTAATAGATTGGGTAGGCTGAGTACCAGTTCTTACTGAGCAACATCAGACCAACTGTATGTAATATTTGAGAGGGTGGGTCAATGGACCCAAAACTTTGATGGTCATACAGGATGCAATGAATGGTATGCCATCCATGAAAAAAATTTATTTTTAGAGAAATGTTGTTTTTTCTTTTAACATGGGTCGTTGACCCAAAAAGTGTCGATGATTATGCAGGATGCAATGAATAACACGTGATGCATGAGTATTATTTGCTTTATTAGAGGTAGGCAGTATCCTTTTGACTACTTCTGAAACTTTTCTTGATAAGTTAGCTCCAAATCTCTTTAGTTGGCGAATTCTGAACAAACTAATTTGCCCTTTCGTAATGTATTCAACATTGATGATTCTGCATTAGGTGAGATGCCTTACTAGCGCTTTTTCCTTAATATGAAGACGCCAAATTCCTTAGATGCTTTTAGAATTTTCAGTAATTATACAATGCTCTTATGTCTAGATTTACGCATGTTTGTCTTTTAGCACATATTTCTTTAGAAAGAAAATGCAAATTGATAAAATCCCAAATCAAATTTGGAGAGGCTGAAATAAGCATTCTATTGTGCCGATGGCAATACGGATAAGCATGAATCTCCACTATGATGGGGGAGATAAAATATTACAAACAGAACAAATTCGTGTTTGCTAAATTAGAAACTGGTAAGGAATATTAACTCTACATGTAATCCCTTTGAAAACAAATCGTGCTGCCATTTCGTGATTCAGACCCCGATTGTCTTCTTGATCAACTTCAAAAATTTGTGTCTACGGTTAGTTTTGACCACCTCTGACCCAGTTGGTCAGGGCTCAATTCTGGCTACTCTTGACTCATTCAGGTTGGCTTTTGCTCAGGCCGCTCTTTGCGAGCTTTCGACCTAGCGGGTTGTTCTAAGTCGCCCTTACGGGTTTTCAACTTAGCGCTTTTATTTGACCTTAATTTTTGCCTAGGCTGCCCTTTCGGGTTTTCAACTTACCAGGTCGCTCTAATTTTGCCTAGACCGCCCTTTCAGGTTTTCGGCCTAGCGAGCTCTTTTTTTTTAGGGTAATGTGCCATCCTAGACGTAGTATTTCTTGACTGCATCTGAGTTTATCGGTAGTGGTAGGTCATGCCCCTCCATATCTGTGAGAATGAGGCCTCCTCCCGAAGCTTTTTTCACTATATATGGACCTTCATAGTTTGGAGTCCATTTTTCGCACTGGTCTTTTTGAATAGGTAGAATCTTCTTTAATACCAATTCCCCTTCTGTGAATTCTCGATGACGTACATTTTCTCGTATGCTCTCTTGAGTCTTTTTTGGCATAATTGGCCATGACAAATTGCTTCTAACCTTTTCTCTTCTATAAGATTCAGCTGGTCATATCGTGCTTGGACCCATTCAGCCTCTTCGAGCTTGGTTTCCGTAATTACCCTTAAAGAAGGGATTTCTACCTCTATGGGGAGTACTGCTTCTATCCCGTATACTAGAGAAAAAGGTGTTGCCCCCGTTGAAGTGCGTATAGAAGTTCGGTACCCGTGTAAAGCAAAAGGGAGCATCTTGTGCCAATCCTTGTAAGTTACCACCATTTTCTGAATAATTTTCTTGATATTTTGGTTGGCCGCTTCCACTGCCCCATTCATCTTTGGACGATATGGAGAAGAATTGTGATGTTGAATTTTGAAGTCATCGCACAACTCTTTCATCATCTTATTGTTTAAATTAGTCCCATTGTCCGTGATGATCTTCCTTGGTAAACCATACCGACAAATTATTTCTTTTTTAATGAACTTGACCACAACACTGCGAGTCACATTGGTATAGGAGACTGCTTCGACACCTTCTTCTACCACCTGGCAACAAGTGGGATTAGCACGGCTTTCCATCAGGATGAGAGGCATTTCCTTGTCACTGTTTATTCGGAACATAGATAACAGCGTGGCTAATGCATCAACCAACTGATTATCTTCTCGTAGGATATGTTGAAACGTGATCCTATCAAAGGATTCGACGAGTTCTTGGATATACTCGTGGCAAGGGATTAACTTAGAATCTCGAGTTTCCCATTCTCCATTCAACTGATTGATAACTAGGGCAAAATCCTCATATACTTTTAGGACTCTGACCTTAGTTTCTATGGCAACTCTGATTCCTATGACACACGCCTCATATTCTGCCACGTTATTGGTACAACTGAAACACAAGTGGGTCGTAACAGGTGTGTACTGATTTTCTGGAGAAATTAGTATTGCCCCGATTCTGTGCCCCAATGCATTAAAAGCCCCATCGAACATCATGGTCCACTCTTCGTTTCTGGATTCTTGTTTTTCGGCAGACATTACATCCTCATCAGGAAATTCATAGTGGGCAGGTGAATGGTCATCCACTGGTTGGTTGGCTAAGTGCTCAGCGAGGGCACTACCTTTGATGACATTTTAAGAGACGTATTGAATATCGTACTCGGATAATAGCATTTGCCACCGGGCAATCCTTCCAGTGAGAGCACGTTTCTCGAATACATATTTGATCGGGTCCATTTTTGACACCAACCAAGTTATGTGAGAAAGCATATATTGTCTTAGACGGTGAGCGGCCCATGCTAGCGCGCAGCAGGTACGCTCCAATATTGAATAATTAGCTTCATAGCTTGTAAGCTTCTTACTCAAGTAGTAAATGGCACATTCTTTTTTACCCGTTTCATCATGTTGTCCAAGTACACACCCCATAGACCCGTCTAACACTGTCAAGTAGAGGGTTAATGGTCTGCCTGATACTGGAGGTACTAACACAGAGGGTTTTTGTAGGTATTGCTTGATTTTGTCGAAAGCCTCTTGGCATTTTTCATTCCATTCAATAGTTTGGTCCTTGCGCAACAACTTGAAAATTTGCTCACAAGTGTCAGTGAGTTGTGATATAAACCGGGAAATATAATTCAATCTCCCTAGAAAACCACGAACTTCCTTCTCTGTGCAAGGAGATGGCATCTCTAAGATGGCTTTTACTTTTTCCGGATCAACTTCTATTCCCTTCTGACTTACAATGAATCCCAGCACTCTACCTGACCTGACACCAAAGTTACACTTGGCAGGATTGAGTCTTAGGCGAAACTTTCTCAATCGCTCAAAAAGCTTCCGTAAATCAATTACATGACTTTCTTCAGTTTGCGACTTAGCGATCATATCGTCCACGTAGACCTCTATCTCTTTATGGATCATATCATGAAATGGAGTCACCATTGCCCTTTGGTATGTTGCCCTGGCGTTTTTCAACCCAAAAGGCATCACCTTGTAGCAGAAAGTCCCCCAAGCTGTAATAAACGTAGTTTTCTCCATGTCTTCTCTGGTCATTTTAATTTGATTATACCCGGAGAAACCATCCATAAAAGAGGAAAAAGCGTGATGAGATGTATTATCCACCAGAACATCAATGTGAGGCAAAGGGAAGTCATCTTTGGGACTTGCTTTATTAAGGTCCTGGTAATCAACGCACATTTGAACCTTTCGCCCTTTTTTGGAACAGGGACAATATTAGCAACCCATTGGGGGTATTTAGCCACGGCTAAAAATCCAACATCAAATTGTTTTTTAACTTCTTCCCTAATCTTTAAAGACATATCAGGTCTCATGCATCTCAACTTCTGTTTGACAGGAGGGCAATCAGGCTTAAGAGGTAGTTTGTGTTCGATAATATCGGCATCCAACCCTGGCATATCTTGGTAAGACCAGGCAAATACATCTTTATAATCTCGGAGGAGCTGAATCATTTTAGCTCTTACTTCTTGTGACATGGTAACACCAACATTGACTTCTTTTTTGTCTTCCTCAGTTCCCAAATTAATCAACTCAGTCGGTTCTTTGTGAGGTTCGATCTTTCTGGATTCCCCTTCTATCAGTCTCATTAGTTCGGGGGGAGATCTCCATCGGGACGGTCTTATTCACAACCTTCGTCAGTATGATTAATTAGGCAATCAAAATCTGATAACAAAATTTCAGCACAATCGTTTTCAAAAGTATTATCCATGAGCGTGCATTATCAAGGTTAGCAATAAGGAGAGAGTAAGGAAAGGAAGTAGGAAGGAAAAGAAAAAGAGATGCTTGGGATAAAATCAAAATGCATTTTATTAATATTCGAAATATGCTTATGAAAAACATGCGGGGCCCTTTAACATTTCCCTACGCCTCTGGCGGAGAGGTGAGCATTAAATGGATTACATTGAAAATGCATTAAAGATCCTAGGACTTTCCACGATCTCCCAATTGCAAGGTATTAAGGAACATGGGCGAACCCATTCCTCTTCAGGAGCAGCAAGATCTTCTTCCACAGCAGCCACTTGATCTGCATAGATCCATCCAGCGCTACGAAAACTCTGACGGAGATCGCAAATGGACATTTTCCCAAACTCGGGTTCCCGATTTTCAAGTCGAGCCTTCCTCTTTTCTCTCCTTTCTTCGATTCCTCTTTCCCTATCTTTTTTAGTGGGGACAAATCCCAAGCCGTATCGGTCTTTGTTTTCGGGAATTCTCAAAATTGAGGTGATACCTTCTTGAGTCTTACCCAGTCCTTTTCCTGGTTGGCACCCTCCCTTTAGCATGACTCCGCCCACAATTATGACATTATTGGATAGACATGGTTCTTTAGCTGTAAACCCTATATAAGCGCTATCGACAATTTCCAATGCCTGAAATGAAGTCCCAAGGGCTTCTTCAGCAGCTTCAATGTAGCGCGTCGATGTTGGCTTGCTTACCAGCATGTCTTCTTCTCCGGATACGATAATCAACTTATCATCCACTACAAACTTCAATTTTTGGTGCAGAGTTGATGGTACTACCCCAGTAGAATGAATCCAAGGCCTTCCTAACAAGCAATTATAGCTGGGCTTGATGTCCATTACTTGGAAACTAACAGCAAAGGTGAAAGGACCAATCTGGATCGGCAGCTCAATCTCAACCATTACTTCTCTTTTGGAACCATCAAAGGCCTCACGAGCACAGAGCTGGGCTTCATATGGGTCTTGTCAATAGGTAACTTATCCAAGGTAGATTTGGGCATCACATTTAGGGAGGATCCATTGTCTACAAGGACTTTAGCTATAAGGTGCTTTTTACACTGAACCGAGATATGTAGTGCTTTGTTGTGTCCTCTACCTTCTGCGGACATTTCTTCATCATTGAAATAAAGGTAGTTGCATGCGGTGATATTGCCAACTAGGTCGCCGAACTGATTCAAAGTGATATTTTGAGATACATGGGCTTCACTCAGAATTTTCATCAATACTTTCCTGTGACTCTCAGAGTGCATTAACAAGGCAAGTAGAGAAATTCTCGCTGGTGTGCGGTTTAATTGATCTATCACCTTATACTCACTTTGTTGAATGAATTTGAGGAATTCAGCAACTTCCTCACGGGAGGCCTCTTTCCTGTCCTCCTTCCCTTGTTTCCTTCCTCTACCGCAACTTCTTTTTCCTTGTTTTGATCTTTTTCGTGTCCTTTTGCGGCTGCCTTTATTGGTTCTTTTTTAGGGGCATAAATCTGCCCACTCCGTGTCATCCCGCCTATTCCCACAATGTTGGTGACAGTCGGAATGCTTGGTTGTGCATTACTTCCTTCAACTTGGACTTTTACATCATATATCCAAGGAACTGCCTTGTCTTTCTTGTACGGAAAATGAGATGGTACTTGAACAGTAATAGATTTGGGAGCATTAGGCATTGTGGGGGATGCATTTCTAGAGAATTGAACCACCAAGGGCTTTGGGACCGTGGTTCCTGAACTTTGAGCAGATTGGACCATAGATACTTCTTCTTCTCTTTGAGAGATAACTTGAACTATGTTCGTATCAAGCAGTTTTTGGAGGATGCCTTTAAATTCCTCACATTCTTCAATAGACAAAAAATCTTCATCATTGGTCCTGCTGACATCTGTTCTTTCTATCAGACCAGTCTTGCAAAGCTCGATGAACACTTTTCTTATGGGGGATTTTATCTCAGCAACATCCTTTATTATTCTCCCTTCATGCTCATCGTCTATCATATTCACTGATGCATTCCCGTGGTTAGGTAATGGGTTGTTTCCCACATTGGGATTGTTCTCTTGGAAACTCAACCACTTGGCATTTATCAAATCTTGAACTTTAAACTTCATAGCCCGGCATTCTTCCATTGAATGACCAGCTGCCCCCAACATGGTATTCACAGGTGGCATCTGGGTTATACCATTTTGGGTAAGGTGGTTCCATGGGCTTTTGTGGACAAGGGACTACTAATGAATTTTTGAGTAAGTGCTGATAGAGATCTTTGTAAGTCATGGGGACTGGATCAAACTGGGCCGACTTTCTCCCTTGAGAGTTGTGAGCTCTTGATTGATTGGGGTTCTGACCTCCTTGACTATCAGAAGCAAATGGTGTCATTTGAACAGGAGACTTAGGCGTGATAGTTGTCGCAACGTATAGAGGGGCACTACTCACCGCGTTAGTCTCTCATTCTTTCTTTCTCTTGACGAAGGGCTTCTGAGTGTTGGATGATGAAGTATTATTATAGATCTTCCCACTTTGCATCCCTATTTCCACGCGCTCCCCTATGACAATCAAGTCAAAGAAGCTTGAGAATATACTTCCAATCATCATATCATAAAAGGGGGATTGGAGTGTGTCAATGAACGTGTCAATCATTTCCTTGTCCGACAAGGGTGGCTCCACCTGAGCAGCCATGCTTCTCCATCTCTGAGCATATTCTTTATAGCTCTCACTGTCTTTTTTCTTCATGCTTTGCAGAATCGACATTACCGGGAGCCATGTCCATATTGTATTTATATTGTCTGACGAAAGCATTAGCTAAATCATTCCACGAGTTGATTTTAGATCGTTCTAACTGCATATACCATCGCAAAGGCGCCCTAGTTAAGCTTTCTTGGAAGAAGTCAATTAGGAGTCTGTCATCATTAGAACATAAAGCCATCTTTCGGCAATACATGACCAGGTGGCTTTTGGGGCATGTTTCTCCCTTATACTTGTCAAACTCGGGTACTTTGAATTTTGCAGGTATAACTACATTGGGGACCAAGCACATGTCTGAAGCTTCGAAACCTATGTGATTTGCCCCTTCAATTGCCTTTAACCTGTCTTCAACTATTTGAAGCCTTTCTTTGGCTTGAGCATCCTCCTGGGGGGTGATGATAGGTATAAAATTTTGAGTATTTGTGTTCTGCGAGGTCCCATTATTTAGAGGCGCATGCCCTTGTGAGGTGTGAGCGTGCGTTTCATCTTCTCTTGGCCGACTTTCCTCTTGATCCTCTTCGGACCGCTCAGTTTCCGATGTCCTTTTTGCATGCAGGGCTTCCAAAAAATCGCATAGCTTATCTATCCGCGTACTCATTCGGTCGAGCTCTCCTCTTATAGCTTGTTGGTTCTGCTCTAACGCGTCCATGAGTCTGGCTTAGGATCTCGTTCTGTAAGGATGCAATTTCTTCGTGTTTATTTTTCTAGGTTATGAAGGATACTGTGAGTATGGATGAATGATTTATGCCATGGTTATGCATGCTATGTAAGATGCTCATTTATTTACTTAATTTGTTTTATTTTCGTTGGCTTGTTGGAGGATCACAAAACTTTGCAAATGTCTTATCGGTTTGCTGCATATTGCGAAAACATATTCTCTCATTAAAAGGAAATATTATAATTCAAATTGCCCTGAAGGGCTTACAAAATTGAGAAAGAAATGGAAATTGCAAGAACGCATAAAAACAAAAGGAACATGGTCTTCAACAATCTCGTCGGATCTGTCTCTCCAACTCTTCCACCAAACTCTTGCAGTACTCTAGGAAATTCATCACTTTCCTTGGTAAAGGTCGGAAACCTATCGCCGATTCCGCTTCTTCCAAGAGTTCTGGCATATCTTGGATACCTCTATTTGCAAGCCAGACTAGTTTGGAGCAATGATCCATCCAATATCTAGTTTCCTTGTCGAACCAAGTAATGACTTATCGCTGGTTGTCAATCTTCCCTTGCATGTCGAGGACCTTCTCACGTTCTTCTCAAGATCTATATGGTAGCCTATGAACTTTTCTTCAGCGATTTTCCTCTCTTCCTCAAGTTGGGCTTCGTGCAATTGCATGGTATTTTTCAACTGTTGTATTGAGTCTTCAATCCGTCTTTGCAAAGCCCTGCTAGCCTCTTGAGAATCAGCCCACATTTTCCTCAAATTGCCCTTTTCACAGAGAACTAGATCTAACTCTTTTTTTATCAAGTCTAATTGTTGATTTGCAGCTTTTAGACAACCCTGAGTCTGGAGCCGGCTTGCTTTCTTAGCCTTGGCCTTCTTCTGGGATCCTTCCAAAGATTCTGTTTTTCAATTACATTCATCTTGCAAGACTTCTATATCTAGATATGCCCTTTTCAAATTCTCCCGGAGAAGCTTACTCTCCTCTTCCACCTTTTCTAAGGCTAGCTTTAACTCTTCCACTTCTTCATTCTCAGCAGTGGGTGGAGGCGGCACTTTGGGAACCAAAAATGTATTTTGGAAAGGCAGCTTGGCTTGTTGAACTCTTGCTATAACCCATTGACGGTATTTTTCATCCGCATGAGTGCTCTTGCACCCTAGTGTTCTTTTGATCGTTTTCTTCCAAGCTCGACATACCCTCGTGAACAATGCCAAATCCGAGGAGCCCCGATCATGTATAATGAAAGCAGCTAGCTCTTCTTCAGTAGGTTCACCCAGCATCGGGGCACCGAGTTGCCTCAAAGCCAGAGTAGGATTGTAGTTGATGCAGCCTATGGTCCCAATGAGGGGTACGTTGGGAAAGTCTCCACATCGACAGATTACCTCCTTGATCTCCTGTTCCCTAGAATACCATATTATAGATTCTTCACTGAGACTCAATAAA
Source organism: Calophaca sinica (assembly GCA_037113605.1). Taxonomy (NCBI): domain Eukaryota; kingdom Viridiplantae; phylum Streptophyta; class Magnoliopsida; order Fabales; family Fabaceae; genus Calophaca; species Calophaca sinica. The sequence continues at coordinate 137,270,897 of CM073731.1, read as the reverse complement.
TAAGTAGCCCACTCTGCATTGCTCCTAGGACCAAAGGGATGCCCCTTTTTACCAAATGATTTTTTAGCCATAAGTATAAGACAAGGACAGAACAGCGAATTCGACCTCCCTTTTTCTCGTGGCACATATGAAGCTCATAGTATAAATCTGCAAGGACGGCAGTAGTGGGATCCATGCGTTGAGTTTTAAATGCTATGAATGCGTCAATAGCTGTTTCATCCACAAAATGATCAATATGAGGAAATAGGACTACTCCAAAGATAATGAGGGCTACCACATCTATGCACTCCTTTAATTTCCCTTTCATAGGAACCCACTGGCCGTACGTCCAGCAGAGCACCCATTACACAGCCCCTCCTAATTTAGCTAATGCTTTCGTCAGACAATATAAATACAATATAGACATGGCTCCTAGCCGTAATCAGTTGCAAAGCATGAAGAAAAAAGACAGTGAGAGCTATAAAGAATATGCTCAAAGATGGAGAAGCATGGCTGCTCAGGTGGAGCCACCCTTGTCGGTCAAGGAAATGATTGACACATTCATTAACAGCATTGGCCCAATTTTATGATCCTCCCCTAAGACACTTCACGTTCAAGAATTTCCAAATGGCGCTGACCTTAGAAGAATATCGGAAAATCTTGGGCTTTCCAGACAAGAAAAATGGTCTGTATCGCTATACTAAGCATCCCCCGACTATGAATACTATTACTGATGTTTTAGGCATCCCTAAAGAAGATTTGACGCTCGCAGTGAAGGTAGGAGAAGATTTCAAAGGTTTCCCCAGGAACTTCCTGGAAGGAAAGGTTAAGGACCTTCATGATGTAGGGAAATTGAAGGAGTGCATGGATGTGGTAGCCCTCATTATCTTTGGAGTAGTCCTATTTCCTCATGTTGATCATTTTGTGGATGAAACAGCTATTGACGCCTTCATAACATTTAAAACTCAACGCATGGATCCCACTACTGCCGTCCTTGCAGATTTATACTATGAGCTTCATATGCGCCACGAAAAGGGAGGTCGAATTCGCTGTTCTGTCCCTGTCTTATACTTATGGCTAAAAAATCATTTGGTAAAAAGGGGCATCCCTTTGGTCCTAGGAGCAATGCAGAGTGGGCTACTTATTTATTGAGTCTCAGTGAAGAATCTATAATATGGTATTCTAGAGAACAGGAGATCAAGGAGGTAATCTGTCGATGTGGAGACTTTCCCAACGTACCCCTCATTGGGACCATAGGCTGCATCAACTACAATCCTACTCTGGCTTTGAGGCAACTCGGTGCCCCGATGCTGGGTGAACCTACTGAAGAAGAGCTAGCTGCTTTCATTATACATGATCGGGGCTCCTCGGATTTGGCATTGTTCACGAGGGTATGTCGAGCTTGGAAGAAAACGATCAAAAGAACACTAGGGTGCAAGAGCACTCATGCGGATGAAAAATACCGTCAATGGGTTATAGCAAGAGTTCAACAAGTCAAGCTGCCTTTCCAAAATACATTTTTGGTTCCCAAAGTGCCGCCTCCACCCACTGCTGAGAATGAAGAAGTGGAAGAGTTAAAGCTAGCCTTAGAAAAGGTGGAAGAGGAGAGTAAGCTTCTCCGGGAGAATTTGAAAAGGGCATATCTAGATATAGAAGTCCTGCAAGATGAATGTAATTGAAAAACAGAATCTTTGGAAGGATCCCAGAAGAAGGCCAAGGCTGAGAAAGCAAGCCGGCTCCAGACTCAGGGTTGCCTAAAAGCTGCAAATCAACAATTAGACTTGATAAAAAAAGAGTTAGATCTAGTTCTCTGTGAAAAGGGCAATTTGAGGAAAATGTGGGCTGATTCTCAAGAGGCTAGCAGGGCTTTGCAAAGACGGATTGAAGACTCAATACAACAGTTGAAAAATACCATGCAATTGCACGAAGCCCAACTTGAGGAAGAGAGGAAAATCGCTGAAGAAAAGTTCATAGGCTACCATATAGATCTTGAGGAAGAACGTGAGAAGGTCCTCGACATGCAAGGGAAGATTGACAACCAGCGATAAGTCATTACTTGGTTCGACAAGGAAACTAGATACTGGATGGATCATTGCTCCAAACTAGTCTGGCTTGCAAATAGAGGTATCCAAGATATGCCAGAACTCTTGGAAGAAGCGGAATCGGCGATAGGTTTCCGACCTTTACCAAGGAAAGTGATGAATTTCCTAGAGTACTGCAAGAGTTTGGTGGAAGAGTTGGAGAGACAGATCCGACGAGATCGTTGAAGACCATGTTCCTTTTGTTTTTATGCGTTCTTGCAATTTCCATTTCTTTCTCAATTTTGTAAGCCCTTCAGGGCAATTTGAATTATAATATTTCCTTTTAATGAGAGAATATGTTTTCGCAATATGCAGCAAACCGATAAGACATTTGCAAAGTTTTGTGATCCTCCAACAAGCCAACGAAAATAAAACAAATTAAGTAAATAAATGAGCATCTTACATAGCATGCATAACCATGGCATAAATCATTCATCCATACTCACAGTATCCTTCATAACCTAGAAAAATAAACACGAAGAAATTGCATCCTTACAGAACGAGATCCTAAGCCAGACTCATGGACGCGTTAGAGCAGAACCAACAGGCTATGAGAGGAGAGCTCGACCGAATGAGTACGCGGATAGATAAGCTATGCGATTTTTTGGAAGCCCTGCATGCAAAAAGGACATCGGAAACTGAGCGGTCCGAAGAGGATCAAGAGGAAAGTCGGCCAAGAGAAGATGAAACGCACGCTCACACCTCACAAGGGCATGCGCCTCTAAATAATGGGACCTCGCAGAACACAAATACTCAAAATTTTATACCTATCATCACCCCCCAGGAGGATACTCAAGCCAAAGAAAGGCTTCAAATAGCTGAAGACAGGTTAAAGGCAATTGAAGGGGCAAATCACATAGGTTTCAAAGTTTCAGACATGTGTTTGGTCCCCGATGTAGTTATACCTGCAAAATTCAAAGTACCTGAGTTTGACAAGTATAAAGGAGAAATATGCCCCAAAAGCCACCTGGTCATGTATTGCCGAAATATGGCTTTCTGTTCTAATGATGACAGACTCCTAATTTGCTTCTTCCAAGAAAGCTTAACTGGGCACCTTTGCAATGGTATATGCAGTTAGAACGGTCTAAAATCAACTCGTGGAATGATTTAGCTAGTGCTTTCGTCAGACATTATAAATACAATATGGACATGTCTCCCAGCCGTAATCAGTTGCAAAGCATGAAGAAAAAAGACAGTGAGAGCTATAAAGAATATGCTCAGAGATGGAGAAGCATGGCTGCTCAGGTGGAGCCACCCTTGTCGGACAAGGAAATGATTGACACGTCCATTGACACGCTCCAATCCCCCTTTTATGATATGATGATTGGAAGTATGTTCTCAAGCTTCTCTGACTTGATTGTCATAGGGGAGCGCGTGGAAATGGGAATGCAAAGTGGGAAGATCCATAATAATACTTCATCATCCAACACTCAGAAGCCCTTCGTCAAGAGAAAGAAAGAAGGAGAGACTAACGCGGTGAGTAGTGCCCCTCTATACGTTGCGGCAACTAGCATGCCTAAGTCTCCTGTTCAAATGACACCATTTGCTTCTGATAGTCAAGGAGGTTAGAACTCCAATCAATCAAGAGCTCACAACTCTCAAGGGAGAAAGTCGACCCAGTTTGATCCAGTCCCCATGACTTACAAAGATCTCTATCAGCACTTACTCAAAATTCATTGGTAGTCCCTTGTCCACAAAAGCCCATGGAACCACCTTACCCAAAATGGTATAACCCAGATGCCACCTGTGAATATCATGTCGGGGCAGCTAGTCATTCAATAGAAGAATGTCGGGCTATGAAGTTTAAAGTTCAAGATCTGATAAATGCCAAGTGGTTGAGTTTCCAAGAGAACAATCCCAGTGTGGGAAACAACCCATTACCTAACCACGGGAATGCATCAGTAAATATGATAGACGATGAGCACGAAAGGAGAATAATAAAGGATGTTGCTGAGATAAAAACCCCCATAAGAAAAGTGTTCATCGAGCTTTGCAAGGCTGGTCTGATAGAAAGAACAGATGTCAGCAGGACCTATGATGAAGATTTTTTGTCTAATGAAGAATGTGAGGAATTTAAAGGCATCCTCCAAAAACTGCTTGATACGAACATAGTTCAAGTTATCTCTCAAAGAGAAAAAAAAGTATCTATGGTCCAATCTGCTCAAAGTTCAGGAACCACGGTCCCAAAGCCCTTGGTGGTTCAATTCTCTAGAAATGCATCCCCCACAATGCCTAATGCTCCCAAAGCTATTACTGTTCAAGTATCATCTCATTTTCCGTACAAGGAAGACAAGGCAGTTCCTTGGATATATGATGTAAAAGTCCAAGTTGAAGGAAGTAATGCACAACCAAGCATTCCGACTGTTACCAACATTGTGGGAATAGGGGGAATGACACGGAGTGGGCAGATTTATGCCCCGGAAAAAGAACCAATAAAGGCAGCCGCAAAAGGACAGGAAAAAGATCAAAACAAGGAAAAAAAAGTTGCAGTAGAGGAAGGAAACAAGGGAAGGAGGACAAGAAAGAGGCCTCCCGTGAGGAAGTTGCTGAATTACTCAAATTCATTCAACAAAGTGAGTATAAGGTGATAGATCAATTAAACCGCACACCAGCGAGAATTTCTCTACTTGCCTTGTTAATGCACTCTGAGAGTCACAGGAAAGTATTGATGAAAATTCTGAATGAAGCTCATGTATCTCAAAATATCACTTTGAATCAGTTCGGCGACCTAGTTGGCAATATCACCGCATGCAACTACCTTTATTTCAATGATGAAGAAATGTCCGCAGAAGGTAGAGGACACAACAAAGCACTACATATCTCGATTCAGTGTAAAAAGCACCTTATAGGTAAAGTCCTTGTAGACAATGGATCCTCCCTAAATGTGATGCCGAAATCTACCTTGGATAAGTTACCCATTGACAAGACCCATATGAAGCCTAGCTCTGTGCTCGTGAGAGCCTTTGATGGTTCCAAAAGAGAAGTAATGGGTGAGATTGAGCTGCCGATCCAGATTGGCCTTTTCACTTTTGCTGTTAGTTTCCAAGTAATGGACATCAAGCCCAGCTATAGTTGCTTGTTAGGAAGGCCTTGGATTCATTCTGTTGGGGTAGTACCATTAACTCTGCACCAAAAATTGAAGTTTGTAGTGGATGATAAGTTTATTATCGTATCCGGAGAAGAAGACATGCTGGTAAGCAAGCCAACATCGACGCGCTACATTGAAGCTGCTGGAGAAGCCCTTGGGACTTCATTTCAGGCACTGGAAATTGTCGATAGCGCTTATATAGGGTTTACAGCTAAAGAACCCTGCCTATCCAATAATTCCCTAATTGTGGGCGGAGTCATGCTGAAGGGAGGGTACCAGCCAGGAAAAGGACTAGGTAAGACTCAAGAAGGTATCGCCTCAATTTTGAGAATTCCCGAAAACAAAGACCGATACGGCTTGGGATTTGTCACCACTAAAAAAGATAGGGAAAGAGCAATCGAAGAAAGGAGAGAAAAGAGGAAGGCTCGACTTGAAAATCAGGAACCCGAGTTTGGGAAAATGTCCATTTGCGATCCCCGTCAAAGTTTTCATAGCGCTGGATGGATCTATGCGGATCAAGTGGCTGCTGTGGAAGAAGATCTTGCTGCTCCTAAAGAGGAATGGGTTCGCCCATGTTCCTCAATACCTTGCAATTGGGAGATCGTGGGAAGTCCTAAGATCCTTAATGCTTTTTCAATGTAATCCATTTAATGCTCACCTCTCCGCTCAGCCTGAGGCGGTAGGGGAAATGTTAAAGGGCCTCGCATGTTTTTCATAAGCATATTTCGAATATTAATAAAACGCATTTTGATTTTATCCCAAGCGTCTTTTTTCTTTTCCATCCTACTTCCTTTCCTTATTCTCTCCTTATTGCTAACCTTGATAATGCACGCTCATGGATAATACTTTTGAAAACGATTGTGCTGAAATTTCGTTACCAGATTTTGATTGCCTAATTAATCATACAGACGAAGGTTGTGAAGAAGACCATCCCGATGGAGATCTCCCCCCTGAATTAATGAGACTTATAGAAAGGGAATCCAGAAAGATCGAACCTCACAAAGAACCGACAGAGTTGATTAATTTGGGAACTGAGGAAGACAAAAAAGAAGTCAAGGTTGGTGTTACCCTGTCACAAGAATTAAGAGCTAAACTGATTCAACTCCTCCGAGATTATAAAGATGTATTTGCCTAGTCTTACCAAGATATGCCAGGGTTGGATACCGATATTGTCGAACACAAACTACCTCTTAAGCCTGATTGCCCTCCTGTCAAACAGAAGTTGAGACGCATGAGACCTGATATGTTCTTAAAGATTAGGGAAGAAGTTAAAAAACAATTTGATGCTGGATTTTTAGCCGTGGCTAAATACCCCCAGTGGGTTGCTAATATTGTCCCTATTCCAAAAAAGGGCGGAAAGGTTCGACTGTGCGTCGATTACCAGGACCTTAGTAAAGCAAGTCCCAAAGACGACTTCCCTTTGCCTCACATTGATGTTCTGGTGGATAATACAGCTCATCACGCTTTTTTCTCTTTCATGGATGGTTTCTCCGGGTATAATCAAATTAAAATGGCCAGAGAAGACATGGAGAAAACTATGTTTATTACAGCTTGGGGGACTTTCTGCTACAAGGTTATGCCTTTTGGGTTGAAAAACGTCGGGGCAACATTCCAAAGGGCAATGGTGACTCTATTTCATGATATGATCCATAAAGAGATAGAGGTCTACGTGGACGATATGATCGCTAAGTCGCACACTGAAGAAAGTCATGTAATTGATTTACAGAAGCTTTTTGAGCGATTGAGAAGGTTTCACCAAGTGTAACTTTGGTGTCAGGTCAGGTAGGGTGCTGGGATTCATTGTAAGTCAGAAGGGAATAGAAGTTGATCCGGAAAAAGTAAAAGCCATCTTAGAGATGCCAGCTCCTCGCACAGAGAAGGAAGTTCGTGGTTTTCTAGGGAGATTGAATTATATTTCCCGGTTTATATCATAACTCACTGACACTTGTGAGCCAATTTTCAAGTTATTGCGCAAGGACCAAACTATTGAATAGAATGAAAAATGCTAAGAGGCTTTCGACAAAGTCAAGCAATACCTACAAAAACCCCCTGTGTTAGCACCTCCAGTACCAGGCCGACCATTAATCCTCTACTTGACAGTGTTAGACGGGTCTATGGGGTGTGTACTTGGACAACATGATGAAACGGGTAAAAAAGAACGTGCCATTTGCTACTTGAGTAAGAAGCTTACGAGCTATGAAGCTAATTATTCGATATTGGAGCGTACCTGTTGCGCCCTAGCATGGGCCGCTCACCGTCTAAGACAATATATGCTTTCTCACACAACTTGGTTGGTGTCAAAAATGGACCCGATCAAATATGTATTCGAGAAACCTACTCTCACTGGAAGGATTGCCCGGTGGCAGATGCTATTATCCGAGTACGATATTCAATATGTCTCTCAAAAGGCCTTCAAAGGCAGTGCCCTCGCTGAGCACTTAGCCAACCAACCAGTGGATGACCATTCACCTGTCCACTATGAATTTCTTGATGAGGATATAATGTCCGCCGAAAAAGAAGAATCCAGAAACAAAGAGTGGACCATGATGTTCGATGGGGCTTCTAATGCATTGGGGCACGGAATCGGGGCAATACTAATTTCTCCAGAAAATCAGTACACTCCTGTTACGGCCCGCTTGTGTTTCAGTTGTGCCAATAACGTGGCAGAATATGAGGCGTGTGTCATGGGAATCAGAGTTGCCATAGAAACTAATGTCAGAGTCCTAAAAGCATATGGGGATTCTGCCCTAGTTATCAACCAGTTGAATGGAGAATGGGAAACTCGAGATTCTAAGTTAATCCCTTACCATGAGTATATCCAAGAACTCGTCGAATCCTTTGATAGGATCACCTTTCAACATATCCCACGAGAAGATAATCAGTTGGCTGATGCATTAGCCACGCTGTCATCTATATTCCGAATAAACAGTGACAAGGAAATTCCTCTCATCCTGATGGAAAGCTGTGCTAATCCCGCTTATTGACAGGTGATAGAAAAAGAATCCGACGGAAAACGTGATACCACAACATCAAGTGCTACCTCAAAAGCAAGGAATACCCTTCGGGCGCCTCAAAGAATGACAAGCGAACTTTGAGGAGGCTTGCTGTGAGTTTCTTTTTGAACGGCGACGTACTCTACAAAATAAATCACGACATGGTACTCCTCCGATGTGTGGACTCTGCAGAAGCAAGACAAATTCTTGACGACGTCCACGAAGGTTCCTTTGGGACCCATGCCAATGGTTACGCAATGACTCGGAAGATTCTCAGAGTTGGGTATTATTCGCTTACAATGGAAAGTGACTGCATCAAGCATGTGAGGAAATGTCATAAATGTCAGACTTATGCTGATAATATTCATGTACCTCCAACTTCCCTAAAAGTCCTCAGTACACCCTGGCCATTTTCCATGTGGGGTTTGGATGTCATAGGAATGATTGAACCAAAAGCCTCTAACAGACACCGATTCATCCTCGTGGCCATTGATTACTTCACAAAGTGGGTCAAAGCAGTCTCCTATACCAATGTGACTCGCAGTGTTGTGGTCAAGTTCATCAAAAAAGAAATAATTTGTCGGTATAGTTTACCAAGGAAGATCATCACGGACAATGGGACTAATTTAAATAATAAGATGATGAAAGAGTTGTGCGATGACTTCAAAATTCAACATCACAATTCTTCTCCATATCGTCCAAAGATGAATGGGGCAGTGGAAGCGGCCAACAAAAATATCAAGAAAATTATTTAGAAAATAGTGGTAACTTACAAGGATTGGCACGCGATGCTCCTTTTTGCTTTACACGGGTACCGAACTTCTATACGCACTTCAACGGGGGCAACACCTTTTTCTCTAGTATACGGGATGGAAGCAGTACTCCCCATAGAGTTAGAAATCCCTTCTTTAAAGGTAATTATGGAAACCAAGCTCGAAGAGGCCGAATGGGTCCAGGCACAATATGACCAGCTGAATCTTATGGAAGAGAAAAGGTTAAAAGCAATTTGTCATGGCCAATTATACCAAAAAAGACTCAAGAGAGCATACGAGAAAAATGTACGTCATCGAGAATTCACAGAAGGGGAATTGGTATTAAAGAAGATTCTACCTATTCAAAAAGACCAGCGCGGAAAATGGACTCCAAACTATGAAGGTCTATATATAGTGAAAAAAGCATTCTCGGGAGGAGGCCTCATTCTCACAGATATGGACGGGCATGACCTACCACTACCGATAAACTCAGATGCAGTCAAGAAATACTATGTCTAGGATGGCACATTACCCTAAAAAAAAGAGCTCGCTAGGCCGAAAACCTGAAAGGGCGGTCTAGGCAAAAGTTAGAGCGACCTGGTAGGTTGAAAACCCGAAAGGGAAGCCTAGGCAAAAATTAAGGTCAAATAAAAGCACAAAGTTGAAAATCCGCAAGGGCGACTTAGAACAACCCGCTAGGTCGAAAACTCGCAAAGAGCGGCCTGAGCAAAAGCCAACCTGAATGCGTCAAGAGTAGCCAGAATTGAGCACTGACCAACTGGGGCAGAGGTGGTCAAAACTAACCGCAGACACAAATTTTTGAAGTCGATCAAGAAGGCAATCGGGGTCTGAATCACGAAATGGCAACACGATTTGTTTTCAAAGGGATTACATGTAGAGTTGATATTCCTTACCAGTTTCTAATTTTGCAAATACGAATTTATTCTGTTTGTAATATTTTATCTCCCCCATCATAGTGGAAATTCATTCTTATCCGTATTGCTATCGGTACAATAGAATGCTTATTTCAGCCTCTCCAAATTAGATTTGAGATTTTATCAATTTGCATTTTCTTTCTAAAGAAATCTGTGCTAAAAGACAAATATGCGCAAATCTAGACATAAGAGCATTGTATAATTACTGAAAATACTAAAAGGATCTAAGGAATTTGGCGTCTTCATATTAAGGAAAAAGAGCTAGTAAGGCATCTCACCTAATGCAGAATCATCAATGTTGAATACATTACGAAAGGGCCAATTAGTTTGTTCAGAATTCGCCAACTAAAGAGATCTGGAGCTAACTTATCAAGAAAAGTTTCAGAAGTAGTCAAAAGGATACTGCCTACCTCTAATAAAGCAAATAATATTATGCGTCACATGCTATTCATTGCATCCTGCATAATCATCAACACTTTTTGGGTCCACGACCCATGTTAAAAGAAAAAACAACATTTCTCTAAAAATAAATTTTTTTCATGCATGGCATACCATTCATCGCATCCTATATGATCATCAAAGTTTTGGGTCCATTGACCCACCCTCTCAAATGTTACATATAGTTGGTCTTACGTTGCTCAGTAAAAACTAATACTCAGCCTACCCAATCTATTAGCAAGAGGTAGGAACCTGTCCTATACCTTGTTGGGAATCTGATCCACCACCTTGGGAATCTGACCCAAGTCTTTACTCGGGAACCTGACCCGCATCTCGAATCTTCCTCAATTATGGAAATCGATCCACACCTTTTAACAAGAGTTAGGAATCTAACCTATACCTTGTCGGGAATCTGATCCGAACTGTTTCGAGTGACAGAGAAGCTCGCACACTGGACGTTCACCTGCAATAGGGAAACCAGTCCATGCCTTAGCAAGAGTTAGATTCTGACCTACATCTTGCCAGGAATCTGACCCGAACCTATATTGAGTGACAGAGAAACTCATATCACAGATATTTCTTAAAATAGGATAGTCAATCCGTACCTTTTAGCAAGAGTTAGGAACTTGACTAACCCCTTGCCGGGAATGTGACCCAAACTTGTGTCGAGTGACCAAGAAGCTCGCACCCCAGACATACCTTAAGTAGGAAAGTAATCAATGCAAAAGATGTGAGGGTTAGCAACCAGACCCATGCCTTACTGCGAATTCGCTAGGAATCGAACCTAGAATCTCTCATCAATTTTGTAAGAGTTGGGAACTAAACTTATGCCTTACCGGGAATTCACTAGGAATCAGACCTAGAATCCCACCAAAGTCGGGAACCAATCCTGCAATCCCAAACCACCTGTTTCGGACAAAATTAGAGTCCTTTATCTTTAATTACTTTTTACAACGAATGCACGAAGACCTTCGAGTAAAATGTAATTAACGAGGGGTAGCTGTAGTACCCTAATTTTATCCGGCCTTTTTATTTTATTTTATTTTAACTTTTTAAATTTGTGATAAGAAATAAAAATAATGTTTTTGGTTTCATAATAATAAAAAAAAAGGAAGGGAAAAATGAATGAAAGAAAAGAAAAGAAAAAATAGAGAGAAAAATAAATTTATTTTTCAAAGAAAGGGGGGTGCCAATTAAAATATAGCAGGTGCCAAAAGCATTCAGCCAAAAGGTGGCCCAACTCAACAACACACGCAGCCCAGCACCTCATGTTTTCTGTTGGCACCCCGCGTTTTTCTTCCAACACCCCTGCGCATCCTCTACATGCCTCCCTGCTACGCGCACCCCACCTCTCATTTATACGCCCCAGCCCAACACCAAACTCCACGCGGCCCAGCTTCCCCAAACAACACACGCAGCCCAGCAACCCAACCCAAACCTAACTTAAACATAACCCTAATTCACTCATCTCTCACCCTCATTCTCATCTCCCTCCATCCGTGACGATTCTTTCTTCTCTCCCTTCTTCCAACCCTAGGCGGCTGCTCCCCTCCTCCCTCGTCCTTCTTCTTTCCCTTCCCAAAACCCTAGCTTCTCCTCCCACCATTTTCGCCACCATTCTCGGCTTCCCTTTCTTCACCCTCACCCTAACCCTAGCGCAGAGAACTCGGTTCTCTTCCCCTCCTTTAACCTAGCGCCGCTCCAACATCCTCCTCCCTTATTCCCTCTTCTTCTCCCACAATCTTCTCCACCATTCTCGGCACTCCTCCCAACCCTAGGCCACCGCGGTGCCCCCTCTCTCTCGTTCTTCTTCTTTCCCTTTCTCTAACCCTAACTGTCATTCCTTCATCCCCGCTTCTTCCTTCCTTCACCCCAAAACCAAACCCTAACTTTCTCCAACCTCAACCCTAACCTAGTCGCGGTCGTATCCCCGTTCTCCCCCGTGATTCTCGTTTCTTTCCTTTTCCACTAGACCAAATCGTACTTCTTTTTATGATTTCGTCCAGATACAAAGATCTCTGAAGATTCGAAGGAAACGTACGGATCTCCATGCGAAACAGGGAATAATTTAGTCTTTTTTATTATTATTTCCGTTTATTTTATTTTTTTCTCTATTTTCCTTCCTCTGATTTATTATTATTATTATTATTTTTACAGATTCGTGAGAGGCTACAAAAAGCCAAAGACATGCAACAGAGGGGAGAGCAAAACCGGATCCAGAAAATAGCACAAGGAGAAGGAGAGGCAGAGAAAGCAAAGACAAGAAGAACAAAATACCCATGAGGCCACCAAACCAAAGATTTAAACACCTTCTAGTTCTAGGTTTTCTTTTTTCTCCATCCCTTGTTTGTAAATTTCCTGGGAAGCCATACAACCCAGGTTCCCCCTTCTTCTTCGTTTTCATATTCTTTGTTCTTTTTGCCACGGTTTGTATACTGGACTGAGGTGTATATAATTGTTGTTGTTATTATTGTTGTTGCTGCAATTGTTGTTGTCATTGTTATCGTGATCGTTGTTGTTGCTGTTGTACGATTCTGGACGAGATTAGGGTTAGGGTTTGGTCTTCCAACGCGGCCAAACCCAAGCCAGTGACTTATTTGCAATTTATTTCTTTTTTATGTCATAAATCATCAGAAATGAATAAAAGATTGATGAGGGGTATAAAAGCAAAAAAAGAGAAGTTTCCATTTTTATCTACACGTTTTTTTTATTAATATGATTAGTTTTTTCCTAGATTTTTTTCTTATATTTGTTATTTCTGTTATATTAAAAAAGGAATAAATAATAATGTTTATATAATGGTTGAGTTCTCCTTTTACTAAGTTTCTTTTTATTACCTTTGTAATATGGTGATTAATAAACTTGTATTTTTTTTAGAAAATTTGTTTGGGAATAATTCATTTAATGACAAACAAGTATTTTTAAACAATCAAAAAGACCATTTCTAAACGGGCGTCGTAAGGGTGCTAACACCTTATGCGTAACCAACTCCCGAACCCTTCAAATTTGGTTCAAAGACTATTTTTCAAATTATTTTCATAAAAAGGTTCCCCTATTGTTTTCCTTAATAAACATAAGTGGCGGCTCCATTGAAAATTTAAGGGTGGTTGTCACAAGAAGTAATCATATAAAGCACCTAGGAGTGACCACAACTACGTGACGATTGCATCGTTCACAGAAGTACACATTAGAGTCTTGATACACCTTCTTGTGGCAGTTGCAACCATGATACCACCAGTCATATGAATCAATGAGACAATTAACAGCAGCATAGACAACAAAGTCCTTAGCTTGTATCATTAAGAAAGAAAGAAGTAATAAATTATTTTTATTTAAATAAATACTAATAATAATCAGTTTTAAATTGTAGCCAAAAATACCTCATTGCATTCCTTTAATTCATCTATTGTATTCCTTTCTGTCTCATTGAGGAATTCCTCCTCAATAGTTTTAGATTTAGAATCACGAAGTTGACTCAAGCCAGGATTAGGAGAATTAGAATTTTCAGTTAACCTAAAAAGATTTTAATAAAAACACGTCAAATCTAAAATATAAAGAACATGACACAAAAAAATAAAATATTAATTATCAATTGATTAATACTTGGATCGCAGCACAACAGCCTCCGGGATATCCAGGTTATAAATAATCTTAAAAGAATGCATTGTTGTTTGTATTAAGTTTGATCTGGAAAAAAAAAATCAAACACAAATTAAAAAGTAAGAATCTTTACTGAAAAATAGATGTTTTAAAAAAGTAAATTAAAAAGTGTAAAAAAATTACTTTCAAAAGTAAGTACCATTCCATGTCTTGACTTTTGAAAAGAGGATAGCCAAGACAACATTGGCTGCTTCTCCTGACGAAATGAAAGAGTTCAGCTCATCCACAAAGTGACCAAACAAAGTGTACTTGAACCGATATCTGTGGAAAAATATAAGGGTTAGACACAAATAATGTTAACAAATTCATTGAACGGCAAAAAGATAAAAATAACTTACCAACGGTTATCAAATTCAATGTTGATTAGCTTAGATTTCACCTCATTCCTAGTATATTCGTGTGAAGTGGCTACTCCAGTAAGCACTCCTATGATATCTGAAATACAATATAGATTATATGTTATATTTCTAATATTTCTAATTGTAATAAATATTAAATAAAAAATTGAAACTATTAGAAAAAAGTAAAAATTTACTTAAAATTACAAAACTTTAACTTACCAACCAAATAATCACATTCAAAATCAGGCTGAAAACAATACGCATCGGGGTGAAGATATAGTTTCGGACCGGTACAACATCATTGGAAACTTTCCGCAACTTTGTCACTAATTGGAAATCCAGCTTAATCGCATGTTTTGTAGTTCGATATTCTCCCACATTAGGAGTGACACCAAACTTTGACATGTAATAAACAGAGTCATCATTCAAATCTTTCTCAAACTTATATATAAATTGCTTTTTCACATAGCCTGAATTTGGTTACCCTGAAATAAACGAAGCAAAAAATAATAATAAGTATTAATGGGATGTGGCGTTTCATATAGAATAGAAGATAATAGACAATGATGCAAATCGCAAGATCCATCAAGACCAACTCAACAGTGAATGGAATCCTGTTGGTCGCATAGTCCAATACTCGCCACATCCTAACAATTCGCACAAGAATACTCCAGTCCTCGCGACTGGCATTGATAGTAGGCAGCAGAACAACATTTGCAGGAACATTAGCATTTCCATTGTTTTCGGCCATTTGAATACACAAACTAGTAGTGGTAAGATAATATGAACTTAGGGTTTTGTGTGGTACATGATGTTGGCCTTACAGGCATTTATATATTGTTTAATTCAATGGCTTCATATTTATGATATGAGATATGCGATTTTTTTAATCTGGTTCTCATTCTAGGGTTTGCAGTGGTGGGGACGTTAATTTGGAATTGAAATTCACAAACTCAAGGAATATAATCAGTCACGTTTCAAATTTGTAGGTTGATTGGTTTCCTATTTCCATAAATATTATGTGAATTTGTTCTATATTTATATATAATTATTGGTAATTATATTCAATGGCTTGATATTTATGATTTTAGATATGCGATTTTTTTAACCTGATTCTAATTCTAGGGTATGCATCGGTGGGGGTGAGTTAATTTGGAATTGAAATTCACAATCCCAAGGAATATAATCAGTCACGTTTCAAATTTGTAGATTGATTGGTTTCCTATTTTTATAAATATTATATAAATTTGTTTTATATATAGATTTGTGTAAATTATTAGATGAAGAAACGTGATGCTGCTCATTCCTCCATCCAAAAAGTGATCAATCTCATATTTATGTTTGTGTATCCTTCACAATCCCAAGGGATATATTCAGTCTCGTGTAAAATTTGTAGAATGATTGGTTTCCTATTTCCATAATATATGGGTTTATTCTATATTTATAGTTGTGTATAATTATTGGATGTAGAAACGTGGTGCTGCTCATCAAACATTATATGTCAATAATATATAATTATTAATTAATAACACTATTTGTTTTAAAGTGAATAATAAATAAATAATAATTAACGTAATTCCTTAAAGTATTATTTTTAAACATATGTAATAATTATTATTAGATTCTTTTAAAAAATTATTATTATGTATTTATTTTTTTTATAAGGTAGCACTTAAATATTACATTATAATAAAATTTAACTATTTAATAATAGATCAATAATTTAATTCGAATTTAAATTAATGGTTATTTTTTTCGTGATTTAATTTTTATTTGATTTGTATATTTAATTTGTATAAACAATTTGTAAAAATATTTATAAATGATTTTCATGTTTAGTTACTGTTTATATAATGGATTGATAATTAATTATTCGGTAGAAAGTCATTAATTAGTGGATTATATGTAATTTGTTTCCGTTTTGGTAATTAAATTTAGTTTTGATTTATTTTTTATGTTGGTAATTTCCATGTAATCACTTTTTTGAAGAGAACGATTTACGTGATGCCATGTTGTAAATTTTTCTTTAATATGATTGCCCTGAGAATATGACTTAAAATATTACATCTTGAGGAATGTTCTCAATTGTATATAATATAGATATAGATATAGATATAGATTCATAATAAATATTATAAAACAGATCTAAGTTCAAAATCCTTACATTGAAAAGTTATATTATACTTTTCTACGTCATTAATTGAATTAAGATTAAGATTATTTGATGCTACTAATAGTAATAATCCTGTTTCTTTCCCCCATTTTGGTTTCAGCAGTCTTCTCATGGATCTTGGGCTACTGCAATTTCAATTGTTCCTCTGGAATTGGATTGACAAGGTGGCCACAGAGCAGAAACACATATAGCATATCAACTCCAATATTTGTCCAACATAAAGCATGGATGCTTCATTTTATTTGTTCAACCACAATAGTAATACGGATACTCTTACCTAAAAAAGGCACCAAAAAAAAATTGACCTGATTGTACTTCATTTCACTTCAATCTAATTGTACTTCGTTATTCTTAATATAAATGTAAATTTGCATAATTTATTCATCTAAATCATAATATAATTTGCTTGTGGCCCAGTTTCTTTTTCTTATGAATTCACCGATAAATTATGAATGTGTATGCAGTTATGAACTTTCATTGTAAGTCATCGCCATGTCAAAACCATGGAGCCAAAAGACGATAGCCTCATTTCAGACATGAAAAGTATACAAATCTAGTAGTAATAAATTAGAGAGGTAAACATAGTATGCAGATATAACACAGACCATCAATTCAGTTCAGAGAAAATCTATAGCAGCATTACTCCATCCTCTCTTTCATATTGGCAATCCAGTGAGAAAACGTTTATAAAAATCCAATGCCTCTTGTGGTTTATATTCCGGAACAGTATGCCCAGCTCCCTGTACCAATATAATCAAACGTTATCAAGACCAAACCAACTTATCTAAGGTGATTTGCAATATATATGTTATAATAAATAAAAAATATCTCATAATATTTGGGTTATATTTTAGAGTACTTCAAAATATCTTAATATTGGTTTTCATATTTCCTTATATTCCATGATTTGTTTCCTTATTTAATCAGGAGTAGGTGTCTAGTATTAGTACAAATAAGGGTTAGTGCTTAGTATTTTGTATAATCAAACCATAATCACAATTCAAGATCTTTATTCTTTCTCTTCCTGCTTTCACAACCCATTTTACAAGTCTTGGATCAATTCGTCTCACTGTCGTGTCCTTCATAGTTCCAACAGCCTCTAGCTGTTTTCTGCTTCATACCAAAGTGCACAATACTTAAGATTCAAGTTCATTTTTTTAGTTTTTGGACAATTTTCTTCTGGTTTAAAGCTTCCAAGTGTAGTAGTTCTTGGTGGATTTGGATAAGTTTCAGTTCTTTTTTTGTATAACTGTTTATCTAGAAATTTCCCCAGATAATCATTCCAGCAAGTATTTTCCCTTTGATTATGCGACATTCCAACTAGCTCTTCAAGAGTTTAGGGTGACGATGATTGTTCCAGCCATCTTGCTGAGTTATCTTTATAAAAATGCTAATCTCTCCAACATCTTCAATATTTCTGATTTGCCTTCCCAGCCATGTTTTGTTGGGCCCATATTATATATTTTTTCTTTCTAATGGTCTGATTGGTTGGGGGGTTTTGGAGGGGAGAGGAGGGATTATTTTAAATTATGTTTGTTTGGTTCAATTTTTTTAATGTGAGGGGAGGGGAGGGGAGCAAAATCCCTCATAACTCAATTTTGGCTTCCCTCCCAAAATGGGGGGTTTTGGAGGGGAGGGGAGGAGAGATTAAATAATTTAAAATAAAATTACTTAAATATCCTTATATATAATATAATATAAAAGGCTATAAGAATAAACAAGTAAATTAATCCCTCTCATCCATTAAAATCCCTCCTCTCCCCTCCTGAACCAAACATGCAAAGTCTTTTCTCCCCTCCCCTCCCCTCCATTAAAATCCCTCCCCTTCTCTCCCTTCGTTTGAACCAAGCAGACCCTAAAGGTTTATTCTTAACAAGCTTAAAGCTAATTTAAGTTGTATATAAATGAAAAATATCTTATCTGGGTTATACCTCAAAGCATTTTAAATATCTTAAATAATATCTTTGGATTGGTTTTCATATTTTTTCATATTTCATGATTTGTTTTCTAATTTAATTAGGATCAAGAGTCTAGTATTAGTATAAATAAGGGCTAGTGCTTAGTCTTGTAAAATTAAACCATAATCCCAATTCGAAGTCCTAATTCTTTCTCTGCCCTTCTTTCTTATCTTTCTTATCTAAAACCCTATTCCTTCAACAATGTATAATGTGTGCGCGTTTAATAGATAGATGGAGGGGAAAACAGCCCATCTCAACTCATCTATGTAAGATATAATGGTCAAGATTAGCTCCTTTTAATTCTTATGCTCTCACATGCCCTAATCCACAGACACATACCTTTATGGTCATAAAAGTAAGATTTTTGTCATATCCTTGAGTATACCTGAAACCAATAAAGATAATCAACTCAATTTCTAATCAAGATTGATCTTTCATACAATATACATTGTGCAAAAAAGTTTCTGGGACATATTTTGATAACAGGTTGCAATCTTGTGGCCTCAACTCCTAGTGCTAAGGTGGATCCAATACCATAAAAGAATATATGTATTCATAGATTCCATACCAGAAAATGTGATCTAGCATGCTTCATAATGCATGGAGTAGATCATTAAAGAAGATTATATTATCTCGATTTACAAACCATTTCTGAAACAACTCGGAAAATTCATATGAAGTCCTTTCATTTGACTGGTCATAATATTTGAAGATTCATTAAGTAGGATCATAAGGTAAGAGTGAAATGGAAGCAGTAAGTACCCAGCAACTTGACCATTGGATAACCAAGGCCTCCATTCATCAACAATCTTGTATCCAATTGATCTCGTCCATGCTTGACTCCCCGTAAATGGAACACACATGTCATGATCACCACTGCAAGAAACGTGAATCTTATAAGTTTTCTATCAATTATAAAAAGAAGATGCATTACCTGAAGCAACTATCAAAGATAACAGTGACAATAAGTTGCCTTCTAAGGAGCTTGAGATATATCTGTCTGGATTATCAGGGAATTGTGTGTTACTTGTATTCACATAAAACTCCCAGAGAAGGATTGGAGAAGTGAACACTCAATGGGATATATAACAAGCTGTTAGTTCTATTATCAGAGAAGCAAAGTGATCTCTTAGGATTAGTTCAGTCCCCATAGTCAGCTTGCCGAAATAGATATTTTACACATAAGCTGATCATGCACTTTACAAAGTTAACAACCTATTGCCTGCACGCGTTTATCTGTTTAATTGTACGTCCACAACATACTCCATTTACAAATTATATTCTTAAGTAAAATTTGAATCTAGTGTTTTCTTTTGGTATTCACCTTTGTGTAGAATGCTAGCATCATGAGTATAGGAAATTCTTACTGAAGTTACTAGGTTGTTTTTCTCTTTGTAATAGAATCTTAAATTCTACCAGTGTATTCTTATAATTTCCAGAATGAAGAAAAATAAAGGGTCCAAGTTCAACAGCATGCATCCAGTAGGAAAATGCCATTGTTAACATAGTAAAATAAAAGGGTGGATGAATCCCTTCATCATGGATAAAATTTCTAGTTTTAAGCTATTATCATTGTTAAAGATAAAAAAAAAAATGGTAATATGCAAGTAACTATAAAAAATTATCCCGTCTTTGATAAGTGAAGTGCATGCTTTTAACAGGTATAAAAGAAAATAAATGTTCAAAGAGAAGCCTTGGAGGCTTCAGCATAATTTTTGGTTCATTAAAAATCAGAAGAAAATACATCGGATGTAGCAGCAATGGTGTGGGTAAGCAGGTATAATAAATGGAAGTGGCAAAGTTAAGTTCCTTGCAATGTAGCAGGCTAGCAATGCATTGGTATCTTAAGAAGATTTTTGAAAGAACGGTGGTAAAGAACCCAATTGTTGTAATTTGGTTAACAATAAAGTGTTAAAGGCTGAAAATACTTTCAGTAACAAAATGGCTATGGCTATCTTTGAATTAACCAAAAATAATAAACAAATTGTCATCTTTCAAAATGGTTTAGCATCAGGAGGGACAGTTTCAACACCAATATGGTTATAATACCAGCGCTAGGTAAAAATGTTACACCTTATATGCATACTAGGCAGTTGGTAAGCAATTTTTTAAATTATCTTTAAAAGCAAGGTTAGCAAAAAGTTCTAAAAGAGAAAACAACTAGAAATGAAGAGATTCTTGTGTGGACGTGGTAAACTTTGAAAAGCATGTTCAATGATAGATCATTAAACCCTTAAATACATTTGGGTCCTGCAGTTTTGCAATGGCAATGAAACTCAAAATGTGCTTTTGACATAGTCCATGAAATAAACCTAAAAATTTCTCCTACAGATAAATCAAAGCCAAAGAGAGGAAAACACTAAATGGAACACATATGTACAGCATGATAAAATAAATTAGAAGCACACTAGTTGAAAGATTTAAATCAAACAAATAAATAAATTAAAAATTGATTTGACACTCTCCAGTATTCAATAACAGAATTCATAGTTGAAAAGAGAGAGAAACTGAAAGACAGTATTGGTATTTCTGTTTTTGTTATCTAATCAATTACAAGGACTCACTATTTCATAGAGTCACAGCTTCTGAAACAGTTATGCCAACTGTGCAAGCAGTTATGCCAGCTGCGCAGTCAGTTATGAACTGTTAGTGAATTAGTTACAACCTGTTAGAGACACTGCCAGCTAGGCAGTGACTCAGCATCGGTTACACTGTGTCTTAGTACACTAAAGTGTTCTACTTATGAATTACAAGAGAAGATATCTCTTACATCCAGTAACTATATTAAACCAGTTCACATTTTGTTTTTGCTATTTCAGTAGTCACCAAAAAGATCAAGGACAACTGCATTGATGGATAAAATAGTAAATCCCTCCTTCTCAAATAAGAAGGTAAAAAAATATGCAATTTTCGTTTCTCATATTTCATACCATCAACTGGAACAATGAATTGCACCTAAACGCATAGCGATGGAAAAGTTTTGGCTACCATAAATGTAAAAGAAAAATGTCGTTATGCTGGAAATTCACCTGAATATAAGAGCTCGATATCCTCTGGAAGTTAGGTTTTTGTGGTACTTTATCATGCTTCCAGCATCATGATTGAAGGAAATTTTGTCTGTGCATAAATCCCAACTACTAACCACACTTTTCTGTTTCATCAGAAAGATCACAATTTAGTGCTTTCACTTCCAAAGTACAGGTATTTGCAAGAAACCTCACCTGTGCAGTGTGAATTGCTTTCCTGACTGCTTCATTGTTCAACCATGAGTTTGCAATAGAGCCGTCCTAAAGTTAATATTAGATCTTGTAACTTGTCAGACATCCAATGAAAGTTAATACAACAATATCAACTATAAAATTGATGATGATCATAGGCAACTTCTAGGGTGCACAAGCATGGTGGGTAACACCACCATGCACGAGTAGTTTTGGCCATTTGATTAAAAATTCCACCTTATGTTATAGTGAGTATTCTGCACCATATCATTCCTCTCTAATCTCCATCATCACCCTCTCTCCTCCTCCACCACCACAAGAACGTAGCTCTCTCCAGCACTGTCTCGTTTTTCGATCTCTTTGCACCCTTTCTCTCTTCCACCCCTAAACCCTAGCAACCATCTCTTGCCATTTCTAGCCACCACAAGCCTTCTAGCCAAAAATTAAACCGATTAAATTACTCCTTATCCTTTCCTCTATCAAATTCCTTAACTTTCCTCTTGCTATCTGTGAAAAAAAATAGAGAGCATGAGGAAAATGTAAAGGGGACACCATCGAGAAATAGAGGAGAGGATGTTGTAACCACCAAGGACCATTCCCCCCCACCCCCCAAAGTCGGTCAAACATCCATTCTCTAAACAGCAAGCACAAAACTTCCATAGCCAACTACCATTGAAATCATAATACCTCCATCAAAATCCAAATACCACAACCCAGTTGCACAACCCCGGGAACCCACGCCAAAAAAGACATTATTTTGCAGAAAGCGACGCCGGCGGTAGGGAAAGCGGTGGGACAGGGGAATAGGAGTCGCGAGTGGTGACGGTGTTGACACGAGGCTCGACATCGTGAACCGAAGGGGGACGTTAAGCTTGGAAATTTCTAGAGAAAAGGAGAAGGGGGTAATGGTGTTTGTCACACTGTTTTGTGATTGAGACACATGATGAGGGTTTTCCGGCACTGCAGCATCACGGCGACGGTGAAGTTACAGAATGGTTAAGTTTTGGGAGGAAGGATGGAAATGATTTGCTCCATGGGACTCACCATACAACCGAAGGAACAACAAAAGTTAGATAAATCAAATGGCCAAAACTACTTGTGCATGGTGGTGTTACCCACCATGCTTGTGCACCCTAGAAGTTGCCGATGATCATATCATTTATATGGAACCCCAGCAACATTCAATCAAAGCTTATATGATACAATAAGACAGAGTGGAGAGAGAAAATTTTTCCCTGAATTGTCAAATATTGTCACAAAACTTGTTCGTCTAAATTAAATCATAACAAGTGGGAAGATTAAAGTGAATCGTCATCTTACAATAACCTGGCTTCAACATCAATAAGCCGTAAACTAGAACTTAAAATCCCTTAACAATAATGACTGTTAAAGCACCATTAGTGAAAACTAAAGCTTAGTTTACTGTGGAAACAATTTTGTGCCAATGGAATCTACATATTTATTTGTAAGAGATCTCTCTAATCTAGTTTTATTTCTTATATGAATTGAATTGATGAACAAGCAATATATCAAATATATAATGTTTACAAAAAGACAATTTTAATACTGTGTTTCATTTTAGCATCTTTCTCTAACTAACTTGAGTACATTCTATTTCAGGAATGTTTTCACCATCTTATAATTTAGCCAAAACCTTTTGGTGTTTCAAAAAAATATGAAAGAATTGGCAGTTCTTTCTTGTTTTTGACAATAAATAAATAGCACTTCTGAGGTTTATACAAGCAGACAATAAATTTTATGCAATAACCAAGCAAGAAAACCAATTAGTAGCTAGGATGTGTATGTTAAATGGTAAATATGGGCACTTAGATAGTAGTAAAGCAACCTACTGTGCACGGAACATTGTTGCTATTGATCAGTTGCGGCCAAGTTGGCACAATTCCATCTCTGACAGGTGCTCTAAGGGGCCAAGCACGGCCAAACATTCTTTTCCTCACAGGATGAGGTCTCTCAGTCTCACCCAACTCCCGGAAGCTAGATGGCAACCGAATATAGGATGTGGCAATCTTCTCTGCCTCTGTGCCATGATAGCATGGTTCAAGAATGTTATATATGTTCAACCCATCAATGTCCTAAAATAGCAAGAACCATCAATGAGTGCCAAATTCACTTAGCTCATTTACTGCCAGTACTGTAATATAGTTAAATCAAATCACCTTGTCAATTATTGCAAGCTTGCTTGTACAATTATCACCGAGTGGATTATAGAAATTCCCATTACACTCACTGTTGACCTCCTGCAGAAGCATGTACCATGATCAAAAGAAACATAGACAACAAAACATAACAAGGTTTCTAACAAAAAATTGTCAAGACAAAATCAAAAGATAAAGTTCCAAATTTTGTCTTGAATAATGCAAATTGCAAATTGATTTTGTATTAAAAAAGATAACGCAAATTTCCAAATTTTACAATGGAAAATCCATCACAGATAACAGTAATGGTTCTATGACCCATCTAGATTGAGAGGGCAATCATTTTAACATAAACAATGTTAGAAAAAGTTATTTCAAGTCCATAACAAAAATCAACCACTAAATAAGTCAATCGTGTTCGGTCAAAAAACAAAGTCAATCAATTATATTCAGGAAAAAAAATGAAAATTAGCTTGTCTGAAAAAACACAAAATATGATTAAAAAAAAAATTTACATTATCTGGATGTGGCAGAAATTGTAAACTAGTTTGTGATAAATTTAATGGTTTATTAAGTTGAAAAAATGATGATGAACCACTAGGTGACCTTGCTATAATTGAGGGGTTTATTTTTACCTCAAACAATTCATCTGAGATAAGACCCATGCCATGTACAAATGGAACAAGAGCATTGCCATCAATTTGTTCATCTGTAACACCATTTCCAACCATGTAACCCTGCACACAATGGCTTTCAGATTGCAGCTGTAGACTTGAAAACATAAATTGATCACTTAAAGATGAAGACCTTAAAATTCAGTTTGGGCTTCACACCAGCATCAATTCCTGTAGAAGATCAAGAAAATGCACCTTACTAGTGATTCTAACACATTTATTCAACACTTTAAGGACACAAATTTCTACCTTTCATTGCTTCATAGGCAAGAGTAGGCACATAAACTCCTGCATATGACTCTCCAGCAATGAAGAAAGGGTTGGGAAGGAACTCAGGATATAGTTCAAACCACTGGTTTGTCAAAAGAAATAAAAAAAAAAAAAAAAAGGTAGATATGTAAGAAAATTGAGTAGAATACCAACTTGTTGATTCATCAAAATGTCCTAGTTGTTTCCTAAACTACCTTAAGAAGAAAGGCATGTGTATCGGAGGCAGTCTTTATGTCTCCGGTTTGGTAATCAGTTTCGTTCTCGGAGTATGAAAACCCCACACCAGCAGGAGAATCCAAATATATAATGCTGGAAACCTATAACGCAAAAACAGAATCATATATCAAAATTGATCTGAAGAAAACACAACTAGTAATTAATGAATTACATAGATACTAAACACAAAATTCAGACCTTTGTCCAGCTGTATGGATTAAGGTGCAGCGTTGGCAGGCTTCCCTTTGTCTTTGCAGCTTCAAAATTGAAAGGACCTGAAAGACATCATCATTTTCCACATGATTTATTATAAATTGAATTACAATGCCAGAACAGAAGAATTAAGGAAAACTCAGGACAACAAATATTAGAAACCATTGAACTATAACTACTTCCTGCTTATGGTTTATTAGGATAACCAGCAAATCTACACAGAAGAAAGTGTTGAACAAGTGAACTGAGTACAAGCTAGTAATTAACAAAAAGAGTGACCAATTCTGGGTGGGTAGCAATTCTTCTTGTCCATCCTAATAATGATGTGTTTGGATGGAGCTATTGAAGGAAAAGGAAAAGGACAGCAAAAACTTCATTTCAAATGAATATTCTGTAATTTAAAAAATTTCCAAAATGAAAGAAATAAATCATACAGCTTAACATTCTAGTTTTTTTATTTTTTTTAATAAATAAAACATCATATATATCTCTCTTTCTTAATTCAAAATTTCATTTTTATGCTCCTTTTTGACTTTCCATTCAAAGCTCTCCATCCAAAAATACTAAATTTAGATGAAAAGGAAAAGGGCAGTGGAAAAACTGAACAAGAATAATGAATTACCATGTTCATAAATGAAGCCATCAAAGCTAGAGCAACCGGGTCCCCCGTTAAGCCACAGAACCACCGGATCCTCAGAAGGTTTACCTTCTGACTCAACAAAATAGTAATACAAGTTCCTTCCATGACTTTCATCCACAGTCACGTACCTTCAATTAATTAACATCACAGAATCAGTCAATTATGCATTTCTTCCATTGGGCCGAAAAGAAAAAAGCCCACAAATTTTTAGAAGACAAAATGAATACAGTAATTGCAAAAGTGGGAATTTTTAAAACTACCCAGCATAGTGCTTGGAAGGTATTGTTCCGTTAAAGCCTGGAATCTGTGTTACAATGGCACTTTCAGGTGCTGAAATGGTCAGCACAATGCTCAGGTAAATGTGAAGTAGGACCAAATAGACAGTGCTACCTGCCTTGTCCATCCTTGTTGGTTTGAATACAGAAAACAATCTTATCAAGAAAAACACAGTTTGAAGCCCAATTTATAGAATAATATATGAAAACAGTGATGGGTCCTCTACCCAATTTTTTTTTTTTTTCTAATCAAGTTGCCACTTTTGATACATTGGTTAACTTAAAAGCCAAGAGTTGTTACAGCAAACGAACAAAAATATATAGGAGAGAGAAGATAAATAATCCAGTATATCTGCAACATTTTTTGCGTGAAATGGTATTTTAGTAAAGATTGTAACGGATTTTTCAGATAGGATCTGACCACGAGGGGATTCGAACGTAATCTCTTGGGATTACAAAGCTAGTCAGTCACCACTTTAACGGATATTATTATGAGTCACCACTTTAACGGATATTATTATGATTTAAGTAGTACTATGTACATTTTACGTAGTTAAAATCCTCTGGCTCACCGAATGCATCAAGTCTCATAAAGTGCTTATATATGGACTCACATATTATCCTCAAAGTCCTCGTATCGACAATGGGATTCGAACGCAAGTTTTTTTAGGATATCGGCTAAATCCTTACCAATTGTAGATCAACTTTCATTGACATATTATTAATTTACTTGGTGAAAGCTTTAATACAACATTTAGATTAATAATATTAATTACTTACTAAAGATCAATTAAAAATATAAATACCTCACAGTTTACAATTTAAAAATATAGATTGTGTTTTCATAAAAAAAAAAATTATGTAAGTTGTGAATTGTGTAAATACCTCACAATTTACAATTTGTGTCTACAAATCTGACTGTTTTGATTTATCATAACTGAACTGGGAAGATAAGCAAAGTGGAGTTATGGGAGTGGGAATGATCATGATGGTGTCTAAGTTCACAAGCATTAATAGAGAACTATTTGAGTAACAGTGCAGTCGAATCGAACGTTCATTGAAGGCCCAATACTTTAAGAGAAACGTGCTTAGATAATCACGTCAGTTTTTTTTTTTGGTAATAAGATAATCACCTCAGTTGGTATGTGTCATCATGTTCTTTTCTTTTAAATAAATAAAAAATTGAATATCGGTTTTTTTTGGGGTAAAAATCGGCGTCGGTTTTTTTTTTTTTTTATTAAACTCTTAAACTCATTTAAAATATTACGCTCTTTTAAAGTTTGTCTTTCTATTTGTCAAAAAAAAAAAAACTTTGTCTTTCTATTTATAATATTTAAATTTAAAATTTTGATTAATGAAAATCAAACTTTTATGGATCGTGAAAATCAAGCTTCTTATCATTTAGATTAACAAACATTGATATTGATATTGGCCATGTTAATTTTTAAATACCAGATGTATTCAAGGACGGATCCAGGAATTTCGATTAGTGAGGGCAAAATAATATACTATAAAAGTTTGTATAAAAAATAGATGCATGCATAAGCGATAAAATAATGATATCGTTATCATTAAGCAAAAAAATTAGAGATTACAAAAACTATAGTATTATATACCCAAAAAATTAAAGACATCTCAACATGTGCGAATTATAATTGTTCTCTACGTGTCTTCATATTTTGAAATTGTTATATGATATTTTTTCATTTTCAACACCAATAAAAATCTCTCTTTCTATGTGTATTATGTGTGACCAAATAATCATTTAACAATTCATCTCCAAATCATATCAAAAGACAACACTTAATTTTAAGTGCCGACTGTTAGGAAACTACGCAACATTTTCCCATGGTCAGATTAGTGAAAGAGCGAAAAATAAATGCGAAAGCACACACAAAAATTGATAACGGAGTTCGGCCAATTATGCTTACGTCTCCAGGCTGTTGCAGACTTTTTACTGAAAAAGGAAATATACACTGTGTTTATAAACACTCACACTCTCTCACAAAATCCACAACCCAATTACACCCGAAGAAATATTTTTCTCACTCTCTAAATATTTCTCTCACAAAATTCCGTTACTAGAATTTTTCTCACTTTCTCTCTCAGTGTTTTGATGCTTGGAATTTTCTCAAATGTTGGAATGAATTTCCTCTCCCACTGATGCTTCTATTTATAAAGCCATTGGTAATGTGAACACTCACTATTATGGCTGCACCATCCAAAGAAAAATTGCACTGCATAATATTTTTTTTCTCATTTTGGTGGTAGTTGATAGTTCACATAAATGTCATAGAATTTGCACCGGATGTTGAAAAATTTTCAACTTATTGTGGTTCCCCTCATTTGACTAACAATCTCCCACTTGAAGATTGATTTCAATCGGTCTTCACACCTCGATCAATGCAGTAGACTTTCCTGGTCTGTTATTCAAGCAGGCCAACCGAAGTTGAGCACAACTTCAGTTTGTTGATAGTCACCACCTTTGTTAACATGTCTGCTGGATTCTTACTTCCTTAGATCTTCTTCAATGTTAGCACCTCATCCTCAACTAGAGATCTGATGAAGTGATAACGAAGACCAATGTGCTTTGTTCTGGAATGAAATGTCGAGTTCTTTGCCAAATGTATTGCACTTTAACTATCACTGTGCAAAACACTCTTCTCCTGGATGAATCCCACCTCTGTTAACAATCCTTGAAGCCATATCAATTCTTTGTTGGCTTCTATTACTGCTACATACTCAGCCTCTATAGTGGATAAAGCAACAATCTTTTGTATCCGCGACATCCAACCGACTACTGTAGTGCCAACAGTAAATACATAACCAGTGGTACTTCTTCGGTGATCGACTTCACCTCCAAAGTCTGCATCTACGTAGCCTTGTACTTGTAATTCTCCTTTACCAAAGTACAAACACTTCTCTACGGTGCCTCGTAGATACCTCAAAATCCATTTCACTGCATCCCAGTAAGCTCTTCCCAAATTTGACATAAACCTGCTTACAACTCCCACTGCATGGCCAATGTCTGGCCTCGTACAGACCATTGCGTACATCAAACTTCCAATTGCAGAAGCATATGGAATCTTGGCTATGGATTCTCTTTCTTCCTCCATCTGAGGTGACTGTTCGTCGGATAGGCGAAAATGACTGGCCAAAGGTGTGCTAACCGGTTTGGCATTGCCTATGTTGAATCTTTGCAAAATACGGTTGATGTACTTCGCCTGATATAACTGCAAAATTTTTCTTTGCTTATCTCTCGTGATTTGCATTCCAAGGATCTTCTTTGCAGGACCTAAGCCTTTCATGTCAAACTCCTTTGACGACTGCATCTTCAAGTTTCTGATCTCGTCCATATCTGAACCTGCTACCAACATATCATCGACATAAAGTAACAAAATGATATAACTGGACTTATATCTCTTGAAGAAATAACAGTGGTCGGCATTGGACTTCTGGAAACCTTCCTTGTGCATGAAGCTTTCAAACTTTCTATACCACTGTCTTGGAGCTTGTTTCAAGCCATACAAGCTCTTTTTCAATCTGCACACTATATACTTATTCTCCTCTTCTGAGAAACCTTCAGGTTGGTGCATGTAGATCTCCTCATCTAAGTCTCCGTGAAGAAATGCAGTCTTCACGTCCAACTGCTCAAGATAGAGCTCTTCACTGGCGACAATACTTATCACCGACCTGATAGTATTGAGCTTCACAACTGGAGCAAAAGTTTCGGTGTAGTCAACTCCTTCCTTTTGCTGGAATCCTTTGACAACTAGTCGGGCTTTGTATCTCTTGGAGCCATCATTCTCTTCCTTCACCTGATACACCCATTTGTTGTGAAGTGCCTTCTTTCCCACGGGTAACTCAGCTAGTTCCCATGTTTGATTGGAGATCAAATACTTCATCTCATTTTTCATGGCAAGCTCCCACTTGCTAGCATCTGCGGTTTGACATGCTTCTGCATAATCTTCAGGCTCCCCTCCATCAGTCAACAACATTTAGTCCATGTATCTCAGGTTGGGCACAGGAACTCGAGAAGACTTTCTCACTACCGGAGCTGGAGTATGATGCTCTACTGTGTCAAACTGTTGTCTGCTACCTGGATCAGTTGATTCCTCTGACTGAGGATTCTCAACCATAGGATTTATGGGACATCGTCCACCTCTACATACACTGGCCCACTCTGTTCTGAGTTGCTGGTGTTTGTGTTATGTCTGTCCTTGTACATCACTCTTTCATTGAAGATCACATCTCTACTGCGGATCATCCTTTTGTTTTTATCATCCCAAAGGCGGTAGCCAAACTCATCCTCACCATAACCGATGAAAGTGCACTTCTTCGATTTGGGATCAAGCTTATTCCTGCCTTGATCACTGATATGCACATATGCTACACAGCCGAAAACTCTAAGATGTGAGAGTTCTATCTCTTTTCCGCTCCATACCTCTTTTGGTATTATGTGCTCCAATGGTATCGACGGGCCTCGGTTGATCAAGTAAGCTGATGTGTTGACTGCTTCTGCCCAGAACTGCTTCGGTAAGCCTGACTGCACCCGCAAGCTTTTGGCTCTTTTAGTCAATGTTCGGTTCATACACTCAGCTACACCATTGTGTTGAGGCGTACCTAGCACGGTTCTCTCCATTCTGATCCCGTGCTCATAGCAGAACTTCTTGAATCTGGTGTCTTCATATTCACCACCATGTCAGTTCTGAGCTTTTTGATCTTCAACCCTGTCTCATTTTCTACCATGGTTTTCCACATCTTGAAAGCCTCGAATACTTCAGACTTATGTTTCAGAAAGTATACCCATACCTTCCTAGAGTGATCATCGATAAAAGTCACGAAGTATTGCTTCCCACTAATGGATGAGACAGTCGTTGGACCCCAAACATTAGAGTGAACAAGCTCGAGTTTCTCCTTCTTTGGGGTTCTTCCACTTGTCTAAAAGCTAACTCGTTTCTGCTTCCCAAGTATGCAGTCTTCACACATGTCAATTTCTACTGACTGAAGACCTGGCAATTTTCCCTTCGAGTGCATGATCTTCATCCCTTTCTCACTCATATGGCCTAGTCTCTAGTGCCACAGATTGGGATTTTCATTTGCTGCAACTGCAATCAAATGGCATGCTCCTGCTGTGTTGTAAAGAGTACCACTCTTTCTGCCGCGAGCAATTGTCAGTGTACCCTTTGAAATCTTCCAATGATCGCCATGGAAGACTGTCATGTAGCCGTCACTGGCCAATTGGCCTACTGAGATTAAGTTCTTTGTCAGGTCGGGAATATGCCTGACATTTTTCAATTTCCATACAGACCCGTTCAACTTAATCTTCACTACACCTTTGCCGACAATCTCACAAGATTGTTCGTTACCAAGGTAAACTTTACCAAAGTTTCCAGGTACATAATTCTCGAAGAATTCTTTCTGTGAAGTGGCATGAAAAGATGCTCCAGAGTCTAATACCCAAGACTCTTCCTTGCTCTCAAAGAGCATATCAACGCGTTACCTCCTCCTGAGGTGGAAACAACATTTGCCTCGTCTTTTGCCTCCTGGTTCTTCGATGGACTCCTGCACTAATTTTTGTAGTGCCCGGTCTTCCCACAATTCCAACACTCGATAGTTTTCAAGTTGGAGTTCTGAGAACTATGATGATTTTTGGATTTGGACCGCCTGCCTTTTGATTTGCCACGTCCATTTCCTTTAGTTGAATTTCTTCCTCTTGACTCTGTATGCAATACTGAAGAGGTTGAAGATTCTCCCAACTCTCTGCGTCGGATCTCTTCACTGAGAACCAGATCACGAACATCATCAAATTTCAACTTATTGCTCCCCGATAAGCTACTTACAGCTGTGACAGTAGCATTCCAACTTTCTGGTAGGGAAGACAAAAGTATTAATGCTCGCACCTCATCATCAAATTCGATTCCAACTGAACTCAGCTGGGTTGTGACTAAGCTGAGTTCATTGAGATGTTGCGCTATCGATGCACCTTCCGTCATCCGCAAGTTAAACAACCGCCTCATCAAATGAACTTTGTTTGAGGCCGACGACTTTTCGTACATGTTGGAAAGAGTCGTCATAAGACTCATTGTGGTCTTTTCCTTTGCAATGTCGAAAGCAACATTACGGGATAACGTCAATTGAATAACGCCAAGGGCTTGTCTATCAAGAAGGATCCATTCATCATCATTCATCTCCTTTGGTTTCTTTCCTGTGAGAGATTGATACAACTTTTTCTGATACAGATAATCCTCGATCTGCATCTTCCAAAAGCCAAAGTCCGCACCATCGAACTTTTCAATTTTCACCTTTGCTTCGTCTACGGCCATCACTCCCACTTGAGTCTGACTTCTCAGGATCGTTTCTGACAATTTCTGCGAACCACCGTGCTTTAAAACACCTCCGTGGATAAATTGGTAGTCCCGACCAATTTCACTATTCACGAAAAATACTATTCACGTGAACAGTATCTTCACCAAGATTTAGCAAAAATAACCAACTAGCTCTGATACCAGTTGTTAGGAAACTACGCAATATTTCCCCATGGTCAGATTAGTGGAAGAGCGAAAAATAAATGCGGAAGCACACACAAAAATTGATAACGGAGTTCGGCCAATTATGCCTACGTCTCCGGGCTGCTGCAAACCTTTTACTGAAAAAGGAAATATACATTGTGTTTACAAACACTCACACTCTCTCACAAAACCCACAACTCAATTACACCCAAAGAAATATTTTCCTCACTCTCTAAATATTTCTCTCACAAAATTCCGTTACTGGAATTTTTCTCACTTTCTCTCTCAGTGTTTTGATGCTTGGAATTTTCTCAAATGTTGGAATGAATTTCCTCTCCCACGGATGTCTCTATTTATAGAAGCCATTGGTAATGTGAACACTCACTATTATGGCTGCACCGTCCGAAGAAAAATTGCACTGCATAATTTTTTTCTTCTCATTTTGGTGGTATTTGATAGTTCACATAAATGTCATAGAATTTGCACTGGATATTGAAAATTTTTCAACTTGTTGTGGGTCCCCTCATTTGACTAACAGGGACAAAAATAAAATTACTCAATAATTAATAAAAAAGTAAATAAGTTAGTGGAGTCAACTACCCCCAATCTGTAGGACGTGGATCCCTCCCTGGATGTATCAATCTAAAAATATTATACACAATTTAAGTTTAATTCATATAAATTTGAAAGAAAAAAAAATCAATTAGCGATTAAGATTATACACAAACTATGTCCCACGGGATATTGTAAAATACGATTCTACGAATTAAAAATACACAATACATTACAAAGATAGAGTGTGGCTAAATTTGTTTGATAGGCTGCATACATTGAAGTGGGGAGAAGAGATGATAAGAAGCGGATGATGAGGGTCATTGATGTTGCTTGGAAGGCTCCATCTGATGGTTGTGTAAGCATGAATGTGGATGGTTCTTTTGTTGCCAATTCGGGAAGCTCAGCCTTTGGTTGTCTTGCTCGTGATTCCAGGGGCAGATTTTTAAAGGGTTTCTATGGAAAGGTGGACTCTTGTAATGCTACTTGGGCGGAGTTGTGGGCGCTTTGGAAGGGTATCCATCTTGCTCGTAATCTAAATTTACCGTGGGTAAGCTTTGAGATGGATTCCAAAATTATTGTTGACATGGTTCATTCAGGGACTACTCACATTACTTTCCTTCAACCTCTGCTTCAAGAGGTCATTTCCTATCTCCAATATCTGGATTGGAGAACTTCAGTGGTGCACATTTATAGAGAGGCTAATCAGTGCGCGGATTTATTAGCTAAGCAAGGTCATTCTGCTTCCTTTGATGGAGTTATGCTACATAATAGTTTTCCTGCTCTCAGCTTGTTGCTGCTTAATGATGTAAGGGGTGGTTCTTCACCTCGGTTTGCCGGCTAGTCCGTTTTCCGTTTGTTATCAAAAAAAGAAAAAAAAAGAAACGGATGGATGAGTTAATTAATAAGACAAAAAATTAACTGGAACCCATAAAAAACTAAATGGAGAACTTAGAGGGTACCTATGTTCAGTAGTAAGGTTCTTGTGGAATCAAGCTTTTAACAAGCATATGAAAAATTCTGTTTCTAGATTTTATGATGAGTAACTAAACTTCTTTGTATCTGTGTTATATTTTGGTAGGGAAACTATGCTGTCTCTGGAGGCATAAAAGGAAGAGAAAACAATACCTTCGATAAAATAAAATCAAAGGCAGCAGGCACCGTTCATTGTTGGGCCTGGGACTTGAAAGTGAAGAATGAAGAACGAGAACGAGGAACTTGAAGAAAGAAATACTGAAATTTTGAAAAAATAAAATAATAAAAGTGAATCTGCACCAGCCGGGAATCGAACCCGGGTCTGTACCGTGGCAGGGTACTATTCTACCACTAGACCACTGGTGCTTGTTGTTAGACGGGGGCATTTGATTATTTTTATTTAGAAACTATTTTTGTGGTAGTCAAATAAAAAGCATGATAAACAGTTGATTTTCATGACAGTGTGTGAAAGATAGAGGGTGTTGTAGTTAAAATGGGAAGGAATGGCAATTCTCATTGGGGAAGATGCATTCTTTGTGACCAAATATAATGGGGGAGTTATTGCTTTTGCTGATGGTGTCTCTCGGGTATGCTACATTCTCACTAGCTATCTGGTTCTTGCTCAGTGGAAGACTTACAATCAGAAACAAAAACTTCAATTTTGATAATTAGTTATTATTTCAAATGGTGCTGTTTTGTATCATATTCAGATCTTATTACCTTCAACGATATTGTACAACTTGTGACTTAATTATGATAAATTGTCTTAACATGTTTGTAGGAGATGAACATTGTTCCCACGTGAACTGCTGGCTAATGGTTCCAATTTTGTAGGAGATGAGGAGGCACCATAACCTAAATGCACTTACTGATCGATGGTGAATATTGCTAAATTAACATTATTTTGCTTTCCAAGTACATTTATTCTTTGAAATTTAGATGTGTACATGTGTGTGTGTATTACCTTTTCATTTTGAGCTGTAAATCAATAAGAATGCTTATATGCATGTAGTGCTGTTTGCTAACAAACATGTTGAATATTGATGGATTTAGCTGGTGAACAATGATTCTCAGATTCTCATAAGGAAAGCACATGTTGCTATGAATTTTAAGTTATTTGGGTTGCCAATTTGGAGAAAAACAAATCAAATACACTATTGGTGTCTTGTCCATGATTCTATGAAGCTTCTTTGCTATGTTTGAAAGGAATGGGAATATGAAGATTGCCAACGTTGGAGATTGTGGACTAATGCTGGTATTGTCTTCCTTCTTGATTGATTAGTTTGAGGAATTCATATTGATTGCATGAGTTTCACTAATTATGCCGCATTAGAGAGGTTTTAACAGTTAAATCAAAATCAAGTTATCTGATATTGATTGTAACCAAAAAAAGCTATATGATATTGAGTTCTTTAAAGACACTTAATTATTTTTTTAATGCATGCATGACTTATGGAATAATATTAACTATCTTTGTTATTGCTGCATCAGTTGAAAGAAGTTTTTTTAAATTGAAATTGTTAAAATCTTATTTATGTTCTACTATGTCACAAGATAGATTAAATAGTTTTGTTTTGATTTATATCAAAAATTATTTTTTTAAAGAACTTTGATTATGAGTGGATTATTAATAGTTTTAAAAAAAATGCAAGAAAGATAATTTTTAAATGATTATGAAGGTACCATTTTCTTGGTTTGCCTAGGGCACCAAAAATCTAAGGACCAGCCCTAGTGGCAGTATATGGCGGCGGTGCTCCGATCCATTGGTTTTCAGGCGCACCATGTCAGGGGTTTGTTGATCGACTTTAATTTTTAAAATCTGGTCTGGAACAGCCGGAATCTCGTTGGAAAATGCAAGAGGTGATGGTGGCTAGGGTTTCTCTAAGTTGTATAATATGGGAAAATGGTTAGGGATTTTTGTTCCTTATGCAATAGGGAGTATTTTGATGACCGCAGTTGGTTGAAAGTCGACGCATGGTGGTGGCAGGGACTTACGGGAGAAGTGGCGGCTCATGGAGGAGGATAATGTGTTTTTGAGTTCTTTGGGTTATCTAATGTAGGGTTTTTTTAAAATTCAATTAGAGTAACAGAAGTTAAATTAGTCAAACTTGTTTAATTAATTATTTAAAAATAATATAAATACTGACACACTGTTACGTGGATACCTCGCCAATTAATAAGTCCACGTGACAATGTCCAGTTGGACATCTGTTTCCCAAATAAGCAAAATTTTAACGACAATAACCAATGTTGTAGTAAAACAATGAATATCTAGGAAGAAAGTTCGAGCGATTAATTTGTAGGGACTAAGCCCAAAAAATAAAAATTTTATAAGGACTAAAAATATATTTAATCAAATATAAAATCTAACTTAAAAAAGACTATTTTTTTTATCCGGATCCTCTTCTAAATCTTATCTCTCATTCTCTCTACAAAAATACATCGCAATCATTAAATTAATCGTACGGATGGAAAATAAAAAATTAAAACTGAATTTGAATTTTAAAATAAAACCAAATTTTAAAATAAACAAAAGCTCTTCTCACTCCTAATTTCTCGTATGTGTTTCTCTCATATTTAAGGGTTCATTTGTTTAAGATTATAAAAGAAGTGATTTTATAATTTAGAGATTATTTTAAGAGATTTTCAAATAAAGTAAAAGCTAATTTGTGTTTGTTAAAAATTACAAAAATTGTTTTTTAATCTTCTCTCTCATTCTGAAATTCATTAAAATCATATTATTTATGAGAAGTTACTTTAAATAGCTTTTCATTATAATCAGATTTCAAATTATATTTATATTTTGATTATTTCTAAAAGCTGTAACAAACAAATAAAAAATCATAAAAAGTGATTATTTCCTTAAATAAAGCGATTTATTCAGTAAAAATGATTTTTTTAAAAAAATAATTTAGTGATTTTGCATTCAAACAAGTTTAAAATGCTTTTTTTAATAAATGATTTTTATTGTTGTTAACAAACACAAATTAGTTTTTACTTTTTTTAAAAAAATTTCTAAATTAATTTGTATCAAAATAACTTTTTCAATCTATGACAAACCATCCTAAATCTGAGAAAAAATGCACCCGAAAAATTAGGAGCAAGAAAGGCATTTTGTTTATTTTTATTTAAAATTCGGTTTTAATTTAAAATTTAAATTTAGTTTTAATTTTTAATTTTCCATCCCTATTATTAATTTAATAACTGTGATGAGCTAATTTTACCAAAAAAAATTTAATAACTGTGATATATTTATTTTAGAGAGAACGAGAGACAAGGTTTAAGGCATCATCGAGGTGAATTTTGTTTGGTCAGTGGAGTGGAGATGCCTCAAAAGAAAGAAACTCTTCCATGCAAAATTCAAAATACCGGAGGGAAGAAAGAAATCCCGTATACATAAGAATTAAAGAAGCCCCTCAACTCAACCTCACTCATACTCTCTCTCTCTCAACCCGGCTTTTCCCCTCTTCCCATAATCGCAGGGGAGAAGCTCTCTTTCCCTTTACGCTTCACTTCCGATTCGCAAAGATCCTCGCGCCGTGGCTCCTCTCTTCACTCTTCTCCTCTTCCTTTTAACTAACCGATTATTCTCTCCCTCGTTCTTCCTTCTCCTCTTGCTTTTTCTGCCGATCTGCTTCCGTTGCGTTCAGTTTCAACATGAATCAAACCGCCGCGGATTTTGAAAAGCCGATAGGGTCTTACACTCCTGCAGTTCAAGTACGTTCTTGTTTTTCTTCTCTCTCCCCTCTCCTTTTTCTGCTGTTTGATTGTCTTTCACTTTGGTTTTCGTTAACAATTGACTGGAATTTCTGGTATAACGTATAAGAATGAAGCATTCTTCGATCTGTTACTCGCCTATTTTGTTGTTCTTTAAATTTTGGTGGTTGTTGCAAATTCCCGTTTCGTTTTGGGTTCTACCGTCAGGGTATGTCTCTAGGAATGCGATTGCTGCGTGGATTGATTCGGTGTTGTTGAGTAGTGTAATTGGCTTTTATTCTGTTCAATTTTGACCTAAGATTTATCGGAGGGGGAAGACCCAACTTCAACCGAAAATATAGGTATATACGCTTTTTTTTTAAGGAACATTGCTAGGAATTCAGAAAATGTACTATTTCTTATGCCGAGGGAGGGGCATTTTTCAAGTATTCATGATTTTTTGTGTGATATTTGTGCACTTGTGCATTTTTTTAATATAAAAGCTTATAGTTAAAATGATGCTTAGTAAACTTGTGCGAGTGATTATTATCTGTAAGAAATTAAGCTGACGGCTATGCTTCGTTCATCAAAACTGCTTAGAGATTAGGATTTTTAAATTTTTTTGGAAGTTATTATACCTGTATGATTGTACCCTCTATATGCTGCTACCTTATTTAGCTTGCCGCTGGTCTCGTATTGGATTTTTAAGCGTTGCTTTTTGTGTATGTATTCATGTGTACAATTATATGCATATGCAAGTTTATGCTTTGAAATACTGTGGATAACTGCATTCATTATCAATTAAGGGTCAAGCTTTAAAAGTTTCAGCTATTATCTTGTTCTCCTGAAATGTAGGAGCTTATTGTTATTGATGACGTGCTCTCGGCCATGGTTGGGATTGAAGGACGTTACATTTTAATCAAAACACTGCATGGAAAGAAGGATGATATTATTAATTTCCTGGTGGACCCATCTATGGATTTGGCACTGCAGGTGAGATTTCATAAATTGTGCTGCTGTGTTCTGAGCCTCAATCATAACATTAGAGGTGTTAAACCTCCGCATTTTGCTTTATGGTGATAGTTATGATAGGATATTTAGATGGCAAACCAAGCTATAGCGGCAATCAAAATGCTTTCTATACAAATTTAAATAGCTGTTCATTATGTACAGTATCCTAACCTAATGCTCAACATCAAGGTGAAAGGTTCATTACACCCATTTAGATTTTTCTTTCAATGTTTCTATATTCTTATTTCATTTTGGTAAACTTTTGTAATAGAAAGTGAAACATCTAGCTTATAATTCTAATAATGCAATGCTTTTTACGTAAATTTGCACCCTGCTTTTGGAAGTAATTCAAAAAAAGGATGTTATTTCTGCAATTATGTTTTATATATTTGGTCGTCGTTTTAAATTGCGATTTGCCCATAACTATTCCCCCAAATTGTGTTTTTGGAGGTCTCTGCTAAGAAAGCTGATGGGGAATGTAAAAGTGGCCCATGCTATAACTGTATAACTATAGATAATGGACAATATAATGGAATACAATGATACTGCTGTGCCTGAGTCATTTTTTTTCTGTTGCAGGAGTTGGCAAAACGGATATTCCCTCTTTGTAGGAGCTTTCTGTTGATCAACCAATTTGTGGAATCAAGGTCTCAGTTCCAGAGTGGCCTAGTTAATCATGCCTTTTCTGCTGCACTCAGGGCACTCCTTCTCGTATGTTTTTCTGATCAGTGAGTCAGTTGGTCGATTTACATTTCACATGAAGTAATTGTTTGTTTCTTGAATATATGTTTACATGCGTGTGTGTACATATATATTCTCTTTTATAACTGACCCTAAGCTTTTATTGTTAACCTGTTATTGTGTCTGGTAGACTAATTGTCTGTTTTAAGGTATTTCAAGTGATAATGTTTAATGCCTGATGCTGGCTCTGTATACCTCAACTATTGCCTTGTCCGAAGGAAGCTTACGGTGCTTTACCTTTATCTTCTGTTCGGGGTGGGGGAGATAAAAACATCATAGTCTCCAGGAGGAACTGTAGTGTGCACTTTTTATTTTGAGAAAGAATACTCTTTTCAAGGGAATGACAAACAAACTTTAGTTAAAAAGTATGCATTTAGTTTGTTTCTATCCTTTTGCTGGACTACATAGATTTCTAAGATTGAAAACCAGTAGATTTAGTTTTCCTGTAGTGTCAAGACCTATGTAGCACCGACACTTCAGGTTTAAGGCGTGTCCGATAGTGTTGTCAATTGCGGATCGCAAAAAATAGCTGTAAGCCAAAAATCTGCTATGTGAAATAGCGGATAACGTAGCGGGCAAATAGCGGAAGTCAAATAGTGGGTGAAATGAATCAATTATATATAAAAAGTGACATAATATTAACTCAAAAGCTCAATTGTTCCAAACAAAATACTGAAATGACATAATAAAATCAACTCAAAAGATTGAATACCCAATTGTTCAAAACAAAATACTCTAAAGCTCAATTGAAGTATTGAACATAAAAGACAAAAGAGCTATTCATTCTCCTCCCCTTTGGCTTCTTCAATATAATCATCATTGTTATTGTTAGATAGTGAGGCATATTCTTCAGCTTCTTCTTCTGAATCCTCAAAATCAATGTCTACCTTGGATAGTGGAAGGGTTTATTTGTTGAACAAGTTTTTCTGTTTTGAAAGAGTCATGTGCAGTGCACATGATGGTTTTTTTTTTTTTTAATAGGCCACATGATGACTCTTTGGTCTTTCTTTTCTAAAAAATGCCTCTTGGACTTCTTCACATGCTGTATTTAATGTTTTAAATGAGTCATGTGAGTTATGTGCCTGACTCTTCGGTTTTTAGGAAAAAAACAGAAAAACTCGTAAGTTTCCGCTATTTCCGCGATGAACGATACGACGAATAGCTGCCGCAATAGCGTTTGTAGCGAAATTCAAATCGTGTAGCGGTTTTCATAGCGGAGAGCCTAAAATCCGCTACGCTATAGCCACTATTTAACAACACTGGTGTCCGACACTCGTACGACATGCGTCAGACACTCTATTCTAGTATTGGGATATAAATTTTGTTTTCCGGCCCCGACATGTCGAGGACACGACTCTGACACTTAGCTGACACTTCCATTTGGCCGGAAATGAAAAGAGTTATGGTTGGTACCAAAAATTTCAAATTCTTTTTTCTGATGATGATCAACTAGGGGCTGAAATGCCTTAAATTGATCAGATGCTTTTTTGCTTTTTGGTAGTAGATAGATGGATTGAAGGTGAAAGACATAGTTCAATAGCTCATCATCTTGTTTTAGATTCTTTTTTGGAAAGAAACAAAGTGTTCTAACTAGTAGCATAGCTTTGCTACATAAAAAACTAGTATCATAGCATAAAGTAACAAAATAAATGTTCGCCTCTGTTGCATTTGTGCATATATCATATCTTTTTATTGAAATATGCAATTTGAATAAGAATATACTTTTACAATTGTGGCATTATCTTTACCAGGATTACCAGGCCATGGTGGCACAACTTGAGCACCAATTTCGGCTTGGGAAACTTTCCCTTCAAGGATTGTGGTTCTACTGTCAGGTATGATTTTTTCTTGAGTTAAATGTAAATCAGTAAATGTTTGTCAAATTATTGCTGATAATACCTTCAATGATGTGTTTCAGCCCATGATGAGGTCAATGCAGGCATTGTCTACTGTCATACAGAAGGCTTCAGTCAACAATTTTTCTGGTTCTGCCGTTCTTAATTTACTGCAGAGCCAGGTAATAGATCGCTCTTGCAATTGTCACCATTCTTTGCATATGTTAAAAACTTCCGTTTAGTTTCATGAATCAGTTTCTCAAGCACTTAACTCTCTCCGCTATGTATTCAATTGTATCTAGGCAAAGGCTATGGCTGGAGATAATGCAGTTAGGTTGTTGTTGGAGAAAATGACACAATGTGCAAGTAGTGCTTACATGAGCATATTAGAAAGGTTGCTCCTTTTCTCCTTTCAAGATGCCGTTCATCATTGGCTAGTAAATGTATAGTTTCTTCTCCCAGATTCCATATCCTTTGAGTTGTTGGGTATGTTTGGATGTTGAGAGAAGGGAATGAAAGAAGTTAAAGTAAAAACATAGAAGAAAAAGAGAAAGAAAAGAATGAGGGAGGTTAAGTAATTATTTTCCTTCCTTTTGTGGATCTTTAAAAAATGTTTATAAAAGTTAATATGGGTTGATTTTGGAGGATTGCTTGAAAATCCTTCATTTTCTTTCCCTTCTTTCATAAAGCTCCCAAACAAAAGGAAGGTTTGACCTGCTTTTCCCATTCCATTTCCTTCTATTAGACATACTCTTAATGCTCGCATCACATGTAGCCTTACCATGTTCACTGATCCATGTACCTTGATCTGATCATTAATATTGTAGAAAAGCCCTACACCGAATCAGATTAATATTCTACTTTTACGCTGTTTGTATTGGAATTTTGCACAAATAAGAATAATTAAGCTTAGTACCTTGATATGATCATTAATATGTAGAAAAGCCATACACAAAATCAAATTAATATTCAATTTATACTGTTTATATTGGTTTTTACATGAATCTAACTGTTAATATTTAGAAGCCTTGTCACCGCCTTTTGGGATCAGATCATGCTTATGGGGACAGATCCAAGTTCCCTTTTTTCAAACACCTTATGATCTTTTGTTTGTTTTATCAATCATAGAGCTAGCTTGGTTTTTTCTGACATCTGATCTGATGCACAAAAAAAAAATGTGAACAATGTGCTTGATCTCGTTTACTTACAAATAAATCTCCACTTCTGTGTGTATTTTTTTTTTTGCTATGGCATTTGTCAGTTGTCAGTTATATTTGTTCTATTAGTCTATTGACCTAATATATTAAGTTGTCTCTGATTCACATTCCACTTCATTGTCCATTTGGGAATCAAAAAATCCTAAAGATGGGTCTATGAAGGAGTAATAGACGATCCTTATGGTGAATTTTTCATCGCAGAAGACAAATCTCTTCAAAAGGTAGATCAAAATCTTTAGTCACTTATAACAGCCCAAAATTGATATC
The DNA here is from genome assembly GCA_037113605.1 of Calophaca sinica. Taxonomy (NCBI): domain Eukaryota; kingdom Viridiplantae; phylum Streptophyta; class Magnoliopsida; order Fabales; family Fabaceae; genus Calophaca; species Calophaca sinica. The sequence goes on along the minus strand of CM073731.1, from coordinate 137,228,031 downwards.
AAAACTTGTTTTTTCATATGATCCCAGTTTTGAATTCTCTATAGGAGAGTCTCACTCAAGATGATGATGCTAAGTATTGGCGACAACGTTACAGCCTCAAAGATGGAATTCCTAGTTTCCTTGAAAATATTGCAGGAACAATTTTGACCACGGGAAAATATCTAAATGTCATGAGAGAATGTGGACATAATGTTCAGGTGTTGTTACTGTTATGCTTTGTATGTAGAATAAATTTATCTTCTCGTCAGCCATTCGCATTGGAGTGTGCTTGTGAAATATTTATTCTTTACTAAATGCAGTTATTTGTTACTTTAGGTCCCTCCATCGGAAAATTCAAAACTAATGAGCTTTGGCTCAAATCATCATTATCTTGAATGTATTAAGGCTGCTTATAACTTCGCAAGTGGTGAACTCTTGAATCTCATTAAGGAAAAGGTGATTTTGAATATGATTAGGCTTTAAAGTTTTCAGCTTACAGTCTAATGTCTCTGCAATAGTAATTGTTAAAAACCCAAGTTCTGATGGTGAATTATGTTTGTATGTTTAGTATGATCTAACAGGAAAGTTGCGGTCTATAAAACACTACCTTCTTCTTGATCAGGTATGATCATGATCATCTTACGTTGTTCAATTTGGAGACAATAACTAGCAATACTAGAAAAGCTAAAACTGGATATAGGATCCAAATTTAAGGGTGCGTTTGGTTTTTTTTTTTTTTTAAATTATCAGTTGATATGTTTTCTCTAATAATTAAAAAAATGCTAACTTGTTTTCACTTTGTTTCCTGTTTGCAACAATTTGCAAAGGAAATGGTAAAAACAAATCGAAAACAACGAGGAAGTAAGTTGGTATTTTTGCAATTATTGACTTCAGTATTCCTTGTAGCGACTTTAGAGATGTTACATGAGATCTTCCTGTTTGTAGTCTGAAGGCATAGGATGGTTTTGAATGAGACAGAACAATAAACACGGTTCTAATTGCCGATGTAATATTTATATCTACAATTTTTATGTTTCTAAGGAAGATGTTTGATAGTGTTGAAAGTCCCGCATCGACTAGAGATATAGCCTGGGTGGTGTTTATAAGGCTTAGGCAATCCTAACCTTACAAGCCGGTTTTGTGGGGTTGAGTTAGGCCTAAAGCCCAAATTTAAGATGGTATCAAAGCCTATCCTAGATCTGTTATTGGGCTATGATCTGTGTTATTCCACCCGTATTTGTCCACGCTACAGATGTCCGGTCCTGGGCGTGAGGGTGTGTGTTGAGATCTTATTATTCCACCCACATTTGTCCACGCTTCATATGTCTAATCCTGAGCGTGAGGGGGTGTGTTGAAAGTCCCGCATCGACTAGAGATATAGCCTGGGTGGTGTTTACAAGGCTTAGGCAATCCTAACCTTACAAGCCGGTTTTGTGGGGTTGAGTTAGGCCTAAAGCCCAAATTTAAGAGATAGTATCTTAATTTTTTCCTTTCTTGCTAATTGAAGTTAGTCTTTTCTTTTATTACCAAAGTATAATAAGATAGATAAGAAATGCCATTTTTGGACTATGAACCGTCTTCTTAATTGGTGTTATGTTCTTACTGAGAATAGTTGACATTTATGTCTGAGGATATGTAGAAAGATTGGTCTGAGCCACCTTTGGTAAAATTCTTAATTTCTGATGCTTTTGAAGTACTAGATCAGGTGATGTTCAGAGAGATGGAAATGAGGTTGTAATTTGGTAGAATAAAAAATTTTGTGCAAATCACTAGCCTTAAACTATCAGATCAGCTCTTCAGATCTTCTATTCCATTAAATGTGTATGCATGCCAGAGAGGGGGAGGGGAGAGACAATTGGATTGAGTTGGTATTTGAATTACTTACTAGAGAGAGGATAATGTCTTAATCTTGTACCGATTGGTCTTTTTGAAATGAGTTTAACATGAAAGAGAAAGAATACAGAAATTGGAAGGAGTTGGAATTTGAATTTTTTAATTGAGTGTGGTCAGTTTCAATACTGCAAACTTCCAGTCAAAGGTGACAATGATAACGTCGGGGGTTAAAATCCTTAAACTCTCACCAATTTGTCTTTTTGAAATTAGTAAAACATATATGTTATTCACACTGCCATGGTCGATTGAACTCATCACCAATTCATCATCAAGATTTCCATTCCTTTGGTTTATTTATGTATCTGTATTATGTCTAAATGGTTGTTTGCTGAAAAAGAAGTCCTTTGCAAAATAAAAGTCTTTTCTTTGAATTTTTGAGTCTCAGTGTTTGATGATTGTTCATTAGAAGATATAGGGCTGATCAGGTGAGCACATAGAAGGGACCCTGTAAGAAAATGTTGAGCTTGACATACCTAGGCCATACAGTTGTGTAGATGCATATCAAAGAGTGATTTTCTTCAATACTCATTGATAATGTACACTTCAGAAACACTTTTCTTGGCTGATATTTTTATAATGTTCATGATCACACAGGGTGATTTCTTAGTACATTTTATGGATATTGCTCGAGATGAGCTGGCCAAAAAGCCCGATGAAGTCTCGGTTGAGAAGCTGCAGGTATAGTATGGGATTTATTCACTTAAGTATACATTTATTTCTCCAAGTAAATTTTAATCGGCATCTGCCTATTTTAATTTTGAAAGGGTGCAAGATTCTAATCATGTGCTTTTCCTTTCTCTTTTGTTTTCTTTTTCTGTCCTCCTGTATGACTTAGTCTCTTCTGGACCTTGCTTTGCGTACAACAGCAGCTGCAGTAGATCCTTATCATGAAGGCTTAACCTGTATTGTGGCAAGTAACTAATTCATCTTGTAAGAAACTTTGGAGCTGTAAAGTTCAGTATTCACACATGACGCAAACTTTATACTTTCAGGAAAGATCATCTTTGCTTAAAAGTTTGGGCACATTTAATGTTCTTGAAGTTAGCCAGAGAGATCCTAGTAATAATGATATTCTGGAGGAGCCTGTTAGCATCACTGGCCTTGAAACATTTTCACTAAGTTATAAGGTCTTTTCTTCTCTTTAAGTTTCTTAGAGAGTCTGCCTTTTGTTGGTTGCATCATTTATATGGTTGTTTTTGGTTCTCTTTTCAGGTGCACTGGCCACTGTCTATAGTATTATCACGTAAAGCCCTTACAAAGTACCGGTTAATTTTTCGATTTCTTTTCCACTGTAAACATGTTGACCGTCAGCTATGTGGAGCATGGCAAATACATCAAGTATGGCTATGAATGCCTTTACTTCACTTGGTCTTTTGTGTTTATTTACTTTTACCTTCATTTTTGGTCCCATATTGTAGGGAGTTCGTGCTCTCAATACACGTGGAACTGCTATCTCCAGATCATCTCTTCTTTGCCGAAGTATGCTTAAATTTGTCAATAGCCTTTTGCACTATCTAACATTTGAGGCAAGTTTTACTTTTTCTTTGACTACACACACATACATATTGTCTATTTGCTTCTAAGTTGAAATTATCAAAACCAGATAAAATACGTTTTCAAATCATATTTTTATGACCAATTTGAATTGCAAAAGGACAATTTTAGTCAGGGTTTTCAAAGCTTATATTATCAGATATGGGTTTCTTGCTTTTTCTTTTTCTTAAATTTGGTTCCTTAACTGAGCAGTTAGGTGGATCCTTGATTTTTTGACTGTAGCTTATTTTTTAGGTTATTGAGCCCAATTGGCATATGATGTATAACAGACTTCAGTCAGCAAATAGCATAGATGAGGTAAGTTATTATTGTCATCATAGATTTCAAAACTGATGTAGACGTCATGTTACATACATAATACTTGTGTTGTATGTCTGTCTTTTTTGTGTTTGGGTATTTTTCCTATTTTTCAGAGGGCTTGGATGTTTGAGAAAGTCTGACACTTTCTGTCTGAAACAGGTTATACAACATCATGATTTTTTCCTTGATAAATGTTTGAGAGAGTGTTTACTTCTTTTACCTGATCTGCTGAAGGTTAGTTTCTCTTTGCTTTGTTTTTATAAAATGTTATCTTTGTTTCTTAATCTAATGGTTAAGCCATTATTGTTTTGGGTACTCAATAGCATCACTTTTCCCCAATGAGAGATAGGTCAGTTAAGGAGATGTCTTCATAACATAAGGCGCCTGATAGAAACTGGATCAGACCGCACACGAAACACAGAAAAGAGTAGTATGTGACTCCTCTCCTGAACCGATATCAAGGTGATATCAGATCAGTGGGTCTATGAAGTGTATATAAATGTAGGGATTGTGATTCCCTGCATTCAGGGATTTCTATCTCTCTCTTCAAATATTTTTTCTATTTTTTTTAAACAAAACACATCAAAGGTGAGGAGTGTGAGGAAATTAAATCCAATGGCACACATTGGTGTGAATGCAGTCACTGCTGGGAGCAGTGACTGCAGAGGATCATGGGAGTCTTAGGAAATGTAAGTAATACACAGATAGTCCATGCTATTTGAGAGTGCCTGGCTCTCCCTCACAGCCCTTATTCATTCCTTGCCTTCTCACTTTCCCACCATCCCCCTTTATCACCTATTCCTCTAACTGATTCCACTCTTGCATTTTTGTCTCCTCATGCCATGTAAGAAGTGGCTATTTCCCTCCATATCAACAGCAACATTCAATTGGGGCTCTGACTCTATTTATTTCCCACCTGTGGTACACTTAAGTGATCATAGATTTCCCAACAGTAACACCTCTTGTTGTCTCAGATACTTCATTTGACCCTCATTTTTGGTTTGCTATTTGGACTACATATGACAATTCTTGCTAGGCACCCAGTGATGTGTATAATAATAATACACACCAATACATAAATTTTGTAGTAAACCCTCAATTTGGTCCTCTTAATATTAAGGTGTTGTTACATTTACATTTGTTTCTTTTAAGATTTTTGTTACCAAATAAGTCTCTCAAAGATTAAAGTGCCATTCTATCAGTTCTCCAAATCCAAAGAATTTTTGTATCCAATTAGTCCCTTGGAGATATACAATTGTCACCAAATTTGTCTATGCGGGTGACAAAAATGGTAAAAAAAAGAAAAAAAGAAAAAAGAAAGACGACTTTGGCAATGATTTTTTATCCTTGAACAACTAATTTGGTGATAATGTCTTTGAAGGGCTAATATGATGTCACTTCGCACTTAAATCTTTGAGGAACTGAGTTGGTGATAATTTTTAGAGGACTACTTGTCTTTGATCAATTCATTCATAAACATTTTCTTGATTATTTTATTAAATGACGGGGACTCTGTATTTTATGGTCAGTGAAAGTAGACTGGTTGATATTTGCTATCTGTTAATTGTCAAAGGTTCGTGACTTCTCATGATTGATTTTTATTGCGTTCTTAATTTGCAGAAGGTGGAGAGGCTTAAATCCATGTGCCTACAATATGCAGCAGCAACTCAGTGGCTTATATCATGTTCTATCGTGTTACATAGTCCAGATGAACCTATAGCTGATTCAATTGGAGCTAAACCATGGAAATCAGGTCAGGTCCTGAAGTCAACCGCTAGAAATGCAGCAGTCACTGATTCTATTCTGTAAGGCTAAAAACAATACATTTGCCAAATGTGTTATTTCTTCATACTGAAAATTTCATGTTATGTGAGCATTCTGACCAAAATAAATAATTGCAGAAAATTTGAGAACGAATTTAATATTGAGCTTCTGAGTCTTGGATCAAGCTTGAGTAGTAGCTCCCAGGCAGAGCCATATTTGTCCCATCTTGGACAATGGATTCTTGGTGTTAAACACGAACAGAATGGTTTGTGATCGGTTTTCAATGTGGATTATCTGTAAGATGCTTAAGCAGTTTATATGATACTGTAATTTCCGAGTATGGCATTTTACATTTTACCAAGGTTTGTGCTTATGTTCTTTGTAACAATATTTGAAAATGTTTTTTCTTGTGTATTTTCTATTTTGTTTTTGCCATACTTTGTCTTGGCAAATCGTGATTTGCCTTCAAAGGAAACAGCGGTGTCTTGTGGTTTTTGTTAGACTTCATTGCGTTTTTTTCGTAATCGTTGGAGATTGGGTGCAAATGCATATTGCAAATACTGTACCGTGAAGGTAACATCCAAGAGTAAATACCAAGGAAAATTTGAAGTTACAACAACAATAGCTATTAACAATTTTTAAAATTTTTATGGAAAGAAAATAAAAATTTAGATAAATATTCTCTTATTAAACTTTAAGGACATTTTTCTAACTGCTTAGTGAAATTATTTTAAAATATTCGTATATAATTTGAGATATCATTTGTATCTTCAAATTTCTCATAATATTAGAAACTTTTATCTATTAATATTTACTGAATGGAGAACCAATTTCTTAACAATTTTCCTTTGCGACTCCATGATTTTTCTCAATGTCAAGACATAGTAGGGGTTGAGTAGAGGGATAAGAAACGAGGCAATTAGTGGAGGGTTCATAGAGACTAAATTACATGGGAAAATGAAGTATTATTATGGAATATCTACTGTAAAAACGGGATTACAGAACTTGTTCACACTATCCTATCCTCAGTGTTATGATCTGTGCTCCGCCCACTAGCAATTTCGTAGTTGACCATTTTATTTAAACTTTTCAAACTTAGTCTTAATTTTGCTATAATACAAGACGGAACGTACTCATTGATACTTTCTTTCCTTCACTTGTTCTTCAAGTATTGGTTGAAGTTTAATGGGTCCCATCACATAGGAAATGGAACCACATAAGTTAGTGAGACGCACGTGGATTTTAACCAATAATAAATATTGAAAAAAAGAGTGTGTTGCTAGTATTGAGATTCCTCCAATTCCATGAGCTTATTTAGAGATGTGTTTTAGTAGGGCTAATACATTTATGGTACGGGTACTCTAAAAAGTCGTACATGTACCAAGTATGAGTATGTGTTGAATACACGTGGGGTTGCCTATTAGGTGTGTACAAAAAAGAACTCAAAAAAATTGGGTACTTGGTTTGGATACATACACAGGTACTATTTGCTTATGTACCAGCCTGCACCTGTGGTATGATGAATAAAAAAAATTGTTTAGTAAAAAATTAAAAAAAAAATAAGTTTTCTCCATGAGAAATGTTAGCAATGCATCTTTTCTCCATAAAAAAAAAAAAACTCACTTTTCAACACCATTTGTTATTGGCTGAAATTCACGTGAGTCTCACTAATTTACATAGGTCTCCATTCATTTTGTTAATAAATTTGATACTTCTCTATTAGCTTATGGATTCTTTCCCAACTTCGCATTATGTAAATATTTTTTGTCGATGTAAATATCCCCTTTTTGTTCTTTTTCTTGATTACAAAAAGTTTAGGTGAGTTGGGTCGTGGAGGCTCACCAGGGTCAGGGACTAATTCCTTTGTTCACTTGTATATATATTTTTATTTTATTTGTAATGTAGAAAACTAAGAAAGGTTCCAGCAATAATTAGATAATCAATTCCTATAATTAACGGTTTTACTTCGTATCGAGATTATTATAGACTCAAGTGACTAAGAGTATGATCTCTCAAGCAATTCAGCATCAATTCAAGTTCTCTCAAGTGAACTTTTCTCTCAAATTCAATTCAGTAAGAATTCAAGTGACTAAGAGTAATATCTTTTTCTTTTTTTTTTTGGTACATTAAGAGTAATATCTTATTCGGGTAATTCAAGTCCTCTCAAATTTGCGTCTTTGCTACATCTATCTCAAGTTTTTATTTTTTTTATCTTTTATACATTTTTGCCATGTTTATATAAAATTCTATTTTCTTATACATTTTAAAATGTCGTTTAACATACGTTTTACCTTAGATTTTTCAAAAATCGCATTCCTTATACCCGGTACCGTACCCGTAACCATGCATAGTTGTTAATCCCATGACAAAATTATGTTGAACTGATGATTGTAGAATCCAAGGCACACAACAGAACTTAGGTCCCAAACTGAGGGGGGAAAAACACTATTTACACAGCAGTTGCTTGAACAAAATTTGCTTTGAATCAATTAAATTACCTAGTGTCTTACATTGATCTTTTGATCAACTATAATGAGGGGTTCAAATATAGAACGTATTAATTAATAAAAATTGGTTCACTCCTGGCATATTTACACGTTTCCATTTTCATCTAGAGATGAATCAGAAGCAGAGTCATCCAGTGTTGAATTTGATGTAGTCTCCAATTGACTCCCACTCTCACTATCTGAAGTTCCCACTGTCCTTTCTTCATGAGGGTGTTTTAGGAACCAAGACATTATACTAGCTGTTAGGGTAAGGATCATCTTTTGATTCACCTGAAATTGTATAACAGACATTGTCAAAAAAGTAAGAAGCATAAAAAATAAAAATAAAATCAAGCCTAGTTGGAAATGACATGAGTTAATGAATGCTAATTGACTATTTATAATGAAGGAAATGCCCTAAAAATTAAGCAAATGCATAAAGCTGAAAATTCTGACTAAATGTTTCAGAAGTTTTGGTTTTTCTTGAAAAAAAGAAAAAAGTTGGTCAATACCAAAGAAATACACAACATTGGATGATGAAAAAGAGAGGGGTGGGAGCAATGAAACAGTATTGATTCCAAACTACCTCAGTGATGTCTTCAGGAAGAAGGAATATAGAACATCCAAGCTTTCTTGCAATACTGATTATGTAGGTGGCATTCATCTTTTTCTCTTCATCTGCATGGAGCAAGAGTTTGTTAATACAAATGTTATAGGACAGTAGAAAAAAGGTCAAAATAAAAATACATATTTTCAAAATTTTATATGTATGACCACACCAGAACCGTGTAATTGAATGACATAATTTTGCAATTCTATCTAAATTATGTATGTTTTCCTTGTAATGTTAAACATTTTTTCTTTGATTTACATTTTTAAATTCAATGATCAAAGGAATTCATCAAGATTTTTCAGAGACACTTGTGAAACCACATTTTAGAACCAACCAGTTTCAAATTTAGAAGGCATTAATTTCCCTTTCATTTCAATCACCTTTACTTGTGAAGCCACATCTTTAAACTAACACACACTTAAGAGGAAATGAATGACCACAGCAGGCATGGCATTAGAGAAAAGTATAGTACACAAAAACCTCTCACCAGAAGTTGTCGATTGTCACAACATACAATACAATTTTCCCATATGACTTTTACATTAAGTTACACAGATATAAAACCATCGTCACTGTTTTAAGAATCTCATCAGGGAAAAAAGGGAAAAAAAATAAAAAAATCTAAAGCAATAAAAGAATCCAAAGGAAGTTATGCCTATAGAAGAATCCAATATTCTACTTAGAACTTAATTATTCCAAACTGAATATCATGTTATTCACATATGATGGGTTTGAAATAGTTACAAGATAACATACCAGTTACTCCTTTTGTTACAAGTCCCCAATTTACAGCTCTGGGCTGCACAGAACTAAGAAGCTCAAGGAAAAATATTCCGTCCGATAAACTTTTATCCTGAAAATTGAAAATATAATAATTAATATACTTATTCTGTAATCCTTTAATCCCCGAAAACATGCTACTGGTCACAAAATGAAAAATGTAACATTGATACATAAAAGGTTTACCGAAAAATAAATATACTAGTTAAACAAAACTTGTCTAAAACACATTGCAAGCTTATCATCCGATTTCAATAACAAGCGAGAAAAGTAATCTGAGATTGAATATGTATAGTACAGTATTGATGGGTTTTGTTCTGCATTCTCATTATCACATTAATTGGAATCTTAAAATGTTGTTTCTGGGAGATTCATAGTCTGCACAAGAAATACCAGTATCTGAAGGCAGTATTTTAATTTTATTATATAATCACAGATAATGTCACATGCTTAAGCAATTTATTTACTGCATTATGCCAAAGCAAATTGGTCTTGGCAATGTTATCAACCATACCATTCTTAAGGCTTCTTTAAATATTGAAACAATTTTCAATACCTTAAAACTATTCATGCGGCTTTGACTTCCTGTGCTGCTAACTTTGCTGTTGGCCCATTCCAAAATATCAGCATCAGTTATTTCCTTCCCACGAGAGTGAAATCTCAAGTTCTTTAGAAGTTGTAGGATGTTGTATCGCATCAATTGCCACAGATAAGCTTAAAAATAAAATCAGTAGCATTTGATTTAGATTCTGTCTACACCCACTAAGGGGATATGTGACAAATGAATTGATTGGATTATGCTTAATAGATTAATTGATTTAGTACCAGGTAACTTACCTAGTATTAATTTTTTATTTCCTTGGACAATGTCATTTCCAGCAACATTTACCAAGGAAAATTTAAGCTGTTTCCCTATCTTCACAACTTGGTTGCAGTTTTCTACTTTTTTAAATGGCATCTTGATTGGAGGCTTGTTAGCAATCTTCCAGTGGACAATCCCTGGTGATACCTTGTCAAGAGTCTCTAAAAGAACCCACCTGTAAAGAAGAAACACCATACCAACTCAATGGATGCAGACTATCTTCAAAACAAGCGTGTCACTATCTTTTCTAAATGCCAGAATAACTTCAACATAGCAAATGCAACTAAAATAAATTACATTATTTAGTTGAAATATGAAGTGATAAGTGAATTAAATATTTTAAAAAAAATCAATTAATTGCAATCTACACGTAGTTTCAATTCCATACAAAAGCTTTTAACAAAACCAGCTCAAGAATAAGATATGCAAGAGAAATAACAAAATGCGTGAGATATTCCACCCGTTTCTGAGATCCTCAAAGACATTGTTGATATATGTTGAATTTCCGAGGCTATTAATCCAAAGGCGAAATGCTCTCTCTTCTCTAGAGTCTTCGGTGTCATCTGGCAATGTTTGAAGGAGAGAAATCTGTTTTGTCTGGTCTGTAAGTCCATTCCTACAAGAGGGAAATTGAGTTATAGGTAGCAACAGCATACATCTCTCAAAAACCAAAAAGAAAAACTGGGTATATTCAGACTCTTTTGACAAACCTATAAGATGGAGAAAGGTAAGTAATCTCAATCACATTCAAAAGCAGGAAAAAACCACATGAATAGTGGTAGTGACCACATTGTTACATTTAGTGTGTGGGGACACTTACAGTACACCACCAGTTTTTTATTGGTGTATCGGTGCTCCACAAGTAATCTATTGGTTATACCAAACTAACAATGAGACATTAAATATATAATAATATAATATTTCTCAAGAGGAAGATTATCCTCACCTGTGCTGGAAAATATGTGCAACAAATGCAAGATTAAGATTTGGGGAGCCTTCCACTATGTCTCTTGCAGTTAGGTAACGCTTGCAACCCATCTTATCAGAATGTTCAAGAACTAACTTTGCTCTTTCAAAGGGATTTTTTACTGCCAGTGTGGAGGGATTAGTGTATTCTGGTGCAAGAACATTTAGAAGGTGTGCATAAGCCTCAGCATCCTGCAGGGTCAGAACCATACAAGTTCAATCAGCAGCTATTTACAAGAAATACATCGCGAAGCTTCTGTTACAAGTAATAACTCCACTTACAATAATGACTCAACTGATAGAATTTCCTGTACTTCCTATGGCTTAACGAGTTACCTCTTTTTCAACTTGATAAAGTAGATAACCAAATAAAGTTTCCTATAAGAAATGTGTTTTATCCATAAAAAACTTTCGCGTGACATGATTCGCATTCATTGATGTACAACACTTCGACTTCTTGTCATCACGGACTACTAGTAAGCTCATAGGGATGTTATTTATTTCCTATCTACTAACATATGAATAGGGTATCAAACTGCTTCACTACGCTAACATTAAGTGTTCTAAGTTCCAACTTTTAAAGTAAGATTTAAAGTAAAAACTGTCAATCAAATGATCAAATTATTATTCCAGAGAAAGTGGACAAAACACGACTTTTATATTAAAACAGTAATGAATGAAAAATCACAGTAAGATAGAATATCACTACATATATTTTTCACCAAAAACAAAATTAGTTACCTTCACATCAGAGGAGAAGTTAGTGACAATCTTCCTGTATTCTGCTTTCTTCAAATGGAAATTCATCCACCTTAACAAGATCTTTTCAGGTGGTAGATTCATCAACTCTTCCATATCCTATTGGTTCGAAAAATGTGAAGGCAACATATACAACAAATAAAGAAAATATGAAAAGATAATGAAAGAAAGTATTTACCTTACTATCATCAAGCAACTCAAGCAGCTGAGGAGTTTTCTTTAGATTGAGGTCCGCCAATAGTTGTATCTATTCACCACCATCAGGAATGTCAAAAGTATGCCTCCACAAACTTTAAAATGCACTATGAAGTCTCCATTAATTCAGAAACTAGAATTCATAGTTAAATAACAAAATTCCAGATTTATTTGTAGGATATAACACATGTTTTTACAAATCTAAATAAAAGATTGTGAATTTCTGTATGATCAATGGATGTTTACCTTAATAATCTGTGAAATCAACCCAAGCACCAGATGACGCTGAAAAGAGGGGGAAAAAAAAATTAGAAACTAATGCACTGAAATGAGAAAAGGAAAAACAATCTCAAAAGAGATCTTGGCTGACTCACTTATCAAACAGATAAATGATGACCCCCTTTGTTTCACACACATCATGTTTTTTAAATGGCAAACCTCACACAATTGATCATTATCTACTAGTTTTACATAGGTTAGGTACATATGTCTCTTGTAGAATTTTTATGCTCTTTGATTTAGCCAAACTTCTTATATGAACCTTGGCAGACCATATACACAGGTAGAACATGAATCTACAGCTGGTTTGAAATTCTGGATCTTATTTGAGGCAAGCTTAAATTATGCTAGTAAAGCAGATGTATATCAAATCAAATAGGACTAAAGCTAATAATGCAGAAACTTCCCAAGTCTAATACAACAAGATATTTCTAAGAAAAAGTAAAAGGCCTACAAACATACCCTTCCTTCAATGAAGTCTTGTGTGCCAATGTTGACTACTGTACATCCAATGGCTTTAGCAGAGTTGAGGCAAAGTGTGTGGTTTTCATTCCTTTCCCATGGATTGAGTAATCTTTTCGTATTGATTGCTCGTTCATCAATGGTCCCTGGAACTGCCACATTGATAAGCTTGCTGCAACAACATGTAATTCTTTTTAAATAAAATCGACATGAACAGTAGAAAAGGTAAACTAGGTGAAAATGTGCAGTACCAAAGAAGAACACCATCTTTTGCAATTTCGAAGAGCTCATTGGTTGAAGGATCAATAGGAAGGTATTTCTTGAGGAACTCATCTTGTGCAAGATAGTTATTTATATGTGCAACGTATGATGCTTTCTCAGATTCACTTATTGTGTGAAGCAATGTGGTAGTAGCTGCCTTTAGGAATGCTGAGGAGTTCTTTGGACTACTTCCTGCTTTAGAACTTGCAAATGTTTGTAGTTTCAAGTAAACCTGTCATCATTATAGCACTATTTCATCAAAATTTGACCTGTCCACAATAACACTAATGGTTTCACATGAAGTGTATACTTTTAGCATTTTTCCACACTATAGAAGTATAGATGAGATGAACCAGTTCCAAATGTTGATCCCTTTGTGCTATTTGGTTACTAAAACAATTGAAATACTCTGACATATTATGCAGCCAGTAAAATTAAAAACCTAATGAAAATTTCTGCAAAATGAAGGGTGAAAATCTGCTTCTGAGAGGAGGGGAAAATAAGTAAATTGGAAAAAATAAAAATTGCATTTATTTTTTGATTCAAGGATTCAAACAAAAACAATGAAAAGCATATATACTTTTCCACTTATTCCTCTCTTTATACTTTTTATTAAATTCCTTTTCTTCAAAATCAGGAAAACTCTACTAAATCAACAAGCTGATATTTGATTGCCTTCTGCTTCCTTTTCAATGAGATTGAATAGATTTAAGATTGGTAGAAAAAATAAAACAGTAAGGGGATCATAAAAAAGAGAGAAAAAAAGGTGATCCGTTAGTGGATACAGAATTTATAAAAAGCAAAAAGATCCACTACACTCAAAAAGTTGATAATTGAACAGATGATGATAGCAAATCAAGATGAGAAATCTCACCTTAAGAAACAATTCAAAATCAACCTCCTCATCTGTGTTCTGATACAAATCCTGAACATAAGAAGCTCTCTCCTCATCACTCAGATTTTCTCCCACAACCTTCAACCTTGACATCTTTGAAGCCAAATCCCCAATCACAAGCCTCCCACTCTCCCTCCTCATGCTCGTGAACTACACCAAACCATCCATCATAAACAATCATCGTGGCCCAGAAGCCCAATTTCAATAACAACATCAAAAATCCAATCTTTCCAAGAAAGACAAAACATGGGATTCAACATTTTCTTGCATGCCCAATATTGAAACTGTAACCAAGATGAACGAACTTACATGGGATTTTAAGCTGCGAAGCTCCACTTGTGTGAACTGATTCTGAAGCCATGGATCTGAAACAAGAATTCCCCAGTGACTAGACATGTCTTCTGCTTCTGTTTCTGCTACAAAATGAAACAGATGCGGGAAATGCAGAATGAGAGAAAAGAGAAGAAAAAGTTTATTATGTAACTGCTTAATGTATCTAACAGTTGCTTTCTTTCTTTCTTCAATATTTATCTCTCTTTATTAGTTTTTAAAAAGCTACTACAAGTGTGGTAGGAAGAAGAGTTGCCAACACTATGGGACAGTTCAGAGCTGTCAGAGTTCAAAGTTGCTCTGTGAGAGTGAGAGAAGTTCAAATTACTACAATAATGTCATGATTTTGAGGTTCCTAACATTTGAGATGGGACCCCCTTTTTGCCCGTTAAAGACATTTTCAAATTTTTACTCCCAAGTTCAAGTGTGCTGCTTCTATGGTGAACACTAAACATATCTAACTTGTGCACACCAAACATGATCTTGGCACCCACTTTGTTTAGTTACATTTATTTATTTTATTATTTAAGTTGTTATTACTCAACAGTCAAAGAGTTTTTTTTTAAGTGAAGTTACCAAATCTTGGAAGTGTTGTTTTTCTTTAAAAAATATTTAATGATTTGGTTGATGTGTCTTGCTAAAATTTGGTAAGGAATGCTATTTTTAGGATATGAACTTCTAATTAAATTAAAGCTTTTCAAAATAAAGTTAGTCACCCTTAGACAATATGTTTAGATAAGTATAAGCGGATGTTTGTAGGGGATAATGAATTTGCACACTGAGTTTGCGTGTTTGATTAATTTCAACGGTGTAAAAAATAATTTTGTATGTAGATATAATTAATTTTAGGAAAAGTAGTTTTTTTTTAACGACTATTATAATTGATTGTAAATGTAAATTTCATAAAATTCAACAATGCAACAACTTAAGTCAAATACCATTTTGTACTCACTTGTGACATACTTGAGTGCAAATTATGGTTTAAGTCTTCCACAAAAAAATTATCAATAGTAGTAGAAGAGGAATTACCAACTTTGACAATGCCAAAGATATATTTCTCCTTTATTGTTATCTCCATAGGTGACATTCCCTCCATTTTCTTGAGATAGATGGATAAACTTTGTTTTGTTACTAATCATGTGTTTGGAACAACCGCTATTGAGATACCAATCCTTGTTAGCGGCTTACAAACAAATCTATAATTAATGTTGGGATTTAGGTATCCAAATGTGTTTGGGTCCTTGAGTGTTAGCATTGGAAATCAATCCTTTTGGAACCCATACCATTTTATCATTATCAAAGTCACTCTTTCTAATATTGTAAGTAGAAGTGGTGTGACCTTTTCTACCACAATCATAACATGTAGCAAATGGGTTATTGAAAGGGCTTGGTGAAAAAAAAAGGTTTTTAAATGATTTCCTTTGCGTATTGGGATTGTTACCAATTCTGCCCTTATCAAAGGTGCATCTTTGTTTACTAAGCATCATATCCAAATAATCTTTACCCATAATGAGTCTAAGCTATAGACTTTTTCGAGTAATCTATTTCTTTTTCAAGGTTAGTACACCTCCCACATATGGAAGGAATGCTATTATTATTATTATTATTATTATTATTATTATTATTATTATTATTATTTGAACGTGAACACAAGAAGGGGGTTGAATTGTGTTGAAAACTTTTCACAAACTTTAAGTTAAAAACACTTTAGAACACTGGATTTTGAATCTATTGGAAATCGGATGCTGGAGTAAGACCAGACGCTGAAAATAAGTTTATGAAAACTTGTTTTTATGCGCAAGAGAAAAGTAAATGTAAAGTAGTAAAGCAAGAGACACAGAGATTTATACTAGTTCACCACCAACCTGGTAGCTACGTCTAGTTCCGTCGTTCCTGAAGGATTTTCCACTATAATCAACTGATTACAAATTTCCTTAAGAGTATTCTATTGTCACAAACTTGACAATACTCTTAACTTCTCAAAACGACTCAGTACGTTCGAGCCTTTGAGGAACAAAGCCTTGACTAGGCAATACAACTTTCACAAAGTGATTTTCTTTTGAATACAATCAAATAACTCTCATAGAGAGAATGAAAAGATTAAGCTAAAAAACAAATAACTTTCTAAAAGAAAGAATATCAGACGATGAGGTTCAGTTCTTGGTGACCAGAAAGTTGGCACGAAACTTGATTGCTCACTTGAGTAATAGCTCTTCCAGAATATAGTTTCTAGCAGTTTTTGGCAACATTCTTCAATGAATACCTTAGGGTATTTATAGGAGTCTCTGAGGGGTATTACCGTTGCAGTAAATTTCAGCTCCATATCATTGAGTGCGGTAATTTGAAATGATGTCCTTTTCTCCCTTTCCAGAGAATATCAGAATAGTACATATTACCGTTTTTGTACTATCTGCTTTTCACAATTGCCTTGTACGAATTTTGTCTTATACTAAAGGTGCCACCTTTGATACCTCGTATATCCAAATGAGCGTACAAAATCAAATTTGAATTCTGTTCCAAATAGATGAGGTAGGAGAGCATAAACGTGACCATCACGTGTTTCATTAAAAGATCAGATGCTCGCTCAGAACAAGGGACCGACGCTCGCAGCAATTGAGTAACCCACGTGTTAAAGAATAACACTACCGGAAGCTCGCTATACACAAGACGCTGGAGTGAACCGAATACTGACACACATGGAATGTATTCAATTTCTTGTGAATTTCTCCTTCTTGCTTGAGTGACATATAAAGCGTAAACAATTTTAATACCTGCACACTTCAAGACTTATTAGAAGATAATTTGTTCACTTGCAAAAGTACTTTGTTGTCATTAAAATTAATGAGGGTCTAAACTTCTCAATTGTTTAGGTTCCAATATTATTATTATTATTGTTATTGTTGTTGTTGTTGTTACTAATTCTGCCCTTAGCAAAGGTGCATCTTTGTTTACTAAGCATCATATCCAAATAATCTTTACCCATAATGAGTCTAAGCTATAGACTTTTTTGAGTAATCTATTTCTTTTTCAAGGCTAGTACACCTTTCACATATGGAAGGAATGCTATTATTATTATTGGAACATGCTTTAGATGAGGATTCTTCGTGAACAAGCCTTAAGGATTCATTTTTATTTGAAACATGCTTTTCTAAACAAAGGATGGTTCTCCTTTGAGAAGCCATTTGTTTGGTAATCCTTAAAGTTTCCTCATGGAGTTCCTCAAATGCTTCTCGTAACTCATCATAAATAGGTAAAAGTTCAAATTCATCAACACTTACATCATCCTCCTCGGGATAGCTTTCATAAGGCATAGGTTTGCAACTTCATCATCATCCAAGCTATCAGAAGAATCCATGTCATTGTCTTCCCATGTTATGCAAGCTTTTCTTCCTTCCTTTTCTTTCTTAGACTTCTTCTCGAACTTCTCAGTCTTCTTTTGATAGACCGCACACTTCATCTTAATGGGGTCAGTTTTTTCACACTCATAACATGTGATGGTTGAGGAGTTCCCTTCCTTCTTAGCTGACTTCTTTGACTTGTTGAAGAACTTGTTGTAGTTGTTGTTACTTCTTTTCCTTTTTATAAGTTTACAAAACTCCTTCACAAGGAGGCTCATGTCTTCTTCACTTGACTCCATATCCTAAGAGTTTTCACTTTTCTCATCTTCATCTGTTCTTCCCTTTGAAGATGCAGCTACAAGACAGTGCTCTTATTATCATTCTCTGTGCTCGGTTAGTCTATTTAGCTCTAGCACATGCTCTTGTAGCTTCTTGAACAAGGTTGCCAAGGTCATGGTTGACAAGTTTTGAGATTTCGCTATTGTCATCACCTTTGGTTGCCAATTCATACTCAAGCATCTTAAACCTTGTTAATCAAATCCTCATTTAGAAAAGACTTTCCTAGAATGGCTAAATCATTCACTATGTGTGTGAATCATGTTTACATGTCTTGTATAGATTCATCTTGCTTCTTGTGAACCAATTTATATTCATGTGTAAAGGTATTTACTCTAACCATTCTTACTTCACTAATACCCTTATAGGTAACTTGCAAAGTGTATGACATATCTTCGATTGTCTTACAATTGGAGACCATAAAAAAGTCATCATGACGTAGAACGAACGGGAGAAAGATGTAAGAAAGAGTATAAAAAGAGAGAAATATGTGAGAAATATAATAAATTTGATGTATTGTTTGGTATAGGAGAAAAAGAAAAAAATACAAGAAAAAGAGTTATATACTTGTTTAGAAAAATCTCTATTATTATATGAGTAATGATATTTGAATACCATTTTTGGGACACCCCGTATGGACACCGTATGTCCGTACAGTACGGGCATGTACGGACATCCGTACATTTTTTTTTTTTTGCAAATTGTATTAATCACTTTTTGCAAAATTATTACTAAAGTGGTCAATAATGCTTATACAATCAGCTACACCCCCTAGGAAGTTAATTCTATTCCTCAATTGCCAAAGAGACCATGTTACAGCCAACCATATAATATTCCTTCCCTTGTAAATTTCATAGGGCGTTTGTTTTAGAATAGGTCTTATGAGGACTCTATTCATTACATAGCATGTGGTGTTTACCGCGTCTGCCCAGAAATACTTAGGAAGGTTGGCCTCAGGGAGCATCATCCTCGCAAGCTCTTCAAGAGACCGATTTTTCCTTTCCACAACTCCATTCTGCTGTGGTGTTCTAGGTGCGGAAAAATTATCCTCAATTCCATTTTCAGTACAAAAGGCCTCAAATGCCTCGTTTTGGAATTCCCCACCGTGATCACTTCGGATGGATATTATGTTCATTCTTTTTTCATTTTGGATAATCTTAGCAAGTTTTTGAAAGGCAGCAAAAGCATCATTTTTATAAGAAATAAATAAAGTCCATGTATATGAGAATATTTATCCACAATAACAAGAGCATAGTAATTGCCACCAAAGCTTTTAGTTCTAGATGGTCCAAATAAGTCCATATGTAAAAGTTGTAAAGGCCGGTTTGTATAAATAATATTTTTTGATTTGAAAGAGGCCTTTACTTGTTTTTCTTTTTGACAAGCATCACATAATTTATCTTTTTCAAAACGAAGCTTTAGTAAGCCAATTACTAATTCCTTTCGAACTAACTTATTAAGATGATCTATGTGAATATGAGTCATTCTCCTATGCCATAGCCAAGATTCACCCTCTTTACTAATAAGACAGCATGCATCATTTGAAGGTATTTTATCTAAATCAACCATATAGATATTTCCAATTCTAGGTCCAATAAGAATAACATTTTCAGTTACAGAATTCATGACCATGCATTTTGAAGAATCAGAAATCACTTTGTTTCCTTTATCACAAAATTGACTGATACTTAGCAAATTATGCTTCAAACCATCTACATACCAAACATTCTCAACAGTGGGATTAGGACTCTTACCAATAGTGTCAATCCCGAGAATTTTACCTTTGTTGTTGTCACCATACCAAACATAACCACTATTTTTATATCCCAATGAGGAGAACTTGATTTTCTCTACTGTCATGTGTTTTGAACAGCCGCTATCAAGATACCAATTTAAGTCCTTGGCTTTCAAGCACACCTACAACATCAAATCAATTTTTAACCTTTGGTACCCAAACCATGTTGGGTCCAGATGAGTTAGTCTTGGGCAAAGTGCCCTTTGGAATCCATATCTTTTTGCCAATCATACTTTTGTTCTTTCTAATGTTGCAAATAGAGGCAGTGTGGCATTTTCTAACACAGTGAAAACATTTAATAAAAGGACTACTTGAAGTGTTGTTGTGATTGACAAGTTTAAAAGATTTTTCATGCATTTTAGGATCATAACCTAAAGCGGCTTTTCCAAAAGTACCTTTTTGTTTTCCCAAAAGAATGTTTAAGTTAGCCGTTCCCATGGTAAATTTGGCAAGGGTTTTTCCAAATCTTCAATCTTGTTTTTCAAAACATTACATTCATCACACTTGAAAATTTTGTTCTTTTGGTTTTCGCAAAAAGTACAAGTGGAAACTTCAGTCACAACAACTTGTTTTTCTTTAAGAACTTCTATCTCTTGGTTTAAAGTAATAATTTTTTATTCAAGAGAAGATATGGTTTTCTTAGAAGAAGAAACAATTTTTGGAAGTCTAATCATTTCATTATTGAGTTCTTCACAAGCAATAAGCAGCTCATCATAAGTTGAAAGAGATTCATGTTCAAGAGCATTTACCTCATCTACCTCGTGATTTGCCATGAGACATAAGTTAGCCTCCTCATTTTCTGATTCATCAGACGAGTCCATGTCATTGTCATCCGAGGAAATGTAGGCTCTTCTTCCTTTTGATTCCTTTTGTGGCCTTTTATCAAATTTTTCATTTTTCTTCTGACCATGAGGGCAAGCGAGTTTTATGTGTCCCTTTTGACCACACTTGTAGCAAGTTGGATTGAAGGAAGTTCCTTCCTCATTTTTCTTTTGAGAATTTTGTAACTTGCTTGTTCTTCCCTTTTGCCTCATGAACCTTTTGAATCTTCGAACCATCAGGCTCATGTCTTCCTCATTCTCATCAAGACTATCATTGTCGTCAGATTCCTCTTTTCATTAACGCTTGCTTTGAGAGCAATTCCTTTCTTTTTCTTATCACTTTCCTCACTCTCAGTGAGTCGATTTAATTCGAGTTCATATTCCTACAGTTTACCAAACAAGGTTGCCAAAGACATAGTAGATAAATCTCTAGATTCAGATATAGCGGTAACCTTGGGTTGGCAATTTCTATTTAAACATCTAAGAAATTTATTAATTAAATATTCATTATTGAAGACCTTCCCAAGAGCTCTGAGATGGTTTATTATATGGATGAACCGTTTTTGCATATCTTGTATGTTTTCACTCGGTCATCCTAAATAGCTCATACTCATGGGTTAATATGTTCATTCGAGCCCTTTTGACTTCAGTAATACCTTCATGTGTCAATTGAAGGGTGTCCCACATTTCTTTAGCAGACTTGCAATTTGAGACCCTATAGAACTCTTCGTGGCTTAAAGCAGAAGTGATTATGTTCCTTGCTTTCAAATTGTGTTGGACCTTTCTCTTATAATCTTTGGTCCAAAGTGATCTTGGTTGATCCACCACTTTATCATTAATTGAGTGAGTGGGGATAAAAGGACAATTTTTCACAGCATCCCAAATATCGAGGTCAACACCCTCAAGAAAAATTTGCATTCTATCATTCCAATAATCATACCCCTCACCATCGAAAAATGGGGGTTTGTTCATGGAGCTTCCCTCGTTATTGTTTGAAGTCATTCTCTTGAGACGGTTAAATCCTTTAAACAACAGTCTAGCTCAAATGCCACTTGTTGTCAAGTGACTCCAAACACAAGAGGGGGTGAATTGTGTGAGCGGTGCTTTTTTAAAAAAATTGTAAATAAAGTGCTAAAATATAGCTACAAGAATTTAACTTGTGAAAAATAAATGACTTGAAAAATAAATTGCAGAATTTAAATTGTAATAAAATAAATGACAGAAATTAAATAACTGAAATGTAAATGACTGAAAGTAAAAGCAATAAAATAAAGGACTGAAAAATAAAGAGATAGAGAGCAAAGAAGAGCACGCATCAATTTATACAGGTTCGGCCACCAAACACCCATGTGGCCTACGTCATGTCCCCAAAGCAAAGTACTAAGGGATTTCCACTAAAAACACTAGCTTTTAAATCAGGTTCAGCTAGAAACTTTTACAACTCTAAATCAGAGCAATACGTTCAATAGATATCACTTTTCTATGAATAACTTGGGATTCCCACCCAGAAAATTAATTTTTACAAATAAAATGAGATGAGAAATATACAGTCAAAAGTGCAAATATAACAAATTGAAGCTCAGAAAAATACAGTTAAAACTATGTAGTATAAAAAACTCTCAAGAAAAAATATGCTCAAATAAGTGTGAGTGATAGAAAGAAAATTTGGCAGAGTTTCAGTAAAGCAATTCAGCGCAAGTGTATTCTGAAATTGTTCACGCTGCAGTGCTTTTATAGGCAATGAGAGAGCGTGTCTCGTTAAAAGGAAATTGGTACTGTTCCGGACTGGGCCGAGGCCCAATCCGGAGATCCAACATTCACAGGCCCAACGGCTTCCCTCAATGCCACGTCGTCCGCGTGCCTCTCCGCCTTCCCTCAACATGGCCGACCCAACGGTTTTGTGCATTAATGGGATTTAATGCCGACTTCCGGGTTTCACGGGACGGTTACACATCGACGAACTGCCCTCGACTCATATTTAAAGAAGACCGCGAATCTGGCCGAGGTAATCATCTTTCTACCACCTCTTACTCACCTCGACACACACCGACTTCGAAGGCCGGAGTGTTTGCAGTACACCACCCAACCCGCCGCCGCCCTTCGTCGCGAGCACAACCGCACCGCTTCCTCCGGTCATCCTCACGAAGTTACGCTCGTAACATTGGCGCCGTCTGTGGGAATCGCTTCGATTCCATCTTCTTTGTCGAAGTCTCCCTTCTTCACTTTCGGCGATGGTGGATCGAAGTGTCGGTCGCGACTAGCGCTCCACTCATGCGAACGCAGATCTTGAACAACCTAACCACCGATAGCTCGGCGTAACCACTTCTCCAAAGATGACGCCGTTCGATCGTTCTTTGCCAAACCGATGCCGAACGGAGACCACCGCCATCCTCATTCGCGAAGTTCCGCGAATTCATCCGGCCATGCCGGCGATGCAGGCTCGTAATCAACGTCTCGATCGAATGGAGAATCGCCAGAAAGAAATTCGGTTCGGCGTTGCCACACAGGTCGACAACAGAGAAGATCGTGTTTCTCGTTCTCCTCGGAGATCGAAGGAATCCGAAAATCTCAGGTCCGTTTCATCACCACCACCGAGGCACGACTCAACACCGCCTGGGCATAGAGCAAGCCGCCAGAACACTTCGCAGATCGTACTCCACCTCGCCGCCACAGATCGAGGTCCGCTTGCCTCAAAACGGAAGACATGAGCAAACACACCGCAGAAGAGTTTCTTC
Organism: Calophaca sinica; assembly: GCA_037113605.1. Classification (NCBI taxonomy): domain Eukaryota; kingdom Viridiplantae; phylum Streptophyta; class Magnoliopsida; order Fabales; family Fabaceae; genus Calophaca; species Calophaca sinica. Next base: position 137,204,628 of record CM073731.1, on the reverse strand, counting down.
CGTAAGTCTTTCTCCGAATCCGATATGCCACACTCTCCACCGCGCCATCGCCGCTTCGACGCTGCGTCTCATCGCGAAGGTACCACCACGAGCGGCGACACTCCCCAAGAAGAGCCGCCTCGGCCTCTGGCGGCGAGTAAAATCTCCTGGCCGCACCTCTCACCGCCGCCGTGCTCATTCTGCCTCATCAACCCTTCTCGGGCGATGACACGGATGACACGTGCAAGGCCTTTCGTCCTTTACGTCTAAGATTATGAGATTCCCGATTCGAAGCATCTTGAAGCGCCCTCGTTGGACTCCTACGACGGGACCACCGACCAAACGAACATGTTGGCTGCTTTGACACTATCATGGACTATAGGGGCGCCCAAGGGCCGGTAAAGTGCAGGATCTTTCCCCTCACTCTGAAGAAGTCGGCCTTGTCTTGGTTCCAGACTCTTAAGAGAAATTCCATTGGATCGTGGACTGAGCTCGTCGACCAATTCTCCGCACATTTCACCGCATCTAAAGTCCAACCCAAGTCGACAGCAGCCCTAGCCGCGATTCAGCAGAGGAAAGGAGAATCCCTCAGAGACTATGTCGAACGTTTCAACAAAGAGGCCATTTTGGTGAAAAAATGCTCTGACGAGATGAAATTATACTTGCTAGAGCAAGGCCTGGTCGAAGGAAGCCTATTCAGTGTCGACATTGGTGTCGACAAACCGAGGTCCCTGACCGAGTTCCTGAAGCGAGCTCAAAAATTCATGAATTACGAAGAGAAGTTGATGGCATCGAAAGCCAAAGGTAAAACCCAAGAGGAAGCTGGTGGACAACGCGAAGACAGGTCGCGTAGGGAGAAGGAAAGTCGGGGTCCAAAGAAAGAGATACGACGAATATACCCCTTTGAACACTACCCCTAAGCGCATACCGAATGAGTGCGCGAACACCGAATTCGTGATCTTTGGAATTAAATTTCCCGAAGGGAAAAGAGAAGCCGAATCTTTGATAAGTCGAGGTACTGCCACTTTCACAAGTGTGTCGGGCACGAGACCGATGAATGTTTTCACCTGAAGGACGTCATAGAACAACTGATCCAAAAGGGCAGGTTGACCAAATATGTGAAAGGAAAACCGAGATTTGGAGATAGAAGGTCTAGATCTAGATCACCTCGACCTCAAAGGAGAGACTCGGCTTCTGGGACGCAGTACGAAGGAACAGTTCGTCCATCCGAGGAGAGACCTCGTCCTCCTCCTGTCGCCATGGTCATTTCCGGAGGATTCTCCGATAAGGGAGGGGTGAGCATCAATTCAGCAAAACGAAAGTTGAGAGAAGCGATGACCATTTCTACTGTTTTTCCTTCATCAAGTCGGCATAAGGGAAGACCACCCCTAGCCTTTTCTGACGAAGACTTGGTGAATGGAAGGCCGAACTATTTGATTCCCTGTTGGTGAAAGCCTATATGGCTAACTTTGACGTCGAAGAATCTTGATAGACCAAGGAGCTCGGCGGATATCATGTTCTACGAGCCGCTTAAAACCTTGAAACTACCGAAAAAGATCTCGTCGTGCCGGTCCGACCTGGACCGGTTTCAACGGTTCAAAACAAAGCCGTTGGGCTATGTGGAGTTGATGGTGACTTTTGGAGAGCAACCAATCTCCAAACCGTGAAGGTCCAATTCATCGTGTTACCATGCAAATCATTTACAACCGCATCATCGGACGCCCGACACCGGGTGAGTTAGGAGTCAGAACCTCGGCAGTTCACCTGAAAATGCGTTTTCATGATGACGAAGACAAAGTCGTCACCATCGGCCGACCAAGAAGCTGCGAGGAGATGTTATATTTTGTCTTTGAAGGTCAAGAGCAAAAGGAAGAGGAACAACTCCTCGACCAAGAAACTTGATCCTGCTGGTCAGCTGCAGACGTCAATCTCACCGATTTCGACGCCAGACCGAGCTCGAGGATGAGATACAGGAAGACGACCTCCTGGCCCGCGAGCTCCACCAAAAGATTAAAAGACCAGTACCTGATGGAGAATTCATCCGAGTTCAACTAGGAGAAGACCCAGGGAAGACAGTGAAGCTTGGTGTTGATCTCCCTGAACAGGTCAAATTGCAAATAACAGAGTGCCTGAAGTCCAATGCCGACCTCTTCGCTTGGACAGCTGCTGAGATGCCAAGTATTTCTCCCGATATTGCCTGCCACCAACTCGCTCTCGACCCCAAAGCTCGCTGGGTAGCTCAAAGGCGCCGTAAGCAAGCTCCTGAAAAAGCCGAAGCCGCTGCCAAAGCTGTTGAAGACTTAATTAAGGCTGAATTCATTAGGGAGGTCAAATATACTACTTGGCTGTCAAATGTTGTATTGGTTAAGAAATCTAATGGAAAGTGGCGAATGTGTGTTGATTACACTGATCTTAACAAGGCGTGCCCCAAAGACGCCTACCCCCTCCCTAATATAGACAAACTCGTCGACAATTCCTCTGGCTTTCAATTGTTGTCTTTCATGGACGCATACTCTGGGTACAACCAGATTCCGATGCATCATGCTGATCAAGAAAAAACCGCGTTCATGACGGATAAAGGTAATTACTGCTATAACGTAATGCCTTTTGGCCTTAAGAACGCTGGAGCGACATATCAGCGCATGATGAACAAAGTCTTCGCCAACCAGATCGGTAGAATGCTGGAGGTATATATGGATGATATGATAGTAAAAACAACGAAAGAAGTCGACCACGTCGTCGATCTTAGAGAAGTCTTTGCTGAAGTACGAAGACATAATATGAGGCTCAATCCGGAAAAGTGCACTTTCGGAGTTCGAACTGGAAAATTTCTCGGTTTTACTTAACCGAGGGGAATCGAGGCCAACCGACAAATGTCGGGTCAGTAATAGAGATGCAAGCAACCATCGTCAAAGAAAAACATCCAAAGACTCACTGAATGCTAGCCTCCTTGACGAGGTTTATCTCAAAATCTGCAGAACATGCATTGCCTTTCTTCCGCTTACTTAAGAAGGAATTCGATTCGAATGGTCACCCGAGTGCGAAGAATCCTTAACACAGTAAAACGCATACTATCCCAACCGCCAAGTTGTTGACGCAGGCCGCCTCCAGTGGGAGGTCCTTTATCTCTACTTGGCGGTCGAACGAAGCTCCGAGTGCCGCCCTCATTCGCGAGGCGCACGAGGACCGTAAACCGGTCTATTTTATAAGCAAAGCACTTCAGGGCCCAGAGTGAGATACCGTAAAATCGAGAAAGTCGCACTGCGATCGATAATCGCGGCTCGACGCTTGAGACAATACTTCTTAGCACATCCCATAGTGGTCCGAACTGACCAGCCAATCAAACAGATCCTACACAGGCCTGACCTGGCAGGGCGTATGATCAAGTGGTCGGTCGAGTTGTCCGAATTCGGAGTTACTTTCGAGCCGAGACAAACTATCAAAGCCCAATGCTTGGCGGATTTCATTGCCGAGATGACTCCTGGAGTTACAGAACAGTGTTCCAAATGGACGCTCCATGTCGACGGATCGTCGAATTCCAAGGGCAGTGGCGCTGGTTTGTTGCTCGAGAACGACGACGGGCTGGTCGTCGAATTTTCATTGGGATTCTCCTTTCCCACCTCCAACAACCAGGCAGTACGGCGTGTTTAGCCGCCTCACACCGCTCGAGACTTTGGCTGAAGAGGTAAAGCTCAGAACTGATTCTCAGCTAGTTGTGTCCCAGATAAGTGGAGAATACCAGGCTAAAGATCCACTTCTCCAAAAATACCTCGCCCTGGTAAAGAAGAAAATGAGCGACTTCACCTCCGTGGAGATCGTACACGTTCCGAGAGAACAAAACGCGTCGAGTGACATTCGCCCAAACTCGCCCAGACGAGAAGCTCAGAAACAACGGTCGGTAATACAAGAAACACTGGCCAAGCCTAGCATTACTGCCGTGGTTGATACCACTTATGACGAGGTACTGAGGAAACTTCCGAAATTCTGCTTTGCGATTTCCCAGGCAAGCGTCGATGATTCGCCCGATGAGCCCGACAGTTGGATGACACCGATTCAAGAATTTATTCAATTCGGTCGGCTACCTGATGATGAGAAGGAAGCCGCAAAAATCCGAAAAAAGGCATCTTCGTATTCTATGATCGACGGTATCTTATATCGAAGAGGGTTCTCCACCCCCCTGTTGAAATGCGTCGACGACACCCGAGCGCAATATGCACTTGCTGAAGTGCATGAAGGCATATGTGGGCAACACCTTGGAGGACGTTCCTTGGCAAAGAAAATCCTCCGCGCAGGGTACTACTGGCCGACCCTGAACGCGGACGCGATATCGTTCGTGAAGAAATGCGACAAATGCCAGAGACATGGCGATCTACACTTAGCTCCTCCTACAGAGTTAACATCTCTGACATCACCATGGCCCTTTGCTTGGTGGGGCATTGATATACTTGGACCTTTTCCAATGGCTCCCGGACAGGTGAAATACCTGGTCGTTGCGGTAGATTACTTCACCAAATGGGTTGAGGCAGAGCCCCTGGCGAAGATAACTGCAAAGAACTTGATTAAGTTCTTCAAAAGATATATTCTGACAAGGTTCGGGATTCCCAGGGTGGTCGTCACCGACAACGGAACGCAATTCACAGATCGCGGATTCCGAAAGACCTTGGAAGATCTCGACATCAAACAGCACTTCACCTCGGTAGAACACCCCCAGACGAACGGCCAAGCTGAAGCCGCGAACAGAGTTATCTTACGAGGTCTGAGACGAAGATTGGATGAGGCCAAGGGAAATCAAGCGTAAGAGCTTCCCGAGTACTGGGCGTGTCGAACTACTCCACATCTCGGACGACGGGGAGAATCTCCTTTTCGTCTCACATATGGGACAGAGGCCATCATTCCTGTCGAGATTGGGGAACTTAGTTGGAGAACCTCGCATCCCCAGAGTAGCATTGACAACTGTCAGAGTATACGAGAAGAACTCGACCTCCTTGACGAATGCAGGGAGCTTGCAAAGACTCAACAGGTCGCAGAAACAGAAAATCGCGGAAGATACAACCGGTGTTGTACCTAGAAATTCATGCCTGGAGACTTAGTTCTTCGACGAAATGATGTTGGCCTGAAGAACGCCATACAAGGGAAACTTGCACCCAATTGGGAAGGCCCGTCTGCACTGTCGCAAAGACAGTCTGGCGCCTACACCCTCGAGACATCGCAAGGACAAAGAAATTCCAAGAACTTGGAACGCAAAGAAAGATGAAGAAATATTATAGTTGAAACAAATGTATCCTAAACACATAAATGTGAAGCAATGAAGTATGATTGGAGAAATACGCAACCAGCATTTATTTATTATCAAAGCCTTGTGCATTGGCACAAGCATCTGATGTAGAGATCGACCTCGCGCCGAGACCGCGTGCACGAGCTCGTGATAAAAGCCTTGTGCGTTGGCACAAGCACCTGACGATCGACCTCGTGCCGAGACCGCGCGCACGAGCTCGTGATAAAGCCTTGTGCGTTGGCGCAAGCACCTGATGAATCGACCTCGTGCCGAGACCGCGTGCACGAGCTCGTGATAAAGCCTTGTGCGTTGGCGCAAGCACCTGATGAATCGACCTCGTGCCGAGACCGCGTGCACGAGAGCTCGTGATAAAGCCTTGTGCGTTGGCGCAAGCACCTGATGAATCGATCGACCTCGTCGCAGGACCGCGCGCGAGCTCGGGATAAAAGCCTTGTGCGTTGGCACAAGCACCTGATGAATCGACCTCGTGCCGAGACCGCGTGCACGAGCTCGTGATAAAGCCTTGTGCGTTGGCACAAGCACCTGATGAAGAGATCGACCTCGTGCCGAGACCGCGAACACGAGCTACCTGATGAAGAGATCGACCTCGTGCCGAGACCGCGTACACGAGCTCGTGACAAAGCCTTGTGCGTTGGCGCAAGCACCTGATGAATCGACCTCGTGCCGAGACCGCGTGCACGAGAGCTCGTGATAAAGCCTTGTGCGTTGGCGCAAGCACCTGATGAATCGATCGACCTCGTGCCGAGACCGCGCGCACGAGCTCGGGATAAAGCCTTGTGCGTTGGCACAAGCACCTGATGAATCGACCTCGTGCCGAGACCGCGTGCACGAGCTCGTGATAAAGCCTTGTGCGTTGGCACAAGCACCTGATGAAGAGATCGACCTCGTGCCGAGACCGCGGGCACGAGCTACCTGATGAAGAGATCGACCTCGTGCCGAGACCGCGTACACGAGCTCATGATAAAGCCTTGTCGACCTCATGCCGAGACCACGTTCACGAACTCATGATAAAGCCTTGTGTCTTGCATAAGTACATCAAGCCTCGTGTCGAGAACTGTCTCAGCAGACGTGGAACACGAAGGTCCCTTGTGTCTTGCATAAGTACATCAAGCCTCGTGTCGAGAACTGTCTCAGCAGACGTGGAACACGAAGGTCCCGAACGAACTAATGAACAAGCACGACATGACGACACTTGCAGTTCCTTACGAACAAGGACGTCGAACGTCGACATCAACGAACTTCGACAGCAAGTCACCACCTCGACATTCGAGCTAGCGACTTGGGGGGCAACTGTTCCGGACTGGGCCGAGGCCCAATCCGGAGATCCAACATTCACAGGCCCAACGGCTTCCCTCAATGTCACGTCGTCCGCGTGCCTCTCCGCCTTCCCTCAACATGGCCGACCCAATGGCTTTGTGCATTAATGGGATTTAATGCCGACTTCCGGGTTTCACGGGACGGTTACACATCGACAGTAACCGTCCTCGACTCATATTTAAAGAAGACCGCGTCGAACGGTCGAGGTAATCATCTTTCTACCACCTCTTACTCACCTCGACACACACTGACTTGAGCGTCGGAGTGTTTGCAGGTACACCACCCAACCCGCCGTCGTCCTTCGTCGCGAGCACAACCGCACCGCTTCCCTCCGGTCATCCTCTGAAGTTCTGTTCAGAACAGGTACGTTGCGTTCAATTCGGGATTTCTGATTGTCATATAATCGATTATAAGAAGTATGTAATCGATTATATATTTGAAATTTAAAAGACGAAGTGAATTTTAAAAGGCATAATCGATTATGTAAAAGTTGTAATCGATTATTTAGTGCATCAAAAACACGGAGATGTCACACAGTTAAAATAATCGATTATAAAAGGAGTTGTAATCGATTATGCAACGTTTTAAAACACAGAAAAGGAGACAGAATCATAAACAGAAAATGAAATACTTCAAAAAAACTTTAAAACATATTTTGTGCCTAAAATAGTTTAGGGAAAAAAAATCATAAAATCAATTTAGAAAAAAATCTTTGTGAGTGTGTGATTTAATTAATTGAGAACATTTTATTACTACTTACAAATAGTCCTAAAATTATAATAAATACCCAAAACCCAAAGACTCAAAATCCTCTGATCCTTGGTATGTGTCTTGGTGTACTTTTTCGCTTTTTGCACATTTGACTATTTGTGAAACTCATTTTGTCAATCATCAAAACAACCCTGTCAAGACATATATTCACACGAGTCACACGTAGAGCAGCTCCTAGGATTGGCTCCAACTGGGATACCTAGGAATTTGAATGGTACAATACCAATACTACACGAAAGAAAATTAGAGGCTGCCACCAAGAAATCATGATCTAAATTCATCCCGTAGATATTACTCTTAGAGAAATTGACCTGCAGCCCTGGGACTAATTCAAAACCCCTCAATATGGCTTTAATCTCCACAAATTATCCCAATTTCCTTCATACATCATTATAGTGTCATCTGCAAACTGAAGGATCAGATATGATAATTCTTGGCTAACCATGTACGGCTTCAGTCCTCCCATATCCACGGCCCTCCCTACCAAACTAGCCGAGGCTTCCGCTGCAATCAAGAACAAGAAAAGGGCAAGGGGATCCCCTTGGCGAAGTCCTCTATGAGCCTCAAATTCCTTTGTAGGGCTCCCATTGACCAAAACTGAAACTGAATTTAAACATATACAAGCCCTCATCCACCTTCTCCAAGTGAGATGAAATCCCAACCTTTCCATCATATAGTCAAGGTATTTCCAACTGACAGAATCATAAGCTTTCTCAAATTCGAATTTTAGCAAGAGACACCTATCTTTTCTTCTTTTTGCTAGATGAATGAGCTCGTTGGCTACGAGTACCCCATCTAAAATTTGTCTTCTTGGGAGAAACGCTGTTTGGCATGGAGAAACTACACCGCCTAGGACTTTCTTCAACCTCTCAGCAAGCATTTTCGCCAACATCTTATAGAGACTACCAATAAGGGAGATGGGCCGAAATTTCTTCAAAGATTGAGGGTTGTCCTTCTTAGGTATGAGGGCGATGAAAGAGGAAGTGATTCCTTTAGGAAGCCGGGCGTTCAAATGAAATTCTTGAACATAAGCTAACAAATCAGCCTTCACAACTTCCCAACATGACTTGAAGAAATTGACAAACACCCCTGATACTATTTCTTATGACAAATATATATGGCATGTGGGGTAAATTACTAAATTAATTAGTTCTCAAGAACAAAAGTAAACCAATCAATATTAAAATGGCCCGTAGTCCTCCAATGCTTTTTGGTAACTAAATTTGAAACTTGATGTTTTTGAGATCTAATCTGCACTTTAGTGAGAAAAAAAAAGATCTAATTTGCACTCTTATTATATTTAAAGAAATTATTTCAAAATAAATTTAAAAATATTTAAAAAAAAAAGCATTTGACAGGCTAATATTCTTCAAGAACTATTTCGGTAGACTCTTTGCATATAACATCAAGCTTATTGCGGAGGGATTAATTTTTATTTTCATTTGGTAAGTATAAATGATTCATACTAATCATTGTTCCGGTTATAAGCAGTTTATATTCAATTATATGATTATCGTCTCGTTATTAGTGAATCAATATCACATCTATATTGTCTCAACAATTGACCAGTCACCTCTAAAGCACACATGACTGGATATCACATCTATAATGTCTCAACAATATTTAACCACAGGCACTTCTAAAGCGCAGATAAATTGACACTCTAATTGATGTTAACAAGTTTTATGCAAAGAAACGTTATTTAAAAAAATAGCTTTGTAAGGAGGAATATATTCCTGTGCAGTTTAGGTGTGTTAATTAGTAAAGGCCATACACATTTTCAGACCTTTAAATAAATTGTTATTGTAATTTAATCTTTGACTTTTAAGACTAATCCTCCCTTAGTGTGTTTTCATGAAGATCAAACCTTAGTCCTTTCACCCAAAAGCTCAGCATGTGTTGCCAATTTAGTCACATTCAGTGAGTAAAAAAATTCCTATTTTCATTATATGTTAGCCATCTTCAACTAATATTTTGTCTATGACAATTTTTTGTGCTTGATTATGTCTAAAAGATGGACTAAAAATAGCTCATAAACCATACATGTACACTTGTGATGCACTAATTTAAAAAAAAAAAAAAGACGGCTCACGTGAGCTACTCGACTTTTTTTTCTAAGAGTTTGGATTATCTTCAGAGTTGTACCTTTTTTTTTTTTTTGCAAAAGAAAGGAAGGGGCCTCGTTAAAACCTTCTGATGCAAAACTCATCTTAGGGAAAAAACACCAAGAAGGAAAAGAGTACCCCAGCCTAAAATTTATTGAAACAATAAAAACTAGTGTATAAGTGAAAAGAGAATGTGGAGAAAAAATAGGGAAGTTATAGAGAGATAGAGAGAGAGAGAGAGAAGAATTAAGAGAGATAGAGAGGTATGTAGGGAATGTAGAGAGTGATTTGCTGGAGAGCATCCGAATCTATAGATAAATCCTCACTATCACCGAGAACTAGTTTAATTGGCATAAATAAATTGTATCACGGATAAATCTTGAGTTTGATTAGTACTGGTGATTCCTCTTTAAGAAAGTTTATATGTACTAATTAATTAATTGCAAAGGTTTTAACTCGTGCAGTCGTAGTAACGATGCGCTCACGTCGCGATTCTTGGTATCGCGGTAGTAAATCACGGTTAAATATGGCTAATAAAGCTTCAATCGTGGTTGCCACAATGACAAAATCTATGATGTGGCAGCCTATAAAGCGAACAACTTATCCATTTTTTCGCCACGAGGAAAAAAAAAAAAAGAGAGACGAAGAAAGAAAGCAAACCCTCAATTTAAGTGACCAGGATCATGGGGTGGGCCTGTCCAAAAGTGAGACTGTGGGCCTTGTCAAGGCTAAAGGCGTGGTTTAAAATCCAACAAGTTGGTGGTGTGCAGTGTTTTGTTTGTTCACAAAATTTTCAATCATTTTTTTTGCTTTACCTATAAAAGGAATAATAAAAGAGGGGCATAGAGCCATTTGAGAGTTAGAAAAGGCAGAAAATATTTTTATAATAAATAATTAAGGGAATAACACAAGTCTTTGCTGTTTTTGCTTCTACTCCTCACAACACTAGGAATCATTATTAAGGTCCACTATTGAAGCATACCTTGATACTGCAAATATCATACATTTCTATTACACTGTGTATCAGAATGGGACTTTCAAACACGTGCTTTTCCTGTATTGCTAACTGGACATGGAAGTTTCATCATTGTTTGCTGATTTGGGGTGTTTTTCGGTCGAAATCGCAAGTCTACGATCACGTCAAGTTATAGTATAAAAAGTTATCGTCTTTATAGGGAATTGAAATGATTACTGCTCTACTTAGATTAATTTGTTATTTAGACAAATGGATCGAGTGAAATTGGATTTAAAAGAAAAGAAAGATCGGAATAGAAGTACACACAAATTAAAAATAAGAACAATAATTATGGAGATACTGAGGTTCAGGGTTCACTTTAGACTAATATTTATTCACTTAACCAATTTATAAAAAGAGCTGAGAAAATATCCTTATTGATTACCAATCATCTATTTAAAAGCTATTAACACAGTTTGGTCGTGCAATGTTAACAATCTTCCTCCTAATTTATCACTTTGTTTGGTCATTCAAAGCAAGTAAATAGAAAGAGCATAAAGCATCAATAGATTTATCAATTCAATAACTGACTGAAAATAAACGCACAATTCTTGATCCGACAGAGCATGCAGATTCAATTATTCCTAGAGTTCCGTTAGCTAGTTGAAAGTTCGATCGCCACACAATTAATTATTAAGTAAAGAATTATCAGTTCTTATTAGAAATAAATTTACCAGGAATAATTTAATCATACGAATTAAAAACTCATATTTATAAATTAGATTAAGATTATAAGTATAGTAAAAGATATTAGTTGCACATTATAATTGAAGATAATAGCACAACACTAATTCTAGAATCCATAATAAAATTCAAAGAGTAAAGAAATACAATTACAAAAATTAAAATAACAAGATAATAGAAGAAAATAAAGCTAAGAGAGAGAGAAATGAGTCAGGAAATATATCTACACTCAGAAGGGATAATTTTTTCAATGTTTGCTGCGCAATTCCTTATATAGGTGCTGAAAAATTGCCAAGCACGGCCTGGCGTGGCCGTGCATACCAAAATGCGTCCAGATTCAATGAACCACGTCCAAAACGCGTCTGCCGACCTGAAGCACGGCCTCAAGCTTAGTCGTGCTTATTGGGCGTGCTTCCTTCCAGCCAATAGCGAGCTGCCGACCTTTCCGCCTCTATGCACGGCCTGCCATATGGACATGCTGCAAGCCATGCTTCCGCACGCTGGGCAGTTCCTAGCCGTACTGCAGGGTTCTGGGCCTATTTTTGGCCCAATTTCAAGCCCAAAACTTGTATTTGTCCACCATATTGCCTAATTTTCTATTTCTGCATAATTTAGAATAAAAGAGAGTAAATTTCATGTGATAATATTCAATATTTATTTAATTCACATTCAATTATCTATACAAATATGATGCAATAATGGTGTTATCAGGTGTCACCGAAGGTTGATTTGGGGAATGCTTTGGCTTGATCTCATTTATCATTAAACATTTGATTAGCCTTTTGTCATAACTATTCTTTTATTAGGCATGAAGTGTGATGTAGTAGTAGCTTAGGAATGTGCATGGTGAAGCTAAAAGGGAGACCATAGGAAAGGGCTGATTGAAAACTTGAGTTGCAAACTATTATGTTTGTTTGGAACTGAAAATCATAAGCAATTATTAAAAGCAATTTACCATTTTTAACAATTGTTTTTGAGTAGTATACCGAATTCATATTCAAGGCACTAAATATGAACACTTGTCTTGAGAGAGATTTGAGCCATGGTTCATCATATTGTATGGAACTAGCTCATTCGGCTAGACTCAATTCTTATCGTGTTCAAAAAACATATCTTGAAACACTAATTCGATATATGAAAATAAAAACTCTTAAAAAGATTTTAAATTTCATGTATATAGTTTAGGTCATTCTTTAAAATAGACATAAATCGTAAAGTTCTACTCCAGTTTTATTTTTCTCCACCGCAATTGTTTGAATTGACTTATTTTGTATTTTTTGTATTTAAAATAGTTTAAAATTAGCATATATTTTGTATATTGCAGTTGTGTTTTCAAACTCAGTTAAAATTTAAAAAATATGAGTCAAAAGAAAAATACTTGAAGAAACATATTAAAATTATAAAGTGTGTGTAGAGAGAGAGAGAGAGAGAGAGAGAGAGAGAATAATTAAAATTATAAAAAAATACTATGTAATAAATAATTTAATTTTGAAATTTGAAAAAGAGAAATTAAGAATAAAACAATGAGTTTCTTTAACAAAATTAATATTAATAAAAAATAACTTGTCGAAATAATGGGTTTCTATATAAAAACAATATTATCAAAGTTTGGAGGTAAAATGACAATCTTCCATTACTTGCTCTGATGTTCAAATTTAATACAAAAAGATACATTTCAATAACTCGGACAAAAGGAAAAAGTAATAGAAAGACACCATATCAATTGAAAAAACATCAACTTATTATATCTTTTTGTTGTTCTTAAGCTCTATCGCCAAACGAATTTGTATCATTTGGGCTTTACCAATTTGGAACATTTGGGCCTTATAATTATGCAATAGTAAAGGGTATAAGATGGGTAAGGAAAAGAAAACCGAATAAAGCTCCCAAGACATAAATCACCACTGATAAATTGGGAATAACTAAAAACACCCCTTATTTTTTATAGCAAACACCAGGTCCTTCCACTCCGGATGACATGATTTATCTGGATAAGGACATGGCAATTGGCAGGTCGGCCCAATAAAAGGATAAGGAAACCTTCAATATTTTTTTTTTATAAAGCATTCAATGAAATAAAACCAATGCATGATAGTCTCGAGAACACAGCCTAGTGGTAAAACATATATAAGTGTTGTGTGGACACTGGGAACGCGGGTTCGTACTTGCAATTCTTCATTTTCCCCTCCCCCGTACCATATATACTAGACCACACGAAAAGTTGAATCCATGCGTAACACATCAACCCTAAAATTATACTAATGTGATGCTTAAAATAAAGTATGTATTTCGAACTCACAACACGGGACTTGTCTATGGATTTTGTTCTCGTGTGAGAATTGGGGTCTTGCCTTAGTCCCTCCCGAAGAGTATGCTAAGACTAAAAACCATAGAAAAATATATCCTCCATAACCTCCTTAACCTAGATGAACACCTCTCTATTTAAGCATCTCCTTTGGGCCCATGACTCCCCGCTGGAGGCCCGTTATGGTTCCAACGCATGTCCCTAGAGTCGTACGCTTCCAATCATTGCAAAGGTCTCTGGGCGAGTGGGGAACATGTTCCCTTGCGCATTGTCTAACAGGTCTGGCAGGTTTGATAGGTCACGACACTGTATGTATTTGCAACGCCCCTTTGTACGGAAGGCCACGTCAATGACAGGCTCTCAGTAGTGGAGAATTAGGTGCATGTTTTACTCATGTGCTCGATCGACTCACGTTAGGAAGAGCTTGTGGTTTGGCTCCCGCACAGTCCACAGTCACACAAGCGCCGAGCTGATTCAGCAAAAGTGGTTTGAGCTCGATCATGTGGCGCAATCCAGATTTCATTTAAACAAAGCTCAGATTAGACATTTTAATTAGATGCTTAAAAGGCAATCCATGCAATTAAAACAATTAAGAAAATTATTCTTAACAAACAAACCAATATCACCACAAAAAATACATTAGGAGTTAAATTTCTAATTTTGACATTTTTATATAAAAATTTTTAAAAAAAACACAAAAAACAAAAAACAAAAACAGAGTGTTGAGTGAGCGAGTGAGAGGCCTGTAGGAGCGCTTGACTTTTAGAGACCAAAAAGCTTTAGATTGGAAATGCGGCAGAGCCCTAAAGAGCAAACTTGAGGCACTCGTAATCGTAATCTAAGGGTGTGTTTGGTTGGGGGGTTTTGGAGGGGAGGGGAGGAGAGGAGTTATTTTAAATTATGTTTGTTTGGTTCAATTTTTTTAAAGGGAGGGGAGGGGAGCAAAATCCCTCCTAAGCCAATTTTGGCTCCTCCCAAAGTGGGGGTTTTGGAGGAGGGAGATTAAATTATTTAAAATAAAATTACTTAAATATCCTTATATATAACATAATATAAAAGACTATAAGGATATACTAATAAATTAATCTCTCCCCTTCATTAAAATCCCTCCCCTCCCCTCCTGAACCAAACAAGCAAAGACTTCCCTCCCCTCCCCTCCATTAAAATCCCTCCACTCTCCTCGTTTGAACCAAACAGACCCTAAAAGGATTTTGGTCTCAAACACAGGCCTGTATTTAATTTTAACTAATTGTATGAATATCGTGTATTTCATCAAGATCGTTAGAGCCAATAATAGTATACTGGGAGCTTCTTGCAATTCTTTAATTAGTATAAAATAAAATAAAAATACCATCGAATGCTTTTAGGACATTAATTAAGAAATCAAAAGAGATAAATTTGTATAAAAAATAATATATTTATTACATCAAAAATTATTAAACTTGCATTCTCAAAACAATTTTTTTTTATTAATTTCTTTTAACCAATACCATGCACTCGTTAACAAGACTCTAAAATAAATAATGAACATGCAAGGTGAACAAGTGGAAAGAAAGAGTGTTGGCAAGGATTACCTGACAGAAACAGAATTATTTTTTGACCCTTTTTTTCTTTAATTTCTGGTTACAGATCAGCTTTTACAACTAAAGTTCAAGTCCAAGCAACGATACACCCCAAAGTACATCATAGACTAAAATTCGAAACAACCAAAAATATTACTAGTTACTACTAAACAGTAAAAGTGAAAAAGAATAAACAACCAAGACCGTCGCACAATAATCATATGACTATAACATAATAATCTTCTTGGTCCTGAAATATACTGCTTTTAAATAAACATCATCCAAGAGAGCATCTATCCATTCCTCAATTTCACTTGTATGTACATCAAATTAAAGCCTCTCAAATTTTCGTGCCTCATGCAATGCAAGTTGGTAGCAAGCAGCTTGGAAAGAAACACAACCCTCTCTTCTGCATTCATTAAAGTACCAAAAAAAGCTAAAATTA
The DNA here is from genome assembly GCA_037113605.1 of Calophaca sinica. Taxonomy (NCBI): domain Eukaryota; kingdom Viridiplantae; phylum Streptophyta; class Magnoliopsida; order Fabales; family Fabaceae; genus Calophaca; species Calophaca sinica. Next base: position 137,189,149 of record CM073731.1, on the reverse strand, counting down.
GAAAACGAAATTTATCAAATTAAACTTTTGTTAAAGAAGCAAAGAGCAAAAAAGGTATGAATATACACGAATAGACATTTGTGAAAGCAAAATAAAGCTAAACCAAAATATAATTTTAGTGGAGAAAAAAGTAAAAGGGTGTGGGGGCTAGACCTTCCTAGTTTTGGCAAAAAGAAGCTCTGGTGAGATTTTGTACAAGTCCTCATCCACAGGCTTTGGCGCTGGTCTTGGCATTGGTGTTGGGCTTGGTGGCTCCTTCACCACATCACTGATCCAATTCTGCTTTTTCACATCCTTTTCATGTTGGGAACGTACTTTTTCCTGCAATTTTAGCAACAAATTAAGAATTCTGTCTTTGCTTTACAAAAAGTAACACTTTGATGTTTTACTACATGTCTAATGTTAATGTCAACACATTGATTACTTATCTAATCTAGCATAGTGCATGTGTCATTATGACTTCAATTTTTGATTGCTTTGCTATCTTTCGTTATGATACCGATGGATCCCATTGTCTGTATTTTTAGCGACCCATTTATATGGACAATAAATAAAGCATAAAGTTACATCCATTATTGCACAAAGTTCTTGATAAACCTACTAGTACAAGTTTATTTTAAAAAATTAGCTTAAAATAGTAATTGCTATGGGCTAATAACAACATCACAGACAATTTGTTGTGCTCGCCAGAAAGGCTCTTGCTTTAGATAATTTCACACGCTATGGCGTGAATCATTAATGTCAATTCAATAAGAGGCCCCACTTTAAAGTGTGACCGACCACAGAGAAATTAATTAAGCAGTACCAAAGGTAAAGTTGCCCTCTTTTTCTACACCCACGGGCTAAAAACCTACAAGCACGTCTCTGATGCACGGAAGTTGGAATTTCGTTTTCTCGTCATTTTCCCAAATTAAATTAAAATTGAAAAAACGAAGGTAAAATTAAATTGTGATTAAACTCCAAGCACATGCATAACAACATGAAAATGGTAGTAAAAAATAGTAAGACTCAAACGTTACCGTACGAAATCAAATAATCCCTCATTTCAGTTCGAAGTATTTATTAATTTATTTTCGAGCAGCTTATGTTAAGTGTACATATATTATTTTATTTATAGGCACGTCTAATCATAAAACTAAAATAATTTTAAAAAAAATTTCTTTTGTATTTTTCAATATGTCCTTTCAATTTACTTATCTATATGGTCTCTCATAGTGGTTATATAATAATTCATTTTTCTTTTCTCTTTCAGAAAATAAGAAACAAATTAATCAAGCATAATATAATAAACAGAAAAAATAAGAACAAGAAGGAAGAGTTATTGTGACATAAATACCCTTCTGCGAGGAACAACGATCATGGCGGGCGTGACAACATGATTCTCATACAAGTCCCCAGTAACGTAAAGGTCTCGGTCTTCAGGCTCAGAGTAACTATAGCGTAGCAAACCAGCTTGTCTTGCAGACTCAAAGCACTGTGTGAATGGAAGATTGTCATTCCAATCCCAGCTCCCAAATGCTGGCACATGGTTCCTCTTGTAGTTGTACTGGTACTCCTAGTTAATTATTACACCCCCCAAAAATGAAAATACACCCCCACAACCATTTAGTTCACATAACATGAAATATTCAAGCTATATATTTATATAGACAAGTTAAATTGAACAAGTAGCTAGCTAAGATCCAAGTAACAAAACAAATAACAAACACTCACTTCCATTTGCAGCTGAACAAGTACTGCTAAGTAATAGAATGTGGGAGATGATTGACCAAGAGACTTTGAAAATGGGCTTTCTTTTCTCTGCTTCTTTCTTTCTCCTTTGCTGTGGCTTTTGAGCGTTGGTGTGGAAGCGATTTAAAAAGAGCTAGGAGAATGTGAGGGTGTACGTACGTGAGGTAGAAAGAAAAGGATGTAAGAGAGAGTAAAGGAAGCAAGTAGGGTTGGAATTGAAAGGGTATGGAGATGAAAAGCGAAATAACCTGTAATGGTAAAAAGAGAGGAACGCAGATAACGAAGTTTCACAGTAGCAAGCAGAGGGACAAAGAGGTAAGGTATGAGAGTAGAGAGAGAGTAGGGTGAAAAGGAAAGAAGAATGACTGAAACATAGATAGGGGTGCGGAGAATGGATGTTTCGTTTTATAATTTTGTGTCTAATTCATCCTTATAAAATCGGCTTATAAGGTGAGCAATGTATTTTACTTATAAATTTTTTTGAGACATTATTTATAGTCTATGTGAGACTTAAGTTTTTTCCAATAAAATCTATAATTTTTTTGCTAATTAAATATATTTTAGTGTCTATAAAATTAAATAAATACTTGTTTTAGTCTATATATATATATATATATATTATTACTTTTTCTTTTCGAAAAACGAAGTCTATAAACTTTTATATACATATATTTTGAATTTTAGTTTCAGAAAAATACAAAAAACATACACTTTAATAACGGATAGAATATTTTTGTTACTTAAAGAGACTAAAAAAATAAATCTTGTATGAGATCCAAATCAAATTTTGTAGAAAACAAATTTAACTCGATTTTTAATTTTTTAATTACATTAAATATACATACACATCGTTGAATAGACATTAGATCAAATTTCATTGTCTTAGCCCCCAACATAAATAAATTTTAAAAACTAATATTATTGGTGTTAGTATTGGCCATGGCAGATCTACGTTATAACGAGGGTGTGTAAATACATCCCTATTTATAAAAAAATTATAATTAATATTAAGTAATATCTATTATTTTTTTATTTTACTCCTTTTAATTTAAAATATTTAAAACTACTATCTTAATTTTTATGTTTTGCCACAGTGACTCAAGGTTCTGTATTCGCCACTCATTCAATATCAAAGAAAGTCCAAGACGGATATAAGTATGTTTTTTTGGCCACCATGTCATCAGTGTGAAGCATCAATCAGCTTCGAATGTTAAGAAGCCTTGCTAATTGGGTCGTCCAATAATGCTCAATAGTGAGTGAAACCTATCCAAAACTTTAATAAAAACTTTTTTTAAGTAATAAAGCTTTAGATTGGGTTTTTTTACAGCATACATGTCATTTTTGCTTTATAAAAACTAGCCACAATTTTTTTTGCGGATGGTGCTAAAACTAGGGCTTCAGTAGCCTTATCCTTAGAATAACTATATTGGCTTACCACTTTTAGAAGAGTCTCCTCTTCCAACAATTTTTTTTCTAGGCTTAATTATAGTTTTTGTCCTCTATTTTTACCAGTTTACGATTTTGGTCCCCCAATTCCTAAATCAGACATTTGGTCCCCCAATTTTCAAAAATTCAGACATTTTGCCCAAATACTAAATTGACCCACCAAAGTATCTGACGTGGCATCACTGAAGCTTATGTGGCACATGCCTCATCATTTAATTTGCCATGTCACTTAGCCATGTCATTAAATCAATTTAAAATAATAAAATTAAATCATTTTATTTTATTTTATTTTTCAATTAAATAAATAACAACATTAATAATTTATCTCTGCACCATCATCAACAACAACAACAACATCGTCTTGCTTTTCATCAACAACAACGCTTAATCTGAACCATCAACAACAACAACATCGTCTTCATCAACAGCAACATCATCATCTTCAACATGTTTCACCTTCATCTTCGGCTTCAACAACAACAACAACATATTCAACAACAACCTCTTCTTCTTCATGCTGATTCCCTTCCCCTCTTCTCTCACGCTCCACAAATTCCGTAACCCCACTTATTCCCAAAACACTCCCAATCGGTGGACCGTCGGCGACCTCGACCCACAACCCCACTTCCCGAAGCAACCAAGCTTCTAGTAACTTCCACTCGTAGCTTATCCGTCTCAGCACCACCCCATCCTTCCCCAAACCCTAACCCTAACCCAATCCAAAATTGTGAGGAGGTGGTTGTGGAGGGTGGGGTTGCAAAAAGGAAAGAAATCCCTAAATTGTGAACCCTAAATCCCCAAATCCTTCGCAGTGACACCGAAGAAGAAACGAAACCCAGAAGAAGAAGACACCGAAGAACAAACCCAGAAGAACAAACCCTAAAATCCCAAATCCTTTGCAGATCTCTCTGTTTCTCGTAAAAAGGCTTCACCTTCCTTTCAAAGTTATTGAGAAAGTGTTAAAGGATAATCTCAGACCTAATTTCCCTGAGATGTAAGTTTCACATACCAACTGAACAAACGCAAACCATTGGTGGAACAGGGTTTGGAACAGGCGTCTTCTGCATCACCTCTTCTGCTTCTTCTGTGTTTTGTTGTTGTTGTTGTCGTCGTCGTTTCGGTGTTGTTGTCGTTTAATCAGAGAAAGAAGAAAGGGGCGATGATGTTGGTGTTGTTGATGATTTTTAGGGATGAAGATGAGAGGAAGATGAAAAGGGCGAGGAGGAGAAACAGAGATATTGTTTTTATAATTCTGATATATTAAATATATACCAATTATGTGACATGCTGTATTAAATGACATGGCTAATTAAATGATGTGGCATGTGCCACATAAGCTTTAGTAATGTCACGTCAGATACTCTGGTGGGTCAATTTAGCATTTGGGCAAAATATCTGAATTTTTGAAAATTGGAGGACCAAATGTCTGAATTTAGAAATGGGGGACCATAATCATAAATTGGTAAAAATAGGGGATCAAAACTATAATTAAGCCTTTTTTCTATTCACGATACTTAAACCCAAGACTTACCTTAAGAAATCTAAGTATAGTTCTACTCGGACCAAGTTAATGTGGATGAATACATACACATTTAGATGAAGTAATAAAATATAAATAAAATATGATTAATTAGATTTTTTATAAATCATGTTTGTGGTGTCGTTAATGAATTTTAACCGTATGTTTGTTTCCGCGTCAGAAATTCACTCATCGTGCGTCCATCTGAAGCTACTAGACAGAGCTTTTGCGGTGACTATACGTTTGGACGTGAGAAATCGGCTCGTGAACACAGTTCTAAACAGACTATATTCCCTCCGGTCTCAAATATAAGTAAAAGTCAAAATGTATTAGACTAAATTTATACTAAATACTTTTTGACTTTTGCTTATATTTGAAATCGGATGAAATAACCTTTTTAGATTTAGTTTTTGTGTAAAATTTTAATATGACGTTATTTATAATATTAGTTACTTTCTTTTCAACTTTTCTCAGTAATAAAATATAAGAAAAAATATATATATATTTTATCTAAAGATATATGTAATTTTTTTTTATATTTCCATTGCGGAACAGTATCTATTCAAAAGTTTTTTTTTTAGGCTTGTGAAAAAAACAGTTTTTGTTTTGGCTATCTATATTCGAAAGTGTTTTTCATTGAACAGTGCTTGAATCGATTGATTGCTTTTGTTTTGGTTGAATTTAATTTAAAATTGTGTCTGCAACTTTTATGAGGGGAGGGGTCTATAGCTCTGCACTTTGGCCTAATTTGTCGCTGAACAAACAAAACGTGTATTCCAATGCATGAGAAAAGGGCCAAAGTTGGTTGCTTCTTTCTTGGGGAACTCCAATCTCGATGCTCATATAGTAGTAAATCGCTCGTGATGGGTTTTGCTTTTTTTAACCTCACCTCACACGCGTACCCATAGATAGGGGTCATAGTGCTTTGTGCCATCTCATGTGACCCTGTCCCTGTCTCTGTGTAACTTGACGTCTGACCCTGTACCGATGACCTAACCAAAATTCCTCAACGGTGGTCACTCTGCTACTAACTCCCGATGGACTCAAATATTACTGGTAAACAAAAATATCTAATCTTTTACACTTAAGAAAGTTAATTAAGTTTATTTATTTATTTTTATAATAAAAAAATTAATTTTATTTTCTAAATTACCATTTTTTTAATTTTTTTTTCAGAAAATTGTTTCATGATAATATTAAGTGAAGATATTTTGGAAATGATAATATTAAATAAGGTAAAATTAGTTAAAATTTGTTTATATTTTAGACCATTAAATATGACTATTTTTTTGTTTATAATTGAGTTCAAAGGGAGTACTTTTTTAATAATTATTGTAATAAAGGAGTTAGTGTGTATTTGATTTAATGGTGGCAAAAATTAATTTTGAATAAGTTGATTATATAAAATTGATTTTAGTTAAAAATAAGTTGTATACAAAATGAAAATGTGAGTTGAAAAAATAAATTTGAGTGTTAAAATCACTTTGATAGGTAAAAGCTATAAATTCTAATTTCAAATTAGAATCTATTCTAGAGATAAAACTAATTTTACCGGAATACATCTAAATATGTCAAAATCAATTAAAACCTCTAAAATCCCTTTCGGCTTTTGGCAAACATACACGTATAATACAGTATCTTAACAACTATTTTTAATTTAAGAAATTAACAAATAAAAATGTTTATTAAAAAATTACTATTTAATATATTAAAAACTGTAAAATTATATTTTTAATAATTACTTTTTTTTCCAACAAAATCTATAACCCATTATGTTCAAAATTAGATTTGGAGCAATGCTATATGTCACGATGGAATCCTTCACGATTACATCACGAAACCAATTGAAGTCATGACTAACCATACATGGCGATTATAAAATAGAGTAAATACCTAAATTAGTCAATGACAAAAATTACAGAGACCAATTTAGTCCATAAAAAATAAAAAAAAATACTAATTTAGTCTTTAAAAATCTCAAATATGGGTCAAATTAGTCATTTTAAAAAAAATTAGGGACATTTTAGTAACTATCAATGACTAATTTGACCCACATTTAAAATTTTTAAAAATCAATTTGATATTTTTTTATTTTTTAAAAACTAAATTAGTTTCTGTAATTTTTGTTGAATAACAATTTAGATATTTACTCCATACAATAAAGAAGACTTGGAGCCATATATTAATTCGTGGTGCCGTCGCGACATTACCTGTCGCGACATTCAGCATTTCCCTTAGATTTGATATCCTTTTATTTGAAAACCTGGATTTGATATCTTAAAAGTGAATTCTCATTTAATAGGAGTAATAAAATATTAATATCTGTTATTAAATATTTATTGATAATTACTAATAGTGTCTTATTTTTCTCTTAAAATAATTTGTTTACTGTGAAAAGGCTACATCTCTTAGAATTATGGTAGGAAGCTATGAGGTCAACAACACACAGTGTAAGGAACAGAGTTGCAGAGTTTATTGTTGTAAGCTAGCTATAGAAAGTGGAAACTAGCCCTGTTTTCAAACTCAAAACTTTTGTAGTTATATTATAATCACAAAAAAGGAATGGGGGCATTGGCATATAGGCTTATTGCCACACACAAAGTACAAAACATAAGGGAATAACAGAGAACTTTTTTTTTTTTCTATATTAAGAACTTTGGGAGTGACTGAGGAGCCCAGCCAACATCCGTCGAAGTTACGACTATGTAGCTTAAAAAGTGAAGAGAAAAAATATTTATTAATTAAAGTATAAAATTATTGATATGTCATATTATGATTGATTTATCACACTTATCCATGTATATTTTATATATTTTTCAAAAAAAATTCTTTTTTCTCATTTTCTTTTCCCAATCCAAATATAGTGTAAGGGTAAGCAATTAGACAAAATGAAACTTAGTTGACCTCTAGATAAGGTTAGTTTATATACATTTGTATCTTCTGGTCCTTTTGGAGAGTTAATATTTGAAAGGTTTTAATATATTTTTAGTCTTATAAATACAAGTGATTTTCAGTTTTTTTTTTGTTCCCACATGTCTCCTGCAACAGAGTTAATCATGTCTGAGGCGCGTCAGACACTAAATATGAGAACCTCTCCTGTTCTGGACAGAACTTTGAGGGGATGACCGGAGAAAAAGCGGTACGGTGGCGTCAGGTCGGATGACGACGGCGCGTGGTGGTGTACCTGCAAACACTCCAACGCTCAAGTCAGTGCGTGTAAGAGGTGAGTGAAGAGGTGATGAATCGAATAATAATAATACCTCAATCGTTTGAAGCGACTCTCCTTTTATAGGAGTTAAGGTCGGTGAGGGCGGTTCTCGTGTAGCGCCCGGGATGCCGTCAGATCGTTTTACCGACCTGTGATGGGATGGGCGGAATGCCGAGGACCGTTGGATCGGCCACGTCGATTTGGTCTCGTGGCAAGGCGGTGGGAACCGACTTTGGTAATTGGGCTGGAGGATGATTCTTCGGATTGGGCCTCGGCCCAGTCCGGAACAGTTGCCCCCCAAGTCGCTAGCTCGAATGTCGAGGTGGTGACTTGTTTGTCGAAGCCCGTTGATGTCGACGTTCAACGTCATTGTCTGTAAGGAACTGTAAGCGTCGTCATGTCGTGTTTGTACAAGGTTTTGTTACGAGCTCGTGCACGAGGTCGATCTCTTCATCAGGTGCTCGTGCAAACGCACAAGGCTGTCATCACGAGCTCGTGCACGCGGTCTCGGCACGAGGTCGGTCAGGGTGCTTGTGCAAATGCACAAGGCTTTGTCATCACGAGCTCGTGCCCGCGGTCTCGGCACGAGGTCGGTCAGGGTGCTTGTGCAAACGCACAAGGCTTTGTCACGAGCTCGTGCACGCGGTCTCGGCACGAGGTCGATCTCTTCATCAGGTGCTTGTGCAAACGCACAAGGCTTTGTCATCACGAGCTCGTGCACGCGGTCTCGGCACGAGGTCGGTCAGGGTGCTTGTGCAAACGCACAAGGCTTTGTCATCACGAGCTCGTGCACGCGGTCTCGGCACGAGGTCGGTCAGGGTGCTTGTGCAAACGCACAAGGCTTTGTCATCACGAGCTCGTGCCTTGGTCTCGGCACGAGGTCGGTCAGGGTGCTTGTGCAAACGCACAAGGCTTTGTCACGAGCTCGTGCACGCGGTCTCGGCACGACGCTCGATCTCTTCATCAGGTGCTTATGCAAACGCACAAGGATAACAGTGTTTTGTTTTCTTCAATCATACTTTATTGCTTCACATTGTGTGTTTCAGATACAATTGTTTCAACTATAATATTTCTTCATTTTTGCCGCGTTCCAAGTTCTTGGAATTTGCTGTCCTTGTAGTGTCTCGAGGGTGTAGCGCGTGCAGTCTTCTGACGATTATGCGGGCCTTCCCAATTGGGCGCAAGTTTCCCTTGTGGGGCGTTCTTGAGCCAACATCACTCGTCGAAGAACTAGATCTCCAGGCATGAATTCTCTGGGTACAACACTTTGGTTGTATCTTGCTTTGCGATCTTCTGTTTCCGCTGCGACCTCGCCAAGTGCCGCGAGTTCCCTGCATTCGTCAAGGAGGTCAAGTTCTTCTCGTACACTCGGCGGTTGTCAATGCTACTCAGGGATGTGAGGTTCTCCAACTAAGTTCCCAATCTCGACAGAATAATCGCCTCACCCCATAAGTGAGACGAAAAGGGGATTCTCCTGTCGTTGAATGTGGAGGAGTCCGATACGCCCAAAGCACTCGGGGAAGCTCTTCTGCCCAGGTGCCCTTGGCCTCGTCTAACCTTCGCTTCGCACTCGTAAAATAACCCTGTTCGCGGCCTCAGCTTGACCGTTCGTCTGGGGGTGTTCTACCGAGGTGAAGTGCTGTTTGATGTCGAGGTCTTCCATAGTCTTTCGGAATCCGCGATCCGCGAATTGTGTTCCGTTGTCAGTGACGACCACCCTGGGAATCCCGAACCTCGTCAGAATATATCTTTTGAAGAACTTAATCAAGTTCTTTGCAGTTATCTTTGCCAGGGGCTCTGCCTCAACCCACTTGGTAAAGTAATCTACCGCAACGGCCAGGTACTTCACCTGTCCGGGAGCCGTTGGAAAAGGTCCAAGTATATCAATCCCCCACCAGGCAAAGGGCCACGGTGAAGTCAGGGATGTTAACTCTGTAGGAGGAGCTAAGTGTAGATCGCCATGTCTCTGGCATTTGTCGCATTTCTTCACGAACGATGTTGCGTCCGCATTCAGAGTTGGCCAATAGTATCCTGCGCGGAGGATTTTCTTTGCCAAGGAACGTCCTTCAAGGTGTTGCCCACATATGCCTTCATGCACTTCAGTAAGTGCATATTGCGCTCGTGTATCGTCGAGGCATTTCAACAGGGGGGTGGAGAACCCTCTTCGATATAAGATACCGTCGATCATGGAGTATGATGATGCTTTCTTTCGGATTTTGGCAGCCTCCTTCTCATCATCAGGTAGTTGACTAAGTTGAATAAACTCTTGAATGGATGTCATCCAACTGTCGGGCTCATCGGGCAGATCCTCGACACTTGCCTGAGAAATTGCAAAGCAGAATTTCGGCAGTTTTCTCAGTGCTTCGTCATAAGTGGCATCAACCACTGCAGTAATGCTAGGCTTGGCCAGTGTTTCTTGTATCACCGATCTGTTGTTTCCAGAGCTTCTCGTGCTGGCGAGTTTGGACAAAATGTCAGCTCTGGCGTTTTGTTCTCTCGGGACGTGTACGATCTCAACTGAGGAGAAGTCGCTCATTTTCTTTTTTACCAGGGCGAGGTATTTTTGAAGAAGTGGATCTTTAGCCTGGTATTCTCCACCAATCTGGGACACAACTAGCTGAGAATCAGTTCTGAGTTTTACCTCTTCGGCGCCGAAGTCTCGAGCCAGTGTGAGGCCAACTAAACACGCTTCGTACTCTGCCTGGTTGTTGGAGGTGGGAAAGGAGAATCCCAATGAAATTTCGACAATCAGCCCGTCGTCGTTCTCGAGCAATAAGCCAGCGCCACTACCTTTGGAATTCGACGATCCGTCGACATGGACCGTCCATCTGGAACATGGTTCTGTAGCCCCAGGAGTCATCTCGGCAATGAAATCCGCCAAGCACTGGGCTTTGATAGTTTGTCTCGGCTCGAAAGTAACTCCGAATTCGGACAACTCGATCGACCACTTGATCATACGCCCTGCCAGGTCAGGCCTGTGTAGAATTTGTTTGATTGGTTGGTCAGTTCGAACCATAATGGGATGTGCCAAGAAGTATTGCCTTAGGCGTCGAGCTGCGACTACCAGCGCGAGCGCGACTTTTTCGATCTTCTGGTATCTCAGCTCTGGGCCCTGAAGTGCTTTGCTTATAAAATAGACCGGTTTCTGGCCCTCATCTGTTTCGCGAATGAGGACGGCACTCAGAGCTTCGTTCGACACTGCCAAGTAGAGATAAAGGACCTCCCCCGGATACGGTCTCGTCAAGACTGGCGGTTGGGACAGTATGCGTTTTACCTGTGTTAAGGCTTCTTCGCACTCGGGCGACCACTCGAACTGAATTCCCTTTTTGAGCAAGCGGAAGAAAGGCAACGCATGTTCTGCGGACTTTGAGATAAACCTCGTCAGGGATGCGAGCATTCCAGTGAGCTGCTGGATGTTTTTCTTCGACGATGGTTGCTGCATCTCTGTGATAGCTCGACATTTGTCGGGGTTGGCCTCGATTCCCCTCTCGGTTAGATAAAAACCTAGAAATTTCCCAGCTCGTACTCCGAAAGTGCACTTTTCGGGATTGAGCCTCATATTATGTCTTCGTATTTCAGCAAAGACTTCTTTAAGATCGACGACGTGGTCGATTTCCCTCGTCGTTTTTACTATCATATCATCCATATATACCTCCAGCATTCTACCGATTTGGTTGGCAAAGACTTTATTCATCATGCGCTGATATGTCGCTCCAGCGTTCTTGAGGCCAAAAGGCATCACGTTATAGCAGTAATTGCTTTTATCGGTCATGAACGCGGTTTTTTCTTGATCGGCATGGTGCATCGGAATCTGGTTGTAACCAGAGTATGCATCCATGAAAGACAACAACTGAAAACCGGAGGAATTATCGACGAGTTTGTCGATATTAGGGAGGGGGTAGGCGTCTTTGGGACATGCCTTGTTAAGATCAGTGTAATCAACACACATGCGCCATTTTCCATTAGATTTTTTAACTAATACAACATTTGATAGCCAAGTAGTATATTTGACCTCCTTAATGAATTCAGCCTTTATCAGGTTTTCAACACTTTGGTCATGCGGCACTTTTTCAGAGCTTGCTTACGGCTCTCGAGCTACCCAAATGAGCCTTGGGGTCGAGAGCGAGTTGGTGGCAAGCGATATCAGGAGAAATACCTGGCATGTCGGCAGCAGCCTGCCGAAGAGGTCTGCATTGGATTTCAGGCACTCTGTTAGTTGCAATTTGACCTGTTCAGGGAGGTCGGCACCAAGCTTCACCGTCTTCCCAGGGTCTTCTCCTAGCTGAACTCGGATGAACTCTCCATCGGGTACCGGCCTTTTAATTTTTTGCTGGAGCTCGCGGGCTAGGGGGTCGTTCTCCGGTATTTCATCTTCGATCTCAATCCTGGTGTCAAAATCGGTGAGATTGACCTCTACAGCAGCTTTTTGATTTCCTTCTCTTGGCTCGTCGGCTTTTAAAGATAAAAGATAGCATCTCCTCGCAGCTTCTTGATCCGCTGCGATGGTGACGACTTTGTGCTCGTTATCATGGAAGCGCATTTTCAAGTGGACTGTCGAGGTTACAGCTCCGAGTTCACCCAGCGTCGGGCGTCCGACGATGCAGTTGTAAACGGACTTGCATGGTAATACGATAAACTGGACCTTCACAGTTTTGGAGATTGGTTGTTCTCCAAAAGTCACCATCAACTCCACATAGCCCAACGGCTTTGTCTTCGAACCGTTGAACCCAGTCAGATCAGACCCCGGGTATGGTACGAGATCTTTTTCCGGAAGTTTCAAGGTTTTGAATAACTCGTGGAACATGATATCCGCTGGTCTATCAAGATTCTTCTGACGTCAAAGTTAGCCATATAGGCTTTCACCAACAGGGGAATCAAGTAGTTCGGCCTTTCATTCACCAAGTCTTCATCTGAAAAGGCTAGGGGTGGTCTTCCCTTATGCCGGCTTGATGAAGAGAAAACAGTAGAAACGGTCATTGCTTCTCTCAACTTCCGTTTTGCCGAATTGATGCTCGCCCCCTCTTTATCGGAGAATCCTCCGGAAATGACCATGGCGACAGGAGGAGGACGAGATTTCTCTTCGGATGCACGAGCTGCTCCTTCGCGTTGCGTCACAGAAGTTGATTCTTTCTTCTGAGGTCGAGGTGATCTAGATCTAGACCTTCTATCCCCGGATCTTGGCTTTCCTTTCACGTATCTAGTCAACTTCCCTTTCTTGATTAGTTGTTCTATGACGTCCTTCAGGTAAAAGCATTCATCAGTCTCGTGCCCAATACACTTGTGGAAGTGACAGTATTTCGATTTATCAGCGTTTGGCGTCTCTTTTCCCCTCTGGGGGAATCTGACTCCGGCATCGCGGAATTCGGTGCTCGCGCACTCATTTAGTATGCGCTTGGGTGTAGCGTTCAAAGGGGTATATTCGTCATACCACTTCGGACCACGGCGTTCCTTCTCCTTACGCGACTTGTCTTCGCGTTGTCCACCAGCTTTCTCCTGGGTCTTACCTTTAGTTCTCGATGTCATCAACTTTTCTTCATAATTCATATGTTTCTGAGCTCGCTTCAGGAACTCGTTCAGGGTCCTCGGTCGGTCGACACCAATGTCGACGCTAAATAAACTTCCTTCTATCAGGCCTTGCTCTAACAAGTACAGCTTCATCTCGTCAGAGCATTTCTTTACCAGAATGGCCTCTTTGTTGAAACGCCCGACGTAGTCTCTGATAGACTCATCTTTCTCCTGCTGAATTGCTGCCAGAGCCGCTGTCGACTTGGGTTGGACTTTAGACGCAGTGAAATGTGCAGAGAACTGGCTAACGAGCTCAGTCCAGGAACCAATGGAATTTTTCCTAAGAGTCTGGAACCAAGACAGCGCCGCCTTCTTCAGAGTGAGGGGGAAGATTCTGCACTTCACCGGCCCTTGGGCGCCTCGATAGCTCATGACAGTCTCAAAGCAACCAATATGTTCGTCGGGGTCGGTGGTGCCGTCATATGAGTCCAAAGTGGGTGGTTTCTGAAGATGCTTCGGAATCGGGAATTTCATGACTTTGGACGTAAAAGGACCAAAAGCCTTGTGCGAGTCACCTGTGTCATCGCTCTGAGAAGGAGTTGATGAAACAGAGCGAGCACGGCGGCGGTGAGAGGTGTGCCCAAGTTTTGACTTGCCGCCTAGATGCTTTGGCGGCTCTTCTATGAGGAGTGTCACTACTCGCGGTGGTATCTTCGCGACGGGCCAGCGTCGGAGTGGCGATGGCTCGGCGGAGTCCGATCCACCGCTCGGTTCTTTTGGTGCGCTCTCTCCACAGAGTGGTGCGGAGTCGTGCCCTGGTGGTGGCGATGAACAGGTCTGAGCTTTGTAGACTCCTTCGACCTTTGAGTAGAACGAGAAACATGATCTTCTCTGTTCTCGACCTGTGTGGTAATGCGAACGGGGATTTCCTTCACGATTCTCCATTCGATCGAGGCGTTGATTACGGCGTGCATTGCTTCAAAGATGGCTCGAATGAATTCACTAATTCGTGGATCGAACGGCGTCATTCGATGGGGAGGTGGAAGGTTACTCCTCTCATGTTCCACGACAAAATTAACAGTTCGTGGTGAGGTGGTTCAAAATCTGCGTTCGCACGAGTGGAGCCGAGTCGCGACCTGGTGCTTCGATCCAGTCATCATCTCGACAAGTGTCGAGCAAAGATGTCGAGCAAAGATGTCGAGCAAAGAAATGAAATCAGAAATGATTCCCACAGACGGCGCCAATGTTCCGGGATGTAACTTTGAGGATGACCGGAGAAAAAGCGGTACGGTGGCGTCAGGTCGGATGACGACGGCGCGTGGTGGTGTACCTGCAAACACTCCAACGCTCAAGTCAGTGCGTGTAAGAGGTGAGTGAAGAGGTGATGAATCGAATAATAATAATAATGCCTCAATCGTTTGAAGCGACTCTCCTTTTATAGGAGTTAAGGTCGGTGAGGGCGGTTCTCGTGTAGCGCCCGGGATGCCGTCAGATCGTTTTACCGACCTGTGATGGGATGGGCGGAATGCCGAGGACCGTTGGATCGGCCACGTCGATTTGGTCTCGTGGCAAGGCGGTGGGAACCGACTTTGGTAATTGGGCTGGAGGATGATTCTTCGGATTGGGCCTCGGCCCAGTCCGGAACATCTCCTAACGAGTATTCGAACATTGATTCGCTAAAGAGCCTTGTTAAAACCTTCTGATGCAAAACTCTCATTAAGAAAAAAAAAAACATCTAAAAGGAAAAAAAGTACTCCTTCACCGTTTACAAAGTAATAAAATAAGCTAATGAATATTATATATTTAAAATTTTACCTTTTATTCAATAAACTAACATACAATAACAAAATTATTTGATTTGTTAATGTATATTTCAAAGATAAATAAATAAAAAATAAAAAAAATTATCACATGAAAATTCAAACCCATTTTGGTAATTATATACCCAAAAGCAATTTTAATCAAAACTATCCGAATAACATTTCTTTATACAAAATTAATTCTGTCATGAACGTAGCAAAACACAAATTACTTCACTTTCAACTCAATTTTAACTGAAATCAATTTTATAGAATCATTTTCACTCAAAATCAATTTTGATCAACACTCATCCAAACAAACACTTAAACGCACATCAAATATCACAAGTTCTAAAACTTAAAAAACATTATTGGGGGCTTATTATTATTATTATTATTATTATTATTATTATTTTGTCGATAGTGTAATATTTCATTCAAAGGCAACAACCTTAAAACATTACACCAAGAGTAAACCCTTCACCCACTAACGGGATACATTACTAGTGTTCACACTAGCTTACAAAACTATCAACATTGACACAGTACAACAAATTGAACCGACAAGACTAATTTAAATTTCTTCAACTCCACTAGGCCTGCTTCGCAACTTGCAGAGGAAGGAAACATTAAAACTGTAGTCCGTCTAACTGGTTTAGCTTCTTTTTTCAATTGATAGCAAAAGTATTTATGGCTAAACCAGTACAACAACCAGTTTAAAATTTACCGAGAAAAGCCACTGGCCAAAAACATTGCCATATACCTACTGCATCAAGCTTGAAATAGTCTCAAAAGCACAGTGCAAACCTTGTCTTCATCAGCCTTTGCAATGTCTCAAACAGATCCATCAATAGAGATCAGGACAGCAGCTGAACAGACTAACTAGCCTAACTAGGCCATACAAAGCATCCAAACTAACTAGCCTAAAGATGAAACTAAGCACACAGACAGGAAGGAACTAACTATCAACAGCAGCAATAACAACAACAAACAACAACTAAAAGGACAAAAAACAACAAACAACAACAAAAAAGTATGGGATCAGCAACAGTAACGACGAACTAATCTTTTCCATAACCCAAGTGCCATAACCTCAGTGGGCGTTTCCAATGTTAACTCAGGAAAGGTTGGTCAAGGCGGCGAGGATGAGTATCAGCACGGCGCAGCTCCAGCAAGATGTTCCGATCATAAATCTGACTTTTGGGATTTGAAGCGAATCACTGGAAGAAGAGGATGTGCAGTTTAGATTTGTCTGTAGAGGGTCACGATGGCCGGAAAGGAAGAAGATGGAGACTCGCCACCGATTCAAATCACAAATCTTCCACTGGTTTCGTCGCGATTACCTTCACCTTCACCATCTCCTTCACCAAATACATCTCAGACGATACTCGCTTCACCATGATAACCACCGTGAAAATCTACATGAGAAGAGAAGTCTTAACGTTATACTGAGTGGCGCCGCCACGCCGCACCAAAACCCTACCAGAGGGTACGCGAAGCTTACTGGGGGCTTATTGATTAATATTATTTAAAAGCGGGGGGATCCAACCTTGTTTGTTGCCTTGCTTTTTTTTCCTGTGATTTAATTTGGGCTGATGATCATCATCACTGTTGGTAATGCTAGATCTGTCATTGTTGCTCAAAACCCAATATCAACTTTGCATTATGTGATTTTATTACTCCCTCCGTTCCTTTTTATTTATTAGTTTTTAAGAAGAAATCTGTTCTTTTTTATTTGTCATTTTGATAGTTTAAGATTGTATTAATTACTTGTTTCTCCGAGGGTTTCTCTGAATTTGAAAGTTTTCACTTGGTAAGTTTCCATACCAAGACTCAATCCAATTAAGTCCGTAGCGTCTACCAATTTCACCATATCCCATTTTTTTCTTTGAGATTGGGATCTCATTAGGATGTTTTTTCATTTGTATTATGAGAATGAGATTTAGCAAGAATTTTCAGGAAGATTTGGACCATTTTATTTCTGAGGAGAATAGCCGTTTTCAAGTAGTGTTCGATCGATTACGTATTAATCAATATTCGATTCATTGGTCTGAGGTTATCGACAAAAAAGATTTGTCTAAGTCACTTTGTTTCTTGTTGTCTCGTTTTTTCCTAAATTACAACTATCCATTGCAAAAAATTCAGTTCTTATTTTTAAATAAATGCTTTTCACCCAAGTATGTTTTCAAAATGAAAAGTTCTTTCTGGGTAATCTCAAACCTTTTGACTGTTATCCCTCCAAAAATGAATCTCGAGATTTTTTACATATAAAAGTTATTGTAGAGAAAGAAATAAGTGTGATTGTTAATAAATAATTAAGAGTATTATGAAAAAAATACTAATAATTTTATTAAAAATAATAAAATTTATTAATTTCTTTAATATGTATAAAACAATATTAAAAGACAAATAAAAATAAACTGAATTAGTATACATGAGGAATGGTTGAGGTTCCCACGCTTAAAGTTGTTCTAAGTAAAAACTTTTATTACGGCAAGTCTGCAAGAAAAGCGCCACGGCATTGTCATTCTAGCGCTCCAGTGCTGAAGACTCTATTAGAATCTCTGGCAATATGGCATTAGACGTCTTTCAATGCTTCCCAAACTAAAAACAAGATGTTTGGATCTACTCTCTCCATCTCATTTTACTTGTTTTATTTAGAATATTTTATTGTCTCAAAATACTTGTTTTTAAAAAAAATTAATGAGTATTAATTATTTTTTTTCAAATATATCTTTTATCTTAAATAAGAATATTTAAGATAAAAGATATATTTTAGTCTAAATTAAATAGGAATATTTTAGTCCAATAGTATCATTTAATTATAGAAATAAGTAAATCTAATATTTTTTTTAAGAATCGTGAAAAATAAAAGAGACTATTAAAATAAGATGGAGGAAGTATCAGATTAGCGCAGCAACACTTAAATTATAGCGCCATATATAGCACTGCTTTTGGCTACAAGAAAATGCAGTTGCTGCCTTATGAGCGCTATGGTGCTTTTGGTTGAGTGCTACACCGCCAATAAGTTGTTAAATTCTGCCAAATTATTGCTAAAGCGCTGATAAGTGAGCACCTTGGCGCTGTAAAAAATTGGCAATATAACTACATACTCCGTAGTTGATTTCTCTTGCTAACTCAGATTTTAGGTGGCACCTTGATTTATGATAATCCCTTTGAAAAAAATAATATTTGTTCAATAGTTGAAAGGGTCTTACTAACAAGTGTTTTTAAGACATTAGTTAAAAAATCAAAAAATAGAATATTTGTATTGGAAAAAATAATATTTAAACTTTTAAGTAATTGAATGCACAACTTTCAATACTCAATTTCTATATTTGATTTCTTAACTAGTTCTCTTAGGACACTTATTAGCATTTCACTAGTTGAAATTTTGATGCCCTAGAATATTGTCTTTTGATTTGTTTGCGACTTAAAGGACAAAATTTTCGCGATTAGGTAGGCAATGAATTGATTACTTTGAATGAATAAAGCACATAATTGATGGCACAATTAATTGTAAGGGTTTGAGCCATGGTAATCAATGGACTTAATTCTCTGTGATGTTCCCTACGTTTAGTCTACACTTCAGAACTTGTCTCCTTTCTCAATTGATATGTCATATTAATTGTAAGCGCGAAAATGATGAAGGCAATTTGTTTATTTCATTTTTGGGTCTGATACTGGGAGAAGAGTAGAAGAGCGCATGGGGGGCATTATAAATAACATATGAGATCGGTTTGCTAACGTTAATAAGCTAGTTTATAGCTTACTACCTTTGGTCTTAAACTCTTAATTATAACTTATAAGAAACAATTACAAAAAATACAAAGACCAAAGAGACATATTTAATGTTACAAAATTGTCATCTCTTTCCATATATATCCCTAATAGTATTAACTAGGTGCATAGTAAATACATAAATCTATTAAATATAAAAGTCTATTAAAATAGGGGTATAAAATATATTTTAGCAATTAATATATCTATAAATAAGTCTCTTTTTCTTATAATTAGGACAAAAAATTCTCGTATAATTAGGACCGAAAGTAGTATTGGACTAGCTTATAAGCTTGTTTAACAGAACGAAAGGTGTTTGGTAAGCAAACTTATTACACTGAAGTAGCATCTCAGCTTATAGCTTATAGTTTTTTTATCTTTTCTCCCATTTTTATTCGTATTATTTTATTCTTTATCCTTTTTTCAAATTTAAAATAAAGATAAAATTTTATCTTTTTTAGTCATTTTATATTTATCAGTTAGTTAAATAGCTAATTTTATTAAACACTTCAATTTTAATTAGCTATCTTTTCAGTTATAAACTATAAGCTATTAACTAGTTTTTTTTTTGAGGGGGAGCTAGTTTTTTTATCTATAAGTTATCTTATAACTTATTTTTATCAAACTGATGGTCGACGCAATATTATCTTGAGCAATAGACGGTGGAAGCAAAGTTAGATTTCAGTCTCCCAAGAGATACAATGAGAAATGTAGTTCTAGTAATTTAACCGACGTAAGAGTGAGTGAAAATTGGCCATTATTAAATGCACCCCCCACCTGGTAGGTACACCCCCCATTTTGCATATTTCCCAAAATATCCCTCGTATAAAATCATCAAAAATCCTTTTTTTTTAATTCCGAACATGTTACCGGAAATTGCAATTTCCGGTATACAATTTGTATACCGGAAATTGCAATTTTCGGTAACAAATTTTACACACAATGTTACCGGTATACATTAAAGGATTTTGTAGTCAAACACTCATTTTTTATGTTTTTGCACGCAGACTTGGTGTAGAACGCTTTCATCGTACTGGAAATACGAATTTTCGGTACGTACTTTGTTTCGTTTTGAATTTTGTTCCGAAAATTGCAATTTCCGGTATACAAATTGTATACCGGAAATTGCAATTTCCGGGATACACAAATAACGCATCGAAATTATCGAAATTGCAATTTCCTGTATATTGGGATCGTCGAAATTTGCAATTTCGAAAAAGATTAAAAATATTGTGTACGGAAATTTTGAATTTCCAGACGTTATATTTTTATCTTTTCCGAAATTGCAAATTTCCTAAGACGCTTTTTTTTCAAACTTTTTTTCCCGTAATAATCTATTGTTTGTTTCATTTTAGTTTCATTGGAAATGGATGATTTTAGTGGCTTCAATTCGACGGCCGACAAGCCGACCGACGCTTCCCAACATTTCGATTGTAGTGATGTATTCACTACTACGCAGTAATTTAATTATTGTTTGATATTGTGAATATGTCGATTTTTTTTTGCAAAACATTAAGATTAATACTTTTTGTAGATATTTCCTACACGAGATGACCTTTTGTATTGGGCTCGAGAGGTTGGGAAGGAAAACAATATAGTTGTTGTCATTGTACGATCGGACACGTAAGCAGACAAAGAGGAAGAAAAACAAAAGTCATTCTGGTTGTGAAAGGGTGGAAAGTATAGATCAAAGTCATCAAGTTCTTCAAAGTCAACTGGATCTCATAAGTGTGAGTGTCCGTCAGCGCTTAAAGGAAGACCCTTGTCAATGGGTGAAGGCTGGATACTTAAGGTCCTCTGTGGAATTCACAACCATCGGATACCGAAAGCATGATGGGTCATCCATTTGTTGGTCGTTTAAATCAAAATGAGAAAGAAATTGTTCATGATATGACAAAGAACAACGTAAGGCCGAAGCATTCTATTGACACTTTGAAAAGTCGCAATGTGGCCAATCTCACTACCATCACCAAGTATATAATGAGCGGCGTAAGTTTCGATCAACACGTAAAGGTCCAAGAACTAAATGCAACACTTGTTGAACTTAATCCAACGTGATCGATATGTGTCCTGGTATAGAAGACATGAAGGTTCCGGCGTTGTTAGAGATATTTTTGGACACATCCAGATGCCGTCAATTTATTGAATACATTTCACGTTGTCTTGTTCATGGACAAAGACCTACAAAACCAATGATATCTTTGCCACTGTTTGAAATTGTTGGTGTTACCAAAGACATCCCTTACATACACCGTGGCATTTGCTTATTTGGATTACGAGCACGGATAACTTTGAATGGGCACTCTTAAAGTTAAAAGGTCCGTTTGTGCGACAGAATCATTTCCTCAAGTTATTCTCACCGATAGAGATCTTGCTCGATGAATGCAATTGAGTCTGCTTTTTCCAACTTCGCCAATTTGTTGTGTCAATGGCACATAGGTAAGAATGTCTATGCGAAATGCAAGAAGTTGGTATTTCATGAAGACAAACATGAGGCGATGAAGAATGCATGGGATGGTGTTGTTGATGCGATCGACGAGTTTGAGTATCGAATCGGTTGATGACTTTTGAGTGTGTATGTTCGAATTTCCTATTTTTGTTGAATATGTCAAGAATACATGGTTGAACCCCTTTAAGGAAAAGTTTGTTGCGGCATGGACCAACCAAGTCATGCACTTGAAATACAACAACAAATAGGTATGTTTAAACCGGTAGATAAAATTATGTTGATAATTTTGTTTTTTAAATGGTGTCATTAGTATTTGATGTGGTTTAATTTTTGTTTGTTATTAGAAATTTGAGTCTGCACATTGGACATTGAAGAGGAATCTACAAAACAGTAGGGGTGACCTGTGTCATTGTTGGGAAACTATGAACAATATGATTGCACTACAACACACTGAGATAAAAGCATCATTCGAAAGAAGCATAAACGTAGTGGAGCACAGGCACAACAACCGTTTGTTTATCAGATTGCATGGATTTGTATCAAGGACTGCACTGCAACTTATTGCCGACGAGTGTGGCAGAGTGAATTATGTGCAGAGTGAATTATGTGGGTATCGATAAATCTACTTGTCGTTGCCTAATCAGAACGACACATGGGTTACCTTGTGCTTGTGAGTTGGCGGGTTACATAAGACTGTTTGCACCTATTCCATTGGAGGCAGTTCACTTGCACTGGAGGAGTTTACATTTTGGTGAATACCAATCGCAACAACACAAAGTTGAGACGTATACGAGGTGTCAGAGGAAGAGCTTGCGCTTCAGTGGGATGCATTGGTAAATCGATTTCGATCACTTAATGTTATTGGCAAGAGGACACTGTTTGCCAAAGTGCGTGAACTTGTATTTCCAGACACAACTTCAATGTGTCCACCTCCTCAAAAGGTGAAGACCAAGGAAGCACCGAAAAGGGTAAAGGTAAGGCCCAAGAATGGATGGATATGATGTTAGCGCGACCCATCATATTTTGAGCATGTGGACAACATGTATTCGAGCATGTGGGTAACATGTATTCGACGTACCATCCGGGAATACATCAAAGGCATCTAATCTACCATCTAATGTGCCTACAAGGAAAAAGCGATCCGATGTGCCATCTTATGTACATCAAACGCCTTACCTGAGCCAATTTCCTCCACGCTTCATCGATATATTGAGCAAATAGTGGATGTCGAAGATGATGGAAACTGCGGATATCGTTCCATTGCAGATTACTTGGTAAACTGAGGACGGATGGCCTATAGTCCCAAGAAGACTTGGAAAAAGAGATCGTAATGCATTATGATTTATATGGTCGCTTTTGGAGATCAATATCAAGCATTGAGGAGTCGTTGATAGGTGTAATGGCACTGCTGCGTGACAAGTGGATGACCTTACCAGACATGGTTACGTAATAGCAACCAAATATAAATTGGTTCTAGTCTCTTTGAATGAGTGCAGTCGAACGTGTTGGACATTTTTCCCTCTTAGGGGCATGTGTCACCCAACCCAGCCAAACAACGCCATAATTTGTATTGGGTTTGTCAACAAAAATCACTGGGTACAGGTAAATTTTTTTTACAGCAATGTGTTTTAACTTAAATTTATCTTTTTTTTAATGTAAAATTAAACAATGTGTTTAATTAATCTGCATTTTTTCAGGTATTTCTTAAGCCCGGATGTCCATTGCCTAACGTCGCTCCCAGTTGGCGTCAATATGCTTATCCGGAGGCTCACTCATGGGCAACACTGTATGCTGCTCGATTGCAAGAATGGTTTACATTATTTCCGCCGTTGCGTCATACTACACGACAGTACCCAGATGACCATGTACGATTGGACGACGATTGACTACATTGTAGTGATATGTAGTACACTTTATTATTTTTAAATGTGGGTTTGGCGGCAGACTGAATTATGTTGTTGGTTATGCAATGTAATGTAATGTGACGTTAGTTTTTTTTAGTGTTGAATTTGCAGTCCAACAGAGGTTAAGTAATTGTTCTGAACAGAACTTCAGAGGTTGAGCTGTGATGTCGAGGTCCTGGATCCGAGATGTTGAGATCCAAGGTTGTCCTCCTCATCTAAGCTGAAAAGCTTGGTGGGAGAAACCTGCTGTGTTGTCAAGGTCATAGATCCGAGATGTCGAGATCCGGGATCCGAGGTAATCATGATACAGGATGCTGATGTTATAAATCATCACCAAGTCGAGGCGATGTGTTTGCTCGAGGTCAAGAACTAGTGGGCGATATCAAGGACCTCTGCTTTTGGGTGTAACAGGTATCGTTCTCATTGCTCGACATCGGATTCAAGAAGTTCGGAATGCCTTTGCCTTATGCAGGTGGTGAGCTTGTCGAGCTCAGTGTTTCGAACTAGAGATGTCGAGATCCGGGATCCGAGGTAATCATGCCTCCTGCAGGTGGTGAGCTTGTCGAGCTCAGTGTTTCGAACTAGAGATGTCGAACGTATTGCCGACGATGTGAACTGTGAACTGAAATCACTGTCCTTCATGCAAGATTGAACTCGTGACAAATCTACATATGCCTGCCCTTGCTTGGTGATGTAGAATGCACCTCGGTGCAGATTGACTTCGGGGTCACTTGCAAGGTGAGCTCGATATGTAGGCCGAGTTGATGGATGAGGTCGTCATTCCCTTGTGATGTAGAATGATTTCGATGTTCCTCGACCTAATGAAATTAGTTGAAAGAAATTCGAGAAGTTCGAATCTTACCTCAGTCATAAGGACATCGTGCGATTGTGATCTCGCTCGCACGCTACTGCTGCGGAAGTATGGTAGATCGTACTTAAAAAAAAAGTATGGTAGATCGGTAAATAAAAAAAAACCTATGGTACAGAGAAAAAAAAGCCGCAAATATAACAAAATGTAAATATAACAACAGAAGATGTCCAAATATAACAAAAAAAGATAATAAACATAAAAAAAACCCTATCTTCTTCGCTGTCGACGCTTCGCCCCGGATGTGGTCGCCTCCGTCCCACCCTGCGCTATCTGTAGTGCCTGGGAAATATACTCGGCAAGCAGAGCGGGGTCCATCATCTCATAGTCGGTCTCAGAGGCTGTCTGGAGAATGCTGGTGACTGAGGCCAGCCTCTCAGCCATATCATCACAATGCGGCTGCAAATTATAACAAGACATCAGAGAGCCATAAGAGAAAATAAACAAACACAAAAAATACATAATGTATATCTAAACACTTACACAATTAGGAGTAGCCGCAGCCTGAGGAGCACCCGGATTGATCAGGAGTGGATGCGACATCCTGCGATACCACTCCATGTACCCGTCAGTGCACTCTGCTGGATACGAGGCCAGGTATAAATCGGGGACAGTCAACATGATAGAGTGCATAGGAAACTGTATCCATGCATCCATCATCTCTACAGCTGTGGGACGCGGTGGTGGTGGCCGGGGAATGTCCTGGATGTAGCCGAACTGCCTGACTACCCTCTCAGGCAGGTACGGCACAATAAATGAGGCACACCGGATGTACCCCGAAAACAGGCACGCCGGATGACAACCCGCCCTAATGCCCTCCCACGGTCTCCAAACAACGTCATCGACTGCCAACGCATCCAGTGCTCTCCTGAAGGGCTCCACCTGGCCGTCACCCTTAACCGGCGACCACCTCATGGCTCGTATCATGCCCGGGGTGATGCCGTTATCCTTCCTCTTGCAGAGACGAGGGAAATACTCATATATCCATGCCTGTGACAACAATAACGAATCAACACGACATACAATGTACTTTAAATAAATAATTGTTTACAAAAATAGGCTGCGTACCTGAAGAAGTGTCATGTATCCGCCAATCTGCTTAGTGTCATGCAGGTTAGCGTCTCCCAGATATCCGTACAAGAAGGCTAGTGCAACACTAGCCCATGACACACTACCAACCACCCCCAAGTCACGTACCAGGTCCAGGTACTTGATGTCAATATATACATGGCTCTTGTCTGCCAAAATGGTACAGGCCAACAACAACATTATCATGGCCCTGGCTGCACAGTCCCACTGTCCATCGTAAACGCGCTGGTCATATGTCTTCATCAAGAAGTCAATACTCATATGAGCGCCCCTCATAGTTGTCGTCTCCTTGTTTGCCTCTTCATATGTACACCCCAAAGAATGTCTCAGAATAAGATATGGAAATGTCTGGATCCATCACCGGGGTACATAAAAGAGCCGCTCACTTTAAGGCCTAGGAGGACAGACACATCATCAAGCGTGGATCGCTATCTCTCCAAAGGGCAGATGGAAACTGCTCGTCTCCCGATGCCATCTCTCTACAAAGGCTGACAGTAAGGCTCTGTCAACCATCCTGAAGCTGCAGTATAGCAAGGAGGTTAGGCCGGCCTCCGAGAGATGCTCATTTACATGAGGAGGCGGTGGTACTCTTCCACTCAACCATTTTTGCAACTTCAGGCCGTGAGAGGCCACCTTAAGCGCATCACGATCCTGCACACAAATAAACATCATTGATCATATAAAAAAAATAAACATTTGATCAAATAACAACCAGATATATACCTGCCCCTGCCATATCTGATAGGCAACGTGATGCTGATAATCTGTAAGCAACGACCCATCGTAAGGTCCTCCAGGAAAGGGAGCCTGGTCTCCAACTATACCATGGTCTCCTCCAGCTATATCCTCTGGAGCCTCGTATACAAAATGGGGATCCTGGTCGCCAACTACATCCTCGTGCGGCAGCCTGCTAGCAATACGCCTCTGACTACGTGGGGGCGCACTACCAGGAGTGGAAGCTACTCCTCTCCCTCTCGACTTAGGCATATCTGAAAGACAAATAAATCAATTATACTCAAATGTAATAAAATAAATTCTGTACCGAAAATTGCAATTTCGGGTATACAATTTGTATACCGAAAATTGCAATTTTCGGTACAAAAATGTAAAGCACCGGAAATTGCAATTTCCGGTATACAATTTGTATACCGGAAATTGCAATTTTCGGTGCTTTATATTTCTGTATCGGAAATTGCAATTTCCGGTATACAAATTGTATACCGGAAATTGCAATTTCCGGAACTATGATTAAATAACAAAAAAAAAAGTACCGAAGATTTGGAATTTCCGGTAAGAACAGAGCGTTTTCAGGGATTTAGAATTTCCGGAAGAGTGAGTGTGAGTGGATCGGGAAAGGTTGAGTTTTTGTTAAGTTATTAAGGGGCATTATGGGAAATTCGCAAATTTGTTACCGGAAATTGCAATTTCCGGTAACATGTTCGGAATTAAAAAAAAAAGGGATTTTTGATGATTTTATACGAGGGGTATTTTGGGAATATGCAAAATGGGGGGGGTGTACCTACCAGGTGGGGGGTGCATTTAATAACAGCCATGAAAATTTCATGTTTTGGATTTTGGGCCAGGTGATAAATTGTTGCTGGGCCAAACTTCCAGCCTAGAACACACTTCCTTCCATGATAATACCATGTGTCTCAACTCTTGGCTAGCATTTTTGGAGTTATTAAATACACCAACCGTTTTTGTTCACATACACCCCCGTGTTTGGTTTTTACTTTTTTTTTTCTTTCTAAAATGCCACTGTCCGGAATTTCTGGACGTGTTGAATCCAGTCCACACACAAATTAGCTTTTCAGAGGTTCATTTTCGGACTATTTATAACATCCATAAATATATTTTTATACAAAATTTAATTGTCTACGAATATATATTTTCGGAAAGATTTTGGTTCTCTCTGAAAAATATATTTTTCAGAGGTGCTAATGTGTGGCAAAAGAGAGAGAAGTGAAGACACGACACATGGGACTCTAACGTGGCTCCTTCAAATATTTTTCCTTCCATGCATATAAACATGTGTGCATCTGTCATGTTACTAATTTATGCCCATCCAACCCAATACATGGTAAGTGATAACCGAGGTGTGCTCCCATTATTTGACATTGATTTCTCTACTTCATGCAAGTATCCCCTATTGCATTTTCCCATACAAGGACCTATCACATTAATTTTTAATTTCTCTCCTGCACCATGGCCATGCTAGTCGAGACAGTAAAGAGCCACATTTTATTTTATTTTTGTTCCGGACTGGGCCGAAGCCCAATCCAACCAAACGCTCACCAAAGGCCCACTCCGTGAGTGGAGCTCGCTTCCTCCTAGCGAACAACGACATGGCAGATCCAACGGCCTTCAGACCTTCTTCCAGCACATTACAGCCTGGCAGAGATCCAACGGCTCCCCGGTTTGCACGCGACCAGTTACACTTCAGTAACCGCTTCCGATCACTATATAAGCGATTTCCACCACTACCTCAGGTACGGTTTCACTCATAATTTGGTTACCTCACTTCGGTTCCTAAACTGACTTAGGCATCAGAGTCTCTGCAGGTACAACCATCTCCGCGCTGTCGTCGACCACTGCGAGCTCAACCGCAGCGCTTCTTCTTCGACAACTCTGAGTTCTACATCAGAACATTGGCGCCGTCTGTGGGGAACTTCTTCCTTTTCAACACTTTCAAAGTCATCTTCGTCTTCAACAATGACCGGATCAAAACGCACTGTGGCGACATGCAGTTCTTGTAACGACCCGTTTCCGGACCGCTACCGAGCTCAATATACCGAGCTCGAGTTACCGAGCTCGACACACCGAGTTCAACTAAACCTGTATGCGATGCGTTTTAAAACGATACTCTTGTGCCTTTTAAAAAAGTACAATCTATTTTTTTTTTATAAAATCAGCTCGTGCCCATCAGAGTAATTACAGCTTTTCGAAACATGATGCAACTAAGACACAAGACTTAAATTCTAATAAAACATACATGCATATATATATCACTCGAAATAACAATGTATACAAAATACAGAGTAATAAATGTACAAAGAAAATACACCTAAGGTATGACGACTTCAAAAGAGCAATCATACCCTGGGGGTACTTCCGGCAGACACCCACGCAGGGGGCTGCTCCAAAAGTAAGACCACCAGTCTACCCTGTAATAACAAAACATAACCGGCCCAACTGGTCACGACCTCTGAACACAAAGAAAAACAAAGTACAGTCATCAGAAAAACAAACATCCAACAGCATAATCAATCACGACAAATAGAGGTCGTCATACGATCCTCGTCGAGCTCCTCCTCGCCATCGTCTGTGCCGAAGTTCCCTGCACCCTCGACATCGCCTGGGTAGCGTCATGGATTGAAGGCACCACGGGAAAGAATCAACTTCTCAACAATACAAGATAAGCACGGTATAAAGAAATAAGCAAGCGAGAAAGTATAACATTCACCAACGTGACTCGACCATCTCACTCTAACTCGACACAACTCGCAATCCATTTTCTCTCGACTCGACAATTTTCCGGAATGCACACGCGCCGTCAGTATGTCGGAAGGTCAGCCGAAGCCTTGGGATCCTCGCTCTCCCTAGGGCCGGTCAACTCAGGTCCCATAGCGTGGCGACGTCTAGTCAATCTCCCGTAAACAAAAGGGGACCTAGCACCCTTAGTTATCCGGGTCACGGCTCAAAAACGTCATACGACTCGCCTAGCTCTCTCACTCGATGAACAATTCGTCGCATACGATATTCAAAGAGTTATACATAAGATATTCAACCGCATGTCAAATAAAAAGAGCAAGCTCGACATGAAGAAACGCAATTCAACATGCAATACACAATTCACATCATATATTCAATCACATATTAAATACATGCAAAAACCCAATCATATCACAACATTACATGCTCGACACAAATCAAGGAATCCATACATAGTAATATAACAACAAAAATCCTAAAATGTTTAGAAGTGCTCTTACGCACAACACATAAACACGTAGAATAGGAAGTGCCCTTACCGAACTCCGAGCTAACGCTGCTCGACAACGACCTCGACACGGCTGTCTTCAAACGAGCTCGACAACGACTTCGACACGTACCGTCCTCAATCAACCTCGACACGTACGCTTCTCAGTCGACCTCGACACGTACGCTTCTCAGTCGAACTCGACACGTACAGTTCTCGATCTGGATCCCACTGCTTCCACGTCCTCGGGTTCGCTCTCCCGTACACCTTGATTCGGAAATCACACGATCTCGGGAATCAGACTTCCTAAAACAAACACAACTTAGTTCGATCTATGGGTTCTAATAACACTTAGCTCTCATAACCCCAATCTTAACTTCAACCCAGTAAATATTACAAAATAACTCCTTTCATACATCTCAGACAAGACCATTTTTCCTCTAACACAACGTTAGGGTTTTCGATCAAAAGTTCATGAAAAAGGTTATCTGATGCTACAATAGATAAATCGACAACAACAACAAGAAGAAGCAACAAACGACAAACTAAAACAAGAAATCGAAACAACCAAAAAGGAAGGGTTTTTGGGCACTGCCTATTGCAGAAATCAGAGGAAGAAATTTGTTTTACAAGCTCAAATAATCGGTTAGAAAGGTCGGTCATATCATGAAGAAGAAAACCTATCAATATGACATGTTTTGGAAGCATAAAACTGGCTAAAATGGAAAGAAGAAATGGCGCTAAACAGTAGCATGAAGAGAAAATCTGTTTTTCCATACCTCAGATGGTGGTCGAGATGGTGAGATATAGGTCGAGAGGATGATGAGGAACAAGATTGATGAAGAAAGTTGATGCAGAAGCTCAATGAAACTCGAGGTTCTTCAATGGAGGTTTGGAGAGGAAAAAGGAAACTCAGAGAAGGAAGGAAGAAGAAAGAAGAAAAGAGAAAGTGAGTGTTTGAGGGAACCGATCGTGGTATACAGCTGGTGAGAGAAGGGGCATTATCGTAACTCCAGCTATGAGATGCCAATCCCATCAGTCAATCTACCCATCTAATCGCTACTCTCTCATGATTACCCTCTACTCTATAGGTCAGAGATCTAGACACGGCGACGAGAACTGCAAACCGAATATATAAATATTACAACAATATAATAATAACGCTGAATAACGTTCATAAAAATACGAGTGTCATCATCTCGACACGATGTCGACCAGGGTGCTCGTGCAAGCGCACAAGGCTCTAACACGAGTTCGTGCACGCGGCCTCCTCAGTTCGACATGCGACCTCCTCAGCTCGGTACGCGACCTCATCAGCTCGGTGCGCGATCTCAGCAGCTAATGCACGCGATCTCCTCAGCTCGGCAAATGACCTCGGCACACGATCTTGGCACGGGATCTCGACACAAGGTCTTGGTACGAGGTCTCGACACGAGATCTCGACACGAGGTCTCGATCCGACGTCCTAATACGAGGTCGATCTCGTCCTCAGGTGTTACAATCTCTCCCTCTAAAAAAAAATTTCGTCCTCGAAATTGCAAATAAGATTCTTACCTTGAAAGAGTTCAGGGTACTGAGTCTTCATCTTCTCCTCCAGCTCCCAAGTCGCATCTCCCGTCTTCTGATCCCACACAACTTTGACGAGTTGAATCTCTTTGTTCCGCAACTATTTGGCTTTCCGATCAACGATCCTTGCTGGTGATGCTTCGAAGGATAAGTCGTCTCTCAGTTGAATCACATCCGGTTCGATGATATGAGAGGGGTCGGAAATATACTTCCGCAATTGTGAGACGTGGAAGACGTCGTGAATGTTCGACAAGAATGGTGGCAAGGCAATCTGATATGCCACTGGACCGATACGACGAATAATCTGATAAGGTCCAATAAATTTAGGGGTAAGTTTCTTGGATTTGATCGCTCGACCAACTCCGATGAGTGGGGTGACTCTAAGAAATACATGTTCTCCTTCCTCGAACTCGAGTGGTCAACGTCGTTGGTGCATAACTCTTACGCCGACTTTGAGGCGTTCGCATCCGATCTCGATCAAACGGATCTTCTCGATGGTCTGGCTGGATCATATCTGGTCCTACAACGTAACGCCGCCGTCCTGGTACCAAGAAAGAGGCGTCTGACATTTACGTCCATACAGTGCTTCAAAAGGTGCCATTCCAATACTCGCATGGAAACTGTTATTGTAGGTGAACTCCACCAATGGTAAGACGTCGTCCCAACTTCCTCGGTGATCTAACGTACAAGCTCGCAACAAATCTTCAAGTGATTGGATCGTTCTCGGTCGGCCGTCGATGCAGGGATGATATCTTAGCTAAGCTTTGAGCTCGGTTCCCATCGCTCCTTACAATTCCCTCCAAAAATGAGACGTGAACTTCGGATCTCGGTCCGACACGATCGAAGAGGGTATACCATGAAGTCGCACTATCTCCGCGATGTAGATCTCGGTCAGCTTTTCCACATTGTATGTCGACCTCACTGGTAAGAAATGAGCAGATTTGGTCAATCGGTCGACGATCACCCAAATCGAATCATTCTTCTTCTGCGTCCTCGGCAAACCTACAACGAAATCCATGGAAATACTGTCCCATTTCCAAACTGGTACGTCAAGCGATTGTAGCATTCCCGCAGGTTGTTGGTGCTCCACCTTTGCTTTCTGACACGTTAAACACGAAGCTACGTACTCGGCCACTTGCTTCTTCATTCCGGACCACCAAAAATGCTTCTTCAAGTCTTGATACATCTTCGTAACTCCTGGGTGAATACTAAAGTTGCTCTTATGCGCTTCGTCAAGTCTTAACTTTCTCAGCTCGGCTATGTTAGGTACACATACTCGGCCATTGCATCTTAAGATGTCGTCCGTTCCGACTTTGAATTCTGTCGCCTTCCCTTGCGCTATCAACTGAACCTTCTCTTGCAGGAGCTCGTCATGAACTTGCTGGTCTCGGATCTCGTCTAACAATCTGTTAGAAATGGTAAGCATACCAAATCTCAGCTTCCCCGGTGAAACTTTGACACTCAACTTCAAGTCTCGGAACTTCTCGAGCATTTCCAACTCCTTGATCATCATTGAGGAAACTAGAACGCTCTTCCTGCTCAATGCATCTGCTACTACGTTAGCCTTACCGGGATGGTATTCCAACGTAAAGTCGTAGTCCTTGAGAAATTCTGTCCATCTTCGCTGACGCATGTTGAGCTCTTTACGGTCGAGCAGTACTTCAAACTCTTGTGATCGGCCGAAACAAGAAGAGTGCTCCCATAAAGGTAGTGCCTCCATATCTTCGCCAAAAACTCTGGCCCGGCTCAAGTCGTGAGTAGGGTAGTTCCTCTCGTGAATCTTAAGTCGTCTTGAAGCATCTGCGACCACCTTCCGATGTTGCATCAAAGACGCATCCCAATCCCTGGTGTGACGCATCACAATACACCTCGTAAGGCTCTTACGGTTGGGGCAAAATCAGCCAGGCGCCGTCGTCAAAAGCTCCTTGATCTTTGAAAGCGGCTTCACACTCCTCGGTCCAGGCAAAAGGTTGATCCTTCCTCGTAAGTCGTGTAAGAGGCGCGACAATCTTCGAGAAACTTTCAATGAATCTTCGATAATAGCCTGCTAAGCCAACAAAACTTCTGACCTCGGTAACCGTCTTCGGCTGTTCCCACGCTAGCACCGCCTCAATCTTAGTTGGATCCACAGCTATCCCTTCTTTGGAAATCACATGACCAAGAAAATTCACCTCTTCAAGCCAAAATTCACACTTCGACAGGTTGGCATAGAGTTGCTTATCTTGTAATATCTGTAGTACTCGACGTAGGTGTTCTTCGTGCTCTTCTCGGTTCCTCGAGTAGATCAATATGTCGTCGATGAACACTACAACGAACTGATCCAAGAACGAATGGAAAATCCTATTCATGTAGTCCATAAACACAGCTGGCGCATTCGTCACTCCAAACGGCATCACCAAGTACTCGTAGTGACCGTATCTGGTCCTGAAAGCTGTTTTGAGGACATCTTCCTCCTTCACGCGAATCTGATGGTAGCCCGACTTCAAGTCTATCTTGGAAAAGATCGCCGCTCCACGAAGTTGATCCATCAAGTCGTCAATACGTGGTAATGGATACCGGTTCTTCACAGTAACCTTGTTGAGCTCGCGGTAGTCCACGCACAGCCTTGATCGTCCATCCTTCTTCTTAACCAACAACACTGGAGCTCCCCACGGTGACACGCTCGGTCGTATGAATTGCTTTGACTCCAAGTGTTCGATCTGGGACTTCAGTTCTTTCATCTCGGCAGGAGACATCCTGTATGGCACTTTGGAGATCGGTCTGTCCTGGAATCAGTCGATGGAGAACTTCGACCTCTACGCCTTTGGTGGTAACCCTGGCACGTCTTTCGGGAAAACGTCCTCAAAGTCACACACCATCGAACATTCTTCACTTCGATCTGTTTGGAAAACTTAGAACTAGCGGATACATGTATTCCCTAGTTCCTTCTTTCAAAGAAACTCCGATACGTTCGTGAAAGATAATTGGAGACTCCAAGGTCCGGAAAAATTACGCTTTACGGGCACAGTCCAAGAGGACATGGTGGTGTGACAACCAATCCATCCCGAGGATGACATCTAAGCCCTTAAGAGGCAAACAAACCAAGTTGACCACAAACTTTCTACTCTGAATAACCACTACACAATTAAGACATGCAATGTTTGTGACTAAGGTTTTAGCAGCTGGGGTTGTAACTACCAATTTGAACGGTAAAGCAGTCACAGTCAAGTTCAAATGGTTCACACAATCAGAAGAAATAAAGGAATGGGTTGCACCCGAATCAAAGAGAACGGATAAGGATTTACCCTCAATCTCACATTCACCTTGAATAAGATCTTCAGCTCGCTCTGCTTCCTCGCCACTCATGCAAAAGACTCTGCCTTTAGCTACCTGACGCTTCCCTTTGGCCCTTGCCGCAAGCATTGCTGGTTCAGCTTTAGGTGTGGGACAATCCTTGGCAAAATGCCCTGGCTTCTTACAGTTGAAACACACCTCCTCCTTCTGAGTACAGTTACTCGCATAATGTCCCGTCTTTCCACAACGAAAACAAGTCACCTCGACACCGGTCTGACCTCCACTCCTCGCTCCCTGGGTCATCGGACGATACTGTCCCCTGTTGTTGTTCCCCTGAGGTCGGTCGTACGGCTTCTTCTGCAGTTGTTTCCCCTTCTGTGTAAACCTCTGCCCCGCACTCTGGGGTCTCACCGGTCCGCCTACAACAGTTTTCTTCTTGTGGCTTCTTACTCCTTCTACCTCGACACAGCGATCAATCAGCTCTTGGAGGTTTCGAATCCTCAATGACACCACCGACTTCTGAATGTCAAATCTTAATCCCCGTTGGAATCTCTCACTTAACCATCTTTGGTCAGCTCGATCACGAAACGGACTGAAATACCTCGCCCGGACTTCGAACTTGGCGCATACTCGGACATCATCATACCGCCTTCTTTGCAATTGAAGAAACTCTTGCTCTTTCTCGGCTCGTGCAGTATCTGGGAAGTACTTGTCCAAGAACCTTTCACGGAAAAGTTCCCAGGTCATCTCGCGATGTTACGCTATAAATGTTTGCTTCACTCCTTTCCACCAATACTCTGCGTCTCTAGCGGTAAGTAGGTGGCATAGTCGACCTTCACGTTGTTCGAGACGTGAAGTGCCTCGAAGATCTTCTCGATCTCTTGCATCCAAAGATCGACTTTATCTGGATTTGGCTCACCATAGAACTTCGGTGGATCATGCTTCACTGAAGTCTGCGATCCTCTCGCTTGACCTCAGCTCTGCTCGCTCTTTGTTCTTTGCAAGTTCTCTGGAGTTAACTGCCGTCTGTTGAGCCATCGCGTTAACTGTTGAGTTCACGGCGGTGATTCTTTGAGCCATGGCTGCCGCCATCTCGGTCGTAAGCTTGAATTGCTCGTTCCATGTCGGCGTTCTCGGTTGCGGTTGTCGTATCCCGAACGAGGTGGCATTAGATTCCACAAGGATCAAAACCTGTCGAGAATCTCACAACAAGGATGTGTTAAAACACACTGCTTCAATCAAGAAACAGTTCAAACAATTTATCAAGCAATAAGTGCTTCACTTAATCAAACAGCAATCAACATAGCACAATTAGGTACCCAACACATATAACGAAACCACGGTGACGGTCAAATTTCCTATGCACGGCTCGGTCGAATCGAATCGCTCGATACCAACAAATGTAACGACCCGTTTCCGGACCGCTACCGAGCTCAATATACCGAGCTCGAGTTACCGAGCTCAACACACCGAGTTCAACTAAACCTGTATGCGATGCGTTTTAAAACGATACTCTTGTGCCTTTTAAAAAAGTACGATCTATTTTTTTTTTTTATAAAATCAACTCGTGCCCATCAGAGTAATTACAGCTTTTCGAAATATGATGCAACTAAGACACAAGACTTAAATTCTAATAAAACATACATGCATATATATATCACTCGAAATAACAATGTATACAAAATACAGAGTAATAAATGTACAAAGAAAATACACCTAAGGTATGACGACTTCAAAAGAGCAATCATACCCTGGGGGTACTTCCGGCAGACACCCACGCAGGGGGCTGCTCCAAAAGTAAGACCACCAGTCTACCCTGTAATAACAAAACATAACCGGCCCAACTGGTCACGACCTCTGAACACAAAGAAAAACAAAGTATAGTCATCAGAAAAACAAACATCCAACATCATAATCAATCACGACAAATAGAGGTCGTCGCCCTGATCCTCGTCGAGCTCCTCCTCGCCATCGTCTGCTGTCGAGTTCCCTGCACCCTCGACATCGCCTGGGTAACCGTCATGGATTGAAGGCACCACGGGAAAGGGTCAACTTCTCAACAATACAAGATAAGCACGGTATAAAGAAATAAGCAAACAGCAAAGTATAACATTCACCAACGTGACTCGACCATCTCACTCTAACTCGACACAACTCGCAATCCATTTTCTCTCGACTCGACAATTTTTCCGGAATGCACACGCCGTACCGTATGTCGGAAGGTCCAGCCGAAGCCTTGGGATCCACGCTCTCCCTAGGGCCGGTCGACTCAGTCCCATAGCATGGCGACGTCTAGTCAATCTCCCGTAAACAAAAGGGGACCTAGCACCCTTAGTTATCCGGGTCACGGCTCAAAAACGTCATACGACTCGCCTAGCTCTCTCACTCGATGAACAATTCGTCGCATACGATATTCAAAGAGTTATACACAAGATATTCAACCGCATGTCAAATAAAAAGAGCAAGCTCGACATGAAGAAACGCAATTCAACATGCAATACACAATTCACAGCATATATTCAATCACATATTAAATACATGCAAAAACCCAATCATATCACAACATTACATGCTCGACACAAATCAAGGAATCCATACATAGTAATATAACAACAAAAATCCTAAAATGTTTAGAAGTTCTCTTACGCACAACACATAAACACGTAGAATAGGAAGTGCCCTTACCGAACTCCGAGCTAACGCTGCTCGACAACGACCTCGACACGGCTGTCTTCAAACGAGCTCGACAACGACTTCGACACGTACCGTCCTCAATCGACCTCGACACGTACGCTTCTCAGTCGACCTCGACACGTACGCTTCTCAGTCGACCTCGACACGTACAGTTCTCGATCTGGATCCCACTGCTTCCACGTCCTCGGGTTCGCTCTCCCGTACACCTTGATTCGGAAATCACACGATCTCGGGAATCAGACTTCCTAAAACAAACACAACTTAGTTCGATCTATGGGTTCTAATAACACTTAGCTCTCATAACCCCAATCTTAACTACAACCCAGTAAATATTACAAAATAACTCCTTTCATACATCTCAGACAAGACCATTTTTCCTCTAACACAACGTTAGGGTTTTCGATCAAAAGTTCATGAAAAAGGTTATCTGATGCTACAATAGATAAATCGACAACAACAACAAGAAGAAGCAACAAACGACAAACTAAAACAAGAAATCGAAACAACCAAAAAGGAAGGGTTTTTGGGCACTGCCTATTGCAGAAATCAGAGGAAGAAATTTGTTTTACAAGCTTAAATAATCGGTTAGAAAGGTCGGTCATATCATGAAGAAGAAAACCTATCAATATGACATGTTTTGGAAGCATAAAACTGGCTAAAATGGAAAGAAGAAATGGCGCTAAACAGTAGCATGAAGAGAAAATATGTTTTTCCATACCTCAGATGGTGGTCGAGATGGTGAGATATAGGTCGAGAGTATGATGAGGAACAAGATTGATGAAGAAAGTTGATGCAGAAGCTCAATGAAACTCGAGGTTCTTCAATGGAGGTTTGGAGAGGAAAAAGGAAACTCAGAGAAGGAAGGAAGAAGAAAGAAGAAAAGAGAAAGTGAGTGTTTGAGGGAACCGATCGTGGTATACAGCTGGTGAGAGAAGGGGCATTATCGTAACTCCAGCTATGAGATGCCAATCCCATCAGTCAATCTACCCATCTAATCGCTACTCTCTCATGATTACCCTCTACTCTATAGGTCAGAGATCTAGACACGGCGACGAGAACTGCAAACCGAATATATAAATATTACAACAATATAATAATAACGCTGAATAACGTTCGTAAAAATACGAGTGTCATCATCTCGACACGATGTCGACCAGGGTGCTCGTGCAAGCGCACAAGGCTCTAACACGAGTTCGTGCACGCGGCCTCCTCAGTTCGACATGCGACCTCCTCAGCTCGGTACGCGATCTCATCAGCTCGGTGCGCGATCTCAGCAGCTAATGCACGCGATCTCCTCAGCTCGGCAAATGACCTCGGCACGTGATCTTGGCACGGGATCTCGACACAAGGTCTTGGTACGAGGTCTCGACACGAGATCTCGACACGAGGTCTCGATCCGACGTCCTAATACGAGGTTGATCTCGTCCTCAGGTGTTACAGTTCTCAGCTTCGCGTGGATCTCAAGCCACTGAATCCTCTGATCGCTCCTCTGAATCCACCTCAGATCGAAAGAGCGCTGGTAACCGTCGAGTACGAGAGGCCGAGGAATCTTTCTCCGCCTTCGGTTGACGTAGTTCCATTAGTCACCACTCCAATCACTACCAAAATTGAAGAAACCGCTCCGACAGCAACCACTTTCCTCCTCCGCGAGTTTCGCGACTTTGTGCAGAAACACACCGAAGCAATGCAGGTGCAGAACCAGCGCTTGGAGCGCATGGAAAACCAGCAGAATGAGATCTCTTTCCGCGTCACTACTCAGATCAAGAATCGGTGGGAACAGACCTCTCCGTCGCGACAGCGATCCAGAGAATCTGAAACTCGCCGACCCGTCCACCGTCTCCGCCACGGCACGACTCCGCGCAGGTCTCCATGCACCACACCTCGCCGCAGTAGAACTCTGGACCGTTCTCCACCATGCCGCCGAAGATCACCAGCACGTTCTCAGATCCGCTCTCCTCAAGGCGGAAGAAGAGTAGACAGGACACAACGCAATGGAGCCTCGCCTGACAGCTTTTCCTCAAGGCGAGAAGTAAGACACTCTCCGCCGCATCGCCGCCACTCTCCTGTACATTTTCCTTGACACCGTCGTTCTCCAAGCCCTTCTCCTCGTCACAGAGGTGCAACCGTGAGCAGTGATACACCACCTCGTCGAGCTGCCACTGTCTCCCGACGCCATGCAAGATCAGCTGAACACACCTCTCGTCACCGCCGCGCCCGATCTCTTTCATCCACTTCCTTTAGGAGTGATAAGGAGGACGACGCGTGCGTGACCATTGGTCTATTCACTGCTAGGATTGCTAAATTCCCAATTCCAAAGAATCTCTAGAAACCTCATTCCCTAGACACGTATGATGGAACTGGTGATCCCGATGAACATATCAGTTGCTTCGACATTATCATGGGCTACCGAGGTGCCAAAGGACCAGTCAAGTGCAAAATCTTTCCTCTTAACCTAAATAAAGTCGCCTTGACGTGGTTCCAAAATCTCAAAAAGAACTTGATCGACTCGTGGTCCGATCTCACGCACCAGTTGTCTTCTCACTTTACTGCATCTAGGGTATAACCGAAGTCAGCAGCAGCACTGGCTGCCATTCAACAGAAGAAAGATGAATCCCTCAGAGATTACATCGAGCGCTTTTACAAGGAAGCAGTCTTTGTGAAGAAAGTCTCTAACGAGATGAAGTTGTACTTACTCGAGCAAGGCTTAGTAGAGGATTGTCTCTTCAGTGTTAATGTTGGAGTCGAAAAGCCAAAGAACCTGAATGACTTCCTCAAACGGGCCGAAAAATACATAAACTATGAAGAAAAATTGATGAGGTCAAAAAGAAAACACAGGACAAGATTGGCGGTCAACACAAAGACAAAGCACGCAAAGAAAAGGAGAGTCGAGCTCCACCGGGGAAGTACGACGAGTAAA
Source organism: Calophaca sinica (assembly GCA_037113605.1). Lineage (NCBI taxonomy): Eukaryota > Viridiplantae > Streptophyta > Magnoliopsida > Fabales > Fabaceae > Calophaca > Calophaca sinica. The sequence continues at coordinate 137,149,422 of CM073731.1, read as the reverse complement.
CCCCACTAAACGCTTCATATACGCGCATTCTAAACGAGTGCGCGAATGCTGAATTCCGAGATGCAGGAATACGCTTCCCAAAGCCACTCAAGGAGAGACTTGGTACTGATATGTCGAAGTATTGCCATTTCCACAAGAGCACGGAACACAATACCAACGACTGTATTCAACTAAAAGACGCCATAAAACAACTGATTCAGAGAGGAAAGTTGCAAAAATATACAAGCTCGAAGCCGAGGTCCGGCGAAAGAAGGTCGAGGTCCTGATCACCTCGGCCCAAGAAAAATCAGTCCTCAACAGCTACCGTAGCGCAGTTCGACGAGGGAGGTCACGAGTCAGAAGAAAGCAAAGAAAGACCTCTACCTGCCCCCATCATATTAGTCATTTCAGGGGGTTCTCAGACAAGGAAGACGCGAGTATCAACTCAGCAAAGAGAAAGCTGCATGAGGCAATGACGATTTCTACTATCCTTCCTCCCTCCAGCAGGCACAAAGGAAGACCACCCCTCGCCTTTTATGACGAGGACCTGTAAACGGAAAGCCGAATTACCAGATTCCTTTGTTGATCAAGGCTTATATGGCTAATTTCAACGTCAGAAGGATCTCGGTCGACCAAGGAAGCTCGGTAGACATCATTTTCCACGATCTGTTCAGAACCTTGAAATTACCGGAGAAGGACCTCGTTCCATACACGGGGTCCGACTTGTAGGGCTTCAACTGTTCTCGGACAAAGCCTATAGGCTATGTGGAGTTGATGGTGACCTTTGGGAAGGAACCAACTACCAAGACCGTCAAAGTCCAATTTATCATACTTCCCTGCAAATCTGTCTACAATTGTATAATTGGGCGTCCAACTTTGGGAGAGCTCGGAGCGGTAACCTCGACCGTCCATCTGAAAATGCGTTTTCACAATGACGAAGACAAAGTAGTCATTGTAGGAACAGATCTTGAAGCCGCTAGGAGATGCTACCTTCTATCCGTGAAGATTGATGGGTTAGAAGAACAGAAACAACCTCCACCTGTGAAGAAGCAGAGCAAGACAAATGCTGCTTCGGAGGTCAACCTCACAGACTTCGACGCCAGAATAGAGCGCGAAGAAGAAATCAAAGAAGACGATCCCCTAGCGCGAGAGCTCCAACAGAAGATCAAAAGGCCCGTCCCTGACGGCAAGTTCATTCAAGTTCAGCTAGGTGAGGATTTACAAAAGACTGTCAAGCTGGGCGCAGACCTCCCCGAGCAAGTCAAGTTACAGCTAACAGAATGTCTAAAGTCCAACGCAGACCTCTTTGCTTGGACTGCTGCTGACATGCCAGACATCTCTCCCGATATCGCCTGCCACCAGCTCGCCCTAGACCCCACGGCCTGCTGGGTTGCCCAGAGGTGACGCAAACAAGCTCCCGAGAAGGCTGAAGCCGCAGCTAAAGCTGTAGATGATCTTATTAAAGTTGAATTCATGAGGGAGGTGAAATACACCACATGGCTGGAGAGCTCGACTTCTTTTCACGAAGGCTGGAGAGCTCGACTTCCAAGTGACGGTTTTTCTCAAAAACCCAGTTGATAAGTTCAAAATGGCGCAGCAACCAGGTCGACCCCTCCAAGAACGAATTCTCCTTAGTAGTATAAAAAAGGTCGTTCAAATAAGCTCCATCGGTAGAGGGAATCAACACTCTAATTTAGTCCGAGGTAAGAACCTCGCCACAGGACCAAACTGCTGGAACCTCTCCAGTGGAGCGAACAGTTTCCTTCCCTTTACCTGCTTTACCTCTAATCTTCAATGTCGATGAAGGAGTGTTAGTCTTTGGCAAGGCCACCAAAGTTGTTTTTGGCAGAGGAGTTGTTTTGGACCTTTTGCTTGAAGGTTCCTCAATACTCTTTGTGAATACATGCCTTGACAGGATGATTTTGATGATTGACAAAAGGGAGCTTTGCAAATAGTCACTGAAGTGGAAAAAGAATACCAAGGCAGCGTGATCAAGAATGATTGTTTCTCAAGTCTTTGGGTTACGGGTATTTATTTATCTTTATTAAGACAATTTGTAAGTAGTAATAAAAGCTCTCAATTAAAATTAAATCACACGCACTTTGAAATATTTTTGACATGCATATCTCGTGTCGGATGTCGAGCTGAGGAGCTCGGATGTCGAGCTGAGGATTAAGTCGCGTGTCGAGATCTGAGGAAGTCGTATGTCGAGCTCTGAGTAAATCGGATGTCGAGCTGAGGAGGAAGTCGGATGTTGAGCTCTGAGGAAGTCGTATGTCGAACTGAGGAGGAAGTCGCGTGTCAAGCTTATGAGGTCGCGTACCGAGGTCGCGTGATGAGCTCTTGTCGCGTGCCGAGCTGATGATCCGTGTCGAGCTGATGAGGTCGCGTACCGAGGTCGCGTGTCGTGCTGACGAGGTCGTCTGCCGAGCTGAGGACCGAGCTGATGAGGAGGTCGTATACAGGCTGTGTGCCGAGGTCGTGTGCCGAGTTCTTTTGCCGAGCTGTTCAGAGGCATATGCCGAGCTGTGGCGAGGTCGTCTGTCGGGCTGTGTGGCGAGGTCGTCTGCCGAGCTGTCTTCAGCGGTCGGATGCCGAGCCGTCTCGTGTTTTCCAGCGCGCGGACAAATTCAGCGGACGATCCGTACAGCGGTCAAATCTTCCAGCGGACAAATCAACTCAGCGGGCAGCGGCTCTCGGTCGGTCTATAAATAAAACGCACTTGCTCTTTACGAAAACACAGCGACAACAGCGCGATGCTTAATTTTTGTGCCAAAAACTCTGTCGAAATATTTTTCATCACTCACACTTATTTGAGCACAATTTTAGAGAGTCTTTTTATTCTACAAAATTTGAGTTGTATTATTTGAGCTTCAATTTGTTATATCTGCACCTTTATTAGTGTATCTTTTTCAAATCTCATTTTATTTGAGAAAATCATTTATTTTTGGGTAGGAATCCCCAAGGTGTTCATAGAGAGGTGATATCTCTTGAGCGTGCTATTGCTCTGATATAGAGTTGTAAAGGTTTCTAAATGAACTTTGATTTAAAAGCTAGTGTTTTAGTGAAAATCCCATAGTGGTTTGCTTTGGGGAAAGCGGGCGTAGAGCCACGGGGTGTTTGGTGGCGAACTGTATAAATTCGCGTGCTCTTCTTTGCTCTCTGTCTCTTTATCATTCCAAGCACTTTATTTATTTTTGTTCTTTATTTATTATTCGGTCATTTATTTTACGTAATTTTTATATAAGCAGCAGCTATCACAATTCACCCCCTCTTGTGTTTGAAGTCAATTGGTAACAATTGGTATCGAGCTAGACTCTTGTATAAAGGACTTAGCAGTCTCAAGAGAATGACTTCAAACAATAACGAGGAACCTCCATGAAACGGACCCCATTTTTCAATGGTGAGGGGTATGGTTATTGGAAAGGATAGAATGCAAATCTTTCTTGAGGGTGTTGATCTTGATATTTGGGATCTTTGTGGAAAATGGTCCATTTGTCCCACTCAATCAATTAATGATGCGATGGTAGACAAACCAAGATCACTTTAGAATGAGTAGATGATAAGAAAAAGGTCAATACAATTTGAAAGCTAAGAACATCATCAACACCTTTAAGCTGATGAGTTCTATAGGGTCTCAAATTGCAAGGCTATAAGAAATGTAGGACACCACTTCTATTGACCCATGAAGGTACTCACAGAGGCCAACTTATGTCTCATGGCAAAACCACGAGGAGGATAGAGTAAATGCTCTTGAACTCGAATCTCCTTTAACCTTATGATGAAATTTGCTTGTGCTTGTGAAGAATTAAATAATAATGAAAACGATTAAACTTGGAAAAATTGTTCTTTCTTCTAAGAAAACCATCTCTTCTCTTGAATCAAAAGTGAAATTTTAAACAAGAGATAGTGATTCTTAAAAAGAAAAACAAGTTCTTTTGTCGATTAAACTTCTCCTCCCATATCTTGTGAAAATAAAAGGATGAAGTTTTAAAATGCAATGAAGTGTAGTGTTTTGAAAAATAAGGTTAAGGATTTAAATAACACTCTTGCAAAATTTCTGATGGGAAGAGATAATCTAAACATTATGTTAGGAAACCAAAAGGTACTTTTGGAAAAGTGGTTTAGGTTATCATCCAAAAATTCATGAAAAATCTTTTAAACTCTTCAATCACAACAAAACCTCAGTAGTCCTTTCATTAAATGCTTTCCTTTGTGGTAGAAATGGTCACCTTGCCTCTGTTGCAATATTAGAAAGAATAAAAATGTAGTTGGCAAAATATGTGGATTCCAGGGCACCTTGCCCAAGACTAACTCATATGGACCCCAAGATGGTTTGGGTACAAGGTTAAAATATGATTTGTTGTTGTAGGTGTGCTTGAAAGCCAAGGACTTAAATTGGTATCTTGATAAGCAATTTGTTCAAAGCATGGCGGAGACAAAGCAAGTTCTCCTCATTGGTACCTAAGAATAGTGGTTATGTCGGTATGGTGACAACAACAAAGGTAAAATTCTTGGGATTGGTTCTATTGGTAAAGTCTAATCCCCTTTGAAAATGTTTTTTGTATGTGGATGGTTTGAAGCATAATTTGCTAGCATTAGTCAGCTTTGTGATAAAGGAAACAAAGTGGTTTTGATTCTTCAAAATGCATGGTCATGGATTCTATAAATGAAAATGTTATTGTAATTGGACCTAGAATTGGAAATATCTATATGCTTGATTTAGATAAAATACCTTCAAATGATGCATGTTGTCTTATTAGTAAAGAGGATGAATCTTGGCTATGGCATGGAGAATGGCTCGTATTCACATGGATCATCTTGATAAGTTAGTTGAAAGGACTTAGTAATTGGCTTACCAAAGCCGTTTTGAAAAAGATAAACTTTGTGATGCATGTCAAAAAGGAAAACAAGTAAAAGGCATCTTTCAAATCTAAAAATATTGTTTCTACAAACCGGCCTTTACAACTTTTACATATGGATTTATTTGGCCGCTTCTAGAAGCCCTAAAAGCTTTGGTGGCAATTACTATGCTCTTGTTATTGTGGGCGACTATTCTCGCTATACATGGACTTTATTTATTTCTCACAAAATGATGCTTTTAATGCTTTTTAGAAAACCGAAAGGTTATACAAAATGAGAAGGGACTTAACATTGCTTCCATTCCGAAGTGATCATGGTGGGGTGAGAATGAAGCATTTGAAGCATTTTGCACGAAAATGGCATTGATCACAACTTTTTGCTCCGAGGACACCCAACAAAATGGAGTGGTTGAAAGGAAAAATCGGTCTCTTGAAGAGCTAAGCGGGCGATGCTCAATGAGACCAACCTTCCTAAGTACTTTTGTGAAGCCCAGTGAGCACCAGCTTGCTATGTGATGAATCGAGTTCTTATAAGGCCGATCCTTAAGCAAACAGTATGAACTCTACAAAGGAAGGAAGCCTGACATTTCCCACCTTCACGTTTCGGATGCAAGTGTTTGTCTAAACAATGGTAAGAATAACCTTGGTAAATTTGATGCTAAAGGCGATGAAGGTTTATTTCTTGGATATTCACTTCTAGTAAAGCTTTTCGAATTTTTAATAAAAGAACTGGGTATTGAAGAATACAGTGCATGTTTCTTTTTTGATGAATCTAACCCCAAATCTTGATGAAGAAAGTGTTGATGATCTTGCAGAAGTATTTGGAGATACCTATTTAGAGGAACAAGAGATCAAAAAGTTCAAAAGGAGGATCAAGAGTCCTTGCCTCAACCTCTCGAAGAACTCTCTCCTCAAATCTTCAAAGGAATGGAGAGTCTCAAAGAACCATCCTCTTGACAACATAATAGGTGATATCTCAAAAGGGGTAAGGAATCGAAACTCTCTTAATCATGCATGTCATCATATGGCCTTTGTCTCTCAAATTGAACCAAATGACGTCAATGAAGCCATCTTTGATGAGCATTGGACCTTTATGCAAGAGGAATTAAATCAATTTGAGAGAAATGATGTTTGGGAACTTGTCCCTGAGCCTAAAGATCACCTAGTCATTGGGACCAAATGGGTCTTTCGCAACAAGCTTGATGAAAACGGTATCATTGTTAGAAATAAAGCTAGACTTGTTGCAAAAGGCTAAAATCAACAAGAGGGCAGAAGATTCGATGAAACCTATGCACCATTAGCTAGATTAGAAGCTATTCGCATGCTTCATTTGCATGCATCATGGATTTCAAACTTTTTCAAATGGATGTTAAAAGTGCATTTCTTAATGGCTTTATTCAAGAAGAAGTATATGTTGATCAACCTCAGTTTGAAAATTTTGAATTTCCAAATCATGTTTTCAAATTGAAAAAGGCTTTATATGGTTTAAAACAAGCTCAGGAGAGCTTGAAGTACGAAGATTGAGCAAATATTTACTTGAAAAAGGTTTTGAAAGAGGAAAAGTTGATACCACTCTTTTCATTAAACACAAAAATCATGACATTTTGCTTGTTCAAATTTATGTCGATGATATAATATTTGGTGCTACTAATGAATCCTTGTGTAAGAATTTTTACGATATCATGCAAAGTGAATTTGAAATGTCGATGATGGGAGAGCTAAATTACTTCCTTGGACTTCAAATCAAACAAACAAAGGAAGGAATATTCATCAATGAATCCAAATATTGCAAGGATTTACTCAAGAAATTTGGAATGACGATGCAAAAGAAATCTCGACTCGATGAGCACTTACATGCTATCTTGACAAAGATGAAGGTGGTAAGTCGGTCAGTAAGTAAGTATAGAGGTATGATAGGATCTCTTCTCTATCTCACTTTGCTAGTCGATCACGATATTATGTTTAGTGTTTGTATGTGTGCGTTTTCAAGCTAGTCTAAGGAATCACATCTCTCTCTGTAAGCGCATTATGAGATACCTCATTGGCACACAAACACGGTTTATGGTACCCCAAAGGTGCCGAATGCACTTTGATTGGGTACTCGGATTCTGATTTTGCGGGTTGTAAATTGGACCAGAAAAAGCACTAGTGGGACATGTCACTTGCCTGGGAATGCCTTGGTTTCATGGCATAGTAAGCAAACCGGTGTGGCTTTGTCCTGCTTTGAGCGGAATCGTTACGTGACGGTTATTGCGCCACAGTTATTTGGATGAAACTTGATTGAATGATTATGGGATTAATTTGAAAGCTGTTCCAATAAAAAGTGTGACAATACTAGTGCCATAAACCTCCACGAAAAACCCGGTTTATCAACTCCGGACCAAACACGTGTAAAAATTAGGCACCATTTTATTAGAGTCATGTTCAAAAAGGAGATTGTGTGATTGAGTTTGTGGAAACATCTAAAACAACTTGCAGATATTTTACTAAACCTTTGCCTAAAAGCTTCTTTTATAAGAAGCAGGAGTTAGGTTTTTTAGACCAATCATGCATTGGTAGTATTTTGTGATTGCATTTTCTTTTTGAATAAATTCTAAGCAAGGCGTTTGAGTGTGCTACTTGAGTTTATGCAGTCTTTTCCCCTTCCATTTTCTTTAAATGCACGGAATAATGAGTGGGTAGCGCATTTGTCTTATGCAACTAGCTAATCATGTCAACGGCTAAATCACATCACACGAAGCTTGGTATCCGTAACTATCAAAATATGCTTGTTTAATCTGAATATATGCCTTGCTTTATTTGTCTTTCCCACTTTTTGATGTTGCCAAAAGGGGAGAGTTACATGAATGCATGATTGAGGGGAGTGATCTTTTAAGTATTATGCGTGTGAGGAGTTTTCTAAATATTGTCTTAAACTCGTATCTTTTATTGAAAAACCATGCTTATATCTCATTGCTATATCATGATTATATTTTACTAAATTCCCTCCATGAGATGTTTGTCATCATCAAAAAGGGAGTCAGAATACATGCCTTGCAGGATGATTTTGATGATTGTGAAAGGAGCTTTGCGAATAGTCTGCAAAAAGTGGAAAAGAATACCAAGGCAGTATCAAGAATGATTGTTTCTCAAGTCTTTGGAGTTACGGGTATTTATTTATCTTTATTAAGACAATTTGTAAGTAGTAATAAAAAGCTCTCAATTAAAATTAAATCACACACGCACAAAATAATTTGACATGGATATCTCGTGTCGGATGTCGAGCTGAGGAGCTCGGATGTCGAGCTGAGGATTAAGTCGCGTGTCGAGATCTGAGGAAGTCGTATGTCGAGCTCTGAGTAAATCGGATGTCGAGCTGAGGAGGAAGTCGGATGTTGAGCTCTGAGGAAGTAGTATGTCGAACTGAGGAGGAGGTCGCGTGTCAAGCTTATGAGGTCGCGTACCGAGGTCGCGTGATGAGCTCTTGTCGCGTGCCGAGCTGATGATCCGTGTCGAGCTGATGAGGTCGCTTACCGAGGTCGCGTGTCGTGCTGATGAGGTCGCGTGCCGAGCTATGAGGACCGAGCTGATGAGGAGGTCGTATACAGAGCTGTGTGCCGAGGTCGTGTGCCGAGGTCTTTTGCCGAGCTGTTCAGAGGCATATGCCGAGCTGTGTCGAGGTCGTCTGTCGAGCTGTGTGGCGAGGTCGTCTGCCGAGCTGTCTTCAGAGGTCGTATGCCGAGCCGTCTCCGTGTTTTCAACGCAACGGACAAATTCCAACGGACAGATCCCTGTAAGCGGTCAAATCTTCCAGCGGACAAATCAACTCAGCGAACTAGCCTCTCGGTCGGTCTATAAATAAAAGCGCCTTGCTCTTTTCAAAACAGCAATGACAACGCGATCTTAATTTTTAATGCCAAAAACTTCTGTCGAATATTTTCATCACTCACTTATTTGAGCACAATTTTTAGGAGTCTTTTTATTCTACAAAATTTGAGTTGTATTATTTGAGCTTCAATTTGTTATATCTGCACTATTGAGTGTATCTTTTAAATCTCATTTTATTTGAAAATCATTTATTTTGGTAGGAATCCCAGGTGTTCATAGAGAAGGTGATATCTCTTGAGCGTATTGCTCTGAGTATAGAGTTGTAAGGTTTCTAAATGAACTGCGATTTAAAAGCTAGTGTTTTAGTGAAAATCCCATAGTGGTTTGCTTTGGGGGCGGGCGTAGGCCCCAGGGGTGTTTGGTGGAGACATGTATAAATTCTTGCGTGCTCTTCTTTGCTCTCTGTCTCTTTATCATTCAAGCACTTTATTTATTTTTGTTCTTTATTTATTATTCGGTCATTTATTTTCTGTAATTTTTTATATAAGCACCGCTATCACAATTCACCCCCCTCTTGTGTTTGAAGTCAATTGGTAACACTCTTGTCAGGAACTCGCTTCGAAGATGAAGAAGTCTCCTTGACAGAGCTTGCTATCTCGACAGAAGCGGTTCCCTGATCTCGAACGTTGACGACCTCAACGCCAGAAGGTGCATGAGATGCCTGAAGGACCGGTGAAAGAATCGCAGCAGTATTGCTAGAACCCTCCCAGACCAAGGGAGAAGGAGTCTTCTCAGCACCAGCCTGCTTCTTCTTCTTCTTCTTCTTCAAGTTCGCCAGGTACACAGAACTCGCCATTGAAGCTGCAAAAAGTAAAATTAAGTTAGAAGGTGTTAATGCACGAAATGGTGCAAGCTCCTCGACGAGTTCGTACCGCCGTTCTTCAGCGTGGTAGCTAGGTGACGAGCTTTGTGGTGAGTACTCCTCCTTTGGGCGTGACGTCCTTCCTCCTTCAGACCGGCGGGTGGGGTACCTGCAAAAGGCACTCCGATGCCTAAGTTAGATAGGGCTTTTTAGGGTTTGGAGAGAGTGTCGAGAGAGAGAGCCAAACCTGGGGGGTCTAGCCCCCTTTATATAGTGGAGTTGCTTGGAAGTAGAGCGTATCAGGATCCGATTTCTGCGCCTGGTAATCCCTCCCTGACCATTCGGGAATTAGTTGATCTCTTCCTGATATTCCGCTCCTGTGTCGGCCACGTGATCTTCAATCTTTAGGACGACAGCGGCCCTAAGTGTTACCCTAGGCACGCCTCGTTCTAGAGGGTTCATGATACCTGAGTTAGCTCGCCCCCTCCCGGCTCGGCGTTATCATCGGGAAATTTGTCCGGAAGTCGGTCCGCGGGTCTCAGGTCGGTGGCAATTCGTCGAGCTCGGGTAGCGAGGCACCGAAATCTGCACCTGGTCGGCGAGCATACTAGGACTCGGCTCGGGACCGGTCCATAACACAAGCCCCCTAGACTCTTCGCACGAAAGGGCGGAGGGGCTATCCAGTTTCCTTGGGTCGGTAGCCGAGTCGAGTCACCGAGGCTCGGGGTGTGTCCCGAGCTTGTTTGTCACGAGGTCACGCTCCACGTCTTTGCACCGCACTCGGCGTTACGCTCGCCACGTGATGGGACTCAGATGGGACGTCTGCTCAACCGTTCTTGTTCCCGCCGTCGATCATCTGATGCGGCCTGAACCGCTAGAACTATATCCAGTTTCGTAAATGTAGGGCTCGGATTGGTTCGGCTCAGCTCGGTGATCCAGTTAGGAGCCCAGCTCGGAGGTCGGCCCGTAACACAAGCCCCCCTAGACTTGGTAACTTGAAAAGTTAAGTCTGTATTGTTTGTTCTTTTTTGATCCTATGAATGAGGGCTCTTGACTGGAGAGTGATCCGTTGTTGATTTTGAACCATAAGCCTCCGAGAGTTGCTTGCCGAGTGCACGAGCAAGTTTGTCGAGAGTAGTAGGCCGGGTTGGACCCATCGAAGTGCCACGACCGATTACATGGGTTTCAACTGTCAATAATATAATGACTGGTCAGATGATCTGATCTGCGAGGCATGATGTCTAAATGTCTGAGATGACCTATGGGGTCTGATTTACGAGGTCTGAGTGGTGAGAGGTACGGACCTCGGCCCGATCGCGTAGTCTTCCTTGGTTCATGTACTACATGTGTCGCATTAACCTTATTTCTGTCTTTACAAGGGGCGTAAGCCCCAGATTGTTTAATCTGCGTCGCGGTTGCACTTATTCCAAAGATCCTCGTTTTCCTCCAGGATGGTCGGTCATGGTCGAGCTTATTCGATCTGGGCTCGCTGTGGCCGAGCAAGTTGGAACCGAACTTGTGAGAGCTACATGTGGCACTTGGAGGACCAAAAAGAGTTGCAAAATGAGAGATCTCTTGGCTTTCGACCTTGCGATTGAGAAGGAGAAATCCTCGACCGAAGCTGTTCGGGCGGAGGAGTATAAGAGTTTTTGTGCTCTACAGTTCAAGGAGGCCTTTGATAATGCCTTTGCCCAAATCAGGGTGGTTGCCCCCGATTTGGATATCTCAGAGCTTGACTTCACCAAGACTGCGAAGGATGGCAAGATTGTGGAGGAGGAGGATGAAGCCGAAAAGACCAACCAGGGTGATCCCGATGAAGCAAGGGAGAAGCCGGTTCTTTGCGAACATAGAGAATTATTGCCGATGGTGGCTAACGAGTCCAAGGGGATACCCTTGAGTAGTTTGTATTTGCTTTCTTTTATGCTTTGTGAGGTAGCTTAAGTGGAAGCGGCGATGAGAGCTCGGCAGTCTTGGTGACATGATGATCTAGACCATAGAGGTGTTTCTTTAGGTCGAGTTATCACCTTCCGAAAGCTTTAGAGCTCGCCAGGCCTCTTTCTTTGACCTGAAATCTTTGGAACCGCAAGGGTTAGTCTTTGTCGCGCTGTGTTTGAGCTCGGCACGTCTTTATGCTGACATGGTGTCTTTGAAACCACAATGGTCTTGTTTAGCTCGACAGGCGACCTTAGCCTTACGAGGTGTATTGTGATGCGTCACACTAGGGATTGGGATGCGTGCTGATGCAACATCGGAAAGTGGTAGCGTATGCTTCAAGACAACTTAAGATTCACGAGAGGAACTACCCTACTCACGATTTGGAGTCGGGCGATGGGTTTTTATTTGAAGATATGGAGGCACTACCTTTATGGGAGCACTCTTCTCGCTTTCGCGATCATAAGAGCTTGAAGTACCTGTTCGATCAGAAAGAGCTCAACATGCGTCAGCAAAGATGGACAGAATTTCTCAAGGACTACGACTTTACGTTGGAATACCATCCCGGTAAGGCTAACGTAGTAGCAGATGCATTGAGCAGAAAGAGCGCTTAGCCTCGAATGATGATCAAGGAGTTGGAGATGCTCGAGAAGTTCCGAGACTTGAAGTTGAGTGTGGAAGTTTCACCAGGGAAGCCGAGATTTGGTATGCTTACCATTTCTAATGATTGTTGGGCGAGATCCGAGACCAAAGAGGTTCATGACGAGCTCCTACAAGAGAAGGTCCAGTTGATAGCTCAAGGGAAGGCGACAGAATTCCAAGTCGGAGCGGACAACATTTTAAGGTGCAATGGCCGAGTGTGTGTACCTAACATAAAGTTAATACTTGACGAAGCGCATAAGAGCAACTTTAGTATTCATCCAGGAGTTACGAAGATGTATCAAGACTTGAAGAAGCATTTTTGGTGGTCCGGAAGGAAAAAGCAAGTGGTGATGGTAACCGTGTTTAACGTGTCAGAAAGCGAAGGTGGAGCACCAACGACCTGCGGGAATGCTACAATCGCTTGACGTACCAGTATGGAAATGGGATAGTATTTCCATGGATTTCGTTGTAGGTTTACCGAAGACGCAGAAGAAGAATGATTCGATTTGGGTGATTGTCGACCGACTGACCAAATCTGCTCATTTCTTGCCAGTGAGGTCGACGTACAACGTGGAAAAGCTGACCGAGATCTACATCGCAGAGATAGTGCGACTTCATGGTATACCCTCTTCAATCGTGTCGGACCGAGATCCGAAGTTCACGTCTCATTTTTGGAGGGAATTGCAAGAAGCGATGGGAACCGAGCTCAGGCTTAGCTCGGCATATCATCCCCAAACTGACGGTCAGACTGAGAGAACGATCCAATCGCTTGAAGATTTGTTGCGACCGTGTACCTTTGATCACCGAGGAAGTTGGGACGACGTCTTACCATTGGTGGAGTTCACCTACAATAACAGTTTCCATGCGAGTATTGGAATGGCACCTTTTGAAGCACTGTATGGACGTAAATGTCAGACGCCTCTTTGTTGGTGTAACGACCCGTTTCCGGACCGCTACCGAGCTCAACATACCGAGCTCGAGTTACCGAGCTCAACACACCGAGCTCAAGTTACCGAGCTCAACACATCGAGCTCAACTTACCCTGTATGCGATGTGTTTTAAAATGATACTCTTGTGCCCCTTAGAAAAGTACGGTCTATTTTTTTTTTTATAAAACCAGCTCGTGCACATCAGAGTAATTACAGCTTTTCGAAACATGATGCAACTAAGACACAGGGCTTAAATTCTAATAAAACATACATGCATAACATACATATATACCACTCGAAATAATAATGTATACCAAATACAGAGTAGTAAATGTACAAAGAAATACACCTAAGGTATGACGACTTCAAGAGAGCAATCATACCCTGGGGGTACTTCCGGCAGACACCCACGCAGGTCGCTCCAAAAGTAAACCGCCGCCTACCCGGACTCAAAATACCATCTAGCCCAAACTGGTCACAACCACTATACACAAAAACATAGGCAAAGCAAATCACGACAAGTAGAGGTCGTCGCCCTGATCCTCGTCGAGCTCCTCCTCGCCATCATCTGCCGAGTTCCTGCACCCTCGACATCGCCTGGGTAACCGCCATGGATTGAAGGCACCACGGAAAGGTCAACTTCTCAACAATTCAAGATAAACACGGCATAAAGAAATAAGCAACACAACAATGTATATCAATCACCACACGTGACTCGACCTTCTCACTCTAGACTCGACTAACTCGCGATCCATTTCTCTCGACTCGACAATTTTTCCTAATGCACACGCTGCATCAGTATCTTTGGAAAGTCCAAATTAAGCCTTGGGATCTTCGCTCTCCCTAGGGCCGATCGACTCGGGTCCCATAGCGTGGCGACGTCTAGTCAATCTCCGTAAACAAAAGGGGACCTAGCACCCTTAGTTATCCGGTCCACGGCTCAAAACGTCATAACGACTCGCCTAGCTCGCTCACTCGATGAACGACTCTCCGCTTACAATATTCAAAGAGTTATACACAAGATATTCAACCGCATGTCAAATAAAAAGAGCAAGCTCGACATGAAGAAACGCAATTCAACAGTCAATACATAATTCACAACATATATTCAATCACATATTAAATACATGCAAAACCCAATCATATCACAACATTACATGCTCGACACAAATCAAGGAATCCATACATAGTAATATAACAATAAAAATCCTAAAATGTCTGGGAGTGCCCTTACGCACAAAACATAAACACGTAGAATATGAAGTGCCCTTAGAACTCCAAGCTAAAGTCAGCCGACAACGACCTCAACACATTTGTCTTCAAAGCGAGCTCGACAACGACTTCTCTTACTCGATCTCGACACGTCGCTTCTCGGTCGACCTCGACACGTCATCTCGATCTGGATCCCACTGCTCCCACGTCCTCGGGTTCGCTCTCCCGTACACCTCGATTCGGAAATCACACGATCTCGGGAGTCAGACTTCCTAATACAAGCACAACTTAGTTCCATCTATGGGTTCTAATAGCACTTAGCTCTCATTATCCCAACTTAACGACAACCCAAGTAAGCATTACAAAATAACTCCTTTCTCTAAAATTTTATTGAAAACTTCTATCATACATTACCAGACAAAGCCATTTTTCCTCTAACACAAAGTTAGGGTTTTCGATCAAAAGTTCATGAAAAAGGTTATCTGATGCTACAACAGATAAACCGACAACAACAACCACAAGAAGCAACGTACAACAACTAAAACAAGAAATCGAAACAAACCAAATAGGGAGGGTTTTGGGCACTGCCTATTGCAGAAAACAGAGAAAGAAATTTGTTTTACAAACTCAAATAATCGGTTAGAAAGGTCGGTCATGTCATGAAGAAGAAAACCTATCAATATGACATGATTTGGAAGCATAAAACTGGCTAAAAAGGAAGGAAGAAGTGGCGCTAAACAGTAGCATGAAGGAAGAGAAAATCTGTTTTTCATACCTCAAATGATGGTCGAGAAGGTGAGATATGTCGAGAGGATGATGAGGAACAAGATTGATGAAGAAAGTTTATGCAGAAGCTCAATAAAATCCAAGGTTCTTCGATGGAAGTTTGGAGAGGAAGAGGAACTCAGAGAAGAAGGAAGAAGAAAGAAGAAAAGAGAAAGTGAGTGTTTGAGGAAACTGATCGTGATATACAGCTGGTGAGAGAAGGGGCATTATCGTAACTACTGTTATGAGATGCTAATCCCATCAATCATTCTACCCATCTAATCTCTCCTTTCTCATGATTACCCTCTACTCTATAGGTTACAGATCTAAAAAGAAGCACAGCGTCGAGAACTGCAAACCGAATATATAAATATTACAAACAAAAGAATCATTAGCGCTAAATAACGTTCGTAAAAATACGTGTTATCATCTCGACACGATGTCGACCAGGGTGCTCGTGCAAGCGCACAAGGCTCTAACACGAGTTCGTGCACGCGGCCTCCTCAGTTTGACATGCGACCTCCTCAGCTCGATGCAGCGACCTCATCATTTCGATGCAGCGATCTCGGCAGCCTAATGCACGCGCGATGTCCTCGGCCGGCGGCTAGTGCACGCGGTCTCCTCAGCTCGGCATATGACCTCGGCACGCGATCTTGGCACGGGATCTCGACACGAGGTCTTGGTACGAGGTCTCGACACGAGGTCGATCTCGTGATCTCGTCCTCAGGTGTTACAGTTGGTACCAGGATGGCGAGCGTTCTGTTGTGGGACCAGATATGATCCAGCAGACTACTGAGAAGATCCGTTTGATCAGAGATAGGATGCGAACGTCTCAAAGTCGACAGAAGAGTTATGCAGACCAAAGACGTCGACCACTCGAGTTCGAGGAAGGAGAACATGTATTTCTTAGAGTCACCCCCACTACTGGAGTTGGTCGAGCGATCAAGTCCAAGAAACTTACCCCTAAATTTATTGGACCTTATCAGATTCTTCGTCGTATTGGTCCAGTGGCATATCAGATTGCCCTGCCACCATTCTTGTCGAACATTCATGACGTCTTCCACGTCTCACAATTGCGGAAGTATATTTCCGATCCTTCTCATGTTATCGAACCGGATGTGATTCAACTGAGGGACGACCTATCTTTCGAAGCCTCACCAGCAAGGATCGTTGACCGGAAAGTCAAACAGTTGCGGAACAAAGAGATTCAACTTGTCAAAGTTGTGTGGGATCAGAAGACTGGAGATGCGACTTGGGAGCTGGAGGAGAAGATGAAGACTCAGTACCCTGAACTCTTTCATGGTAAGTAACTTATTTGCAATTTCGAGGACGAAATTTTTTTAGAGGGAGAGATTGTAACTGTGAATACATGCCTTGACAGGATGGTTTTGATGATTGACAAAAGGGAGCTTTGCAAATAGTCAACCGTGCAAAAAGTGGAAAAGAATACCAAGACGCGTATCAAGAATGATAGTTTCTCAAGTCTTTGGGTTTTGGGTATTTATTTATTTTTATTAAGATTATTTGTAAGTAGTAATAAAAAGCTCTCAATTAAAATAAAATCCAAAGACCCAAATTTTTATTAAGACTATCTTATTTTTATTAAAATAAAATATTTTATTAAAATTGATTTTATGATAATTTTTCCTAAATTATTTTTAGGCACAAAGTATTTTGAAAAATTCTTAAGTTGTGCTCAAAATATTGTTTGGAAAATATTTCAAGTTTTCTTTAGAAAATATTCTCCGTGTCGAGCAGTGATATTTTGACATGCAAGTCGCGTGCCGAGCTGAGTCGCGTGCCGAAATGTGGGGAAGTCGCGTCTTGGTGAGGTCGCGTCTGCCGAATCGTGGGGAAGTCGCGTCTTGGTGAGGTCTCGTCTTGCCGTGTGGAGAGGTCGTATGTCGAGCTGTGTGGAGAGGTCGTATGTCGAGCTGTGTGGAGAGGTCGTATGTCGAGCTGTGTGGAGGTCGTGTCTGTGCCGAGCTGAGGAGGTCGTATGCCGAGCTGGGGAGAGGTCGTATGGAAATACGATGTCGAACACCAAGTGGTGTCCGAGAATCATTTCCGTCTCCGTGTTTTCAATTCTTCATATTCAAAACGCAACGGACAAATCCACACAACGGACAAATCCTGCAACGGGCAAATCCTCAACGGACAAATCTTTTTAAATATGACGCTCCTCCATTGCCTATATAAACACAGCTCGTGAGCTTTGTAAATATACAACAACGCAGTGCTTAATTTTTGTGCCAAAAACTCTGTCAAATATTTTTCATCACTCACACTTATTTGAGCACAATTTTCTGAGAGCCTTTTATTCTACATAATTTGAGTTGTATTATTTGAGCTTCAATTTGTTATATCTGCACTATTGAGTGTATCTTTCTCATCTCATTTTATTTTAGGAATCCCAAGGTGTTCATAGAGAGGTGATATCTCTTGAACGTATTGCTCTGGTATAGAGTTGTAAAGGTTTCTAGCTGAACCTGATTTAAAAGCTAGTGATTTAGTGAAAATCCCATAGTGTTTTGCTTTGGGGACAGGACTTAGGCCACAGGGGTGTTTGGTGGCCGAACCTGTATAATTTGCTGCGTGCTCTTCTTTGCTCTCTGTCTCTTTATCATTCAAGCACTTTATTTATTTTTGTTCTTTATTTATTCTTTCGGTCATTTATTTTCTGTCATTTATTTTATTGCAATTTTTAATTCAGTAATTTATCTGTAATTTTTAGATAAGCACCGCTATCACAATTCACCCCCTCTTGTGTTTGAAGTCACTTGTCAACAGTAACACCTGAGGACGAGATCGACCTCGTATTAGGACGTCGTATCGAGACCTCGTGTCGAGATTCCGTGCCAGATCGCGTGCCGAGGTCATATGTCGAGCTGATGAAGTCGCGTACCGAGCTGAGGAAGTCGCATGTCGAACTGAGGAGGCCGCGTGCACGAACTCGTGTTAGAGCCTTGTGCGCTTGCACAAGCACCCTGATCGACCTCGTGTCGAGACTGTAGCACTCGTATTTTTACGAACGTTATTTAGCGTTAATGATTCTATTGTTTGTAATATTGATATTATCGGTTGCAGTTCTCGTCGCTGTGTTTTAGATCTGTAACCTATAGATTAGAGGGTAATCATGAGAGAGAAGAGATTAGATGGGTAGAATGATTGATGGGATTAGCATCTCATAACAGTAGTTACACGTCACTTATTTGTGTTTTGTTTTAAAAAGAAAAATATCTTTTAAAGGGTTTCTTGACCAGCTGTATTCGATCAGCCCCTCACAACTCTCACTTTCTCTTTTCTTCTTTCTTCTTCTCTGAGTTTCCTATTCCTCTCCAAAAACTTCCATCGAAGAACCTTGAGTTTTATCGAGCTTCTGCATAAACTTTCTTCATCAACCTTGTTTCTCATCATCTCCTCGACATATATCACCACCTCGATCATCATTTGAGGTACGAAAAACAGAATTTTTCTCTTCCTTCATGCTACTGTTAGCGCCACTTCTTCCCTCCATTTTAGCTAGTTTTTATGCTTCCAAATCATGTCATTTTGATACGTTTTCTTCTTCATGATGAAAATATTTTTCAGAAAACATAAACTTAGATTTTGATTAATTTGTGCTTAATGTGTTACTTGATTTTAAGCTTGAGTTATACTTAGGAAAAATGGCTTTGTCTGATGATATGTATGAAAGATGTTTTAATAAAATTATTAGAGAAAAGGAGTTTTAATATTTACTTGGGTTGTAGTTAAGATTGGGGTAATGAAAGCTAAGTGCTATTAGAACCCATAGATGGAACTAAGTTGTGCTTGTATTAGGAAGTCTGATTCCCGAGATCGTGTGATTTCCGAATCGAGGTGTACGGGAGCACGAACCCGAGGACGTGGGAGCAGTAGGATCCAGATCGAGAAGCATACGTGTCGAGGTCGATTGAGGACGATACGTGTCGAGGTCGTTGTCGAGCTCGATTGAGGACAGCGTAGACGCGTAGCTTGGAGTTCGGTAAGGGCACTTCTAGACATTCTAGGATTTTTATTGTTATATTACTATGTATGGATTCCTTGATTTGTGTCGAGCATGTAATGTTGTGATATGATTGGGTTTTTGCATGTATTTAATATGTGATTGAATATATGTTGTGAATTATGTATTGACTGTTGAATTGCGTTTCTTCATGTCGAGCTTGCTCTTTTTATTTGACATGCGGTTGAATATCTTGTGTATAACTCTTTGAATATTGTAAGCGGAGAGTTGTTCATCGAGTGAGCGAGCTAAGCGAGTCGTTATGACGTTTTGAGCCGTGACCGGATAATCGAGGTGCTAGGTCCCCTTTGTTTACGGGAGATTGACTAGACGTCGCAGTAGGAACCGGCATCGCATATCTAGGGAGAAGCGAAGATCCCAAGGCTACTACTGGTATGTCGATTGATGGATCTGCGTCGCTTTCCTAATAATGGTCGAGTCGAGAGAAAATGGATGGCGAGTTGAGTCGAGTCTAGAGTGAGAAGGTCGAGTCACGTTTGGTGATTGATAAACATTGTTGTGTGGCTTATTTCTTTATGCCGTGTTTATCTTGAATTGTTGGGAAGTTGACCCTTTCCCGTGGTACCTTCAATCCATGATGGTTACCCAGGCGATGTCGAGGGTGCAGGGAACTCGACAGCAGATGATGGCGAGGAGGAGCTCGACGAGGATCAGGGCGACGACCTCTACTTGTCGTGATTTGCTTTGTCTTTGTTTTTGTGTATAGTGGTGGTGACCAGTTGGGCCGGTTATGTTTTGTTATTACGGGGTAGACTGGCGGTTTTACTTTTGGAGCAGCCCCCTGCGTGGGTGTCTGCCGGAAGTACCCCCAGGGTATGATTGCTCTCCTGAAGTCGTCATACCTTAGGTGTATTTTCTTTATACATTATTACTCTGTATTTTGTATACATTATCATTTCGAGTGGTATATATGTATATTATGCATGTATGTTTTATTAGAATTTATGTCTTGTGTCTTAGTTGCACCATGTTTTCGAAAAGCTGTAATTACTCTGATGTGCACGAGCTGGTCTTAGAAGAAAAAAAAATATATCGTAAATTTTTATAAGGCACAAGAGTACCGTTTTAAAACGCATCGCATATAGGGTAACTTGAGCTCGGTGTCTGGAGCTCGGTAGCGGTCCGGAAACGGGTCGTTACAAACACCGTCTAAATATTGAAATTGTTGAGGGAGGCCTGGTAGGCCGCCCGAGTACTGGACTGGGTATCCACCTGTTGGTTGTCTGGTTTTGAGGGACGTATCTGTGGTCGTCCGAGTTGATGGGGTCAGCAATGTGGTTGACTTGAGCTCCTCCAAATAACAGGTCATGCGACTCTGAGTTGAGGTCAACTCGGTTGTTGAGATGAGGTTGACCGAAGCGGTTGAGCTTTGTCGGCGTATCTTGACTTCTTCCAAGATTTGTGGTCGACTGCGTTCCTTATTTTTAGGATACCCCACGATTTGATTTTGATCTCGTCCGAGATTTGTGTGGCTGACCCGCACTCCTGGTTCTTAGGGTATCCAAAGATTTGATTTTTATCTTGATCTCTGATTAGAAACATGTTCTTCTGGAGTCTGAACGTTGAGGCCATAAGTTATTTTCGATCCCTTGCCGTTTGCCTGCTTCCTTTCGAGATCGGATGATATGTTCACCACGAAGGTCCCGTGTTCGGTGTGCTCCTGCTTTTGCCTTCCAAAGTTGCTCGTCAATAGCCGCAAAGGCCGATCCGCTTTGACCGCTTTTCGACCGAGGTGCTCCAAGTTACGATCTTTAGGTTGATACCATCCGCTCGCGTGGTATCCTTGAGGCCCGAGCTAGTTTTACCGGCCCCACGGTGGGCTCAATGTTAATGCACGAAATGGTGCAAGCTCCTCGACGAGTTAAATCACTGTTCTTCGGCCGTGGTAGCTAGGTGACGAGCTTTGTGGTGAGTACTCCTCCTTTGGCGTGGCGCCCTTCCTCCTTCGCAGCCGTGGTGGGGTACCTGCAAAAGGCACTCCGATGCCTAAGTTAGATAGGGCTTTTTAGGGTTTGGAGAGAGTGTCGAGAGAGAGAGCCAAACCTGGGGGGTCTAGCCCCCTTTATATAGTGGAGTTGCTTGGAAGTAGAGCGTATCAGGATCCGATTTCTGCGCCCGGTAATCCCTCCCTGACCATTCGGGAATTAGTTGATCTCTTCCTGATATTCCGCTCCTGTGTCGGCCACGTGATCTTCAATCTTTAGGACGACAGCGGCCCTAAGTGTTACCCTAGGCACGCCTCGTTCTAGAGGGTTCATGATACCTGAGTTAGCTCGCCCCCTCCCCAGCTCGACGTTATCATCGGGAAATTTGTACCTAAGCTCGTGCAGCGGGTCTCGTGCTCGGTGGCAATTTCGAGCTCTGCAAGGTGAACCGAGCTGATCTGCACCAGGTCGGCGAGCGTACTAGGACTCGGCTCGGGACCGGTCCATAACAGAAGGATAAGAAGGAAACTACCAGAAAGTAGATTTCTACAAAATTACCTAAACACTCATTAGCTGCAGCTTGGTCTTTGCACTGCAGAAGGCGACGAATGTGGATATATCTCTTTTTATTTACGGACTTCCGAGGTTTGAATTTCTCGACAAACTCACGAATTCACTCTTGTGCTTAGAAAAATGTTTGTTACTCCAGCACAACGGGAATCTTTCTTGCCAAACATTAACTACCTCCCCCTCCTTAGAAAGCTCCTCCATGAGAACACAGATGTTCTCCTTGGCAGTGTGACATTCTAAAATTTCAATTTACATAACTATTGTGGAAATAATTTTATTTTAATATTTTGGATGGAAGTATATCAATATATTCGAAAATAGCCAACCTTAAGACCTTTTAATTGTACAGAGTATCTAACATCTAGGATTTATTCTAACTCACTGGCTGTGGACCCACAATCTCTCTCCTTCTTTTGAGGTTCGGCTGACATCTGCCAATGTCCGAAGACAAATATATGCAAAACAAAAAATAGCACAGGAGACTCAGGACACACTATACGCACTATTAAATGGGAAGGTAGGATTTAGAACTCATGCATAATAAGGCAAGCACACATAAGCAAAACAGAACATAACACGTAGGAAAGATCAAACCACACATCTCCTAATCAACTGTTAGGATCTTCACCTAACTATCCATAACCATGTTGCTTAAATCTACATGCCTATGTGGCCACACAACTTCCAAGAATGGCATAAGGGCCCCACCTTAGCCACTTTGCCCTTTATACCTCCTCAATAACCTTCTACCGACATGTGGATAGGTCAAGCCAGTTGTCCATCCTCCTATCCCCCTTATCGTACCCCTAAGAGTGCATCCCTGCTCCCCAATTTCGACGTTAGGAACAGGTGTCGGGGCAGCACTCGGGATCGACACTATGGATAGTGATACGACAGTACCCCGTCAGGATAACTGAGCTACCCGACGTCCCAACACAATTGCGGCCAGACCACTAGTCACCTAGGAGCCTTGTCGGACCCAGACTATCCCCAAGGAACAACATGTCTTGTACTCAACGTATCGTGCTCGCACTCTGGCACCTGGCCTCGTGCACAGCTTATGTACACGGCGGTGGATTACAACACAATAATGCATATGAAACTTTCCCCCGTAATGTTTCGTTATTCATCATTTCACTTTAATATTATAGGCTCAACTATCATCAACAACACAACTCAGTCCGCACTCATCAACTCATCAGCTCAACCAGCATTAACCTCTTATCTCTTCTTTTATCATGCTTTATCAGTCTCTACTTGTCAACTTACTATTATTTCAGCTATTATTGACAACGTATCATAGATAAACAACTCATCATATGTTCTCACACATACAACATCATTTGGTAACTTAACATAAGAAGAACTGCCAACATATACAACACAACTGTCAATATACAACATAATATCAATTACCAACCATTAACACATAGGTCAACCAACACATCACTAATATCAACCATCATTGATCAACAATATGGATCAACCCTAGTGTCGCTCAGGTGACCCCTACAGTCATATTATTAACCAGTATACCATCAATCAATCACACACAACCATAAGCAATCATTTAGAATCAGCATCACATCAATCCACATCCATCCATCTATATCAACAGATCATTCATATGGTTAACAGACCTCTGATAACTGTCCTCAGCTATCACAGGTCACAACCCCTCACCTGAGGTGTTGCTGTTATCAACCTCTAGTAGGGCTTAGGTCACCCTACGCCTAGTTATACACTTATTCTAATCCTACAATCCCTTGTGGATAGGGTT
Organism: Calophaca sinica; assembly: GCA_037113605.1. Lineage (NCBI taxonomy): Eukaryota > Viridiplantae > Streptophyta > Magnoliopsida > Fabales > Fabaceae > Calophaca > Calophaca sinica. Next base: position 137,126,109 of record CM073731.1, on the reverse strand, counting down.
CAAATCTCCATACCTGGTTAGAAGACCGTTGCAGCTGTTGTCACTCTCCATGTCCTCGTCGCTCTTGCTACTCTTACTCCCACATTTGGACATTCCTATCTAGCCTACTAGGCCGCTCTCATCCTCTCCTCTCAGAGGATTACCTACTAAGGGCTTTCTAATGCACAAGATCCTCTCTTGAGCCAAGTGCAGAGCATACTTGTTCCTTAGTGGCCCTCTAAGTCTCACTCTCCTTCTCAATCTCTAGGATTACTTACTAAGAATTTTCTGATGCACTAGATCCTCATTAGAAGCAAGTGCAGAGCATACTTACCCTTAGAAGTCCCTAGAGAGAGAATACTAGAGAGATGAGAGATTGAATGTGTACCTGGCTTAGAAGGCCGCCACCGTCCACGTTCCATCGCGCTTCCGGAGCTCCTCCACGCCCTCCACACTCTCCCAAATACCTTTGGAAGAAGTTGGAAAGAATGGAGGGGGTTAAGGCCTATTTATAGGCAAAATGGAGGACTCCCCCCCACCACTGCCATTGGTCGTGTCGCGATGGCAATGCCATTGCGTCGCGATCCAACTAGTCTAGAACCCTCTTTTTCTCTCTATTGCCGACTTAACTATTTTAGGTCCATTGTGACATGATACAAATGGTCTAGAAAGTTATAGAAAATTCTCTAAGCTTTCCAATGCCACAAATAACGCCTCAATCGGACACTCGGAGCTCCAGTTATGATCAAAACAGTGACAGGGTGTTCCCGCAAGCGTAGTTAACGTCTATGACCTAATATTTGTTCCTGATTTACCCGAAACTTTCCAAAACTCATATTTTGGGTTTCTAAACACTCAGTATACTTAAGAACATGTAGAGGCACATAAGATTAGCCAAACAAGTCGAGTCAGAGGTAGGGTTAACCTAGGGTTTAAGCTAGGTTCAACAATCAAGGTTAGGAATATTTAGGGATGTTACATTACTACCCCCCTTAAATAATATTCGTCCTCGAAAATTCAGTGGTGGGTATATCTCTAGGAATGCTATTATCTTAATTTTATTCTATACTTGATTTTTCCCTAACACTCTTGAAACTTTAATCCTTCATAATTCCTAATCTATTTCCTATCTGATCTCCTTCGAATATCAATTCATCCTAACCTTTATAGTTTTCCCTTACTGATTTTCATTAAAAGGGTTTCTCAATAATACATATAACTTATCTAAATTCCTTTTGCAATTATTATCAGAGTTGCACTAAAGCTATTGTATATCATTTCAGGTCTTGTCTTTTTCCTTAACTAGGACGTCACAGGCAGCATCACTAACGGCTTCGATTATGAAGTACTTGGACTTAAATCCGCGATGGAAATCCGAAAACAACTCGAAAACTTTACCATTTTGTTTTAAGGAAATCCACCGTTGTCGATCTGACGGTATCTCATTGGTCTATAAGGGAGAAAATATGGTGAAAAATACCTCGAGTAAGGGTTGAAGTTTCAGATACGGACATATCAATTGGAAACCTTTGATAAAAGCCCAAGCGTTGGGATGTAATTGTGAAGGGGCGACTTCCAAGTGGTTTAAGACTTCTACTTCGAAATCAGAGAAAGTCGGCTCGAAACCCATATCTTTAAAAAGAACTTCATACATAAAAAAGAGTAGCTCGTTCGAGTAAGAGCAGATCCGAGCATCTATGTTAGGTTGACATACTCTCCAATTTTCAAAATTTCTGACTCCATTTGCAACATCTAAAGATTTTAATAGCAGCAAAAACCCCTCTTTTGACGAGTAGAGTGAGCGAGTGCGGACTGCGTCCTCGGTAACCCAATCAAAGTCGTCAGCATTTGGGGGGAAGTGGTAATCATCCCGCTGCAGTACCTTTTTACCCATCTCCGACCTGGCCAAATCAGTGCCAGTAAAGTGAGGTCGGGCCCTATCTATACTCATTAACCACTCTTCTACCTCCCTCTGGTCAAACGCACGCCCGAAGGAGCATTCCAACATTACTAAAAATCTTTGAATTATTAGGGGATCTACCGGGGACACCCTTTTACCTTCGTAATCTTTTTCAAAAAGCCCTGGAGGAGGGTAAACTACTGGGGAAGAACTTTCTTTCACAGAGCTCGACGAAGCAAAACTGCCGTTCATCAGCGAACTGCCGCCACCGGCACAATCGTGCCCCTCCGGAGGACCACCAGAAGAAGAAGAAGAGGAAAACCCAGATAACGAAGAAGAAGACAAACAAACAATTTCTTCAGAGTAATCAAAGGTAAAGCAGAAAAGAGAAATGGAGGATACCTGTAGAACGATGAATCTGCGGAGAGAAAACTTCAAGATATAGAACCCGTAGCAGAATCCGAACGATTGGAACGAAACACCGGAGAAGAACGAGAGGAAGAAGAAAGGAGAAAGTCATAGAAATTGCGAGACGAAGCAAAGAGAGAAATTGGAAAGGAGAAAGGGTATTTATAATTTCTCGATCCACTCCAGAGGACGTGACTCTTCTTCTTCCCTCACCGTCTGATTGGTGACACGTTGCGCCTATGAACCTAAGGGGTAGAAAGCAATCATGCCTGCCTCGAGAGAATGCAACGCTACAAATCCCAAAGGCGGCTGAAGTGACAATTTGAATTTTCAAATTTAATGCTCACGCGCCTAAGGTTTTGAAGGCGTTTCAGTTCCTCTCTCTTCAAACTGAAGTGACGAACTCCGACATACACCTCAACAAGTCGACACCTCGTCATACGAGCTACCGACCTGGGGGAAACTGTTATGGACTGGGCCAAAGCCCAATCCAACCAAACGCTCACCAAAGGCCCATTCCGCGGGCGGAGCTCGCTTCCTCCTAGCGAACAACGACATGGCAGATCCAACGGCCTTCAGACCTCCTTCCAGCACATTATAGCCTGGCAGAGATTCAACGGCTCCCCGGATTGCACGCGAACGGTTACACTTCAGTAACCGATCACTATATAAGCGATTTCCACCGCTACCTCAGGTACGCTTTCACTCATAATTTGGTTACCTCAATTCCGTTCCTAAACTGACTTAGGCATCAGAGTCTCTGCAGGTACAACCACCCCGACACTATCGTCGACCATCGCGAGCTCAACCACAATGCTTCTTCTCTGGCAACTCTGAGTTCTACATCAGAACAATTTCAAACATCTACCCAAGTTCCAAAGAGTAAAAAAGTGTCCAACACTTCTATTAATTTTTCCTCTTTTCCTTGTGCATAATCATGCATAGACAACATCTTTATTCTCCTTTGATGCGCATGAAGCTCTCTTTTTCAAAGCAAAAATTGTTTCCCACTTACAATATATTCTTGCCAAGACAAGAGAACGTGAGAACAAGGGTTGAACATTTAATCTCTTAATCACTAAAAGCCATTTCTTTCTGTTCTGAACAGAACTTCAGAGGATGACCGGAGGGAAGCAGTGCGGTTGTGCTCGCGACGGATGACGACGGCGTGTTGGGTGGTGTACCTGCAAACACTCCGACGCTCAAGTCAGTGTGTGTCGAGGTGAGTAAAGAGGTGGTAGAAAAATCATTACCTCGACCGTTCGACGCGGTCTTCTTTAAATATGAGTTGAAGACGGTTCTGCAGTAGATGCCAGTGAAACTCCGGAAGTCGGCATTAAATTCCTTTAATGCCGAGAACCGCTGGCCTGGCCGTTGAGGAAGGCGGAGAGTCGTGGAGAGAACTTCAGATTGGGCTTGGAAGGTGGATCTTCGGATTGGGCCTCGGCCCAGTCCGGAACAGTTCCCCCCCAAGTCGCTAGCTCGAATGTCGAGGTGGTGACTTGTTGTCGAAGTTCGTTGATGTCGACGCTCGACGCCCTTGTTCGTAGCGAACCGCAGTGTCGTCATGTCGCGGCTTGTTCATTAGTTCGTTCGGGACCTTCGTGTTCCAAGTCTGCTGAGGCAGTTCTCGACACGAGGCTTGATGTGCTTGTGCGAGGCACAAGGCTTTGTCACGAGCTCGTGCACGCGGCCTCGACGAGGTCGACAAGGCTTTATCACGAGCTCGTGCACGCGGTCTCGGACGAGGTCGATCTCTTCATCGTGTGCTTGTGCCTAACGCGACAAGGCTTTATCACGAGCTCGTGCACGCTGGCCCTGTGACGAGGTCGATCCGCAGTGCTTGTGCTAACGCGCAAGGCTTTATCACGAGCTCGTGCACGCGGTCTCGGACGAGGTCGATCCGCAGTGCTTGTGCCAACGCACAAGGCTTTATCACGAGCCTCGCACGCCGGTCTCGACGCGAGGTTGATCTCTTCATCGTGTGCTTATGCCAACGCGCAAGGCTTTATCACGAGCTCGTGCACGCGCGGTCTCGTGACGAGGTCAATCTCTTCATTCATCGGTGCTTGTGCCTAACGCACAAGGCTTTATCACGAGCTCGTGCACGCGGTCTCGACGAGGTCGATCTCTTCATTCATCGGTGCTTGTGCCTAACGCACAAGGCTTTATCACGAGCTCGTGCACGCGGTCTCGGACGAGGTCGATCTCTTCATCGGTGCTTGTGCTAACGCGACAAGGCTTTATCACGAGCTGCGTGCACGCGGTCTCGACGAGGTCGATCTCTTCATCAGTGCTTGTGCCAACGCACAAGGCTTTATCACGAGCCTCGTGCACGCGGTCTCGTGACGAGGTCGATCTCTTCATTCATCGGTGCTTGTGCTAACGCACAAGGCTTTATCACGAGCTCGTGCATGCGGTCTCGACGAGGTCGATCTCTTCATCGGTGCTTGTGCTAACGCACAAGGCTTTATCACGAGCTCGTGCACGCGGTTTCGGCACGAGGTCGATCTCTTCATTCATCAGGTGCTTGTGCCAACGCACAAGGGTTTATCACGCTGGTCCTGTCAAAGTATAGACAATTTGCAACAACTTGATGGAATAAAGTTAGCGTTAATTTTATCTTTGAGTAAAGTGCTCGTAGTCGAAGTTTTATACTTCCTGTGGGAGTAGTTGATCCGCCGCCCAGCGGCAAGGTTGAGGTCATCAAATAATCAAGGTCAATGACGAGCCGAGTTTAAAGCCGTCAATTTTGAAATTGCAGAGGTGGGCCTGGCAGGTCGCTCGAGTACTGGACTGCGTATCCACCTGTTGCAGAGGTGCTTGTGCAAGCGCACAAGGCTTATCACGAGCTCGTGCACGCGGTCTCGGTACGAGGCTCGATCTCTTCATCAGTTGCTTGTGCGAGGCACAAGGCTTTACCACGAGCTCGTGCACGCGGTCTCGCAGACGAGGTTCCATCGAGGTGCAAGGTTTTGATAGTAAATAAATGTTGATTGCGTATTTCTTCAATCATACTTCACTGCTTCACATTTATGTGTTTAGGATACATTTGTTTTAACTATAATATTTCTTCATCTTTGCTTGTCAGTGTTACTCTGGGGATTTGTCTTTGGCTTTGATGCCATCAACTTCTCTTCGTAATTCATAAATTTCGAGCTCGCCAGAACTCGCTCGTGGTCTTGGTTTGTTGACACCAACGTCGACGCCGAATAGATTTCCTTCGATCGAGGCCTCGCTCTAGCAAGTACGGCTTCATCTCGTCGAGCATTTCTTCACCAAAATGGCTTCTTTGTTGAAGCGCTCGACGTAGTCTCCGATAGACTCATCTTTCTTTTCTTTGAATTGCGGCCCGGTCTGCCGCCGACTGGTTGGACTTTAGACGCAGTGAAATGCGCGAGAACTGGTCGACGAGCTCGACCCACGAACCAATGGAATTTTTCTTAAGAGTCCGGAACCAAGACAACGCCGCTTTCTTCAGAGTGAGGAAAGATTACGCACTTCACCGCCTTGGGCGCCTCGATAGCCCATGACAAGATCAAAGCAACCAACATGCTCGTCGGGGTCGGTGGTGCCGTCGTATGAGTCCAAAGCGGGTGGTTTCGAAGATGCTTTAATCGGGAATTTCATGATCTCGGATGTAAAGGACCAAAGGCCCCGCCGAAGTCACTCGTGTCATCGCTCAGGAGTTGATGAAATGTAATGAGCACGCGGAGTGCTCTATGCACGCAGGCGGCGTGGAGTCGTGCCCGCGGTGGTGGCGATGAACAGATCCGAGATTTTCGGACTCTTCGATCTCCGAGAGAATGAGAGACTGGATCTTTTCGCTTCCGACCAGGTGGCAACGCCGAGCGAGAGTTCCTTCATCGATTCTCCATTCGATCGAGGCGTTGATTACGAGCATGCATCTCTTCGGCATGGCTTGAATGAATTCGCGGAACTTCGCGAATGAGGATGGCGGCGGTCTCTGTTAAGATCGGTTTGGCGAGCAAAGAACGATCGAATCGGCGTCATCGTCTGCGAGGCGGAAGGATATTCCTCTGTCTCTCATATTCACCGATGAAATTAACAGGTTCATGGTGAGGTGGTTCCAGATCTACGTTCGCATGAGTGGAACTGCTAGTCGCGACCCGACGCTTCGATCCAGTCATCGTCGAGTGAAAAAGGGAGACTTCGACAAAGAAGATGAAATCAGAAACGATTTCCCACAGACGGCGCCAATGTTCTGAACAGAACTTCAGAGGATGACCGGAGGGAAGCAGTGCGGTTGTGCTCGCGACGGATGACGACGGCGTGTTGGGTGGTGTACCTGCAAACACTCCGACGCCAAGTCGCGTGTGTCGAGGTGAGTAAAGAGGTGGTAGAAAAATCATTACCTCGACCGCTCGACGCGGTCTTCTTTAAATATGAGTTGAGGACTGATTCGATGAGTAACCGCCTGCGGAAACCCTAAGTCGGCCTTCTTCACTCGACGATGACCGGGTTGGCCGAACAGATCGCCGCCGTTCTCATTCGCGAAGTTCCGCGAAGTTCATTCAAGCCATGCCTAGCCGATGCAGCTCGTAATCAACGCCTCGATCGAATGGAGAATCGCCAGAAGGAAATTCCGTTCGCGTTGCCACGATCGACAACAGAGAAGATCGTGTTTCTCGCTCTCCTCGAGATCGAAGCGAATCCAAAATCTCAGTCCGTTTCATCACCACCACCGAGGCACGACTCAACACCGCCTGGGCATAGAGCAAACCGTCAGAATAATTCAATTGATCGTACTCCACCTCGCCACAGATCCGAGGTCCGCTTTGCCTCAAAACTAAGACATGAGCAAACACACCGCAGAAGAGTTTCTTCCGTAAGTCTTTCTCCGAATCCGATATGCCACACTCTCCACCGCGCCATCGCCGCTTCTCGACGCCGCTGCCTCATCGCAAAGGTATCACCACGAGCGACACTCCCCCAAGAAGAGCCGCCACTCTGGCGGCGAGTAAAATCTCCTGGCCGCACTCTCACCGCCGTAGCTCATTCTGCCTCATCAACCCCTTCTCGGGCGATGACACAGATGACGCGTGCAAGGCCTTTCGTCCTTTACGCCCAAGATTATGAGATTCCCGATTCAAGCATCTTCGTAAACCGCCTCGTTGGACTCTCTACGACGACCACCGACCCGACGAACATGTTGGTCGCTGACACCGCTATGGACTATCTGGCGCCAAGGGCCGATAAAGTGCGTAATCTTTCCTCACTCTGAAGAAGTCGGCCTTGTCTTGGTTCCGCACTCTTAAGAGAAATTCCATTGGATCGTGGATCGAAGTTCGTCGACCGCTTCTCCGCACATTTCACCGCATCTAAAGTCCAACCTAAGTCGATAAAGCAAATTTCTAGCCGCGATTCAAAGAAGAAAGGTGAGTCTATCGGAGACTATGGCGAAGCGTTTCAACAAAGAAGCCATTTTGGTGAAAAAATGCTCGACGAGATGAAACTATACTTGCTAGAGCAAGGCCTGGTCGAAGGAAGTTTATTCTCGACATTGGTGTCGACAAACCGAGGTCCTCGACCGAAGTTCCCTGGCGAGCTCGTAAATTTATGAATTACGAAGAGAAGTTGATGGCATCAAAAGCCAAAGGTAAAACCCAGGAGGAAGTCGTGGACAACGCGAGGACAAGTCGCGTAGGGAGAAGGAAAGGCGGGTCCAAAGAAAGAGATATGACGAATATACCCTTTGAACACTACCCTAAGCGCATCTTGAATGAGTGCGCGAACACCGAATTCCGTGATCTTTGGAATTAAATTTCCCGAAGGGAAAAGAAGTCGAATGCTGATAAGTCGAGGTACCGCCACTTTCACAAGTGTCGCACGAGGCCGATGAATGTTTTCACCTGAAGGACGCCATAGAACAACCGATCCGTGAAGGGCGTTGACCAAATATGTGAAAGGAAAACCGAGATTTGGAGATGTAAGGTCTAGATCTAGATCACCTCGACCTCAAAGGAGAGACTCAACTTCGGGACGCAAAGACGGCGAACAGCCAGGCATCCGAGGAGAGATCTCGCCCTCCTCCCGCCGCCATGGTCATTTCCGAGGATTCTCCGATAAGGGAGGCGAGCATCAATTCAAAGAAACGAAAGTCGAGAGAAGCGATGACCGCTTTCTCGCTTTTTCCTTCATCAAGCTCAAGATAAGGAAGACCACCCCTAGCCTTTTTCTCGACGAAGACTTGGTGAATGGAAGGTCGAACTATTTGATTCCCCGCTGGTGAAAGCCTATATGGCTAACTTTGACATCGTAAGAATCTTGATAGACCAAGGAGCTCGGCGGATATCATGTTCTACGAGCCGCTTAAAACCTTGAAACTACCGTAAAAGATCTCGCATCAGACCGGTCCGACTGACCGTTTCAACGGTTCGAAAACAAAGTCGTTGGGCTATGTGGAGTTGATGGTGACTTTTGGAGAGCAACCAATCTCCAAAACTGTGAAGGTCCAATTCATCGTGTTACCATGCAAGTCTGTTTACAACTGCATCGTCGGACACCCGACACTGGGTGAGTTAGGAGTCAGAACCTCGATAGTTCACCTGAAAATGCGTTTTCATGATGACGAAGACAAAGTCGCCACCATCGGCCGACCAAGAAGGCTGCGAGGAGATGTTATATTTTATCTTTTAAGGTCAAGAGCAAAAGGAAGAGAAACAACTCCCATCGACCAAGAAGCTTGATCCTGCAAAGGTCGCTACGCACGTCAATCTCACGGATTTCGGCGCCAGGATCGAGCTCGAGGATGAGATACAGAAGACGACCTCCTGCCCGCGAGCTCCACCAAAAGATTAAAAGACCAAGACTGATGGAGAATTCATCCGAAGTTCAACTAGGAGAAGACCCAGGGAAGACAGTGAAGCTTGGTGTCGATCTCCCGAGCAGGTCAAATTGCAAATAACAGTGCTCAAGTCCAATGCCGACCTCTTCGCTTGACACCACGACATGCCAGGTATTTCTCCCGATATTGCTCGCCACCAACTCGCTCTCGATCCCAAGGCTAGGTGGGTAGCTCAAAGGCGCCGTAAGCAAGCTCCCCGAAAAGCCGGCCGCCGCCAAAGTCAGTCGAAGACTTAATTAAGGTCAATTCATTAGGAGGTCAAATATACTACTTGGTCACAAATGTTGTATTGGTTAAGAAATCTAATGGAAAGTGGCGAATGTGTGTTGATTACACCGATCTTAACAAGGCGTGCCCAAAGACGCCTACCCTCCCTAATATCGACAAACTCGCCGACAATTCCTCCTGGTTTTCAATTGTTGTCTTTCATGGACGCATACTGGGTACAACCAGATTCCGATGCATCATGTCGATCAAGAAAACCGCTCATGACGGATAAAGGTAATTATCGCTATAACGTAATGCCTTTTGGCCTTAAGAACGCTGGAGCGACATATCACGCATGATGAACAAAGTCTTCGCCAACCGTGATCGGTAGAATCTTTGGAGGTATATATGGATGATATGATAGTAAAAACAACGAAAGAAATCGACCACGTCGTCGATCTTAGAGAAGTCTTTGTCAAGTACGAAGACATAATATGAGGCTCAATCCGAAAAGTGCACTTTCTGAGTTCGAATCGAAAATTTCTAGGTTTCTACTTAACCGAGAGGGAATCGAGGCCAACCCCGATAAATGCTCGGGTCAGAATAGAGATGCAAAGAACCATCGCCAAAGAAAAACATCCAAAGCTCACGGAATGCTAGCCTCCTTGACGAGGTTTATCTCAAAATCTGCAGAACATGCATTGCCTTTCTTCCGCTTGCTCAAGAAGGGAATTCGGTCGAATGGTCACCCGAAAGTGCGAAGAAGCCTTAACACAGTAAAACGCATACTATCCCAACCGCCGGTGTTAACGAGGCCGCCTCAGGGAGGTCCTTTATCTCTACTGGGCAAAGGTCGAACGAAGCTTCGAGTGCCGCCCTCATTCGCGAAGCGATGAGGACCGTAAACCGGCCTATTTTATAAGCAAAGCACTTCAGGGCCCGTGAGTGAGATACCGTAAAATCGAGAAAGTCGCGCCAGACCGATAATCGCGGCTCGACGCTGAGACAATACTTTAGCACATCCCATAGTGGTCCGAATCGACCACCAATCAAACAGATTCTACACAGCCTGACCTGGCGGCGTATGATCAAGTGGTCGGTTGAGTTGTCCGACCGGAGTTACTGAGCCGAGACAAACTATCAAAGCCCGGTGCTTGGCGGATTTCATTGCCGAGATGACTCCTGGAGCTACGAGCAGTGTTCCAAATGGACGGTCCATGTCGACGGATCGTCAATTCCGCAAGCGATGCGCTGGTTTGTTGCTCGAGAACGACGACGGCCGATCGTCGAATTTTCATTGGGATTCTCCTTTCCCACCTCCAACAACCAGGCAGAGCACGGTTGTTTAGCCGGCCTCACACCGCTCGAGACTTCTACCGAAGAGGTAAAGCTCGAATCGATTCTCGCCTAGTGTCCCGGATAAGTGGAGAATACCAGGCTAAAGATCCACTTCTTCAAAAATACCTCGCCCTAGTAAAGAAGAAAATGAGCGACTTCACCTGTGGAGATCGTGACACGCCCGAGAGAACAAAACGCCGAGTCGACATTCGCCCAAACTCGCCAAAGACGAAGCTCAGAAACAACAGACGGGTAATACAAGAAACACCGCCAAGCCTAGCATTACCGCCGTGGTTGATACCACTTATGACGAGGTATCGAGGAAACTTCCAAATTTCGCTTTGCAATTTCCCAGGCAAGTGTCGATGATCCGCCCGATGAGCCAGACAGCTGGATGACACCGATTCAAGAATTTATTCAATTCGGTCGGCTACCTGATGATGAGAAGGAAGCCGCAAAAATCCGAAAAAAGGCATCTTCGTACTCTATGATCGACGGTATCTTATATCGAAGAGGTTCTCCACCCTCGCTGAAATGCGTCGACGATACCCGAGCGCAATATGCACTTGAAGTGCATGAAGGCATATGTGGGCAACACCTTGGAGGGCGTTCCTTGGCAAAGAAAATCCTCCGCGCGGTACTACCGCCGACCCCGAATGCGACGCGATATCGCTCGTGAAGAAATGCGACAAATGCCGAGACATGGCGATCTACACTTAGCTCCTCCTACAGAGTTAACATCCTCGACATCACCATGGCCCTTTGCCTGGTGGGGTATTGATATACTTGGACCTTTTCCAATGGCTCCTGACAGTGAAATACCTGGTCGCTGCGATAGATTACTTCACCAAATGGGTTGGCGTAGCCCTGGCGAAGATAATCGCAAAGAACTTGATTAAGTTCTTCAAAAGATATATTCGACAAGGTTCGGATTCCCCAGGTGGTCGCCACCGACAACTAACGCAATTCACGGATCGCGGATTCAAAGACATTGGAAGACCTCGACATCAAACAAAGACTTCACCTCGGAGAACACCCCAGCACGAATCCGCCAAGCCGAGGCCGCGAACAGAGTTATCTTACGAGGTCCTAAACGAAGATTGATGAGGCCAAGGGCAAATGGGCGTAAGAGCTTCCCGAGTGCTCGGGCGACGGACTACTCCACATTCGACGACAGGAGAATCTCCTTTCGCCTCACATACGGGACAGAGGCCATCATTCCCGCCGAGATTGGGAACTTAGTTGGAGAACCTCGCATCCCCAGAGTAGCGTTGACAACCGCCGAGTATACGAGAAGAACTCGACCCTCGACGAATGCAGTAGCTTGCGCAAAGACTCAACGGGTCGCAGCGGAAACGTAAAATCGCAGCAAGATACAACCGGGCGTTGTACCCAGGAATTCATGCCTGAGGACTTAGTTCTTCGACGAGCCGATGTTGGCCTCAAGAACGCCCCACAAGGGAAACTTGCACCCAATCGGGAAGGCCCGCATGCACTGTCGCAAAGACAGAACCCCGCCTACACCCTCGAGACATCGCAAGGACAAAGAAATTCCAAGAACTTGGAACGCAAAGAAAGATGAAGAAATATTATAGTTGAAACAAATGTATCCTAAACACATAAATGTGAAGCAATGAAGTATGATTGGAGAAATACGCAACCAAAGATTTATTTATTATCAAAGCCTTGTGCGCCGCACAAGCACCGATGAAGAGATCGACCTCGTCGAGACCGTGCACGAGCTCGTGAAAAAGCCTTGTCGACCTCGTGCCGAGCCCGCGTGCGCGAGCTCGTGATACAGCCTTGCGGCGCTGGCACAAGCACCGATGAAGAGATCGACCTCGTCGAGACCGCGCACGAGCCTCGTGAAAGCCTTGTCGACCTCGCGTCGAGACCGTGTGATAAAGCCTCGCGGCGCTGGGCACAAGCACTGATGAAGAGATCGACCTCGTCGAGACCGCGTGCACGAGCTCGTGATAAAGCCTTGCGTTAGCACAAGCACCGTGATCGACCTCGCGTCGAGACCGCGTGCACTAGCTCGTGATAAAGCCTTTGCGCTGGCACAAGCACTGATGAAGAGATCGACTGCGTCGAGACCGCGCGGCACGAGCTCGTGATAAAGCCTTGTCGACCTCGTGCCAAGATCGCGTGCACTAACTCGTGATAAAGCCTCGCACTAGCACAAGTACGCCAAGCCTCGTGTCGAACCGCCAGCAGAGGTGGAACACGAAGCGTCCCGAACGAATCGATAAACAAAGCACGACCCGACGACGCTTGCTGCCTCATTTAACAAAGACGCTTGACGCCGACATCAATGAACTTCAACAACAAGTCACCACCTCGACATTCGAGCTAGCGACTTGGTAATCAGCTCGGACCGGGCCGAGGCCCAATCCGAGATCCGCTTTCTCGACCCATTTCCGCTCGTCGATCCACCTTCCTCGATGCCACGCTTTCCACTCGCCTCCGCTTCCCTCAACGCGGCCGACCCAATCTGCTTCTCAAGATTAAAGGAATTTAATGCCGACTTGAGTTTCACGGACGGTTACACATCGATGAACCGCCTTCAACTCATATTTAAAGAACACCGTCGAATCTGGCCGAGGTAATGATTTTTCTACCACCTCTTTACTCACCTCGACACACACCGACTTCGAAGGCCGAGTGTTTGCAGGAACACCACCCAACACGCCGTTGTCATCCGTCGCGAGCACAACCGCACTGCTTCCCTCCGGTCATCCTCTGAAGTTCTGTTCAGAACAGTTATTGAACGGTGTAACAATATCCAAGGATTACACTGGTGTAATTTAATCCCTCCCCTATATATATATATATATATATATATAAACAAAAATTTGCTTCCAAGTATCTTGTGCCCGATTTAGGCGGCTCAAAATCAATTTTGAGAACAAAAATTAGGCCAAAATAATTGAAAATAACTACTTTTGATAAAATGTTAGTGGATAAAGTAGATTATAAGTGTGGGACACAAAATTCTTTATATTTATATATTAAAAGTGATTTTATTTTTAACATCTAAACAAAATCAATTTTTCTTAACCTACTTTAAAATATCATTACCAAACACAAATCAATTTTTTTCTCAATTTTTTTTAAAATCAATTATTTTGAAATCAATTATTCATAATCAAACCTATCATAATCAACAAACGGACACAGAGATGATAAAATAAGACATTATACTTATAAGTAAAAAAATAAATAAACACCATTATTATTAAAAAAAAAAGAGAGAAAAGCTTTAGAGTTTATAATAACTAGTTTTTTTTGTCAGTTAATAGAAATAGTAAACAACAAATACATACACATCTAAACGGTAACACTTGGGTTCGAACCCCGGTCCCAACGTCTCCATGTCACTGAAATTGCCAAAGCAACCAGCAGTGAGATACTTATAATAGCTGGTTATAATTACACTAATATTATCGGTACATCTTTTGCTGACAATAAGATCTTGAACGTCTAAAACATTTTTGAAAAGAAATTAAAAAACCGCAACTTTATGAAGATCTTAATATCTCAAAAATGTCTAAAATATTAACATAATGAAAAATTAAAAAACCGCAACTTTATGAAGATCTTAATATATTATACTTTAAATATCTTTTATTTCATAATTCTTTTCAAAGATTGGCTTCTATTTTTTTTTTCCGAAATTTCGTTATAATTTACATTGAATTTTAATTACTGTAGTAACATGTGACTATATTTTGTATTTTGTAAATTTTTTTTTGGATAAAGTTTTTTTTTGTTTTGATAAAGAGTATTTTGTAAAATTTAATCCTTATAACTTTTCATTGTTAAGATATTATTCATACATTGGGCAAGTTCTACCGTGGACCAGTTTCATAGGTGGTACCACGGTGCACAACGTGTGGTTATCGTTGGATCAAAGAAATACACAGTTTATTCTACACCCTCTCACACCAGAACATAATCTCTTTAGCACCGTAATGTCTCTTTCGGTTTTTGAAATCGCAACCGTCTCTTCCACCCCTAAACACTTGCCACATTCTCTTGCGATTTCCGGCCACCACATGGCTTCTAACAAAAAATTGATCCGATTAATTATTCCTTACCCTTCCTTCTAGCAAAGCCCTCTTCTAATTTAAGGGTTGGAAAACGACATCGTCGTTGTTTGACGCAATGGGTTCCAAATCTGCTCGTAACAGTGCCAAAAACGTGATGCCGTGGGGGGGTGGCTGGAAGCGCGATCAAAACGACAGAGGAGTTCAAATTCGCAAGGGGAAAGCTTTAGAATCACGACTGAAAACTGAGGCGAAAACACACAAGGACTACGCACATGCAAAGGAAGAAGGGACGTGGCCAGAGAGTCAAGCTCACCGTGAATAGCGGTGATTTCCAGTCGCATGAACACAAATATGGTGGAGAGAGGGACATCGAAAATTGTGCGCAAGAGAGAGAGCGCGGCGGTGCAGGGAATACGACGCCTAAGAGGCAACCGTGAATGTGGGTGGTTCGTGGAGGGAGAACAGTGGAGAGGGAGTTGCAGATGAGAGAGAAATGAGAGAGGGTTTGGGTTTTGAGTCTTTTGTGGCACATCTGATTTGCGATGAAGAAGATGATGTGTTGCAGTGGTTTTGCATTTGCTTGCGGTGGTGACCGGAGTAACATGGTGCGGTGGAAGGAGATAGGAATAAGTGATAGGGTGAAATCTTGTGTAAGAAGACCATGATAAGATCTTCTACAATTACTTATGTTTTATTATCGGACAGCCAAAACCACTTGTGCACCGTGAACCACCTTATGAAGGTGGTTCACGGTATAACTTGCCTCATACATTGACCTAAAATTTGATGCCTACGGTCTTAAATCATTGCTCAAGGAACTAAACCCAAGTTTTCTTTCTTATATTATGATTTTCTTTCTTATGTGAAACGGAGATAGTATTACATTTTCATAATAGTACATTTGATTTAGCATCAGGAAGTCTTAAACACACGTTTAGGCCAAACTACTCTTGTAATTTTTGTCAACCGTGATACGAGATATATCCAATAGAAAACCAAGCACACTACAAATTTTTCGATTTAAAAAGCACAATTGAAAGCAATATAAACACTCAAGTACCACACCACAATATCCGTTACTACGACCGTAACTTCAGGTCTGTTTGTTTGAGATTCTTGCATCTAAAATTCAGGCAGAAATTAGCGTTTGATAGAAGCAACAACTACCCAGTTTAAGAAAAAATTGGGAAACTTACTTTAGGAAGGGTTATTTTTCAATTTTTAGGTGGTAACAATATAAACCAAACACACACTACCTGAAGCAAACAAACAGACATAAAGCAGGTAAAAGGAAGTCAAGTCATCGCAAGACTCCTCCAACTGCCAGCTTTCAGTTGAAACAACTATATACCAATTCCAAAGAGTTGATAATTTTTTTCCTTTCTAGTCAAGGATGACAACAAAAAAGACAAACCAGTTAATCAAAATCTTCTACTAATCCATAACTAAGCTGGATGATTTTTCATTTCACAAATGTCCAAACACCCACCAACTACCGACAGAAATCGGGAAAAGTTCAAAACAGCATCATTAACAACATCAAACTAAAAAGATCAGATGGTCACTAGTTAAGCTTCGGCCTCACCACATTTGTTCTTGGAAGGGGAGCAAATGAGCCAAACAAAACCGTATGGGTCCTTAACCTTCCCCACGCGCCCGCCACAACACGCGCCTTCACCTTCCACAATCTCGCCTTCCTGAACGGCACCAGCGCTCATGGCTTTCGCTATGGCAGCACCTACATCCTCCGTCTCAAGACACACAACAACGCTGTTTCCTCCGCTCTTCGGACTGACCAAACAAAACAAATAATAAAAATAAAATAAAATAAAATAAAAACCCTAAGCAAACATCAAGCACAAAACAGAATAGACAAAAAAGAAGTTGAAAAAAAATAATAACAAAAATATTAAAAACTGCAAAGAACAAAGCAAAACAGGCAAGTGTATAAAATAAATAAAAACAACAAAAAAGGAAAAAAGAAAACTCAATAAACTAAAATAAATGTTAACACCTAAAAAAACTCTGCAGCATGAACAGATCATGTGATGAGAAGCAAGAAACGGAGACTTACGCATCGGAAGAGTCATCGATGAGGTCAGAGACGAGAATGGAGGAGCCAGCAAGCTTCAGTTCAGCGGAGAGAAGGAGAGGAAGCTCCTGCTCAGCCTTGCGTTTAGGATGTAAGGTACGACCAACCTCCTCTGCGCCAAACACGGCCTTGTAGAACGAAACAGCGTCGTTTGCCTTCGGAGCTTCTACCAACAGCTGCGGCTTCACGGCGGAAAACGACACTGCAGGTGCGGCCACCTGCTCAGCTCCGCCATTCTGAACCTCCTGTTGCGCCATTGAAGCAAAAAACACGACAAAGAAAGTGACGGAACCCTAACCCTGAGAGAGAGAGAGAGAACGACGGAAGATAAAGGAAAGAAAACGAGAATAGCGTGTGAAGCAAAAGTAAAGAGTGGGACAGTGTCTGTATATATAGAAGCGGGGAAGCTGAACCGTTTGTCGCCGGCTGAGGACAAAATGGGGATTATGAATAGTTTTTTTTATTTTTTTACCAAGGGACTATGAATAGTTGGATGGGCATAATGACAATAAAATTTTGTGATAAGCTTTTGTGAACTCTTAATTAATTATTAATTATTACTCCTTCAATTTCAAAAGATGTGATGTTTTGGCCTTTTAGTTTTGTGCCAAAACTATTGATGTTTTATATATTTAAGACTAAATTAATTTTTTTCTTCCAAGTATACTTTTGATGTTTTAAAAGACTATTGTGGTTGAGTTTTTATTAGGCACTAGTACCCAAGCTAATAGTCAATCACCCATCAATGAGAATGTCCATGTTACATAATCTCTAAACTCTCCATTAACCAAATATCGATGACTAATGGTGGTTCCAACAGCACATGACTCAGCACATAATAATTGGAATACATGATTAATTAAAGGTATTTTAGACTACATATATATCAATTAATGATTTCTTAATCCATGTGCTAAAGGCCAAAATATCAAATGTTTTGGAACACATGGAGTATTAAGTTTACTCAAAAATTAATTCAAACATTTATAAAAAAAAATACTACTATTCAAACAGAAACTCTACGTATTTTGTCCCGAGTAATTTACATTATCACCGAGTTTTTTTTGTTGAAGGAATCACTGAGTTTTTTTTATGGGATATTTATTCGGCTTTTTTTTTCCCTGTACTATAGGTATTTTTTTTATTTACCGATCTACCATACTTTTTCTTTTAAGTACGAGATTATCATATTTTTTTTTCCTGTTGAGAAATCGGTCTTGGAGGACCCGATTTCTCAACACAGTTTTATTTTTTTTTTTTTAATTTTAGTATGGAAATCGGTCCCTCTGGACCCGATTTCCCTTCGTATTTTTATTTTTTTTAAAAAAATTTTCGTAGTGAAATCGGTCCCTCTGGACCCGATTTCACTCCTTTTTGGTTTTGTAGTTGAGAAATCGGTCCTCTGGACTCGTTTTCTCATCTTGTTTTCTGTTTTTTTTTTGTTTTTCCTGAGCGTGGTTTTAATTTGTTTTCTGTTTAGTTTATTTTAATTGGGTGGTGTTTTAGGGGTTTATGTGATGGTTTAGGGTTTTGATGGAAAATTTTGGTTAATTATTGTAATGGTTAAATATTTAAGTTAGTTAATTAACTAATATAGTTAATTTAAAAATAGCATTGGCCTAAATAATTCTTTTAACTAACATGGTTAATTAATTTATTTATTTTTTCCAGTTAAGTAATATTAATAATTTTAATAAAATTGGTGTTTGTATTTTTTAATTTAATTAACTAAATATTAATAATTTAATTAACCATGTTAATTAAAAGAATTATTTAGGCCAATGCTATTTTTAAATTAACTATATTAGTTAATTAACTAACTTAAATATTTAACCATTACAATAATTAACCAAAATTTTCCACCAAAACCCTAAACCATCACATAAACCCCTAAACCACCACTCAATTAAAATAAACTAAACAGAAAACAAATTAAAACCACGCCTAAAAACAAAAACAAAACACGTTGAGAAATCGGGTCCAGAGGGACCGATTTCTCAACTACAAAACCAAAAAAAAAAAATAGGAGTGAAATCGGGTCCAGAGAGACCGATTTCACTACGAAATTTTTTTTTTTAAAAAAAAATACGATGGGAAATCGGGTCCAGAGGGACCGATTTCCATACTAAAATTTTAAAAAATAAAATAAAACTGTGTTGAGAAATCGGGTCTTCCAAGACCGATTTCTCAACAGGAAAAAAAACTATGATAATCTCGTACTTAAAAAAAAAAGTATGGTAGATCGGTAAATAAAAAAAAAACCTATGGTACAGAGAAAAAAAAAACCTATTTATTCATGATTTTTTTATAAGGAGTATACTACTACTACATTCAGTGTCCTTGGGAGGCTAAGTTCTTTTTGGATGCATTTGGTAGCTGAAATGCTTCAAATTTAACGCGTGTTGCTCAATCAGCAAAACCAAACAGGTATAAAACGATGTGCTTTTTCCATTTCACAAATATTAAAAAATACTAATAATAAGAAAAAAGAACTATATTACTAATAATAAGAAAAAAGAACTACTCCCACGGTCAGTTTGGTTGCGATGAAAACGAAGGGAAGAGAAAACACAGGGAATGAAAACCATTTCCCAAAAAATTTTCATTCGTTTGATTGCAATGGATTTGTGAAAGAAAGGGGAAGGAAAAAAAAAAACGTGGGTCCCACTAAAAAACTAATCTTCCCAAATCCGAAAGAAAAGCGGCTAGACATAGGTTTTAAAATTAAAATTATTAAAATGCCCTTTGCTTTATTTATTCTCTTTTATTTATTGATAAATAATTTTAAAAGATAAATATTTTTTTTAAATATTTTTTTTATTTATTTTGAATATTGAATAAATATTTATTTATTTTTAATTTACTTTCAATTTTAATGAAATATTTCTTTTCTTTTTTTATCTTTTTATCATATCTCATTTTTAGTTAGGGATATTTTTGTCATTTTATAAATATATTTCTTTCTTTTCTTTCACTTTTTCCTTTCATTTTCTCTCAAACCAAACCACTTAACAATCGTCTCATTTTCTACTTATTTTCTTTTCTTTTCTCTTCTTTTCCTTTCTCTTTCTTTCCTCTATCTTTCTTTCATAAATCAAACAAACCATTAATATAAGACCCTTTTGGTAAAATTTTCTTGTCCCTTAATATAAGACATTTTTCAAAGACTAAGGTGCATTAATTTTTTGTATACAAAATTACCCCTAGACCAAAGTGCATTAATTCTTTCTCTCTTAATAGTCTTGAAAAATGAGAAGGGTAACTTGAAAAAAATAGCACATATTTTGTACAAATTTAATGTTAATAACTAACAAAATGCACGTTCTTAAGGGGCGTAAAATGGTCAAATAGGTCTTATATTAAAGGACAGAGGGAGTATATTTGGTGGTCAAAGGTATAAGCAAATGTTAACTAATTTTATCTTATCTTATCTAATGATATTATTCCAAAAATATTCTTTGATTGATATTTTCAATAACACTTTTTTATTCTCACGGAACAAGTTCTCATAAAAAACTAAAATGAATGGAAAGGACAGTTTGGGAAATGTAACTATTTTTTTTATTACATCAAACAAATTAAATGAAATTAAACAATATTCTTGATTAGCGTGAATTTAATTATTTTTGCTTATTTCATTACGGAGAGAGTAATTTAATGAGTGAAACAATTTTACTAAATTTTCTTTGTTTACTATTGTTCGAGAATCATAAAAAGCATCATATCGTGAACTATTTCTTAAGATTTTTGTCTGAAAAACTCAAAATCGTGAGTGTCCAAACAAGGGACTTGTTGATCCCTCCGTTAACCTCTGTCCAAAAACGACTGTTAAACCGATGATGAGTATTGTTAACTTGTTGATATGCCTGTTAATTAATGTCAGCGTGTAAAATGATGAACACATGTAAATTTTTTGGGCCAAATTGTCCCTCTCTGCATCTATTTAACTATTTTAATCTCTTTAAGACAGAATCAAAATGACCCATATTTGTCCCTCCGTTTTCGACCCCATTTAGTCCCTCCTTTTTTTATGCTTAAATCTCCTTCTTTGTTCAACCTCCAAACCCTAAACCCCCCATTAGAGATCCTCATTGTTGAAGTATTCGATGTTGTTGTCCTTCCTACTTGAAATTTTTGTGTGTATTTATTTGCTTTCATTGAAGAACAATCAAGGGTCTCTGTTTAGGTCTTTGTGGTTATGTATCTTCAAGGGACTATTTTAAGTCTTTTTTAGTTAGCTTATGTCTTATTTGGCATCACAATAACACGATGTACCAAATTAACAGACACATCAACAAAATAATGATACACACCAGTGTTTTAACAGAGCTCACTGGACGGAGGTTAACGGTCGAGGCTAACGCGTCCCTCGTTTGTACTCTATCAGTTTTATATTATTTGTCGTTTAACGTTATGCACACATTTTAAAAAAATCATTGATTGCACTCATTTTTAAAGTAAAATAGTTTATTTTGACTCATATACCCTTATTATAATGGGAGTTAGGTGAAAGAGTCAATCAATATAGGGTAGTTGAGATGTAAATAAATAAGGGTATTATTAAAAAAATATAATTAATAATATCTAAATATTATAAAGTGGCAAACAATTTGAGACAAACAAATATTCAAAACATGACAAAAATATGACTTATTTATTTGCAGGGACTAAATTGGATACCATATTTTTTGTCAGAACCATTTTAGGTATGCACTCAACATTTAAATATTGTTGAATTAAAATCCAAAACAAGAAGGAATAATAATACAATAACAACGATATATATAGTGCTAGATTATGGTTTTATTCTTTTATATTTAACACTAGTACTTTGACCCATGCATCGCACGGGTCAGTTATATATGGGATAAATCTAATATTAATGTAAATTGTGGCAACATATACATAAGGTAATTATATGGGAAAGTTGAAATATCTGTGCAGATTGTGGCATTGTTATGCTAATAATATTATGGCTTTTTGTTATGAAATATATATCAAATTACTTCTTAATACATATTTCAATGTTGGTACCGGGCTTATTAGATATAATAATAACCTTGTATACCTGTCTGCTTACATAATAACTTTATATACCTGTCTTCTCAAATGAAAAATACAAAACATAATAAAAACACATCCAATTTTAAACCACCAATAAAACATTAGTGGTTTAAACTTCATTTGGCAAACATAAATTAAATTGTTCTATTTGTAGTATTGGATTTGTCAAGTCTATATACATTGTCTAACTAAATGAGATAAACCATAAATAATTTGATTGTTTATCAACATTGCATAACTTAATAAAAACATGATATTATATGCATCATACATCATATGACTTTGAAGGAAGTGTCTACCATATTCAATGTTTTAGCACATTGTTATAACAAAATATAATAACAAAAAGTGAAGGTTCTGTTTGGACCAACAATGCCAAACAAAATTACTAATCCCACACAAACACCTAACTAATAACCACCACGCTGCAATACTTTCCCAAAGTTCCTTCACGTCGGACTTAACTTTCTACAAAATGAAAATCAGAAAATGTAATACAATAAGTTGCATATACAAATTTCATTATGATTATTGGCAATAAAGTAAATTACAAAACAATAAAAGAAGCAGTAAATTAAGATAAACCTTGAGTACCAATGACTTCAACATGAACTATGCTGCTGAGTTGAATGTTGACAAACGTTTTCAGCTTCATACTAGGTAAGAGGTAGAACCACATTCCAATACTACTCGTGCTTCCACACGGGGCACCCACATACTGAATTTCTCTGCTTAATAGTCATTAGAAATTTTTGTGTTTCACAGAAATTTGACAATTAAGCCAATACTACCAAATCCAAAAACCATATCTGGTCACAGTGGGATAATTATTTCATGTACTTATATTACAAACACATTTACAACTTCACAATTTCAAAAATAGTTAACTTATCAGATAATATAATAACTTAGTATAGCTAACTTAATAGTCTACAAAATTAACAGTTCGTAATCCAAGTCATTGACAAAAGAGTTTTTGCTACAGCGGCATAAAGAGTTTCAGTTGTAGTTCTAGAATTTGACACAACATTAAGGTCCAATTATTTGTACACGAACGTTGTTGATACTTACACTAATAAAATCAAACTGAAGCTTGTTTCCAGGTTTCAACTCATTTGCAACACAATAAGTCTTCCACCCGTTACCAAGTTTTGCAGATTTTTTGGGTGGGTCTCTGACAGTAATTTGCAGTGCATAGTATCTCCAGAGGGGCCTCTAAGCATAAGTCCCAAATACCCGATTTTCCTCACATGCACTCCAAAATCTTGTGGTAGATCCTATCAATGAAATACTAAACTTAATTACAACTTTTCTACATCAATAAATTATAATAAATATTAAAGATATTGTTAAGAACATCAACCAAATGATTGTGCTTTGTTGAATATTTAGACACAATAACAGTAAAAGAAGGGATGAGCATCTAGGACTCAGACTATGCCTTTTATGAATTGAAACTGGAGTTGAAGATGGTTTGAAAACAGTAATCTATAATTGACCGTTTCCCAAATAAGCAAAATAAACAGTTTGATCTTCAGTCATTCCATAAATTGTCCTCAGCTCTCTCCAACCTTCAGTAATCAATGGAGCTTCCACATATCTGTTGTAGCTAACTTTATGACTGTTTCCATAGTCATCTATCAGGGCCCATGTGCACAGGAGTTCAACAAATAATTGTCTGTTAAAGATGGGCTCTATTTCGCCCCATAACTGCAACTTAAGCAAGTTAACATAATTACTATATGTCCCTTGTAACACCTGAGGACGAGATCGACATCGTATTAGGACGACGTATCGAGACCTCGACCAAGACCTTGTGTCGAGATCCCGTGCCAAGATCGTTTGCCGAGATCATTTGCCGAGCTGAGGAGACCACGTGCACTAGCTGCTGAGCTGAGGAGGTCGCGTGTCGAGTTGATGAAGTCGCGCATCGAAATGATGAGGGCGCATGTCGGTGAGGAGGCCGCGTTCACGAACTCGTGTTAGAGCCTTGTGCGTTTGCACGAGCACCCTTGTCGACATCGTGTCGAGATGGCACCTCGTATTCTTTCGAGCGTTATTCAGCGCTATTATTATATTGTCGGCTTGGCCCGTTCTCGTCGGCGTGTCTAGGCGGATTGGCCAAGCGAGTAGAAGGTAATTATGAGAGGAACGATTAGACGGGTAGATGATTGATGGGATTGGCATCTTATAGCTGGAGTTACGATTATACCCCTTTCTCACCAGCTGTATACCACGACCGATTCCCTCAAACACTCATTCTTTCTCTTTTCTTCTTTCTTTCTTCTTCCTTCCTTCTGCTCTGAGTTTCGTTGTTTTTCTCCAAGAACTTCCATCGACGAAACCGTGAGTTCCATCGAGATTCTGCACAAGCTTTCTTCATCAATCTTGTTCATCATCATCTTCTCGACCCATATCTCGCCTGCTCGATCACCGTTGAGGTATGAAGAACAGATTTTTCTTTTCATCTGTGCTACTGTTTAGCGCTATTTCTTCCTTCCATTTTTAGCCAGTTTTATGCTTCCAAATCATGTCAAACTGATGGGTTTTCTTCTTCACAATATTACCTATCTTTCTAACCGATTAATTGGGCTTGTAAAACAAATTTTCTTCCTCTGTTTTTCTGCAATCGGCAGTGCCCAGAAACTCTTCATTTTCGGTTTGTTTCGATTTCTTGTTTTTCGTTTGTTGCTTCTGGTTGTTGTTGTTGTCGATCTATCTGTTGAAGCATCAGATAACTTTTTCATGAACTTTTGATCGAAATCCCTAACTTTGTGTTAGAGGAAAAATATATTTCAGTTCTTGAGTTTTATATTTTCTGGGTTGTGGTTAAGTTTGGGATGAGAGCTAGATGTATTAGAAACCATAGATCGATCTAAGTTGTGTTTGTTTTAGGAAGTCTGATTCCCGAGATCGTGTGATTTCCGAATCGAGGTGTACGGGAAAGCGAATCCAAGGACGCGGAAGCAGCGGAATCCAGATCGAGAACTGTACGTGTCGAGGTCGATTGAGGACGGTACGTGTCGAAGTCGTTGTCGAACTCGTTGAAGATAGCCGTGTCGAGATCGAGTGAGAGAAGTCGTTGTCGAGCTCATTTGAAGACAGCTGTGTCGAGGTCGTTGTCGAGCAACATTTACTTGGAGTTCGGTAAGGGCAACTCTTAGACATTATTAAGACTTTATTTTTATTGTTATATTTATGTATGGACTCCTTGATTGGTGTCGAGATTGGAATGTTGTAATATGATTGAGTTTTGCATGTATTTGATATGTGATTGAATATATGTTGTGAATGGTGTATTGCTGTCGAATTGCGTTTCTTCATGCAGAATATTTTATTGCTTAAATGTCGAATTGTGTTTTCTTCATGTTAAGCATGCTCTCTTTATTTGATATGTGATCAAGTAAGTCGTGTTACTCTTTGACATGCGGCGAGCTAATCATCGAGTGAGAGAGCTAGGGAGTCGTATGACGTTTTTGAGCCGGACCCAGATAACTGAGGGTGCTAGGTCCCCTTTTTGTTTATGGTGGATTGGCTAGGCGTCGCATTATCAGTTTGGGGTTGGACCTGCTGATTAATGCATGGTATCGGTTTGGGGTTGGACCTGCCGTTTACCTATTACGTCAGTTTGGGGATGGACCTGCTGACGATATTCCGGAATAAGAGTCGAGTCGAGTCGAGTCTAGAGTGAGATGGTCGAGTCACGTGTGGTGATTGAGATATATTATTGCTGTTTGCTTATATCTTTTATGTCGAGCTTATCTTGAATTGTCGAGAAGTTGACCCTTTCCCGTGGTGCCTTCAATCCATGACGGTTACCCAGGCGATGTCGAGGGCGCAGGTAACTCGACAGTAGATGATGCCGAGGAGGAGCTCGACGAGGACCCGAGTGACGACCTGTATTTGTCGTGATTGATTGTTTGTTCGACGTATTTCTTTTGATGACTGTACCTTGTTTTCTTTTGGAGTAGTATGTCGTGACCAGTTTGGGCAGTGTGTTTTGTTGTTTCAGGGTAGACTGGTGGTCTTACTTTTGGAGCGACCCTGCGTGGGAGTCTGCCGGAAGTACCCCCAGGGTATGATTGCTCTTTTGAAGTCGTCATACCTTAGGTGTATTTTCTTTATACATTGCTACTCTGTATTTTGTATACATTATTATTTAGAGTGATATATATATGTATGTTATGCATGTATGTTTTATTAGAATTTAAGTCTTGTGTCTTAGTTGCACCATGTTTCGAAAAGCTGTAATTACTCTGATGTGCACGAGTTAGTTTTATAAAAAAAAAAATATATCGTATTTTTAAAAGGCACAAGAGTTTTGTTTTTAAAACACATCTCATATAGGTTTATGTTGAGCTTGGTGTGTTGAGCTCGGTAACTCGAGCTCGGTATATTGAGCTTCGGTAGCGGTCAGGAAGCAGTCGTTACCTTTGTTGATATCGAGCTTGATTCGGTTCTGGAAATTTGTGCATAGGAAGATTTGGGTAGTCACTGTGTCGGGTTATGTGTGTGGGTACCTAGTTGTATTATGTTGATTGTTGTTTGATTAAGTGAAGCACTTATTGCTTGAAAAATTGTTTGAACTGTTTCTTGATTGAAGCAGTGTGTTTTAACACATCCTTGTTGCGAGATTCGACAGGTTTTGAACTTTGTGGAATCTAATGCCACCTCGTAGGAATACGATACCGCAACGGAGAACGTCGACATGGAACGAGCAATTCAAGCTATGGCCGAGATGGCGGCAGCCATGGCTCAACAATCACCGCCGCAACTCAACAAGCTAACGCGATGGCTCAACAGACGGCAGCGTTAACTCAAGTGAACTTGCAACAACAAAGAACGAGCGAGCGAAATGTCAAGCGAGAGGATTAGCGACTTCAGGAAGCATGATCCACCGGGTTCTACGGTGAGCCAAATCAGGATAAAGGCGATCTTTGGATGCAAGAGATCGAGAAGATCTTTGAGGCACTCCATTGCGGGACAACGTGAAGGTCGACTATGCCACCTACTTACCGCTAGGAGACGCAGAGTATTGGTGGAGGGAGTGAAGCAAACGTTTATAGCGTAGCGTCGCGAGATGACCTGGGAGCTTTTTCGTGAAAGGTTCTTGGACAAGTACTTCCCAGATCTTGCACGAGCCGAGAAGGAGCAGGAATTTCTTCAATCAGCAGCAAGGCAACTCGGCGGTCCGAGTATGCGCCAAGTTCGAGTCGTTGGCGAGGTATTTCAGTCCATTTCGTGATCGAATCGACCAAAGATGGTTGAGTGAGAGATTCCAACGAGGATTGAGATTCGACATTCGTAAGTCGATGGTGTCGTTGAGGATCCGAAACCTCCAAGAGTCGATTGATCGATGTGTCGAGGTAGAAGGAGTGAGGAGCCACAAGAAGAAGATCGTTGTGGGAGGACCGTGAGACCCCAGAGTGCGGGGCGTAGATTTGCACAGAAGGAAAACAACGCAAGAAGCCGCACGACCGACCTCGGGGAACGACAACAGGGGGATGATCGTCCGATGACCCAGGTACCGAGAAGCGGAGGGCGACCGGTGTCGAGGTGACTTGTTTCCGCTGTGGAAAGACGGGACATTACGCCAATAATCAGACTCGAAGGAGGGTGTGCTACAACCGCAAGAAGCCAGGGCATTTTGCCAAGGATTGTCCTACACCCAAAGTCGAACCGACTATGCTTGCGGCAGCGCCAAAGGGAAGCGTCAAGTGGCTAAAGGCGAGTTTTCTGCATGAGTGGCGAGGAAGTGAACGAGCCGATGATCTTATCCAAGGTGAATGTGAGATCGAGGGTAAATCCTTATCCGTTCTTTTTGATTCGTGCAACCCATTCCTTTATTTCTTCGATTGTGTGAACCATTTGAACTTGACTGTGATCGCTTTACCGCTTAAATTAGTAGTTACAACCCCACCGCTAAAACCTTAGTCACAAACACCGCATGTCTTAATTGTGTAGTGGTTATTGAGTAGAAAGTTTGTGGTCAATTTGGTTTGTTTGCCTCTTAAGGGCTTAGATGTCATTCTCGGGATGGATTGGTTGTCACACCACCATGTCCTTTTGACTGTGCCGTAAAGCGTAATTTTTCCAGACCTTGGAGTCTCCAATTATCTTTCGCCGAACGTATTGGAGTTTCTTTGAAAGAAGGAACTAGGGAATACATGTATCCGCTAGTTCTAAGTTTTCCAATGGTCGGCGTGGAGAATGTTCCAGGTGGTGTGTGACTTTGAGGGCGTTTTCAGAAGGCGTGCGGTGTTACCACCAAGACGAGAGGTCGAGTTCTCCATCGACTGATTCCAGGGACAGGACGGATTCCCAAAGCGCCATACAGGATGTCTCCTGCCGAGATGAAGGAGCTGAAGTCCCAGATCGAACACTTGGAGTCAAAGCAATTCATACGACCGAGCGTGTCACCGTGGGGAGCTCCAGTGTTATTGGTTAAGAAGAAGGATGGACGATCAAGGCTGTGCGTGGATTATCGCGAGCTCAACAAGGTTACCGTAAAGAACCGTTATCCGTTACCACGTATTGACGACTTGATGGATCAACTTCGTGGAGCGGCGATCTTTTCCAAGATAGACTTGAAGTCGGGCTACCATCAGATTCGCGTGAAGGAGGAAGATGTCGCCAAAACAGCTTTCAGGACTAGATACGGTCACTACGAGTACTTGGTGATGCCGTTTGGAGTGACGAATGCGCCAGCTGTGTTTATGGACTACATGAACATGATTTTCCATTCGTTTTTGGATCAGTTCGTTGTAGTGTTCATCGACGACATATTGATCTACTCGACGAACCGAGAAGAACACGCAGAACACTTATGTCGAGTACTACAGATATTACGAGATAAGCAACTCTATGCCAACCTGTCGAAGTGTGAATTTTGGCTTGAAGAGGTGAATTTTCTTGGTCACGTGATTTCCAAAGAAGGGATAGCTGTGGATCCAACTAAGATTGAAGCTATGCTAGCGTGGGAACAGCCGAAGACGGTTACCGAGATCAGGAGTTTTGTCGGCTTATCAGGATATTACCGAAGATTCATTGAAGGTTTCTCGAAGATTGTCGCGCCTCTTACACGACTGACGAGGAAGGATCAACCTTTTGCCTGGACCGAGGAGTGCGGCCGGTTTTCAAAGATCGAAGGAGCTTTTGGCGACAGCGCTGTCTTGATCTTGCCTCAACCGTAAGAGCCTTTCGAGGTGTATTGTGATGCGTCACACCAGGGATTGGGATGCGTCGATGCAACATCGGAAGGTGGTCGCAGATGCTTCAAGACACCTTAAGATTCACGAGAGGAACTACCCTACTCACGACTTGGAGTGGCGGCATGAGTTTTTGGCTACCAAGATATGGAGACACTACCTTTATGGGAGCACTCTTCGCTTTCAGCGATCACAAGAGCTTGAAGTACCTGTTCGACCAGAAAGAACTCAACATGCGTCAGCGTAGATGGACAGAATTTCTCAAGGACTACGACTTTACGTTGGAATACCATCCCGGTAAGGCTAACGTAGTAGCAGATGCATTGAGTAGGAAGAGCGTTTTAACCTCGGTATTGATGATCAAGGAGTTGGAGATGCTCCAGAAATTCCGAGACTTGAAGTTGAGTGTCGAAGTTTCACCGGGGAAGCTGAGATTTGGTATGCTTACTATTTCTAACAGATTGTTGGACGAGATCCGAGACCAGCAAGTTCATGACGAGCTTCTGCAAGAGAAGATTCAGTTGATAGCGCAAGGGAAGGCGACAGAATTTCACGTCGGAGCGGACGACATCTTGAGATGCAATGGCCGAGTGTGCGTACCTAACGTATCCGAGCTGAGGAAGTTGATTCTCGACGAAGCGCATAAGAGCAACTTTAGTATTCATCCCGGAGTTACGAAGATGTATCAAGACTTGAAGAAGCATTTTTGGTGGTCCGGAATGAAGAAGCAAGTGGCCGAGTACGTAACCGTGTTTAACGTGTCGAAAGTGAAGGTGGAGCACCAACGACTGCGGGAATGCTACAATCGCTGACGTACCAGAATGGAATTGAGACAGTATTTCCATGGACTTCGTTGTAGGTTTGCCGAAGACGCAGAAGAAGAATGATTCGATTTGGGTGATCGTCGACCGATTGACCAAATCTGCTCATTTCTTACCGGAGGTCGACATACAACGTGGAAAAGGCGACCGAGATCTACATCGCGGAGATAGTAAGACTTCATGGAATACCCTCTTCGATCGTGTCGGACCGAGATCCGAAGTTCACGCCTCATTTTTGGAGGGAATTGCAAGGAGCGATGGGAACCGAAGCTCGAGCTTAGCTCGGCATATCATCCACGCATCGACGGCCGACCGAGAGAACGATCCAATCACTTGAAGATTTGTTGCGAGCTTATGCGTTAGATCACCGAGGAAGTTGGGACGACGCCTTACCATTGGTGGAGTTCACCTACAATAACGGCTTCCATGCGAGTATTGGAATGGCACCTTTGAAGCGTTGTATGGCGGAAATGTCGACGCCTCTTTGTTGGTACCAGATCGGCGAGCGTAATCGTCAGAGACCAGATATGATCCAAACAGACTACCGAGAAGATCCGTTTGATCGAGAGATCGGATGCGAACATCTCAAAGTCGATGTAAGAGTTATGCGGACCAACGGCGTCGACCACTCGAGTTCGAGGAAGGAGAACATGTATTTCTTAGAGTCACCCCCACTCATCGAGTTGGTCGAGCGATCAAATCCAAGAAACTTACCCTAAATTTATTGGACCTTACCAGATTCTTCGTCGTATTGGTCCATGGCATATCGATTGCCTTGCCACCATTCTTGTCGAACATCCACGACGTCTTTCACGTCTCACGATTCTTGAAGTATGTTTCCGACCCTCTCATGTCATCGAACCGGATGTGATTCAAGCGAAGGGCGACTTATCTTTCAAGCATTGCGGCAAGGATCGTTGATCGGAAAGCCAAAGCGATTCGCGGAACAAAGAGATTCAACTCGTCAAAGTTGTGTGGGATCGTAAGGCGGGAGATGCGACTTGGGAGCTGGAGGAGAAGATGAAGACTCAAGACTGAACTTTTCTCGAGGTAAGAATCTTATTTGCAATTTCGAGGACGAAATTTTTTAGAGGGAGAGATTGTAACACCTGAGGACGAGATCGACATCGTATTAGGACGACGTATCGAGACCTCGACCAAGACCTTGTGTCGAGATCCCGTGCCAAGATCGCCACGAGATCATTTGCCGAAATTTGAGGAGACCACGTGCACTAGCTGGCCGAAATGAGGAGGTCGCGTGTCGAGTTGATGAAGTCGCGTCTGGTGATGAGGGCGCATGTCGGTGAGGAGGCCGCGTTCACGAACTCGTGTTAGAGCCTTGTGCGTTTGCACGAGCACCCTTGTCGACATCGTGTCGAGATGACACCTCGTATTCTTTCGAACGTTATTCAGCGCTATTATTATATTGTCGGCTTGACCGTTCTCGTCGCGTGTCTAGACCGTTGACCGACAGAGTAGAAGGTAATTATGAGAGGAACGATTAGACGGGTAGATGATTGATGGGATTGGCATCTTATAGCTGGAGTTACGATTATACCCCTTTCTCACCAGCTGTATACCACGACCGATTCCCTCAAACACTCATTCTTTCTCTTTTCTTCTTTCTTTCTTCTTCCTTCCTTCTGCTCTGAGTTTCGTTGTTTTTCTCCAAGAACTTCCATCGACGAAACCGTGAGTTCCATCGAGATTCTGCACAAGCTTTCTTCATCAATCTTGTTCATCATCATCTTCTCGACCCATATCTACGCCGCTCGATCACCGCTGAGGTATGAAGAATGATTTTTCTTTTCATCCGTACTCTTGTTTAGCGCTATTTCTTCCTTCCATTTTTAGCCGCTTTATGCTTCCAAATCATGTCAAACTGATGGGTTTTCTTCTTCACAATATTACCTATCTTTCTAACCGATTAATTGGGCTTGTAAAACAAATTTTCTTCCTCTGCTTTTTCTCGCAATCAGCGCTGCCGTAAACTCTTCATTTTCGGTTTGTTTCGATTTCTTGTTTTTCGTTTGTTGCTTGGTTGTTGTTGTTGTCGATCTATCTGTTGAAGCATCGATAACTTTTCATGAACTTTTGATCGAAATCCCTAACTTTGTGTTAGAGGAAAAATATATTTCGATTCTTGAGTTTTATATTTTCCGGTTGTGGTTAAGTTTGGGATGAGAGCTAGATGTATTAGAAACCATAGATCGATCTAAGTTGTGTTTGTTTTAGGAAGTCCGATTCAGAGATCGTGTGATTTCGAATCGAGGTGTACGGAAAGCGAATCCAAGGACGCCAGCAATGGAATCCGGATCGAGAACTGTACGTGTCGAGGTCGATTGAGGACGGTACGTGTCGAAGTCGTTGTCGAACTCGTTGAAGATAGCCGTGTCGAGATCGAGTGAGAGAAGTCGTTGTCGAGCTCATTTGAAGACAGCTGTGTCGAGGTCGTTGTCGAGCAGCATTTACTTGGAGTTCGGTAAGGGCAACTCTTAGACATTATTAAGACTTTATTTTTATTGTTATATTTATGTATGGACTCCTTGATTGGTGTCGAGATTGGAATGTTGTAATATGATTGAGTTTTGCATGTATTTGATATGTGATTGAATATATGTTGTGAATGGTGGATTGCTGTCGAAATTGCGTTTCTCATGCAGAATGTTTTATTGCTTAAATGTCGAATTGTGTTTTCTTCATGTTAAGCATGCTCTCTTTATTTGATATGTGATCAAGTAAGTCGTGTTACTCTTTGACATGCGGCGAGCTAATCATCGAGTGAGAGAGCTAGGGAGTCGTATGACGTTTTTGAGCCGGACCCAGATAACTGAGGGTGCTAGGTCCCCTTTTTGTTTATGGTGGATTGGCTAGGCGTCGTATTATCAGTTTGGGGTTGGACTCTTGATTAATGCATGGTATCGGTTTGGGGTTGGACTGCCGTTTACCTATTACGTCGATTTGGGGATGGACTCTTGGCGATATTAGGAATAAGAGTCGAGTCGAGTCGAGTCTAGAGTGAGATGGTCGAGTCACGTGTGGTGATTGAGATATATTATTGTTGTTTGCTTATATCTTTTATGTCGAGCTTATCTTGAATTGTCGAGAAGTTGACCCTTTCCCGTGGTGCCTTCAATCCATGACGGTTACCCAGGCGATGTCGAGGGCGCAGGTAACTCGACAGTAGATGATGCCGAGGAGGAGCTCGACGAGGACCCGAGTGACGACCTGTATTTGTCGTGATTGATTGTTTGTTCGACGTATTTCTTTTGATGACTGTACCTTGTTTTCTTTTGGAGTAGTATGTCGTGACCAGTTTGGGCAGTGTGTTTTGTTGTTTCAGGGTAGACTGGTGGTCTTACTTTTGGAGCAGCCCCCTGCGTGGGAGTCTGCCGGAAGTACCCCCAGGGTATGATTGCTCTTTTGAAGTCGTCATACCTTAGGTGTATTTTCTTTATACATTGCTACTCTGTATTTTGTATACATTATTATTTAGAGTGATATATATATGTATGTTATGCATGTATGTTTTATTAGAATTTAAGTCTTGTGTCTTAGTTGCACCATGTTTCGAAAAGCTGTAATTACTCTGATGTGCACGAGTTGGTTTTATAAAAAAAAAAATATATCGTACTTTTAAAAGGCACAAGAGTTTTGTTTTTAAAACACATCTCATATAGGTTTATGTTGAGCTTGGTGTGTTGAGCTCGGTAACTCGAGCTCGGTATATTGAGCTCGGTAGCGGTCCGGAAACGGGTCGTTACATCCCTAAAAGGAAAAAAAATATTATAGTACAACATACTCTTCTTACTAAATGGAATCCTCTTACTAATTCCAATCAAAGAAGCAAACAATGATGAATGTCCATGAAAACCATCGACACCCCTTAAAAAACACCAAGAAAATGCTTGGAAACAGTTAATGAGCATGGAAAACTAATCATTATTAATAGCAGACAACACAGTAAGGCTGGTATTTAACATTAGACGAACTGATCATTTACACAAACTAAAAAGCCAACCAAAGATGAGATCCCCGTACTGGACAGTAAAAACGTATATAAAAAGAGAAAGACACTTCGTATCATTAACAATTACAAACTCACAGATCTGCATTTCGGTAACTGACTGTGGGGGACCATAAAGGAATAACAAAAGGGTGAAAGTTACTGCCTTTACTGAAATTGTGTTATTGTTTTTTTTTTTTGCATGCATGAGTCTAACTGTTGCGGCACTTATGTTTCTTTTTTTCGACCAAATTCATTTTAGTGCTATGTGAACTTGCATAATGGGCCTTCACTTTCATTTAATCT
Organism: Calophaca sinica; assembly: GCA_037113605.1. Classification (NCBI taxonomy): domain Eukaryota; kingdom Viridiplantae; phylum Streptophyta; class Magnoliopsida; order Fabales; family Fabaceae; genus Calophaca; species Calophaca sinica. The sequence goes on along the minus strand of CM073731.1, from coordinate 137,091,860 downwards.
AATTTTGGGCCGTCAATTGTTCCATAGTGTAAACCATGAATACGAATCACAATTTCTAAAATTTACGTATCATGCATAAGTAATTCAGTGGAAGCTTAGTAATGATACTCTTTGTTCCAGCTTTTTTGTTCATGAGTGCAGGATAGATGATAAATTCATCATCAAATAATGTACTGGGTAAGAACTTTATCCGGTAAAAAATAAAGGACATGTATAAATCTTGAAGGACATCCAAAAATTCAGCAGTAGCAATTTATAACATAAATGGACTAGCTGAAGGTACAAAACAACAAAAAATAAACCTATTATATGATATAACATAAACTATGTTTCATCAGCATAACATCCATTACTTCTATTTTTAAAATAAAAAACCCACTTCACGTACAAATGAAATCCGAAATTTTTTATATTTGAACGCATATTATTGAAACAATTTTAAAGTCTGGGCACAATGGAGACAAAAAGAAAAGTGGCTGAAGCAAGTTATATGATCTAGAACCCACTCAAAATTTTCCCTTTAATGAGGTCCAAATCCTATGTTAAGTAACACAAACACAACTGAACTGCTAATCTATGAAATTGAAATATCATAATTTGATGCATCTAAAAGTCACACACTTTTATTTATCCAAATCCTCAATTGATTTTTATTTATCAAAGACCAATTACGTAAATTATCAAGAAATCCAAGTAAAACATTATTAAAGCATAAACCTATTTGTTGGGAAAACAAAGAAGAAACCACCAGTCCCATACAATTTGATGGGAAAGAACATTCCAAAGAATACAAAATATTAAGAGTTTGGACTATTATTTGGCTTATTAATCCATTCTATGAGCAGATTACTACGTGCACCCTCTATTTTTTACTGAATGCACCCCCTCCTTCCTCATTAGCTCACACGACTCTCTCTCGCTCTCTCTCTCTCTCTCACTCTGTTGGCCACGAGACCACCACCATTCTTCTCATGTCTTCATCCTCTACAAATCCCTCTCTTCCAAATCGTGAAAAAGTAACGCTGATGGACAAACACCGCGATCTCTAATGACGGTTTTCGGCCAACTCCGTTCGTGAATCGAAGCACCACTATCACCATCTTTCTCCTCTCTTTGAGCTCTACAAAACCCACCCAAGCTTCGCGCAAAACAGAGTAGATCTGAAAACCCCTAACCACCACTTTCTCTCCTGTTTTCTGGCCACTATAGGCCTCCGTTTAAGAAAGTAAACCGATCAAAAGAATCTCCTTAACGTCCGCAACAAAACCCACAAAGAAATTTCATGATCGGAGCATCCTCCGCTGGCGAGCACCGTGCCGAAAATCGCAACATCGTGACGGAGTTTTGAACCGCGGTGACCTCATATTCTCCCTCCCATGGTGAGTTGATTTCTTTCCCTGTTTCATGTCTGGTTTGGTTGTTTTTTATTTTATTCAAAAACACTAACTCAAATTTGGATTCATTCTCAAGTTCTGTGTCTATTTTAATCAAATCCAAAAATTTAGTTGATTAAATCAATTAATCACTTCTCATTTTGCTTGTTGTACACCAATAAAGTGGGGAGATTACGATCCGGGTAGTTGGGAATGCACTCAATGGATATTATCTTGACAAATTTTGTTGAAGGATATCTTGCAGCCAGTTCTTCAATGCATTACATCAACACCCCACATTCGGGAATCCTTTCTTTGTAAAGGATGACAACCACCCAAACATCGGATGGAGCCTGCGAAACCTCACGAACAAAATCAGATCCTGAAATGTGAGTCACTGATCCAAACCTCAAAATTTTAGCTTCCTCCTGCATCTCAGCTAACCTCTTCTTCCTGTATTCTTGAAGGAACCGATCGTCATCGAGTTCATCTTCAAGTTCATCGTGGGTTTTGGAATTGAGCCATGCTTTATCTCTGGGGAGGGTGTCGAGATCAGAAGCGGGGGTGAAAGGAGGAGGTTTGAAAGCGGGTTGCTTTGCAGGGGATTGCCGAGTTTTCTCTGAATATCATCCTATTGAGTTGAGGCTCCTTCTACGTCCGTGTATACAAAGTGGTAATCTCCCATTTTTCTCTTCTCTCTCTTTCTCCTTCTTCTTCTTTTCTCTTCACAAATCTGACTCTGGAAGAAGCCCCTTTTAAATTCAATTAGTTGAAAGCAGAGAAGAGTGTTGGAGAAGCAAGTGACTTTTTGCTTCTGCCTCATATACAACCAATGAATGGATACCTTGCCTCATATACCTTGCACTCTCATTAATGAAGACTTAGTGAAGCTCAAGCGCATGCCTTTATTGATGGGCCAAACTGAGGATCACATTTTTTGGAGCTGTAGCAGGAACAATCACTACAGTGTTAAGTCGGCTTATCACCATTTAATGGAGCATGTCATCTGCAATGAAGAATTGCGAGTCTCTGGGTATTGGATGCTTACATAGAAACTGAAGATACCTCAGAAGATTAAGCATTTGTTATGGAGAATTGCTAGAGGGATTCTTCCTACAAGGGAGCATATTCTTTCAAAGGGGTTGATTGTTCTAGTTTGTGTCCAATGTGTGCTAAATTTATGGAAAATGACTTGCATGTGTTTTATGGGATGCTCTCATGCGATTCAGCTGTGGAAAGTAGCTTCGCTGTGACCAATCATAGACCCGATCCAGCAGGCAGCACGGGATTGCACAGATTTCATCTTCAATGCACTTGAACAACTTTCGGTACAGCAGAGCAGTAAGGTCGCTGCTATTTTCTGGTGTATCTGGCACCGCAGAAATTTAAAGGTGTGGGAGGATGAGCTTCAGCCAGAGGCGCTGGCAGTGAGGCTAGCAATGGAGTATATTGAAGCTTGGAAGAGGGCTAGGGCGAACCGGGGTGGTGGTACTTAGAACGGGTCTCGAGACATCTTGCAGAAGTGGAAGAAGACTGGGCAAGGGTTTCTTAAGTGTAATGTAGATGCTGCTATTTTTGAAGACCATCAATGCTTTGGAGTGGGTATGTGCATTAGGAACGATAAAGGAGAGTTTGTCCGGGCTCTTACGAAGCGTTTTGAAGGGATACCACAACCAAAAGAAGCTGAAGCCATAGGACTCCAAGAAGCAATCACTTGGCTTAGTGAGCTAGGAGATCACAAGGTTATCATTGAACTGGATTGTCAACCAGTATTACTAACCTGTACTGCAGAATTTATTATGAATGAAATGCAATGAGTATGTTACTATAAAAAAAAAGAATTTGGCCGGGAGAATATGGCTGGAGACTTAATAAGATGTATAGTTATAAAGATAATGTAATCTAAACGTAAGTACGGTAAATATTTACGTAGTATATCTTTAACAATGTAGTTTACATAACATAGTTTTTTTTTCCGGTTTAACTACTTTTTAAAATATTTATTTTGGTTTCTCTACTTCTATAGCTACATGGAACAATTGTTTAGTATATATATGTGTTTAGGGGGTGAACCATTACAAATTATTTTACATTGTTAAATATATGAAAAAATATCAATTTTTCTATATTTTATGTTTAAATTATAATAAAAATATTTAATTACTACTTTTTTATTTATTTTTAAGTTCCAAATGTAAATTGCCTTTCAATATAATAAAAATATTATTCTTCGTACATAAGATGCACGGTACGCGCTCTATTATTATTATTATTATTATTATTATGAAAAAAAGAGGACAACAATAAAGTCATATTACATGCACAAATACAAACTAGCGCAGATAAAATAACATTAAATAAAATGATAAAGAACTAGAAGCATGAGGCAGGACTGGCCTAACGTATTTCTAGGCTAAAGCGAACTTTAAAATGAGATCTTTTTAAGTGTGAGATAATAACATAAAAATTACATGCCTTCCAGAAATATATTAAAAATGCATTGGATATATGTTAAAAATAAAATATCATATGGACAAAAATTTAGTTTTAGACACATAATACCTTGAAATTGAAAAAAAAGAGGCTAATTGCACTTTTAGTCTTCTCGGTATCACGATTGTGTGATTTTGGTCCCATTTAATTCCGCAAATTTGATCCTCCAGGTATTGTGATAGTGCAGTTTTGGTCCATTGGGTTCCAATTATGCGAATTTGGTCATCCGGTTATTGCAATTATGCGATTTTGGTCCCTCTTGCCATTAAAGTTCTTATAAAAATGTTGATGTATCATGTGTAAATATGACCTAGCACATAATTTGATCTAGGTGACATGTTAGTTGGCTTAAAAATTAAAAATCTTTTACAATATTTTTAGTTATAAATTGAATTTTAATTGAACGGAGGGACCAAAATCGCACAATTGCGATATCTAGATGACCCCATTCGCTCAACTAGAACCCATAGGACCAAAATCGCACACTTGTGATAGCTGGAGGACCCAATTTGCTAAATTAGAACTTGGAGGACTAAAATCGCATAATCGTGACACATAGAGAACTAAAAGTGCAATTATGTCAACAAAAAAAAAAAAAGAACTTTAAGTGACTTGACTTGGATTTAAACCCAAACTATTGAGTTTAAAACCTTGAACTTTACCAACTTTGAAAAGTTTTGTAACTCATTTAGTAATAACATAAACTCTTTTTACTTGGAGGCCGTTTTTGTCAAAATATAGACTCAATTCGCATAGTATTGTAAGGAGAGACTCAATTCGCTCAATTAGAACTTGAGAGACTAAAATTGCACCAGGGATGAATCCAAAAACATATTAAACGGGAGGCTAAAAAATTTACCAAATACATCATACCGAAAAAAAGATAGTAAATGTTAAACAAAATTTAAATAATAATAGTCAAATACATCATATTGTTTATCTAAGTCAGACACGTTCTTTCATATCATAAAATTCATCAATAATAGAATTTGTATCAAATTTTTCAGCAATCCTCCTTTCAATGTAAGTAATCAAACAATCAACTAGACATTCATCTTCCATCTTGTTTCTGAGCCTTGTAGCAGTTGAAATAGCAAGAATCAATACTAAACGAATTAAACGACCACCCAAAGGATAAGTCAAATGTTTTCCTATTTTCACCAATCCTTGACATACCTCAGAAATCGTTAATAGATTTCTCAATTAAAGATGGGATTAAGTTCATAATGAAGAACTTTATTTTAAGATGATGCTTCTCTTGTTTGTTAAGCAGGATAAAACTTTATTGCCAATTCACAAATTTTCTCAATATTGAGTGATTTGTAATGAGCTTTTGTATTTGATTTTTAATTAGAAATAAAGATGTGATAAAAAATTATACCAAAAAAATATGTGATTAAAAAGCACAATATTGAGAGGAAAAAGTAAATAAAATATGTCTTTAAGGATACAAAGAGAGAGAAAAAAAATATACCAAATATGCAACATAATTAACATACCTGCTATGTTGAGAGGTATGAACGATGGGCGACGGTGCTACAAAACTCTCTGCGTTTATAATCGCTAAAGTTTTCTTTGCCTATCTAATTGCATTTCCACTGGATATGTTTTTTATTTTCAGTTGCTCCTAAAGTCCTAAACGGGTTAAATTGGGCTCACCCCCTTTATCCTATTGAATAACATAATTGGACCCAGAAGGCCAAAATTATAAAACAAGAGCAAGCCAATTACACATTTGGCGCATGATTTCCCCCCTCCCCTCGTTAATTTTAACACCTCCCCTATCCCATGCATTTACCAAAATACCCATACCTATCCCTCACCTCTCCCTCCCTCACTCTCACATCCCGTCTCTCACCTCGCTCCCTTACTCTCACTCGGTTCTCACCATCCTCCCTCGTCGTCGTGTTTTCATGGTCGTTTGCTTATTATTTTCTCCAAATTCATACGTTCCGGAATTATGTCTTCGAAAGTCGCCGGAATCTAGAATCTGGTAGTTCCGGTTCACTATTTTTGCACACCCATATTTTTGGGGACCGGAATCCTTTTTTCGGAGGCGTCCGGAATCTAGTTTCTGAAAGGCACAATACTGGTTAATCTTATTACACAACCGGAATATAGAATCAGGAACACATCGGAAACAAGATTCTGGATATTCAGAAATCGCAGAAAAAAAGAACGATTTCGCATGCCAGCAACCGTGAACGAAGTGGCGACGACGACAGTTTGAGGTGGCGACGGTGACGGATAGTTGGGGGCACAGGGGGGGGGAGGTCCGAGAGGGAGATAGGAGAGGTGGGAGAGAGAGGGGGAGGGCGGAGGGTTTATGAGAGAGAATATGGGAGGTAAATGGGTGAGAGGAAGAAGAAGGTGGAAGATGTAGAAATTAAGTTAGGGGTATTTTGTTCTTTTAGCTATAAGGGGTGGTGTTAAAATTATGGTGGAGAGGTGGGAAAATCATGGGCCTACACATTTTTAGTATAAGCTAATCAATTGACGCTGCACATTTTTATTCGGCTTTCGAAATGTCAGTGTAACTGAATACTGAGGCAGGGGCTAATCCATCTCATCAACTTGGACATAGCCTCATAGGTATAAGTGTGTTTAAAAAAAAATTGAAGAGAGGGTGGGGCTTCAGCCCACGGGTGCCCACCCTTCAATCCGTCCCTGAATCGCATAATCGCGATACTTGGGGGATCAAAAATACAATTAAGCCTAAATTTTTTTGTTGGAGAATTAACAATTGTCATAAATATATAATAGAGTATGGTATCGTAGGAGTGATGTACATAGTATTTATTTGGTGATAAAATTGAAATAATAAAACTACATTTATTATAATTTTTTTATTTCTCTAAAATGAAAGTTAATTGAAAATGAAGGGTGTACTATCTTATTCCTATATTTACTTAGTACATGTCCTAAAACAATAAGGTGACGACTCCGGTACCCTTTAATTTTGTTGGGTATCGGTACCCAAGTGAGTTAGATCAATAAAATAATACTCATTTTTTTTCCAATTTACCATGTCCTTAATGATATTCTTATGTCTAAACATTACACATATAAAATGTATACATAATCACCTATTAAAGATTTAAGCTATGTTCACAAATTAATCCCTAAACTCAAGCTTGTTGTTGTTTAACTATTTTCTTGACTTTAAATAAGCCCTTTTATTGGTTGGTCGTGATACCTTCTTTTTATGATGATTGGTTGTGATACTTAAATATTAAAACATAATTGTTGTGATATTTTGTTTACTTTATATCTAACGATGAACGTTGAAGAGAAAAGAGAAAGAGCAATAGATTATAAAATTTGTAAAATACATTTGAAACACTAAAATAATTATTCATAAATTTACTAGTTACTTTTTAAAAGAATAAAAATATGTGCCTTAACCGTTATATGAAAAATATAGAACACGTGGACAATTTATATTAAAACGCTTAACATAAGTATTAGTACCCAACTAATTTACAGGGTACCGAATAATTTACCAAACAATAATCCTAGATATTATTGACTTTCAGCATTACGTTTATCCATATTAATTAATGTACCTCGTTAACAAAGAAGGATTTTTTAGGCAAAAATAGAAGTTATTTCAGAGAATGGATGTTTTGCTGTTAGCACTGCTTATCAGCTGTTAAGAAGTGGGGGAAACGATAATCCAAATGAGGATTTCGGGAAGAAAATGTAGAGGTGGAAGGGTCCCTTTTAGAATGCAAATTCACATGTGGAAGTTATGGCATAAATAATAGGCTTCCCACTAATTTGAGCCGCAGTGACCAGTGGGTGGAGCCAAGTATCAACAGACTACAATTTTTTTGCGGGTATTCAAGAAACATGCATCCATGTAATGTGTTAGTTCACAAATGAAATTTGACAATAAAAAAAAAAAACAATAGTTTTCTTAGAAACATCTTTACCAACAGTTTTTTTAGTGGGAAAATAATTTTTACTCATCCACTTTGTGAAGTTGTTGCAGGCGATGTCAATGAACCAAAAAGATATATATGATGATAAAGCTCCTGTGAGTTCGGATTATGTGATTTTAGCGCAATAGCACTGAAACTATAGCATTAAAAAACTTTTATTACTCGCACAAGAGTGCCATGGCATTGTCATTCCAAGACGCCCATATGGCATTATGGCAATGGACTTTCAATGCTAAGAGATGCTTTTGGCTGCAAGAAAATGTAGCTAGTCTCATAGTAAGAACGCTATGGTGCTCTTGGTTGAGTGCTAATAATTGTTAAATTCTGCCAAATTAGTGCTGAAGCACTAATAAGAGAGCAGCTTGGCGCCGGGAAAAATAGTCTGCAATACGACTTCAAAATTGATTTTAGGTGGCACATTGATTTAGGATGATCTCTTTTAAAAGAAACAGACAGACAGGGAAACAAGTCCTCGAAGGACTCCTAGTAGTAACTAATACTATCATCATCCACTAAAACATAAAAATCAGCCAGAATAACAGAACCATCAACCAGATCAGATGTTCTTAATTCATATATGAGTGGTCGCGCATATGCGTAGTAACTAATACTATCATCATCCACTAAAATAAAACATAAGCTAGCAAGCTATTATTTACTATCACATGGATGACGGAATCAATAGCAGTAGCGCAGGAAGGGAGGGTAAGAAATCAAGATAGGAATCAATTAATATCTCAATACAGCTAGCTAGCGAAAAAGCGTCGTTGGTTCAGTGTGGTGTAATGAGCCAAATGGGAGCCAAGCCACTAATGGGAGCCAAGCACCAAATTGAAGCTGAGTCAGCACATGGGGTTGTTGCTGATCCGGGAATCAAGGACCTGAGGAGAGGCACAAGGAATCGCATAACCAACTCAAGGTTGAGGGATTATGTGTAAGAGAGAATATATATGAGTGAGGGGAGGCAGGGTATGGGTCATGAATTGTATGAAGTGAATTCCTCTCTCTCTCTCTCTGCTGATTTCTTCTTCTCTCTTTATCTGATTTCTGTACTTTTCTCTTATCCCAGTGTACTATTCCTTCTGTACTTGTCAGAAGTTGACCAATTTTACAGACAAATCAATAAAACAGTACACATTACCTCATTTGTTCTCAATTGATTTGAGTATATTTCATTGGTGCTTTCATTCATGCCATGGCAGACAACACGCGTATGAAAGAAATGAACACCGAGCTCAAACGACTTGCAGAGGCGTTGGAAACTTCCAAACAGGAAACAACCCAGCGTTTGGCTCAGTTTGAAGTCACTTATGCCAATCAATTTCGCCAACTCTCTGTTGAACAATCGGAACGCATGGATCGTATGGAGGCTGCAATGGAGTCATTTCTCCAACGCCAACCTCAATCGACGCCGTCTCACCATGGTAGCTCGAACTCACGACCACCGTTTCAGATCCGAAACGTCAAGTTGGAATTTCCCCGATTTGGTGGCAAAGATGTCCGTGACTGGATCTTCAAAGCAGAGAAATTCTTCAACTACTATGAAACCCCAGATGCATCAGCTGATTTATCTTTGCCAGGCACTTGGAGGGCGATGTGATCCCGTGGTTTCAAATGATGCAACGCTCGCGGCCCTTTCCTTTGTGGCTAGCCTTCACGCGAGCACTTGAGGTAGAGTTCGGTCCTTCTGCTCTTGATTGTCCTAGAATTAATCTTTTTAACTTGTCACAGACTGGGTCGGTGTCTGAATATTATGTGGCTTTTACTGCGTTGGCCAACCGAGCGTATGGCATTAGTGAAGATGCCCTGCTCGATTGTTTTCTTAGTGGCCTGAACTCTGACATTCGCAGAGACATTTTGATACAAGGAGCAGAATCTCTGCTTAAGGCTGTGGCTCTAGCCAAGCTTTATGAAGAAAAATACAAAAGCAACCGCTCCAACCCTACCCAGCCTAAACACTACTCCCCTAGCCCTTTCACTACAAACAAAAGCCAGCCTCACAGTACCCTATCTTTGGCCAAACCAAACCTACCCCCTTTATTGCCTACCCCACCTATTAAACCATTTTCCACCCCACCCAAGTCCAGTAACATCAAACGGATAGGCCCTGCTGAAATGCAACTTAGAAGAGACAAGGGACTTTGCTTCTATTGTGATGAGAAGTTTACTTTCTCTCACAAGTGTCCAAACAAACATTTAATGCTCATGCTAGTGGAGGATGATGACCATGAGGAACAGACAGAACCTGACCCACCTGATTTAGAGAGCCCCGTGAGTGAAGACTCTCCAAGGGAATCTCACATTTCCCTCAATGCTTTAAAGGGTGCCAATGGCTTGGGCACTATCAAATTCCTTGGTGAAATTGGAGCCATTCAAATCGCAATTCTGGTCGATGGTGGTAGCTCTGATAGCTTCCTCCAACCAAGGATAGCACACTTCCTCAAACTGCCTATTGAACCAGCTCCTTCTTTCAAGGTTTTGGTAGGCAATGGACAAACTATGGCTTCTGAAGGCTTGGTTCGAAATTTACAGGTCAAGGTACAAGGTCATGAGTTACATTTTCCAACTTATCTTTTACCTATTTCTGGTGCAAACTTGATTTTAGGTGCTTCTTGGCTAGCTACCCTTGGTCCTCATGTGGCAGATTATGCATCCCTTTGCCTTAAGTTTTATCATGCTGGCAAGTTTATTACTCTACATGGTGAGAAACCTGCTTTGCCTGTGCAGGCCTCCTTGCACCATTTTCGTAGACTCCATCAAACACATGCCATTGAGACACTTTTTACCATTCAGCTTCAACCACAGTCCCCTGCCCCAGAGATTTCCCTTGCCTTACCCCAAGATATTCCTCCTGAATTAGGCACCTTGCTGTTAAAATACCAGTCGGTTTTTCAGTCACCTTGTGGTTTACCTCCCACTAGATCACAAGACCATGTGATTCCCTTACTACCTGGGTCTAAACCAGTAAAGGTGAGACCATATAGATACCCTCATAGCCAAAAGGAACAAATCGAGACAATGGTTCAAGAAATGTTGGAACATGGTATCATACAACCTAGTAACAGCCCATACTCTTCACCCATTCTTTTGGTCAAAAAGAAAGATGGATCTTGGAGATTTTGCACAGACTACAGAGCTTTAAATGCCATCACCATCAAGGATTCATTTCCCATGCCTACTGTGGATGAGTTACTTGATGAGCTCTATGGTGCCAAGTATTTTTCAAAGCTACATTTAAGATCTGGTTATCACCAAATCCTTGTTCATCCTGCTGATAGGCACAAGACTGCTTTTAGAACCCACCATGGACACTATGAATGGCTTGTCATGCCATTTGGGCTTACTAATGCCCCTGCCACATTTCAATGTCTCATGAACCAGATTTTTTAGAAGGTCCTTAGAAAATATGTTCTGGTGTTTTTTTGATGATATTCTGGTTTACAGCCCATCTTGGCTTGAGCATTTAGCCCACTTGGAAGCGGTTTTACAAACCATTCAGTACCATGTCTTACATGTCAAGCTGTCCAAGTGCTCATTTGGTCTCTTAGAGGTGGATTATCTTGGGCATACAGTTTTTGGTTCGGGTGTAGCTATGGATAAGGAGAAGGTTCAAGCTGTGTTAGAGTGGCCTCTTCCTAAAAACATCAAGCAATTGCGTGGCTTCTTGGGCTTATCAGGGTATTATCGGAGATTCATCAAGGGGTATGCTTCTTTAGCTAGTCCACTTACAGATTTACTAAAGAAAGATGCCTTTGTTTGGCATGATGCAGCTAACTCTGCATTTCAAGACTTAAAACAGGCAGTGACTTCTGCCCCTGTTTTGGGGTTACCTGACTTCTCTCAGCCTTTTATCCTAGAGACTGATGCCTCAGGGTCGAGTGTAGGTGCTGTCTTAAGTCAAAAGGGCCACCCTATTGCTTATTTTTCAAGAAAACTGGGTCCTAGGATGCAGAAACAGTCTGCTTATGCTAGGGAATTTTTTGCCATCACTGAAGCTTTGGCTAAATTTAGACATTACCTACTGGGCCACAAGTTCATTATCCGAACTGACCAAAAAAGTCTTAAGTCCTTATTGGATCAGTCACTTCATACTCCTGAACAACAAGCTTGGTTGCATAAGTTTATTGGTTTTGATTTTACTATTGAATATAAGCCAGGCAAGGACAATCAGGCTGCAGATGCTTTGTCTAGAATGCTTTTTATGGCTTGGTCTACACCTCACAATCAGTTTCTGTCTGATTTAAAGCAAGCTGTTGCTGCGGATTCCAGCTCTAAATCACTGGTACAGCAGTGTGAGCATGGCTTGAACACTGATTTGTGTTATACCACCAAAGAGGGTCTGCTGTTTTGGAAAAACAGATTAGCAATTCCTGCTAACTGCCATCTTATTCCTCAATTGCTGGCCGAATACCACAGCTCTCCTCTGGGCGAGCATGCTGGAGTTAACCGCACCTTAGCCAGAATATCCTCTCAGTTTTATTGGCCTAATATGAGGAAGGATATTCATCATTATGTCACTCATTGCACCATATGTCAACAAGCCAAGACTTCAAACACACTGCCTGCTGGCCTCCTGCAACCGTTGCCTATCCCTAATCAAGTATGGGATGATGTTGCCATGGATTTTATCACAGGTTTACCTCTATCTCATGGCTTTAGTGTCATTTTAGTGGTTATTGATAGATTATCCAAATATGCCCATTTTATGGCCCTCAAAACGGATTTCAATAGTAAACAAGTGGCTGAGATCTTTATGAATCATGTTGTGAAGCTGCATGGTCTTCCAAAATCAATAGTCTCAGACAGAGACAAAGTTTTCACAAGCAAATTTTGGCAACAATTGTTCCAATTGCAAGGCACTACTTTGGCAATGAGTTCGGCCTACCATCCTCAAATTGATGGACAATCAAAGGTATTGAACAAATGCTTGGAATTATATTTGAGGTGTGTCACGGCTCATGCTCCCAGAACTTGGTATAAGGCTCTCTCTTGGGCTGAATACTGGTACAATACAGCTTTTCACACTAGTATTGGTATGACACCATTCAAAGCCTTGTATGGTAGAGACCCTCCAATGCTACTTCGATACATGCCACAATCCAATGACCCTCCAGATGTGCACCGATAGTTAAGTGACAGAGATGCTATAATCAGTCAATTGAAGTCCAATTTACAGCGAGCTCAACAGTATATGAAGTCACAAGCTGACAAAAAGAGGACTGAGGTTCATTTGAACATAGGTGATTTGGTGTTGGTTAAATTGCAACCTTATAGACAAAATTATGTGGCCTTGAGACAAAATCAAAAGCTTGGCATGAGGTATTTTGGACCATTCCCAATTTTAGCCAAAGTGGGCACTGTGGCTTACAAACTTCAATTACCTGAGGCTGCAAAAATACATCCCGTGTTCCATATCTCTCAGTTGAAAGCCTTCAAGGGCAGTGCACAAGTTCCTTATATGCCTTTGCCTTTGCTCACCACTGAATTGGGGCCATTACTGCAATCTATGACAGTGTTGGACGCCAGAACTATTCTGAGAGGCGATTCTGCAGTGCAGCAGGTCCTCATCCGCTGGTCTAGTGAGGATGCAGCTGATGATACATGGGAAGATATTTCAGAATTCAAGGATCTATTTCCTAATTTCAACCTTGAGGACAAGGTTGCTTTAAATGGGGATGGTAATGTAATGAGCCAAATGGGAGCCAAGCCACTAGTGGGAGCTAAGCACCAAATTGAAGCTGAGTCAGCACATGGGGTTGTTGCTGATCCGGGAATCAAGGACCTGAGGAGAGGCACAAGGAATCGCATAACCAACTCAAGGTTGAGGGATTATGTGTAAGAGAGAATATATATGAGTGACGGGAGGCAGGGTATGGGTCATGAATTGTATGAAGTGAATTCCTCTCTCTCTCTCTGCTGATTTCTTCTTCTCTCTTTATCTGATTTCTGTACTTTTCTCTTATCCCAGTGTACTATTCCTTCTGTACTTGTCAGAAGTTGACCAATTTTACAGACAAATCAATAAAACAGTACACATTACCTCATTTGTTCTCAATTGATCTGAGTATATTTCATGTGAGTGGCTTCTACGGTGAACCACTGTGTCATGTGGTTCACCCGCGGACCATTGCATCAAGGGCCTTGATCTCATTCTCACTTAAACTACATCTACCCCTTCCACCACTCAATCACTACCCCCACCTCTCCTTAGTCCTGGTAAGAACCGGCAACGGTGAGAACCAAATCACACCAAGTCACTAAAATTTATTCTTCTTTTCATATACAAGCCGCTGCACATGCACCACCACCAACCCTTCCAACAACCATATCAATCAAATAGTAGCAAAAAAAAAAAGATACAACATCAAGTTACAACAAATGAAGAGAATCCCTCCCCCGTAAAAAAAGAAAAAACTAGAAGCAATAAAAGGAGGAGGAAGGAAATAGATAGTGAAAGGTGGAGAGAAGAGAGAAATTAAAAAAAAAAAGGAAAGAAAGAAACCGGGAGAAACAAGAGAGGAGGGGTGGCCAACCACTGTAAACGGCGGGGCTCCGCCGCGAACCCAGCTCCATCCCTATCGCGCCTTTAATCTCATTCCACCGGTCTTCTCCACCATCACCGTGAACTCCAATTTGAACGAAATAAGTAATGCAATTTCAATCTGACTTGTGAAATTAGTTTAGAAATATCCAATATTAATCATATCAGAGAAGAAGATGAAAAATGAGTCTCGATATTAGGGAATTGAAACAAGGTGCAACAGCTAGGAAAGCAAAACAAACTCTTTAGAATGGGCAGAGGAAACAATGACACATGACTCACCAAACGGTGCTTTTCTTGATTGCTGGATATGGAGTAGAATAAACCTTATGGTGGCAACAACTCCGACCCTGGTGGGAGAAAGAAGGAGGGAGAGAAGGGAAAAAAGAGGAAGAAGAGAAAAATTTAGTGGGAATGGTGCAGTATAAGCCACCTTCAGTGTGATGAAAATGACCATTTTACCATGTTTGCTATGCTACAAGATTTACCAATGGTATCGTGTTATTAGTATTAGTATTAATTAATTGTTAGTTAACATTATGGTATTCTGTTCTGATATATAAATATTTTTCATTTATGTCATTTTCTTTTTATTTTTTTGCTAGTATTTTATTTAATCATTACGTTGAATTCTATAAGTTCAAGATTATTAACTTCATATCCCATGGAAATTACAAAAACAAAAATATTTCATGGCAAGTATTATCGATATTATATATACTAAAAACATTCACAAATAGAAGAAATAATAGTGTTTTTATTGTGCGATTTTACATTTAGATGTAAATTAACCAATGCCAGTTTTTTTTTTTAGCAAAAGAAAGGAGAGGGGCCTCGTTAAAACCTTCTGATGCAAAACCCTCCTTAGGGAAAAAACACCAAGAAGGAAAAAGAGTACCCCCACCTAAAATTTATTGAAAAAGAGAAAAGAAAACAAAAAACATGGGGGACTAGGCCAAAACCCATGAATAAAACAACAAAAAAACCAGCAAGAAATGAAAACCCGCCTAAATAAAGGCCAAAACAGGGCTTGACATGCACAGGCATCACTATAATGACTATCATCCCAACTATATTGGCACCAAAGTCATTAACAATCATATGCAGCACATCAAAACCTATTTGTTACTTTTAAAAAATTAAAGAATTATATTATTCACGATTTTTAAAGAATTAATTGTCCCGTTATTTGTTACTTTTAAGTTTTTCTAAATATTGATGAGTATTGAAAATATTGGGTTAGAAATTATTAATAAGAGGAGGCTTATATTATTCCCGTCAAGCTAATTATTTTGTTACAGACCGGTCTCCGAGCCGAGCTCCCGTCTATCCACCGAGCCGAGCCAATCCGACCCTATCCGACCGGCTCCGACCTTGGACGAGGCACGTCCGACCCGGAACAGGCCAAACCCATCCTCTAGGTATAGTCGTTTAGGGGCGAGCACCGAGTACATCAGGGTCGAGCCGACCGGTGCCTCTCGAACCTTCTGGAAGAGGATGTTCCCGGAGACGACACTTGGGGCTGTTGCCACTCCGAAGATTGAGGAGCACGTAGCCAGTACGTGATAAACCTGGCAGGTGCGAGATATTAGGAAGGGATGAGCTGACCCCTGAAGCTTGGGGGAGGAGTTATCACGCGCAGGATTCGGATCGTTAGTTATCATCCTCATGCGAGACTCCACTATATAAAGGGAGCTTGACCCCCCAGGTTTGCATACTCTCTACACACTCTGAAACCCTAACACTTAAGCTCACATTCTCTTCTCCTAAAGCCCTATCTGACTTAGGCATCGAAGTGCCTTTTGCAGGTATCCCCCAACCGTACCAGAGGAGAAAGGACGCCGCTCCGAGGAGAAGAAGAGCCCTGTCATTTCGTGCATTAACATTGGCGCCCACCGCGGGGCCCGGTAAAACTAGCCTGGGCCTCAAGGATACCACCGAGCAAGGATGGTACGCACTAGAAGCACGGCGAATCACAAGTCGCCGCCACCAAGCCACAACTCAGTCAGTAAGGACGAACGCCCGCCTCCAGACCCGGCCGTGGAGCTTCTCAGGGCTGAGAACGAAGAATTAAGACGCAAGATCGAAGAGGCTCTCGATCGTGAGAGGAGGATGGGCCACGAAACACCTTCCAGAACGTGCCAGGAGACAAGGCGCGACGATGAGGGAGACTCATCGAGAACGGATCGGTCGAACCAAACAGAAAGCCCCAAGCGCCGGCGCGCCCATCGCCCGTAGAGAGGCCGACCCTGAGGTCGGACCGCATTACTCCGCCGGCGAGAGATCATGTACGATCCAGTCCCAAGCATTTCCAAATCCTCAACATGGATGCTACGAGGGTAAACCGACCCGAGGAACACCTCACCGCGTTTAATGCTCGGATGTCGCTAGTGGGGTCCTCGAAGGTTTAAAATGCGTAACTTTCCGTGCACCTTGAAGAGATCCGCCATGATGTGGTTTTCCAACCTCCCCAAAGATTTGATCCGTTCCTTTGCTTGACTCGCCGAACAGTTTGTGGCCAGGTTCACCACGAGCCGAGCATTCAGGAAAAATTCAACATGCCTGGTCGGGCTCAAGCAGAGATCGGACGAGACCCTCAAGTCATTCATAGAGCGTTTCAACAATGAAACGGTGTCAGGAACCTCTGCACCGATGTGGCGCTCCACGCCATAGTGTCAGCGCTAAAGCCTGGACCCTTCTCGGACTCCCTCGCTCGTCGCCCCGCCGAGTCCCTGGACGAGTTGAGACGCCGTGCTGTGGGATACATCAACATGGAGGAAGTCGCCGCCGCAAAAAAGGAGACTCAAGGTCGACAAGACAAAAGCAGAGAACCAGCTCGAGATCAAACAGACAGAAGGAACGATCGCCGAGGACGACAAGACTATAGAGGACAGTTCACCCCTTTGACAGTAGGAAGGGACCGAGTGCTAAAGGAAGCCTACGCAGGCAACCTCATCACCCTGCCTCCTCGGAGAGACTCCTCGCCGGACGCAGACCGCCAAAGGTACTGCGAGTATCATCGAGTCTATGGACACACCACCAACAAATGCCAGGCATTAAAGGTAAAAATCGAGAAGCTCATACAAGCCGGACATTTGACAAAATATGTGGACAAAGGGTCGGCAGCAACCCCTAGGGGAAGCAACGAAAATCACAGGAGACCCCGTACGCCCAAGCACAGACGCGACCGATCGCCAGCTCGGGGAGGGAGAGAGAGACGTTCACCTACTCGGCAACGCAGGCAAGGACAGGATGGAGGTACTCCTTCATTTAACTTGATTGCAGGTGGTTTTGCAAAGTGAGGCGAGTCGGCAAAGAAGAAGACACTTGAGGTCTGCCAATAGCTCGAGCTCGATCGCTCCTCCCGCCGTCGGTAGGCTATTTCCTTCTCAGAAAAGGACTACAGAGGAATAAATCGACACCAGGACGACCCCATGGTAATCACTGTCCACCTCGCTGGGTTCAACGTCAGGAGAGTGCTTATCGACCAAGGTAGCTCGGCAGACATCATCTACAAGGAAGCCTTTGATCGGCTCAAGCTGCCAAGCTCAATAATCAGACCCTACCGAGGTACGTTGGTTGGTTTCTCAGGTGCTAAAGCTCGGGTGACAGGGTACTTTGATGTCCTGCTCACCTTCAAAGCAGACATAGGAGTCAGAACAATTGAAGCGCACCTCCTGGTAGTAGAGGCCGAGTCGGCCGCTGACACCGCGTACAATATGATAATCGGAAGAACCGTCATCAACGGGATCGGAGCCATAGTCTCCACCCCCCATTTAGCAATGAAGTTCCCATTGTCCGATGGGCAGATAGCCACAGTACATGCCGACCAGAAGGAAGCCAGGCAGTGCTATGTCAACAGTCTCAGAGATGGCAAGAGTAGGCATCGCCCTGAGTCGAGCTACATGATCGAGCTGGACCCCAGGGGCGAGAGCGACTTCTGACCAGTACCAGTGGACGATATCAAGAACGTTGAAGTAAGGGGGCCAGGGAAGAGTGTACGAGTCGGAACCCAACTACCCCAGCAAAGCGAGCAATCCCTGACAAAGGTCCTGCTCGCTAACACTGATCTATTCGCATGGGGCCCGGAAGACATGCCCGGGATAGACCTAAAAGTGGCCTGCCACAAAATTGCCTTCGAGCCAGGGCTCGCCCCATCGCCCAGCGCAAGAGGAAGATTGCAGGAGAAAAGAAGCAAGCAGTTCGAGAAGAGACCTCCAAACTCCTGAAGGCAGGATTCATAAAGGAAATCAAGTACCCTACTTGGCTTTCTAACGTGGTATTGGTAAAGAAAAGCAATGGTAAATGGAGGATGTGTACTGACTTTACCGACTTGAACAAGGTCTGCCCTAAGGACCCTTACCCTCTTCCGAGCATTGATACCCTGGTAGACGGCACATCAGGGTACCAAGTGCTAAGTTTCATGGACGCATACTCGGGATACAATCAGATCAGAATGCACCCACTCGACGCACCGAAGACAGCTTTCATGACGGAAACCTCCAACTTCTACAACATCACTATGCCCTTTGGGTTGAAGAATGCAGGCTCAACCTACCAGAGGATGATGGACGAAGTCTTCACCAACCAGATCAGGAAAACAATCGAAGTATACATGGACGACATGGTCGTAAAAACCTCTAGTTTTGACGCACACCATCGGGACCTTCAAGAGATATTCGACCCCTTTCCCCTTGCACCAGGCCAACTTAAGTTCATTGTGGTCGCCATAGACTACTTCTCCAAGTGGATAGAAGCAGATCCACTAGCAATTATCACTGCCGAGAGGGTCAAGAAATTTGTCTGGAAAAACATAGTCTGCCGCCACGGTCTACCCCACACCATCATTACGTATAATGGCACGCAGTTTACCAGCTCGGTATTCAAAGACTTCTGCAAAGGCCTTGGTATCCGGCTCACCTATGCCTCGGTCGAACATCCGCAAACCAATGGTCAGGTTGAAGCTGCAAACAAAGTCATCCTAGGAGGCCTGCGCAAACGACTAGACCAAGCCAAGGGAAACTGGGCAGAAGAGCTCTACGGCGTGCTATGGGCATACCACACCACCCCACAATCAGCAACAAACGAAACACTTTTCCGATTAACATACGGGATGGATGCTATGGTACCAGTGGAGCTCGGCTCGACCTCGAGAGAAACACATGCGATCGGCCGAGGAGAAGAAGCAAGAGTAGAGCTCGACCTGCTGGAAGAAACTCGGGAGCTCGCCCGAATACAAGACTTTGCAACTAAACAGCGCATTGCCAAGCACTACAACTCTAAAATCCGACCAAGAGGATTCAGGGTAGGAGACTTAGTCCTCCGAAAGATTGAACTGGCACGAAAAGATACAAGGCAAGGAAAGCTCGGACCTACTTGGGAAGGACCATACCGCATTAGATCGGAATATCGCCACGGAGCTTACAAGCTGGAAGAACTGTCCGGGAAGGAGATACCGAGGACGTGGAATGCCACGCACCTCAAGCTTTACTTTAGTTGACAACATATGTAAACGGATGGCGTACTCTTTTTCCTTTGCAGACCTTTTTTCCCACTGGGTTTTTGGTTTGTGAAGGTTTTAACGAGGCACATCCTTATTTCCTTTTTCCACATTTAATAAAATCCATCTCCCATTGCATTCAGAACATCATTCGTGTACTTCACCGAGCTCGCTCGCAGCTCGGAAGGTCTTACTCGACCTAAATGACCCATGTGGTCCCAAACCCAAGTTAGCATAAAAACTTGGCGAGCTCACTCACAGCTCGGAAGGTCTTACTCGACCTAAATGACCCCTGTGGTCCCAAACCCAAGCTAGCATAAAAACTTGGCGAGCTCGCTCGCAGCTCGGAAGGTCTTACTCGACCTAAATGACCCCTGTGGTCCCAAACCCAAGCTAGCACAAAAACTTGGCGAGCTCGCTCGCAGCTCGGAAGGTCTTACTCGACCTAAATGACCCCTGTGGTCCCAAACCCAAGTTAGCACAAAAACTTGGCGAGCTCACTCGCGGCGCGAAAAGTCGTACCCGACCTAAAGGTTTCGTATGGGAACTAGTACTCGGCTAGTATCGGTGCACGGAGAAAATGTTCCAAACTCAACGGTTGAAACAAGTTTTTCGGGGGAAGCTACTCGGGGACTACCCTAGCCGAGTAGGAGCCACCCGAGGACCACCCCATTCGAGTACGGTAACCGACGATTACTAAGTGCAAAACAAAGCAAATTTACGCGAACACTATTTAAACTTAGTCAATTTCGTTCATTTGAAACGGAAATACAAAAGGGGAGCTCCTAGAAGAGCAAGTACATCACCAGGACAGAATGAAAGCAAAAGCAAAACAAAAACAAGTTACACAAGGGCAGCCCCTTGGTCCTCAACTCAGGTCTCAACGACCTCCTCGGCCGCAACACTCTGACTGGCAACCTCTATATTGGGCCCGACTCCGGTCCCCTTCTCGGGCTCGAGCCCAACCTCATTTTCCTTCTCCAACTCGCCCTCAGACTCCTTCTCCTGCTCGGCAAGGTCTTCTTCCTCGCCCTCCTCTGCTTCCTCCACGATCTTCCCCTCCTTCACCACCTTGGTGAAGTCAAGCTCGGAGATATCGAGGTCGGGGGCGATCACCTTCAGCTGCACAACGGCATTATCGAACCCTTCCTTGTACTGAAGGGTGCTGTACTGACGATACTCCTCGACACGGGCAGCCTCGGTCGAAGACTTCTTCTTCTCTTCCCGCAGCTGACCCAACAGAAGGTCATTCTTGGCTTGGAGTTCCTCCTGCTGCCCGAGCAGAGAAGTGTTGCTCTTATTCAGAGCGTCCCTTGCCTCCGAGAGGCGAGCATAGTCCTCCTTTAGCTTACCCATCTTCTCCTCAAGCTCACCGAGCGCGATGGCCTTGTTTTGGTACTTCCTCCTCGCCAGCTCGGCCTCGGTGGCCCGCACCCCTATCCGATCAGAAAGGAACTGGGCCATAGCAGAGGCACGAAGCCCATAAATGCCCAAGGCCTTGCACAAACCCAGCTCGCCTGCCTCGGTCATGCACCTGTCATCGGCTCGACACATGATCTGGTCAATCTGATCGGAACGATTGATCCCGACATTCCAAAGGGAGTCCTCGGCGTTCTCACCTTGATCAGCAAACTCTCCGAGGTGGAGAAACCACTCAGAACCATCAGGGATGTTCAAAGGTATCCCTCCATGAGGCCCCCTCGACGAATTCGCAGGGGGCTAGTCGGAGCCAGGGGTCGCTTCTTAGCAGCCTTGGCAGGAGAAGGGGAGGCAGCAGCTTGGGAAGGTACCGGCCCAGGAGCCTGGGCGACCTTCTCTTTTTGAGCTTTCTTAAGCAGCTCGGCCATCTCCTTCTTGCTCATCTTCAGGGCCATCGTACCTGAAAAGAAAGTAAATTTAGTACCCACACTCAGGCCGAGAATCATACTGGAGGATGATAACAAAACTTAGTTAAGTATTCCCTCCACTGTGGTGGGTCCTTTAGAGCTCGGGTAAGTAGGGGACCACAGTGCAATATGGGTGAACGGGCGAGGAAGTTCACTATTGTGCAGTCGATGGCCAAACAACGAGTTGAAGTCCACCTCTTTTATGGGGCGAGGATTGGGACTCC
The DNA here is from genome assembly GCA_037113605.1 of Calophaca sinica. Lineage (NCBI taxonomy): Eukaryota > Viridiplantae > Streptophyta > Magnoliopsida > Fabales > Fabaceae > Calophaca > Calophaca sinica. The sequence continues at coordinate 137,069,899 of CM073731.1, read as the reverse complement.
GATGAAAGGAAACAAGGGCTCGTCTTGGCGAGAGAAGAAAAATGGATCTCCCTTCGTGCCGGATTTTAAAGAAATCGGGTTTCCACTCTTATAGGATTGGTCGAAGAGCTCCGAATGTAAGCCGGGTATTTTGTTAGCGAACACCACTTAATTTGTTTGCGAGCCCTGAGTTAGAAGAAAGCGAAGAAGAGAAGCGAGAAGGGTAACCCCAAAGTACTCGCACACGAGCTTGAAAGCTTGGATGAAAGCCCAGCTATTGGGGTGAAGTTGCGAGGGGGCTGCATCCAACCATTGGAGGACCTCGTACTCAAACCCACTGAGGGGAAACCGGAGGTCAACTCGGGTAAAGAAAATTTTGTAGAAAAAGCAGAAGTCGGAAGAACTCGACTCACCCTTACCAAAACACACTCGGTCCTCGGGAGAGCAAGGAAGGCACGTCACCTCCTCGTCTCGTTCTCGGTTCCGCGTAAAAGATACGCTAGACCGAAGAGCGGCCACGCCGGTGTCCGAAAAGATATTTGAGGCCACCCTGAGCACATTTGGGTGCGCCCAAGCATAAGGAGACCTATCGTCTCCCACTCGGCGTTCGCCCCCCTTGTGAAGTGAATACGAGGGAACAGAAGTGACGGGAGGAGAAGCTGGAACCCAGGAAACGGGGGGAACCACCTGGAGGGGCACCGGGTTGCGGCCATCGTGGCCACTAGCGGAAGAAAATTCCCTTTAGCCTGAGCCTCCGGTGCGTGGTGGCGTGGAGAGATCGAAGGAAGTGCTCGTCATTTCAGACCACGAGCCACCCCCAGAACTCAGAGGTATGGGGGAGGGGGACGACGAGAAGAAGATGAAGAAGCCATTAGTGAGATTAGAAGAGAAACTTACCAGGAAGTGCGAAGGAAATGGGTAAAGATGACAGCTCGGGGAACAAATGCAGAGAGAGGAGGCAGAAGGAGCGTCGCAGGAGCAAGGAAACGAATAAGAAAGGAGAAGAGAGGAGAAAGAGGTAGCTTTATAACCCCTGCTGAAGGGAGGTCGAAAGACGAACCAATCCGAGCCCTCCATTTTCAAAACCAGACGCAGATCTAACGGTTCAGGCCGTATCAGGCGATCGACGGTGGGAAGGGGAATGGTTGAGCAGGTGTCCCATCCGAGTCCCATCGTGTGGCAGAATGCCGGGTAAGGGTACGACACGTAGAGCATAGCGCCCTAGGCATGGAAGCTTCTGAGATACGCTCCCGAGAATAACACTCAGCTCGGATGCCGACCCAAGAACGATAGTTAGACCCTATGCCCTTTCGTGCAAAGAGTCTAGGGGGCTTGTGTTACGGACCGGTCTCCGAGCCGAGCTCCCGTCTATCCACCGAGCCGAGCCAATCCGACCCCTATCCGACCGGCTCCGACCTTGGACGAGGCACGTCCGACCCGGAACAGGCCAAACCCATCCTCCAGGTATAGTCGTTCAGGGGCGAGCACCGAGTACATCAAGGCCGAGCCGACCGGTGGCTCTCGAACCTTCTAGAAGAGGATGTGCCCGGAGACGACACTTGGGGCCGTTGCCACTCAGAAGATTGAGGAGCACGTAGCCAGTACGTGATAAACCTGGCAGGTGCGAGATATTAGGAAGGGATGAGCTGACCCCTGAAGCTTGGGGGGGAGTTATCACGCGCAGGATTCGGATCGTTAGTTATCATCCTCATGCGAGACTCCACTATATAAAGGGGGCTTGACCCCCTAGGTTTGCATACTCTCTACACACTCTAAAACCCTAACACTTAAGCTCACATTCTCTTCTCCTAAAGCCCTATCTGACTTAGGCATCAGAGTGCCTTTTGTAGGTACCCCCCAGCCGTACCAGAGGAGAAAGGACGCCGCTCCGAGGAGAAGGAAGGCCTTGCCATTTCGTGCATTAACATATTTATTTTTAATTTCTTACTTATTTATATACCAATAATTATTTTTAAAATCATTTTTTAAGTCAAATGTACGAATACTGGTCTTATAATTCTACACTAGATTTGATTGAAGATGATTTTAGGGTATTTTTTTCCCCCTAAACCACAATAATTAGAGTTTTTGGCTTCTCAATAGACGTGCTAGGGTATCCCCGAGTCGGCAGCAGGTAGGGGGGCCTCCTCTTGTATGAATGAGATAAAAAAAGTTATAGACCAGATATATAAATAAACTAGGAAAAATACTTGTTTTAGTCCCTGAAATTTGGGCGAATTCCACTTTTAGTCCTTGCAGCTTTTTTTTCTAGATTTTGTCCCTGTAATTTGAGATTTGTCCAACTTTGGTCCCTCCCTTGACTAGTCAGTGCTAGCATGGCACATTTAGCTGACGTGGCACAATGAGATGGGTCATTCAGCTGACGTGGCACATGAAGTAATAGGGCTGAGTCACTAATTAGCTGAGTCACCAATTAAATAATTAAATAATTATTTTATTAAATAATTAATGAATATTTTAATAAATAAACTAATAAATAAACATAAACAGATCAAAAATCAAAAAGAGAGATTTAGGTTCCCCCTTTCGTCATCTCTGTTCTCTCTAAGACGCCAGTTCCTTTCCAGATCTGTTCATCAGATGTATCGATGAAGGGAGATTCAGTGAACGGAAAAGGAGAAAGCAACTCCGGTGTATATAACAACGATGCCACCCATGGCCGGTTTTCAACTCGGGGAAGAAGGAGAAGAGAGACAATGAAAGGCGACGAGCGAACAGAGACAACGAACAGAGAGAACAGGGACGACGAGAGGATCGAAGCAGCGAAGCAGAAGAAGCAGCGACGCAATCAAGCAGCGAAGCAGAACGAAGCAGAAGATGAACGATGCAGAAGAAGATTTTGGGGATTTAAGGATTTGGGGATATAGGGCGACCCAGGCGACGTTGAGCGAAGCAGAACGAAGAAACGAAGCAGAACGAAGCAGAAGAAGAACAAAGTAGAAGAAGATTTGGGGATTTAGGGAGATTCCGAGGAGGTTCCTAGAGTTGGAGGGTATGGCTGCTTCGAAGGGTGGTTTGGTGGGTATGGCATTGAAGTGAGAAGGAGTCCATTGTTGTTGTTGTTGAAACTGTAGCAACTGCTGTTGCTTGAGCTGTGACTGTGGAAAGGAGAAGGAAGCGTTGGGTGGTGCTACTGTGGATTGTTGTTTTTTTGGGGATTTTGTGTTGAAGTTTTTAAACAGCAACCATTTCCTTCTCTTCTTCGTCTTTGATTGCTGCCCAGATTTGTCATTTGAGTTTTGGGTGGTTTTTTAATTGTTGATTTTCCTTCAACGAACTCTCTGTCTGTTTGTATCTCTTCAAGTTTTCAATTTTTAATGATAAAGATTGAAGCTTTTGTTGAAACTTTGATTCTGGGGAATTTGATTGAGAAGATGATTCTGGGTTTGTATTTGAAGATGATGATTCTGGGTTTGTATTTGAAGTAGAGAAGGGCTGTTTCTATTTTAGCATTTGGTCCCGACAATTATCCTGAAATTGTAAATTTAATTTGCCGTGTGATGTGTAAGAAATTTAGAAATAAAATGTTTTTTAAATTAATTATTTAATTAGTGACTCAGCTGCCAACTGGCCATGTTGACATGCCATGTCAGCTAAATGTGCCATGTTAGCATTGACTGATCAAGAAAGGGACTAAAATTGGACAAATCTCAAATTACAGGGACAGAATCTTGAAAAAAAATTTACAAGGACTAAAAGTAGAATTCGCCCAAATTACATGGACTAAAACAAGTATTTTCCCAATAAACTATTTTAACTCTCCAAAAAATATATTATAGAACCCTTGAAAGTGAGACGTCTAGCTTTTTTAAGCTGAGTTAACTTGCATCCCAAATAGACGACTCCTAAAATTAAACCAATTGGGTTCTTTTCCTAGGAAAGAGCCATGTTATCCGCTCTCCCAACACTACACCACGTTGGTATTTCGGTGTGATTTATATTTTAGACCCGTAAGTTATTGAAAAGCTAACAGAATATTTTAATTCATCTGAATACCATTTAGCAAAGGTATGTTTGTTAATGTTCGCGGCTCCTTAAACCGATATGCTATCAAAATTCAATCAATTTTTTAGAAGAGTCTCACAAACATAAATAATCAATGACATGTCATATAAAAGAATCTTGAGTCTAAACCTTATCTAGTATAATAACATTTAAAAAATAAAACCTTACTGAAAGAAAGCTATAGCGGTAAATAAATTCACCACGCGCGCACAGGCCACAGGTATCAAGAGAGTGTAAACTACTATGTGTTTTCTTACGACCAAAATTTCTAGAGAGGAAAAAAAAAGGAAAGGAGGGAATCCGAGCAAAGAGAGAAAGACAAAGCAAAACCATGGAAATGGAAAGGGGGTGGGTGGGTAAGTGTTCTGAACAGAACTTCAGAGGATGACTGGAGAGAAGCAACACGGCAGCGTCCACGACGGATGACGACGGCGTGTTGGGGTGGTGTACCTGCAAACACTCCGACGCTCAAGTCAGTGTGTGTAAGAGGTGAGTGAAGAGGTGGAATAATAATGATTACCTCGATCGTTTGACGTGGTCTCTTTTAATACGAGTTGAGGACGGTTTCTGGAGATGAGTAACCGCCCGTGAAACCCGGAATAGGAAATAAATTCTTTTAATCCGAGGGCCGATTGCGTCGATGTGGTCTCGAGGAAAGCGGAGGGGTGATCTTTGAAATGGGCCTGAAAGGTGGATCTTCGGATTGGGCCTCGGCCCAGTCCGGAACAGTTGCCCCCCAAGTCGCTAGCTCGAATGTCGAGGTGGTGACTTGTTGTCGAAGTTCGTTGATGTCGATGTTCGACGTCCTTGTTTATGAGGCTATGGCGTCGTTGGCCGCTTTGCTTGTTCATTAGTTCGTTCGGGATCTTCGTGTTCCACGTCTGCTGAGGCAGTTCTCGACACGAGGCTTGATGTGCGGTCTCGGCACGAGGCTCGATCTCTTCATCAGGTGCTTGTGCAATCGCACAAGGCTTTATCACGAGCTCGTGCACGCGGTCTCGGCACGAGGCTCGATCACAGGTGCTTGTGCAAACGCACAAGGCTTCATCAGGTGCTTTATCACGAGCTCGTGCACGCGGTCCCGGCACGAGGCTCGATCTCTTCATCAGGTGTTTGTGCAAACGCACAAGGCTTTATCACGAGCTCGTGCCGACACGAGGTCAATCACAGGTGCTTGTGCAAGGCACAAGGCTTTGTCACGAGCTCGTGCACGCGGTCTCGGCATGAGGTCGATCACAGGTGCTTGTGCAAGGCACAAGGCTTTATCACGAGCTCGTGCGCGCGGTCTCGGCACGAGGCTCGATCTCTTCATCAGGTGCTTGTGCAAACGCACAAGGCTTTATCACGAGCTCGTGCACGTGGTCTCGGCACGAGGCTCGATCACAGGTGCTTGTGCAAACGCACAAGGCTTCATCAGGTGCTTGTGCAAGGCACAAGGCTTTATCACGAGCTCGTGCACGCGGTCTCGGCACGAGGCTCGATCTCATCATCTGGTGCTTATGCAAGGCACAAGGCTTTGTCACGAGCTCGTGCACGCGGTCTCGGCACGAGGTCGATCACAGGTGCTTGTGCAAGGCACAAGGCTTTATCACGAGCTCGTGCACGCGGTCTCGGCACGAGGCTCGATCACAGGTGCTTGTGCAAACGCACAAGGCTTCATCAGGTGCTTTATCACGAGCTCGTGCACGCGGTCTCGGCACGAGGCTCGATCTCTTCATCAGGTGCTTGTGCAAACGTACAAGGCTTTATCACGAGCTCGTGCACGCGGTCTCAGCACGAGGCTCGATCACAGGTGCTTGTGTAAACGCACAAGGCTTCATCAGGTGCTTTATCACGAGCTCGTGCACGCGGTCTCGGCACGGGGCTCGATCTCTTCATCAGGTGCTTGTGCAAATGCACAAGCCTTTATCGCGAGCTCGTGCACGCGGTCTCGGCACGAGGCTCCTTCTCATTATCAGGTGCTTGTGCAAGGCACAAGGCTTTGTCACGAGCTCGTGCACGCGGTCTCGGCACGAGGCTCGAGCTTACCAAGCCTTTATGCTGACCTGGGGTCTTCGGGATCACGGGGGTCGAGCTGCGAGTGAGGTTCTTCCAACGCTGGGTGCCGAGCTCTATGGCGGGCTCGACCTTTGGTTTTGGGGCACTGTTCCTGTCAAAGTATAGACAATTTGCAACAACTTGATGTAATAAAGTTAGCATTAATTTTTATGCTGAGTAAAGTGCTCGTAGTCGAGTTTTATACTTCCCTGTGAGAGTAGTTGATCTGGCTGTCCAAGCGGCAAGGTTGAGGTCATCAAATAATCAAGGTCAACGACGTAGCCGAGTTTAAAGCCGTCTGAATATTGAAATTGCTGAGGTGGGCCTGGTAGGTCGCCCGAGTACTGGACTTCGTATCCACCTGTTGCAGGGGTGCTTGTGCAAGGCACAAGGATTTATCACGAGCTCGTGCACGCGGTCTCGGCACGAGGCTCATCATAAGGTAGTTTGTCACGAGCTCGTGCACGCGGTCTCGGTACGAGGCTCGATCTCAGGGCTTCATCTTTGCCGCGTTCCAAGTCCTTGGAATTTGCTGTCCTTGTAGTGTCTCGAGGGTGTAGGCGCCGGTACCAGTCTTTACGACGATTCTGTACGGGCCTTCCCAGTTGGGCGCAAGTTTCCTTGTGGGGCGTTCTTCAGGCCAACATCACCGTCGAAGAACTAAATCCCGGTATGAACTCCTGGGCACAACACTTCGGTTGTATCTTGCTGCGATTTTACTTTCATCGCTGCGACCTCATTGAGTCTTTGCAAGCTCTGCGCATTCGTCAAGGAGGTCGAAGTTCTTCTTGTATACTCCGGCAATTGTCAATGTTACTCTGGGATTTGTCTTTGGCTTTTGATGCCATCAACTTCTCTTCGTAATTCATAGATTTACGAGCTCGCCAGAACTCGTGGTCATTGCTCGAGAAGGAGTTGATGAAACGAGAATGAGCACGGCGATGTGTTCTATGCACGAGCGGTGTGGAGTCGTGCCACCGTGGTGGCGATGAGCAGATCTGAGATTTTCGGACTCCTTCGATCTCGAGGAGAACGAGGGCTTCGATCTTTTCTCGCTGATCTGTGGCCACGCGAACGGAGATTTCTTTCTGTTGATTCTCCATTCGATCGAGGCGTTGATTACGGCGTGCATCGCTTGGCGTAGCTCCGAATGAATTCACGGAACTCACGGATGAGGAAGGTGGCGGTCTCCGTTCTGTATCGGTTTGGCGACAACGATCGAACGGCATCATTCGATGCGGAGCGGAAGGTTACTCCTCTGTCTCCATATTCAACGATGAAATCAACGAGTTCATGGTGAAGTGGTTCCGCCTGAGCTATCGGCGGATTCGGTGGTTCAAGGTCTGCGTTCGCACGAGTGGAACTGCGAGTCGCGACCTGACGCTTCGATCCAGTCATCGTCGAGCGAAAAAGGAAGACTTCGACAAAGAAAGATGAAATCAGAAATGATTGCCACAGACGGCGCCAATGTTACGATGTAACTTCAGAGGATGATCGAGAGAACCACCACGGCACCCTCCACGACGGATGACGACGGCGTGTTGGGGTGGTGTACCTGCAAACCCTCCGACCCTCAAGTCAGTGTGTGTAAGAGGTGAGTGAAGAGGTGGAATAATAATGATCACCTCGATCGTTTGACGTGGTCTCTTTTAATACGAGTTGAGGGCGATTCTGGAGTAAGTATCGCTCCGTGAAACCCGGAATAGGAAATAAATTCTTTTAATGCTGAGGACCATTGCGTCGATGTGGTCTCGAGGGAAGGCGGAGGGACTGATGCTGAAATGGGCCTGAAAGGTGGATCTTCGGATTGGGCCTCGGCCCAGTCCGGAACAGTAAGTAAAGCTAAAGCCAATGTCCAATAGGGACAGATGATGAACGTCAGGTTACTGTGCGGTGAGAAGAGAACAGAAAATAGATAGAGAATCGGGGATGGGTTGATTTTCCGTACAAAAGCCACGGTGCCGTGTTCGGATATTCAACCAACTCATTTGTCTTTTTCCGTAAGGGTGTGATTTATTCATGAGAGAAATTCTGAATAGAGAAATTCTGAAGAATAACAAGAGAAAAAAATGTGAGAAATATGATTTGAGATATTGATTGGGATAAGAGAAAGAGAAGAAAAAATAGAAAAGAGAGAAGTGTTAATTATTTTTAAAATGTCAAAAATGCCCTTGACTAAAATACTAATATACAATTATTTTAATTACATACTTAATTAATTTATATTTAAATTAAATGAATTAATTAGATTTTATTCATTCCAACTAATTTTTTATTTCATATTAATTTATTTTAATTAATTAAATAAGTAAACCCAAAATAAATATATTAAACTTTCCATATTGTTCCCCCATTGTTTGCCCCCTTATCTCTCCCACCTGCCACCCCACATAGCTAATCCCTCTTTTCATTGTTTCATGTTTTGGCAAATTTTCTTCTGAAACACCAAACCTCAAACGAAAACACATTGCTTTGCTGAATATTAATTGCTTGTTTGTATGCGGTGATGAGGTTTGGAGCAGCGATCTCAACAGTGAGTGGTCAATCAATGGTGCGGGTGGGTGGCGTGATTAATAAATAACGTGAGTGGTGATGTTTGTTGTGCTACCCCTGGATCGATTCCATGGAGTGCCAGCAGCTCCATAGTAAAGGACGTTTCAGAATTCCATCGAAGCTGTCAACAATGTGTCAACAATGCAGGGACGAAGAGGCTTTATCAGTGGAGAAGCAAGGGCATAGCTGGAAAACAAAAAAAGTGAACCGTCTCTTGCGACTTTCTTCACTCATATGCGAAGAAACAAAAAGGTGGTAGGACCCACACACATTTGATCTCTTTTCGATAATTCTGTCCTAAATCAAACAAGGTGGATTGCCAATTTCTCTGGTGTCTCTCTCTCTCGCTTGAGTCTCTCTTTGGAAAATCACCTTAACCAATCACAAGTTAAGTGAGAGAGATGGGTCAGTTGCATGAGTACTTTTCACCCAAACAAAAACTGTCACGTATTGATCAAGCTTCCTTGCCTTAAAGCACGTCTGGTCACCTCCAGCTGTAGGCTATAGCCAATCACATACTCACTTTGCTGTAGTTAAGTGTATTTTTTTTTTAATTTTATATAAAATATGAATTATGTTTATTAAACTGTTTTTAATCATAATGACATTCTCAACTTTTCTTGGAAACCAAATTTGAATGCCATTAGATGAAATAATACCTATAAAAATGGATACATGCCGTCTTCATGTACATTTTCATTCATTTTCGAAATACCTCACACTCTTACGGACTTAAGCATTGGTGTATCTGCAAGTCTCCACCACCATCTTGTATCGTCGTCGATCTGTTGCACTAGAAACCATCTCCGATCTAAATCTTCTCCGACAAACACTTCCTTCCATTCGAAGTTCACTCCAATTCAGCTAATAAAATGTTGAAAACAACTTTCATGAGAAAAATGTTGTGGGAAAAAATATTTCTCGTATGGGGTAATTTTAATATGAGCATAATATTTATATGCACAACAAATGATAAATTTAGAAAACAATTAATTCTTACTAAAACTGTACCGTTATTAAACTCATTTTAGATAAATGATAACGTGTCATAAAAGCACTTTTTAAATAATCAAAAAATAAATTTTTTTTCCTTTCAAAAAGTATAATATTCTTTACTTTTTAACAGCAAATACATCTCATTATTTGATTCTTTAGAATACCATTTGATAAAACTTATTTTAATATAGATCCTGTTAGAGACAGTAAAAAAAGAATCAATAAATACCTTTTTATGGAAAAATATAATAGGCTAATGATATTGTAGTTACATTCTCAATAAAAATAAGTTTATTTTGCACTCTTAAACAATGCTCTTAGATCATTATTTTGGGAGTGTATTATCTCTTCTAATATGAGACTACTTTGGAATGGAGAAGCTTCGGAGCGGTTTAGGCCGAGCAGGCGGATAAGGCAGGGGATCCTATTTCGCCATACTTATTTGTTCTGTGTGTTGAGAAATTGTTCCAGATGATTAATCTTGCAACTGAGCATGGTCACTAGGTGCCTATCAAGCTTGCTAGACAGGGTCCTCTTTTGTCTCACCTAACCTTTGTTGATGATGTGCTCTTTTTCGCAGAGGCTAATGAGGGACAAATCATTCTAATCAACCATATTTTAAATTTGTTTTGCAGGTGCTCAGATAAGAAGATTAGCCGAAGCAAAACACACATCTTCTTCTCCAATAATGTTGATGGACATGTGAGGAATGTGATTTGTCAGATCCCAGGGTTCCAAGTGATGAATGACATGGGTAAATATCGGGGAGTTCTCTATCTCAATGAGAAGGTCAATCAGAGGTCCTTTCAATTTATTTTGGATAAGGTGGACCAAAGGCTTAGTGCCTGTTTGTTTTGGCACACAAACGGCCGTTTGGGCCATTTTTTTCGTTTGTGTTTGGCAAACGGAGTTTGCTTTTTTATTTTGGTGTTTGGTAAATTTTCCGTTTCTAGTTTGCATTTGCGAAACGTCGTTTTTGCAGGAGGTGTGATGTTGCTTTTCCGTTTACAAAACACCGTTTGAGTATTTTAACACTTCAAAAGTGATTCTACTTTGTCAACCAAACACAAATCAATTCTTCTAAATTCAGTTTTAAAATATCATTACCAAACCCAAATCATTTTTTTAAACTCCATTTTTTAAAACTCAGTTTTGTAAACAAGATTCTACACAATCTATTTTACCAGAATCTAAACCAAACGGACCCTTAATAATTGGAAGGCCAAGGTGCTATCTTTTGCAGTGAGAGTGACCCTCACTAAATTGGTAATCCGGACCCTTCCTTCTTATGTTATGCAGTCAGCCTTTATTCCTCTCTTCAGTTGTGATGAAATTGATAAGAGGTGTCAGAGATTTATTTGGGGTGATATCGAGGACCATAGACATGTTCATATGGTTAGTTGGAAGAAGATGTCTCGTTCGAAGTCTTAGGGTGGGCTTGGTTTGAGAGAGGCCAGAAATATTAACCAGGCTTCTTTTATGAAAGCCGATTAGCATCTTATAGATAGAAGGGATGATCTTTAGGTCAATGTTGTGCGCTCCAAATATGGGTGTGGTGGTGATCTTTTGCCTAGAATTAATAAGAGTAAATGTGGCTCCAACTTCTGGAGAGGAATTTTTTCATGCTTGGGAGGATGTATCTAAGAACATTTTGTGGCGAATTGGTGATGGTCGATCTATCAATTGTTGGGAGGATTGTTGGATTCCTCAAGTGGGTGTTCTAAAGTAGTTGTGTACCCAAAAGTGTGACTAATCGGATTTTAGTCATGAGGCTACCGAGGAAGGGTCAGAATCCTGACACGGTGGCATGGCGGTTGGCAAAGGACAGCGATTTTTTGAATGCTTTAGCCTATGAAACCCTCTTGGATCCAGATCCGGGTTTTCGCATCATATTATGTTTAAGAAGATTTGGGCGAGGAATGGCCCCGAGAGATATCATTTTCATCTTTGGAAGTTTTCTCAGAATGCCATGTTAATGAATGCAGCGCGCTTGCGGAGGGGATTTGCCGTGTCTAATGCTTGTCCGATCTGTGGGGTAGCGGAGGAAACAATCCTTCATATGTCTAATTGCTCTATTGTGGCGCAAACATGGTGCCAACTATGACAATTTCTGATTTCTACAGGTTTTTGGTCTGATGAGCTTCACACTTGGTTGTTGATAAATCTTGAAGATGATTCGTTGGTCCATGGTTACCAGTGGAACATTATCTTTGGAGTTGCGGTGAGTATCTTATAGCTTCACCACTATGCTAATTTTTTTAGGACAAGCTTGAATCTGCTAGTCAACTTGGTAGACACATTCATTGTGTGCGCGCTTCCATTTTGCAGAGTAGGTTCGAGAGTGGGCAACTTAATAAAATGCCCAATCTAACTAGGAGTATGGCGTGTGTCAAGTGGCATGCCTCTAAGTTAGATTAGGTCAAACGTAACTGTGATGGTGTTGTACCTCAGCATGGTGCATTAGCTTCCGTAGGTGGTGTGTTAAGGGGTCACAGTGGTAATTTCATTTTTGGATATGCTTCAAGTTTGAGCTTGCACAATCACGACCGCTGAGCTTTAGGCGATCCATATGGGGCTAGAGTTGGTCTGCTTAAGGGGTTTGGTAAAGTAGTTATTGAGTCGGATTCAATAACTGCAATTAATTTTATCCAATCGAGATGCTCTTCGCAGCATCCTTTTTTCAGTTTGGTTTGGGATATCAAATCCCTTATGAGGTTAGTTGGGGACATGTTCGTTGTTAATGTCTTTAGGGAGGCTAATCAGGTAGCAGATGATTTCGCTAAATTTGGTTTTACTTTGGATTCTTGTAGTATGTCTTTCAATTATATTCCTAATTTTGTTTTGCATACCGTTACAGCTGACGCTGCAGGAATCCAATTTCCTAGGGGTTTCTGGTTTTTTTTCCTCAGGATATGCCCCCTGTTGTCCCAAAAAAAAAAAGGATCACTAGTTCATATTTGCCTTTTGATATTCAAAAAATTGACCTTAACAAGACCTTCATTAAAATGTTGAAAAATTTGTCTTCGAAAACTTGAGATCTAAGGATTAAGAAATTTGACCTCTGAAAACTTACGTGTTGTTTAAGGTTTTTTTTATAATTAAGAAACACAATAATTAAGCTAATAGGTGTAACAATTTTAAAATATTATCTTTATTAACTATTAGGTATTAACCATTGTCATAAATGTATAATAAAATATAATAATTTGAGAATGATGCACACAATATTAGGTTTGAGATAAAAATAGAATAAAATAATTGACGTTACATTTAAAAAAATAAAACGACGCTTATTTTAATTTTTTTTAATTCCTAAAACAATACTTAGTTTGGAAAGGGAGTAGGTTAATTCTGGACATGAGAACATGCTTACAGACACTATCGATCAAAAATTCAATACTCACTAAAATTATCATTGAAAAAGACAACAAAGATTTTAATAAAATTTATTTTAATGAATATTTCGAGCCCGCCAGCATGGTTTTTCAAGTGAAGGAGGTTTGTCTAAACCAGAAAAGTAAATAACCACCACCACCCTCACCAACCAAACAAGAGGGCTATGACTCAAGTGTCATGTGACTTGGAAAAAAAAAGCATGTTGTTTTCATGAGCATGTGCTTGTGTTCCATTAGATAGACCAACAGAAAGTAAACAAAAAAGATATCTACATACTACAGATTAAATGAGTTTATTAGTCACAATATCTCATCAGTATCATGTTACTTCCAATTTTCTTTACATTCTTACAAGTCACAATAATCTACCTTTGGGGCACAGAGGGGCAAAGCAAAGGTCAGTGCTTTTTAATGCATTATCATATTTCTGTTCAGAACACAATCTCTCCTTCCTTACTGAAGGAGCTTTAAACCAAAAACATCCATGTAATCTCCCTCTTAACATTTTTTTTTAGAAACTGCTGTCATATTGACAGCAAAATAGAATTGAGGGTAAATGGACAGAAATGTGAAGTGATGAGAAGGAGAACTATACCACCTCTTTCCATAATGGCAGGCACAGTTCATTTATTCTCCTCTGGATCCCTTTCTGTTTGGCTAAAATATCGATCCGTATTTAGTGGTTGGTTCCAGTCCTCTGATTCATGAGAATCAGCCACAGATCCTCCATGCATGGGTGCAAATGCTGCAACAAAGTAAATAAGGATTGATGAAAACTGAACGCTTTTTTATATAGAAAAAGGACAAAATATTGTTAGAATTGAACCCAACAAAACAAAATTGCAAACAAAAACAAGAGATGGTTTGCTTTAGAGATGTCCTTGAATCACATAGTCATTTCCTGCAACATAAAACAAGTGACCAGAAAGTAACTCTTCCTTGATTACCAATGGACTATTAAAATTTTGAAGATTTAAGTTTACAGAATCTGCACCATTAAAAGGGTCAATAGGTTGTAGCATTGATACCATGCATAAACATGACAAAAAGTCAGTATTAGATACCGTACTGACGTAGTGTTGACTTAAATTACTCCTTCAGTACATAATCTGAAGAAAATGACAGGATTACTTTCAGAAAAAAAAAGAAATTCATGGCAAACTACTTTTGGCCTTCAAAAACACTAATGAAAATTTGAAATTAGAATAGCATGAAAGACAGATTTCAACATATTCCCAGTGGTGATCTCCCTCACACGGACAAGCTTCTCTTAACATGCTATAGCTAGACTGAAACTGGATGTATATTGAAGTATAAAGTAAAGTGTGATAAACGGAGATCGCTCGAGTTGGATATCTCTCTTCTTCTTCCTCTCATACACCTTTAGGCCCTTATCATTGTGCCTACTTATCATTGGGCCTATGGAGCCCTAGTTTCTTCCTTCTCCTATACACATTAGTCATGGGCCAATCATAGACTACAGAGAAAAAAACACAAATCAACCATTAACCAAAGGTCTTAAGCTCAGTGTTTGTTTGAGAAGCCAAACATACACTGAATCTACTGTCTAGTTAAAAGAAGCCAAGCTGTTTGAGAAATTTCTAACAGATTCAACTTAGCAAAAGCTCACCTAAACACACACACAATCTACAGTCTGGTTAAAAGACGCCAAGCTGTTTCAGATATTTCTAATAGATTCAACCTAGGCTAACTTGATTTGTAGTTCATCTAGCAAAATTTATGTCGCATTAAACTCAATCCACTATATGTGAGCTAGCAGAATTAAAAACACACACAAACACAGTATACTCAACTCACTAGCTAGTTAGCCTCTCTGCAAGTCCAACATAAAAAACCTAGAAAACAAATATCGGCTCAGCACCATGATCAGGCCAACAGTACGACTGCTGTAAGGAATGCCTTGGCCATTTTAAAAAATTCCATAAAAATGTCCATTGTAAGAGGTTGTAATTGTATACAGTGAATACTAAATTGTTTGATGCAGTATGAGAATGAGCGTAAATAGCTAGAATCTCAACAAACCTTTCTCCCTCATTCTTCTCTCTCTGTCATACTCAAATTTGTCGCGAATAAGGTTAACTTTTTCCCAGGTATCAGATTGCCTGTTTCTCCCAAAATTCTGGTCCTGCATTACAATACAAACATCAGAGAGATAGTACTGCATAGAAGAATATAGTAAACAACATTGCAATCTTGAATATTTCACCTATCTCATAC
The DNA here is from genome assembly GCA_037113605.1 of Calophaca sinica. Taxonomy (NCBI): domain Eukaryota; kingdom Viridiplantae; phylum Streptophyta; class Magnoliopsida; order Fabales; family Fabaceae; genus Calophaca; species Calophaca sinica. The sequence goes on along the minus strand of CM073731.1, from coordinate 137,054,675 downwards.
AATCTGATCCAAAGTGGGCCCAGGCCCCAGATGTCAACTAGTAACAGTATAAAAATCAATTGATATGACACATAATGAACAGATACCCTTACTATTACCTGAGAGGGGCTTACTCTCAGTTGACAAGAGAAACTTAAAAAAAACTACAGAATATCGTTCCTTTCTCATTCTAGATGGCATTAACTAGATCCATCACCTCTCAGAGATGATAGCTTTTAAATTAAAAATCCAACAGTAAGTATAATTATCCACAAAACTTTGATATGGCCAAAGGAAAAAAAAAACTCCAATGCAAGACAAAACAGAAAAACGTAATTAATTTCTTATTGCACTTTATTCTGCCCGGCTCAGTGATCAAACAACATCCTTAGAATATTGATGTACTAATCATTCTATAGTATATTCAAATTATTCAATTGTACCTTGGTAAACTCCATCTGCGACCTTCTATTCCTGAAAAGCCATAACAGATAACACCAAGATTAGAAACCATCTCCATGATCGCCATCATTTTATGACTGAATAAATTTAAATCATTAATCTGATTGACCAAGAAAAACATTGTAATACTGTGAAATCAAAATTTATACGTGCACAAAATTTTGAACAGGAATTTCGGCACCATGGGAATGTATACTATAGATAACAAAAAAAAAAGACACTACAAAATATTAAAAAAATAATTGTGACTCGGTCCCTTTCTTCAGCATGAAAATCTTAAGAGCATCAGCAGTCAAACTGATGCACGTGATATCAAAAACCATTATATTCTTCCAGGAAGGAATCAGTTATGGGCCAAGCAGGAAAGGAGAAAAGGGATGGAGGCAAACGCAAACCTGTATGGGGAGAAATCTTCATCATCATCTTCAGCGGACTCATAGTTTGCATGATCCTGAGCAAGCTTATTGGAGTAACCCTCATCCCAATAAAGTCTCTCCCAGTTTTCTCGAAGTTCATTATATAGTTCCATATATCTTTTGCACCAAGGATCGTGTTCCTTTCAGTTCCATATAAGTATTTTAGGACAATAATCAAGATTCAAATTTCACACATATTTGTAAAAATATAAATCACAAAACATCACAAATTGACAACAACTTTTTCTATAACAAGCAAGTCAATATGGCATAATAAGTATCAAAAGACCCACCACATTTCTCATTCACATTAAGAAAGATAATTACCACGTAGCTATGAAAATTGGAAACAAAGCATACAAATACAATGGCACAGAATAATATCAATCTATTCCTTTGCTTTGCCCTATAATTCCATTTATCAAGTTAAGATAATCTCAAACAAAAAATGTAGATAAGATATAAAATTTTAAATCAAAGCAAACTAAAGCCAGCACACTCAAAACAAAAAAGGTGAAAATGCAGCATAGCTTAAACAATACTCAAATACCACAAAATAAGATATTTGTTTATTTTTATTTACTTCTCGAAGTAAATAGCCAAATTAATCCTTCAAAAGATACACCATTTTCAATTTAATCTTGAATAATGAAAATTAAACTAAATTAGTCCTGAAAGACATTTTGATTGTCAAATTAATCCTAACTGTGTATTCCAACTGTTAAATTAGTCCCGAAATGCTTAACGTGACGACTAATTTGAGCAACAAAGTATACATTTAATTACAACCATATTTTTCAGTAACTAATTGGTCATTTACTGAAATTTCTCATGGACCAAACAAACAGAAAATGGAAAAGAAAAAATAATTAAGAAAAAATAAAAAGCGAAGGTTACAGAAGAGAAGAGGGACTAACGGATTCCTTAAGAACGAGGCGAGTCCTGCGCATGAACTGTTCCCTCAGCTGCTTGCGGCGCTTGTTGGGGATGTTCTCTCGGGGTATCACGAACCGCTCACGTGGAGGCACGTGATCGCCGATCTCGTGCATTTCGCCGTCGACGACCCACCACTCCGACCTCTCCTCCGCTTTCTTCAGCAGCTGCAGCGGCGGCGACTTGGGCCGCCGCCTGGAGTGGCCGCCGGCACCGGTTTCGGTTCTAGCGGAGCGTAGCTGGTGGGCCCCGCGAAGAAGGAAGGGTGTGAATGTGGAGGACTGAAGCCGTTTCGCGAGAGAGAGCATGGAAACGAAAGGGTCAGTGCTTCAAAGTGTTGCTTCTTGCAGCTCCAGGGTCGAATGCAAATCCCGTTTTTGGTTTCAGGTTTCACCGATTGTGTATTATTTACCTGGCCCCGATGACTGTGTTTCTTTGGTTTGTGTTATTTTACCCCTTTTTTTATATAATTTTTTCTCAATAATATTCATTTTTTAGGACTAAATTTATATGCACCGTCGGTGTAAAAATATTTACGCATTGGACCGTGCTACACCCGGGAGCCCGAGCCATACATGGTTGAGCTAGCAAGGGCTTGATGTTCCTCAACCGACCGACCATGTAGAAGTAGGACATCGTTGGAGCACGAGCATGGTCCCGGCCGACTGAGTTGGAGGGAAAAACACGTATACTCAGTCGACCAATAATGACAGGGCCTCATGTACAAAGTGTCAAGAAGAACTCGCACAGTGCCACCGGTTGTCAAACTTATCGAGGGCGTGCTCCCTCCACGTGCCCGTGTATTTTTGTAATGATTGTAACAATGTAATCCTAGAGGACACGTGTTGGCATGGCATTGGACTCTAGAGGCAGAATAGAGGCCCAAGAGTAGTTAAATAGCACAGTGGCCATACGGGGCCATTAGGGCACATCTTTGCTATGGTTTTGATCCTAGGATTCTCTCATAGGGAAACTAAGGCAAAACGAGTGAGTTCTCTCCACGAGAACACACATGCATTCAATAATGTGTTGCCATATCATTTAATGAGTATGACAAGTCATGTATTTTTTAACTCACTGGATGAGGTGACAACACATTATTAGATGAATGTGTAAAATATTTTTACACCGACAGTGAGACGACCCTGTCCCATTTTCCCAAATATTAAACTTTAAACATATTTTAATTAATAAATTTTATTAATATACGCGGAAGTGTACAAAAGTACCTAAATGTACCCATCCATAGGGCCCTAACTATACAGTGTGTATAGGGATAGTGACTTGGACTTCCCATCTACTGACTCTGACTCACTGGCTGTAGAATAACTCAATGATTTCACTTCCCAAAATCCTTAAGTACCTGCTAAGATCCATAGATGGACACATACAAAATAAGAGATAGAACGGGAGATTCAGAACACTATACGCGCCATTAAATGGGAAAGCAGAATTAGAATTCATGTATAAAAGGCAGGCACATACAAGCAGATCAATCACTCTCGCACTCTTGCACCTAGGGTTCTACATGCCTACGTGGCCACACAACTTTCAAAGAAAATCGCATCAGTAGCCCCACCTTAGCCACTTCAGCCTAGATAACAGCTACCTCCCATTGGCGTGTGGGTAGGTGGGTCAGTTGTCCGTCTCCATATCCCGCTCATCGTACCCCTAAAAGTGCATCCCTGCTCCCCAACTTCAACGTTAGGAGCAGGTGCCGGGGCGGCACTCGGGATCGGCACATGGACAGTGATACAACAGTACTCCGTTAGGATGACCAGGCTACCCAATGTCCCGACAGGATGGTCATGAGTCATCCGTCCCCTAGCAGCTTGTCGAACCCAGACTATCCCCAAGGACCTATCAGATCTCAGATCGATTGTATCGCGTCTGCACTGGCACTCGACTGCATGTAACCTATGTGTACGATTTGTGGATTACAAAGACACAACTATGCATATGAAACCTCCCTTCGTGATGTTTCATTATCCTCTATCATCTTTATTACTTATCAACATCTTGTCTTAGCACTTTATCAGCTTATCATTCTCAGCCAATGCTCATACTTCCACACGTGGCAATATTTAATAACTTAACATAACTTCAGCATAATCAGAGCTACCAGTATATTCAACACAACATCAACCAACAACCATCCTTGATCAACATATAGATTATTCATCAGCCGTCCTCGATCAACATGAAGATCAACCCTAGTGTCGCTCAGGCGACCTACTATTGACATGTTATCAATCAGCATACCAGCAATTACACACAAAACTATAGAGTAATCACATCATCATTCAGCATCCATCCATAGATAACAACAGTTCATTTCTACGGTTGACAGACGTCTAACAACTGTCCTCAGCTATCACAGGTCACAGTCCCTCTCCTAAGGTGTTGCTGTTATCAACCGCTAGTAGGGCTTGGATCATCCTACGCCTAGTTATACACTTATTCTAATCCTACAATCCCTAGTGGATAGAGTTCAGATCTCCCACCTGGATAGAGGACTGTCGTGGGTTGCTGCCACCCTCTGCTTCCTTGCCGCTTCCGCCTGCTACTCGTATTCCTACCTCTGGACACTCCTACCATGCCTGTTAGGCTGCTCTCCGTTCTTTTTCTCTCCTCTCTGAGGATTACTTACTAAGGGCTTTCTGATGCACAAGATCCTCACTTGAGGCAAGTGCAGAGCATACTTGCTCCTTAGTGGCCTTCTAAGTCTCACTTTTTTCTCAATCTCTAGGGTTACCCACTAAGGGTTTTCTGATGCACCAGATCCTCATTAGAGGCAAGTGCAGAGCATACTCACTCCTTAGAGGTTCCTAGAGAGAGAAAGCTAGAGAGAGAAGAGGATTTGGGACGAGTTAAAAATGGAAGGGCGGGAGGGGTATTTATAGGCTTTGGTTCCATCGCGTCGCGATGGCCAGTAGTGTAAGGTTTGTCGCGTCGCAAGATGGTCAAGGTTCTGCAAGGTTTGGTCAAAGTTCTACAGGGTTCCAGAATCCTCCACCATCGCGTCGCGATGGCTTTCGTGTAATCTTGGTCGCGTCGCGACTGTAGCTAAGGAGGCATATCTTGTTCCTTCGTTTCTAGACGTTTCTAGGAGTTTTCAGACCCTTCCTAGGGTATTTTGGTACTTTTTGGTGTTTCTATAGCTCATCTATGCCTATTTCTTTCCTAAATTAAGGTTTTTAATGCCTATTCATCACCTAATTATTAATCTAATTATATCATTTGAAAAACGGGATGTTACAGACAGTGCACAGAAATTAAACTGTATTTTTTATATAAAGTTTTTTTTTATAAAGACTAAAAAGATAAAATAAGTACATTATAAGGATTAAAAACTTATTTAAGTAATTTAAATCCCAGTCCTAAGAAGAGAAATATCACATCGTTGTTCATCAACAACACTAATATTTTTGTCATTCTTTGAAACATTGCTTATATGGCCAACCATTTTTGAAGTGTAAGAAAAATTGTAAGATCAAAGTTTAAGACTATGTCTGAATTGGTAAAATGAGATGGAACGTGGAGAATAGATAGGAATGAGCTTGACTTCCACGTTGTTTGGATTATTAAAAAAAGATAGAATGGAATGGAACATATATTCCATCACTTACCTTTAATTTTCTCACCCCTTAAATTTGGAGGAATGGTATGGAATCATATATGAGTTTATTTCTATCGACTTGTTGTATGAATCTGCAAATTGATTGAGGACTCTCAATTTTTGAGTATGTGCGACCAAAACGCCTCCAAATTACCTCAAATGGTTGCATTATTAGGGGAATTTGAAGCTTCTAGATCACGACTTCCATGCACAAACCCTAGTGCCTATTAGAACAACGATTTTGACAACTGATTTGGGGCTTCACTTCATAATGTTGTTGAAACCAAAAGCTTTATATTTCGCCAAGAATCAGCAGCAAACAAAACAAGATAATTGGTCGGGTTTGATTTACGTTGCATTGGGAGACAGATGGAAGGTACTCTGGCAGGTCAACCTATGACTTACTTGGAGAACATAGGGCTTGAATTACCCTAGGCCCCTCCCATGACCATGCTGGCAAACTATGGAAGGAGATATGGCATGCCATGTTTCCCAATAGAATCAAGAACTTCCTGTGAAGACTAGCAAAGAACATTCTCCCCACTAGAGCAAACTTGTTCAAAAAAGGAATTAGCATTGACAATCATTGTCCCCTATGCCAACTGTCAGCCGAAACCTCAGCACATATTTATGCAGTGTCAAATGGCAAAACTAGTGTGGTTCTCCTCCCAATCCGTGAATAGATTACTTGCATTGTTAAGTTTTTAGAAGTCCTAAAATTCTGAGCTGCATAAGATAGTTCCCAGTTTTTCAACACGAAACAACAGCTGCAGATATACCCAGGACAAACTGTCTATCAGCACTACTAGATATCAACACATACCTTCATAATATAATTATTGAATGCACAAACATATCAAAACCGAAAAGCAAACATTTTTTTTTGACAAAAGAAAAGTTATGCCATATCATTAATAATCCAAATCACAGTACAATTGGTACTATGATCACAATTTTGAAAGATAGTAATATATATAGCCACCCTTATCAAGGTGTGAGCAACTACATGGACTTCTTTCCTATTAAACTCTACCAAAGAGTTGAAAAACAAAGAAGATAATTGACTCCTACAATATGAAATAGTAGCCTCAAATTCAACTTGATCCTCCTGAATATTCTTACCCACGTTATGCGTTGAGTTCACCTCGAAAATCACGAGCTCAATTTCCTTGTGAATAGGATATAGGCCTAGACATTTCCCTTCACACACCTGGAATCTAGGAGAGTACAAATAAGATTTAGTTTTAAAAAACTTTCCTCTCTCACCACGAAAAATGAGCCCAATACCAATCATAAACTATTGGTCGAAGGAGGTGTGAATGTTGAAAACCACCCAACCAAGTTCGTCGAATTTGCGAGCAATCTGCCAACATACTTCCTCTACTTTATTTAAATAAATTAAAGTTTCAAAAAGAAAAAGAAAAGCAAACATAGATGCAATTTTTTTGGTCATGGCCTATAATATATTTGTAATTGATGATCCAGCTATAGAATTTCAAAACCAACAGGCAATCCACATAATTGCTGGCTTCATTGGATAATATATAAGAAAAGGAAAATGGAAAAATAGAAATGATATAATTAAAGTAGAATAAAATAAAGTAGAAAAAAATGAATTGGATATAAGTCGTTGGCCCTGATTTTTTTTTTGCTTAGACATGTTACATACAAAGGGAACATATATAATTATAAAAGCATATACATTTTCATTCTCCTCTTTTGCTCCTCCCAAGGTATGAGAACATTTTTTTCCATTATTCTGTTTTAATTTCGTGCCAAACATCAGCAATCGATATGACTTACTCGAAAAGAATCCATTCTACCATGGCTTCTACCATGGTGTTGCAGAGTACTAGTGAATCTTTAATTAATTCCTTTCAATTCACTAACTGCTGTTTTTATTTCTCTTCGTTTCACTTCTTTCTACGAAGCACAGCCTTTAATAAAACAAGAAGGAAAACCCTTTTACATAAAAGTTTAAAGACTCCTAAAATAAAATAAATATTCAAAACTTCATAACTACTGATTCAAATCTCGGATGCAGTTCAGATTATTAACACTTCTAATATGAAGATAACTATAATACAAGAATACATAGAATATTTTGAAAACACATGACAGCAATCAACTCACTGATTGGCTTGAGTAAAAGTGGGTATGTTGATGAGCATACAAAGCCGTTTCATTCCGTAAGAATGCAAGAAAGTGCACTTTTGTCATATGTTCATACTCATACCAATTCAATTTTTTTTTCCCAACAAACATACCAACTCACAAATATATAATCCTTTTCTCATGACTACATATCAACTATAGTTTGTTCAGACCAGAAAACACACAAGCAAACAGCTAACAATTTTGACCTGTATATCTGGAAAAGTCTCAATATCTAATTTTGACTTATGGCCCTATTGTAAAGGTTGCTAGATTGCTTTTCAAAGCTAATTATTTTGTTATATTTTTCTCAACACCATGAAATTTTGTGATACTCCTCCCATGAAATAAAATAAGCAGCCACGGATAGGCAATAGCTTTTAAAGTCTTTCTTCCATTCAACACGTATCAGAACACTCTCAGATAATTTGATCTGTGAACATCGGGAAGTTTAGAGTTCACTCTATTCTAAAATCAAACGCTTTGAAAGAATGTTCATTTATCAACGCACACATAAAAATCAACAACCAATTCTCATCTCTCACAGATTTTCTAAATTCAACCAACATATTTGTACGAACCATTTCTCTGCTATACAAATACAAATACCAAATAAAATTGCCGAAAAACAAAAAATTATAAGAAAATATAAAAGTTACTGCTTGTGTATATTAGCCAATAAGGGCGCTCAAAATCAGTGCTTCCACAGCTTGTGTATATTAGCCAATAAGGAGGATAAGCTAGAAATTACAGGTCCTCTGTGAAGAGCAAAATATTCTATTCCCTGCTTCCAACTTTCCGCTTCTTTCGTTCGGAAGTTGGTGAACTGTATAAAAAAAAAATTAAAACAATATTAAGAAAAGCTTAAGTGGTAGGATCAAATGCATAAGTTATTTTCTAGCCACGGATATGCTTGAGCCTTTCCCCTCATCCCTTCCCAATTGTTGTAATTAATGTTATAGTAACAAAAGCAGAGAATAGCATCATTCAATACCATTAGCATAAATTAATAATTGTGTATTTTAGGTTGACAAACAATATTCACACTCACTATCGTATTTCCTCACAATTTTTGTCACTAAGGAACTATTTTAACATAATAGGCACAATAGTTTAGCAGCAAATAAGGGAAGAACGATAGTGAGTGGAAAGAAAAAAAGAAAAGAGAGATAGCATGAGGAAAAGAGGGAAAGATGCATCAAGGGGGGAAATTATAATAACATACTATGAAATGATTAAATGATACTTTCAGGAGACAGTTCTAGGGCAAGATCATGCAAATAAACTAAAAGACTCAATAGCTTTGTTCTCTTCTGTTTATTTGGATCTGGTGGAGTTTCTTTGTATTCATTGATAATTAAATTCAAGTGGTTGATCAGTGTGCTACATCTTTCACAGCTACTCATGAGAAAGATGGATCATATGCTCTGTATCCATTGGTAATAAAGCTCTGGCTTTCAGCACCATACTCCATAGATATCCATGGACAATAATTTGCACATTCCATGCAATCCCTGACTCCCGTGACAAATCACTTGGATTTATTTTAGGTTTAATTATTCTGTATGTCTCTGAATTAAAAAAAATTGTGATTGGGTCCCTGATCTTGTTAACATTTTATAATTGGATCCCAACATGCTAAAACTTTTAAATGATTTGTAATTACTTCCCTACAATCAGGGACCCGATTACAAATTATATAAAAGTCCAGGGACCCAATTAAAATAGAGACCTAATTACAATTTATTTAAAAGTTTAGGAACCTATGTAGAAATTTCCGAATAATTCAGGGACCTACAGAGTAATTAACCTTATTTTACAGACAATCACTTAAGCAATTTGGACTATCAGAGTCATATAGTTATATTTTGTGCTTTCTCAGACATTAAAGAGCATAGGTATATGTACCTTTCTAGAATTGGTTGTAAATCAGCACCAACACATGTATTTAGCTCTTCAATACTTGCATCAACCTCATTCAGGGACCTACAGAGTAATTAAACCTTATTTTACAGACAATCACATAAGCAATTTGGACTATCAGAGTCATATAGTTATATTTTGGGCATTCTCAGACATTAAAGAGCATAGGTATATGTACCTTTTTAGAATTGGTTGTAAATCAGCACCAACACATGTATTTAGCTCTTCAATACTTGCATTAACCTCATTCAGGGACCTACAGAGTAATTAAACCTTATTTTACAGACAATCACTTAAGCAATTTGGACTATCAGAGTCATATAGTTATATTTTGGGCATTCTCAGACATTAAAGAGCATAGGTATATGTACCTTTTTAGAATTGGTTGTAAATCAGCACCAACACATGTATTTAGCTCTTCAATACTTGCATCAACCTCATTCAGGGACCTACAGAGTAATTAAACCTTATTTTACAGACAATCACTTAAGCAATTTGGAATATCAGAGTCATATAGTTATATTTTGTGCATTCTCAGACATTAAAGAGCATAGGTATATGTACCTTTTTAGAATTGGTTGTAAATCAGCACCAACACATGTATTTAGCTCTTCAATACTTGCATCAACCTCATCATTACATTTCAATAGGTTGCATGCATCCAAGAAAGCAGTAGATTTCACCATATCTGGTATAAGTGATGAGTCTTTTACCTCTGCTTTGAGATATTCCATCAAAACAAGTGCTGCATATTCATAAAAGGTTTGAGAATTCAGCTATTCAAATAGTTCAACTAATCAATAATCATATATTATGTAGCTAATAGCTACTAATGCAAGAAGTGGATTGATTTTCATGCACATGATAGCAAGAATTTCAATTAATTGCAATTAATACAGCAAAATTCAATTCAATTCTAAATCCCAGCAATTCAAATTGCAGGCACAAAAATCAGGAAGGGTTATGAATTGTGACCTTAATACTCCAGCAATTCATTGTATGTATGCAATAATCACTCAGTCAGGACATGACAAATCCAAAGATAGACTGGACTCCTCCAATGATTTCAAGAGATGCAAGCAAAGAACATTCTGCAATATTCTTGTTATACACACAAAAGGTCCAATTCAGAGGTTAAAACATTATACCCAATCCCAAATACAAGGGATGTGTTTTCCTTTTTCTATTTGCTACTTGTTTTTTTACTTCTTTTTGAACTGGAACTTCTTGAACTTTGACTCACCTTCAGAATCAACATCAACATTACATAACAAAGAAACACAAAAAGAGACAGATAAACCAACAAGAAAAAAGCACATAATTTGCAAGCATATTGCATAATCAAGGAACATTATACCTCTAAAACTTTAAAAAGGCACACATACAAGTCTTAAACAATGGCATACAACATACCAATGGCTCGAAGCACCTTAAGGTCAAATTTATTAGCCAATTTTTTATGGCCTATCCTTTCTGCTCGCTGAATGATCAACTTCTTCAAGCTAATCAGCATATCCTGCCAAGGTTTCAAAATTTGAATATCACAAGTTAAGAACATAGATGAAAAATCACAAAGGTGGAAAGGCACACTGAAGTTCATTAAACACACATAACCCAGCTAACCATGACTGGTCAGGTCTACTTCAAACTAGATTTGCACATATAATCTTGTCAAAGCCCCACACACTATTACCCAACAAATTTTTAATGAACTGATTATTGACATATTGATTTCTTGCATTAGATAAAAAGGAAGTTTTATACAATAGAGAACAGGGAAATTAAGAGGATGATAAGATCTCCTACAAAAAAAAAAGGAGAACAAAAAAAGATTCACAAATGCAGCACTATTTAATCTCTGAATAGTAGTCATGGTAACTATGTCAAAACATGAAACAACAATGAGCACCATAGAATCCATAAACGCAATCTTATCCCAAATATAATGGCAAATATGTATCCTAAAAAATAGTGGCCATCCACTTCATCAAATGTACCACAGGAGTGAAAAATTATAAAAATAACATATATGCTGGCTATAAAACAGTTGCCTATTCGTTAAAGCCACCATTAAAATGAACAAAGAGAAATTGCTCCACTGTGAAGGGGCACACTAAATATTCACCCAACACACAAAAACCTTATCCCGAAGGAAAGTTAAGTAGCTACTGCAAAAAGATCACTATAATAATTATATAAAGAAGAGGATTAATACAGTTAAACCTCTAGATTTCCTTCATTGCTTTTGAATTGCTATCATTAAATTTTGTTTTCAACTCATGCAGAGATTCGCCTATCCTCTTTAAATATTATAGTTGTATTTTATAAAAAAAATGCTTAAAGGGTGATTTCTTCCATACTGTGTATAAGAGAATACATCTCTTGTAGCCTAGAGTAACTAGGATAGGCTTGCATATAGGGTATTATTTCCTTGTAACTAACTAACTCAGTTAGTTAGAATTCTCTAGAACCTTCCAACTGATCCTAACAGATCAGAGACAGCTGTAATTGATCAGAGAACCTATATAAGGACTCTGTGTGACTGTTTCGGTTAGTGAATGAAAAGATTCAATCATTGTGTAATGTAATTTATGAGCATAGTTCCAACATGAAACTTTTTATTAAAGGCCTCAGAGCTCGGCCTTGTCACTTACTAGTATTTTATAGTGAGACACAAAAACTAAAAATGATAGTATATATTACATAATAAAACCAATAGCGGGATCCATTGTGTTAATGAAGAAGAGAAGAGACTTACAATCTCAGACTCTGAAAGGGAGCAAAGCCAAGTCACATCCTCAACACTACACTCGCTAATTTTCTTCAACTCAATCAAGTTTTCCATTTTTTTCTTATAGTATCTGCCCTTCTTCATATTGTGAGACCTGAAATCTTGTTAAAAATTGTATTCAAAATAAGCAAACGTCAGTTAAAAGAATAAAAGGTAAACATAAGGTGGAAAGAAAAAAACACAGAAGAAGGAAAACCTTTCAAGTGATGTTGAAAAAGAGCGTAGAAAGACGGTAAAGAGAACCACCGTCAAGGTGTATTGTTGCGCCGCCGACAATCCCTTCGACCTGCCACTCACAGCCACCGTTCTTTCGAATTTCCCACACTTCCACGATGCTTCTTCTCCGTGTCTTGAAATCCTCTTCTGCAAGACTATCAAATTAAAATTTAACCTTTTAGTTTAGTCGTAGGGTTAGCTTTTTTAGTTTACTTAATGCCAAAAAAATCTTGCCACTGAAAGTTATTGCTGCGAGCAGGAGGCGAAAGAGAAGTTCGGAAGAGAAGAAGATGAGAAGTTAGGAAAGGAAAGAAGTAAACAGAGAAGAAAATGACGCCCCTGTAAGTGAAGAAGAAGACACGTACGCAGGATGGGATGCAGCGGCGCTGTAAATTTTTTTTTTTCCTTTTAAGTAGGGTTAAATTATTACAGAGTTGAACTACAGAGTTAAATCATCTAATCTAATATAAAAAAATAAAGCAAAAAAAAAATTAAAGAAGAAGAAGGAAGGTGCATCAAAGAAGAAGAACAAATGAAAAAAAGAAAATAAAGGACCTTACATAAAAGATGAAGGAGGAGAAAAACAAACAGAGCTGCGGCGGCTTTGCTTTGTTTCTAGATAGACACAGTTTTAGATAACTAGGGTTGGGCCATTATTAAATGCACCCCCCACCTGGTAGGTACACCCCCAATTTGTGAATTTTCCAAATTACCCCCGAAAAAAAAGCAATTTTTTTTAAATTCTGAACATTTTACCGGAAATTGTAATTTCCGGTATACAAATTGTATACCGAAAATTGCAATTTCCGGTATACAAATTTTAATCACAATGTTCCCAGAAATTGCAATTTTCGGTATACAATTTGTATACCAAAAATTGTAATTTCCGGTAATATTGTGTTTAAAATTGTATACCAAAAATTACAATTTTCGGTATACAATTTTAAACACAATGTTACCGGAAATTACAATTTCCGGTATACAGATTTTAATCACAATGATCTCGACAAGTACTATTCTCAATCGATCTCGACAACGATCTCGACAAGTACTACTCTAACTCTACTTGATCTCGACTATCTCGACAAGTCGATCTCGAACACAAGTCGGTCTCGAACAAGTACTACTCACTCGACTTGATCTCGACGATCTCGACAAGTCGATCTCGACTACTATTCTCACATCGCAGGGCCGTGCGAGGCGGCGCGCTGGCCACTCCTTCTTCTTCCCTCTCGCGACTCTGTTCTCTCCCTCGCGTCCCCCTTACTCGCACCCCCCTTTCTCTCCTCTCTTCGTCAGTTCTCTCTCTCTTTCTCTCTCTCGCGTCTTTCCTCTCCTCTCCTCCCTGCGTCTTTCCCCTTCTCTCTCGCGTCTTCATCCTCGCAGCCTCCTCCCAGTAGCGGCCGCGCGCCACACCCCTCCGTTCCTCCCTGCGTCGTCTCTTTCTCTCCTCCCTGCGACAGTTCCCTCTCTCTCGCACCCTCCCTTCTTTTTGCTTCCTCCCTGCGTCGTCCTTCTCACGCCCTCCGTTTCGCGATCAACACCTCCCCCCATCCTTGCTCGCTGCCGCGCGCAGCCAACGACGGCACACGTCGGCCGCACCTTCTCCCTAACCTCTGCCTCTCGCCTTTTCCTTCTACCTCCTTCCATTCTTCCTGCTGGTTTCTCCTCCCTCTACCGAAAATTGCAATTTCTCGGAACATTGTGCATTGTGATTAAAATTTGTATACCGGAAATTGCAATTTCCGGTAATATTGTGTTTAAAATTGTATACCGAAAATTGTAATTTTTAGTATACAATTTTAAACACAATGTTACCGGAAATTACAATTTCCTAGATACAAATCAGATATCTAAAATTATAATTTTAACATCATTGTGATTAAAATTTGTATCTGAAATTGCAATTTTCAGATATCATAATATCTGAAAATTGCAATTTTCGGTAAAATGTTCAGAATTAAAAAAAAATTGCTTTTTTTTCGGGGGTATTTTGGAAAATTTACAAATTGGGGGGTGTACCTACCAGGTGGGGGGTGCATTTAATAATGGCCTTAGGGTTGACATGATAAGTTTGGGCCAACAAAAAATGTGAAAACAGTAATAGTACATAATTATACTAGGGAATTGCTAAGGACAACCCCATAATTGCTGGGCACCCTACATTGGACTGTGATGACGATTTTATCCCTATTTTTTTTCTTCACTCGTAAAAACCAAATTTGAGAGTGAATGTCGAGGTGGCGACTTGTTATCGAAGTTCGTTGATGTCGACGTTCGACGTCCTTGTCCGTAAGAAACTGCAAGCGTCGTCATGTCGTGCTCGTGTTCTCGACAGGAGGCTCGATCACGGGTGCTTGTGCAAAACGCACAAGGCTTTATCACGAGCTCGTGCACGCGGTCTCGGCACGAGGTCGATCTCGTTAAATGAATGAACTGAACTTGAGTCGACATCACTTTTTTTATATTGGAAACTAATGAACTGAACTTGAGCTAAGCATAAAGTCGAAGTGTTCTTCCCAATTGTCGACATCACTTTTTTTATATTCGACATCACCTTGTATTCCTCATTGAGCTCGTTAAACAAATGAACCGAACTTGAGCTAAGCATAAAGTCGAAGTGTTCCTCCCAATTGTCGAAGTTGAGCTCGTTAAATGACCTATTCCTCATTGAGCTCGTAAGTCGAAGTGTTCTTCCCAATTGTCGAAGTTGAGCTCGTTAAATTAATGAACTGAACTTGAGCTAAGCATAGCTCGACTCGTTTTAAACACAATATTACCGGAAATTACAATTTCCGGTATACAATTTGTATACCGGAAATTGCAATTTCCGGTATACAAATTGTATACCGGAAATTGTAATTTCTGGTATACTTCAGCTTGGGGGAGTGAATCCTATCTTCTCGGACCTCGGATCTCGGATCTCGACAACTCAGATCTGGTCAGCTTCGAGTGAGCGAATCATATCTTCTCGACATCAGCAAAGTCAGATTATCCTCTAAAAAAGAGCACGAGTGTATTTGAAACAAGCCACGCGCGAAGAGCAGGTGCACTAAAATGACCTCGTGCACAATGGATGTCAAAATGACCTCGTGCCGGAGAGCACGTTGGATGTCAAACGACCTCGTGCACGTTGGATGTAAAACAAGCCATGTGTGAAAAGCACGTGCACTAAAATGATTTCGTGCCGGAGAGCACGTTGGATGTCAAACAACGTCATGCACATTGGATGTAAAACAACCTCATGCCGAAGAGCACGTGCGTTGTCAAATGACCTCGGATCTCAACATCTCGGATCTCGGATCTCGACGACGCGACAGATGATGCGGATGACAACCTCGGATCCCAACATCTCGGATCTTGGATCTCAACATCACAGCTCAACCTCTAGACGAGGTATACATTTTCATGTTTTAAATGCTTGTTTTTTAAAACTCGAACGACACTTGATGCTATTTCAAGAACTTTGGTTTCTGAATCGAAGCGGCACTCGACGCCAATTTGAAAATGAGTTATAACAAACTCAGAGGGATTCAATCCCAAACGCATATCCCCAACACGCCAATTAGATCGGTATGGGGGCAACACTATCAAAACACACGTTTATATCGTGCACATCTTATATCTTTTGACTAACATGCAGGATAACGACTCCTTACAAGTCGGCTCCACATCATATGAGCACCCGAAATTTTAAACACAATGTTACCGGAAATTACAATTTCCGGTATACAAATTGTATACCGAAAATTGCAATTTCCGAGAACATTGTGATTAAAATTTGTATACCGAAAATTGCAATTTCTGGTATACAATTTGTATACCGGAAATTGCAATTTCCGGTAAAATGTTCAGAATTAAAAAAAAAATGCTTTTTTTCTAGGGGTATTTTGGAAAATTCACAAATTGGAGGTGTACCTACCAGGTGGGGGTGCATTTAATAATGGCCTTTTTTTGGGTCAAAAAAGTCATGTATTTCAAACGGCCATTATTAAATGCACCCCCACCTGATAGGTACACCCCCCAATTTGTGAATTTTCCAAAATACCCCCCGAAAAAAAAGAAATTTTTTTTTAATTCTGAACATTTTACCGGAAATTACAATTTCCGGTATACAAATTGTATACCGGAAATTGCAATTTCCGGTATACAAATTTTAATCACAATGTTCCCGGAAATTGCAATTTTCAGTATACAATTTGTATACCGAAAATTGCAATTTCCGGTATACAAATTGTTTAAAATTTCGGGGTAAGGAGTCGTTATCCTGCATATGTTTGTCAAAAGATATAAGATGTGCATGATATAAACGTGTTTTGATAGTGTTGCCCCCATACCGATCTAATTGGCGTGTTGGGGATATGCGTTTGGGATTGAATCCCTGAGTTTGTTATAACTCATTTTCAAATTGGCGTGGCTGATTCGAAACCAAAGTTCTTGAATAGCATCAGTGTCGCTCGAGTTTTAAAAACAGGCATTTAAAACATGAAATGTATACCTCGCCTAGAGGTCGGTGTGATGTCGAGGTCTGGATCCGATATGTCGAGATCCGATCCGGTTGTCATCCGCATCATCTGCCTGCCGTCGAGATCCAAGATCCGAGATGTTGAGATCCGAGGTCATTTGACAACGCGTGCTCTTCGGCATGAGGTTGTTTTACATCCAATGTGCATGGCGCTGTTTGACATCCAACGATCCGACGAAATCATTTTAGTGCACGCGTGCTTTTCACATGGCTGTCGACATCCAGCGTGCGAGGTCGTTTGACATCCAACGCGTTCTCCGACGCGGTCATTTTGACATCCATCGTGCACGGTCATTTTAGTGCACTGCTCTTGCGTGGCGCTTGTTTCAAATACGCCGTTCTTTAGAGGATAATCGACTTTCGATGTCGAGAAGATATGATTCGCTCACTGGCCGACTAGATCTGAGTTGTCGAGATCAGAGATCCGAGATCCGATATATGAGGTCCGAGGTCCGAGAAGATAAGATTCACTCTCCCAAGCTGAAGTATACCAGAAATTACAATTTCCGGAAATTTCCGGTGTTACCGGAAATTGCAATTTCCGGTATACAAATTGTATACCGGAAATTGTAATTTCTGGTATACTTCAGCTTGGGGGAGTGAATCCTATCTTCTCGGACCTCGGATCTCAGATATCGGATCTCTGATCTCGACAACTCAGATCTGGTCAGCTTCGAGTGAGCGAATCATATCTTGTCGACATCAGCAAAGTCAGATTATCCTCTAAAAAAGAGCACGAGTGTATTTGAAACAAGCCACGCGCGAAGAGCAGGTGCACTAAAATGACCTCGTGCACAATGGATTTCAAAATGACCTCGTGCCGGAGAGCACGTTGGATGTCAAACGACCTCGTGCAGGTTGGATGTCGAACAAGCCATGTGTGAAAAGCACGTGCACTAAAATGATTTCGTGCGGGAGAGCACGTTGGATGTCAAACAACGTCATGCACATTGGATGTAAAACAACCTCATGTCGAAGAGCACGTGCGTTGTCAAATGACCTCGGATCTCAACATCTCGGATCTCGGATCTCGACGACGCGACAGATGATGCGGATGACAACCTCGGATCCCAACATCTCGGATCTTGGATCTCAACATCACAGCTCAACCTCTAGACGAGGTATACATTTTCATGTTTTAAATGCCTGTTTTTTAAAACTCGAACGACACTTGATGCTATTTCAAGAACTTTGGTTTCTGAATCGAAGCGGCACTCGACGCCAATTTGAAAATCCGAGTATGTAGCAAGCTTTGCACACATATTAAGTCCCAATTCTTGTAAATCCGATAAAAAATTATAATATTATATATATATTTTTTCCTTTAGTATATAGCAATATGTTCTTGTCTAAATTTCCCTTGCTCTTTTGTTAAGAAATAGCTTTTTAGTTGGGAGTTTGCAAATTAAATAACTAGATGCAATTGTAATGTGAGCATCAGTTTCAAGTGATATGCTGTAGTTCAATGCAATGATATTAGAAGACCAAATAGTAGCTAGATAGTTCTATGTGAAGTTCAAAACTGTATTTTGGATTCAGATAAATGTTACGATCCTGGACTTCTGTCACACATTTTGAGTTAGTGAAAGTTCAGTTCCTCCTTTTGAGAAGGTTTTTCTTGCCACATTATGCCCATCGGGCATGTTCATTCCTTTCATTTGAGACTAGGACTTCAGTCCTGAATAGGAAATTGTCCTGTTTAAGGTTTTGCGGATTTTTAATTTTGGATTTATCTTACCAAAACAACTTCTAAATCAAATGAAGACCACAGAGATTGTATTGCCCCATCGGACAAACCTACCTGGTCTGGATTGGTACATGGAACATGAGCCTATAGCCTGACATGTCATGTCTATCTGCAATTTATTAAAATTACTTGTCTTGAAAAATGGTCTTGGTTCTTAAAAGAAGAATGATCATTGTTAAATTGTTGTGTAGGGAAGCGAATGAGCTGCTAAAATATGTTTGATCTGTCATGAGATATCATTACCTTGCCTTATTCACTTTTATCAACTAGTGCAGACAAAAGAAAATGATCTTAAAACACATTACAGTTCTCATTATTTGCAAGTATTATTGAATATTACTTTTGGTGTAGCTTCAACCAAATGGTCCCAATCCAAAGTCCGCAAAATAGAATTTAACACTGGTGTAGTTGAAAATCCAAACTTCAATATGATTCAGTCATGACAGAGAAATCTGCCAAGGGTTCTAAATTCCAATATAGCCAGAATAGAAATTTTAGGAATAATATTACTACTTAATCCTTCTAGATAGAATAGTTCTAGAGTGATCATAGATAATTATGACCAGATGGGGCAACAGTATGGGAATCAATCATGATATACTGTTGGAACTCATTCTTAAAGTTTGTATATTTCTACTTTAGCACTTACTAACAAATTTGATTGATCTGATTGCATATGATCTTTAATTGTTACGTGAACTGCAATCTACTTACTTTTATCATGGGTAGAACTTGAGTGAGAAGAGAATAGCCGTATCTCCCTTCCAACTGTTTTTTGGATTCAGTTTAGTGCTGTATTTTTCCTCTCACGAAAGTTGTCACTCTAGCATTATCTTATAATAACCTGCCCAGTCCCTCTTTTAGAGAAGGGGTCAATGCAGGACAGGAAGTCAAAACATCAAGCGACTGAATCACACCTTTGCTGGCAAGTAACCGAAAAGCCGATGAGACACCTTTAACTATGATATCCTTATGTTCCACATCATAATTGTCCACAAGAAGTAACAAAAACTCGAGAAGAGTATTGGTCATTTCAACATATTTTGGAACAGAATGCACCATCAACAAAATTGCAGGCTCTATGTTCATGATACTGTCCACCCTTTCATCAAAAAAGAGCCAGTCATAAAACAAAGCAAGTTTCCCATTGGCCTCAACATAATTCTTCCTACAAGACTTCAAAAGCCAACCAATAACAGCCCATCTAGGAACCACATCAGACTGAATAATCTCATTTGGTGGGTGGTGTGCACAGCATATAAACCTAACTATATCAACTATAACAGTCTCTTTATCAGGCTCATTGAGAAACTTCCTAGCAAACCACATGAAGTGCCTCTTTTGATGCCCCAACTTCACATGAGTAAGCAAAAACCTCAATTGGGTCTCCATTTCAGGAGTGATCCTAAGCAAAGCATACCTACTCGAAGTCCTGGTGCAGTAAAACTGAGAAACACTCCCAAATCCTAAAGTAGATGGATTCAACATCAGGTCCTTCCATATAGCCCTGAACTCAGGAACATGAACCAAATCCTGCAACAACCGAATAAAATCTCTTCCAATTTTTAAACACAAGTGAAACTCTTCCCTCACTATCTTCACACAAAAATGAATCTCCAACCGCTTCAAAGACTCCAACTTTTCAACATTTAACCTACAATGATCAGCCAAAACTCGAAGAAACACATACAAGGCACTGCACAAAACGTGGGGTGCTTCTTCCAATAAGCATTCCCATTTATCCAATAAAAGAGTCACTAACTTCATACACAGCCATAAATTGCCGTCGCTGAAATCACCGCCAATGATTTGCCTCAAAAGGGAGATTAAGAGAGCGTCGCAGCCAATCGCCGAGACCCGAACCATTTCATCGGTGACCCAAAGCAACTGGTTTTTCACCGAACCAAGGAGCTTTGGGTAGAGGTGGTGAACAATTTTGAGGAGCAAGTTGCAGAAGGTGGCGTAACCGTCGGTGACGAGGGCGTGCAAGTGCTTAATGTGGGTTTTGGCGAAATTGGATTCGCTCAAAACGCCGTGAAGGATTGCGCGGTTGAGGTGAGTGTATTCATCGGGTTTTGGAATTTTTAAGGAGAGAGGGGGTCTCAGGGATGGTTCCAGAGATTCGAAGGCTTGTCTCAGAGTCACTTCGATTTGATTTTCGGCTTCGTGAGGTGCCGCCAGGGTCAGCTTCGAAACCATACCACTGCACAGGTGAAAAGTGAAACGAGCGAAAAACGCAGGTTTTGAGAGAAACGCTAGGCGAATAATTTTGTCAGCTGTAGCTCACCTTATTGCTAGCTATCCTTCGGCTCGGTCTCTCCCGGCTAACTGGGTGTCCCACCCCCCGATTGCCATCAAACAAGCGCTGATTCGAGATAAGGCCTCCGGAGTAGTGGTGCGGGCTCGTCTTATTCGGGCTTTTATTTCCCCACCTCCCCCACTTAATTTTCCCACCTCCCTCACTCAAGGAAAAGACCAAAATACCTCTCCAAAATTCCCTCCCTCTCATCTTCCTCACCTCCCTCCCTCTGTCGATCGATCTTCAATCTCCAACCCCACCTCCCTCACTCTCTCGAACCTCACCTTCCTATCACTCTTAGTCACGAGCTCACCTCCCTCTCACCTTGAACGTCTCTTTCCCTCTCTGGAATGTCTCTCTCCCTCTCAGACAGCTTCCATGGCCGTTTATTTTTTTTCTGCGTTCTCTGGTACTCCGGATTCTAGAATCCGGAGTGCTCCAGATTCTAGAATCCGGAGGAAGAAATTGATTAAATCCGATCCGGATTCTAGAGTCCGGAGGAAGAAACTGTCGAGAATAGTAGTCGAGATCGACTTGTCGAGATAGTCGAGTGAGAATAGTACTTGTTCGAGATCGACTTGTCGAGTACTATTCTCAATCCATCTCGACAATGATCTCGACAAGTACTATTGTCACTCGACTTGATCTCGACAAGTCGATCACGAACAAGTACTATTCTCACTCCACTTGATCTCCACTATCTCGACAAGTCGATATCGACTACTATTCTCGACAAGTCGATCTAGAATCCGGAGGTTTAAAACTGATTTAATCAGTTTCTTCCTCCGGACTCTAGAATCCGGATTCTAGAATCCGGAGTACCCGAGAACGCAGAAAAAAAATAAACGGCCACGAACGCACCTCAGCTTCTGTGAATACATGCCTTGACAGGATGATTTTGATGATTGACAAAAGGGAGTCTTGCAAATAGTCAACCGTGCAAAAAGTGGAAAAGAATACCAAGACGCGTATCAAGAATGATTGTTTCGCAAGTCTTTGGGTTCTGGGTATTTATTTATCTTTATTAAGACAATTTGTAAGTAGTAATAAAAAGCTCTCAATTAAAATTAAATCACACACGCACAAAATATTTTGACATGCATATCTCGTGTCGGATGTCGAGCTGAGGAAGTCGGATGTCGAGCTGAGGAGGAAGTCGGATGTTGAGCTCTGAGGAAGTCGTATGTCGAACTGAGGAGGAAGTCGCGTGTCGAGCTGATGAGGTCGCGTGTCGAGCTGATGAGGTCGCTTGTCAAGCTTGAGGTCTCGTACCGAGATCGCGTGATGAGCTCTTGTCGCGTGATGACCTGATGATCCGTGTCGAGCTGTTCAGAGGTCGTATGCCGAGCTGTGTCGAGGTCGTCTGTCGAGCTGTGTGGCGAGGTCGTCTGCCGAGCTGTCTTCAGAGGTCGTCTGCCGAGCTGTCTTCAGAGGTCGTATGCCGAGCCGTCTCCGTGTTTTCAATTTCTTTATTTCAAAACGCAACGGGCAGATTTTCCTGCAACGACAAATCAAAACGCAACGGGCAAAATGCTGCAACGGACAAATCCTGCAACGGTCATTTCGACGCTCCTCCATTGCCTATATAAACACAGCTCGTGAGCTTTGTTTTAAATACAACAACGCAGTGCTTAATTTTTGTGCCAAAAACTCTGTCAAATATTTTTCATCACTCACACTTATTTGAGCACAATTTTCTGAGAGTCTTTTTATTCTACATTATTTGAGTTGTATTATTTGAGCTTCAATTTGTTATATCTGCACTATTGAGTGTATTTTTCTCGTCTCATTTTATTTGTGAAAATCATTTATTTTTGGGTAGGAATCCCAAGGTGTTCATAGAGAGGTGATATCTCTTGAACGTATTGCTCTGGTTTAGAGTTGTAAAGGTTTCTAGCTGAACCTGATTTAAAAGCTAGTGTCTTAGTGAAAATCCCATAGTGGTTTGCTTTGGGGACATGACGTAGGCCACAGGGGTGTTAGGTGGCCGAACCTGGATAATTTGTTGTGTGCTTTTTACTCCTTATCTCTATACTTTTCACCAATTAAATTTACAGACTTTATTTTATTATTATTTATATCTTACTATTTACTTTATTTTTAACTCGTTTGCAATTTATTCTTCAAGTGATTTATCTATTTCACATTAATATTTCCGCAACTCATAATTAGCACTTATTTCTCCAAAAGTTTTTGAAAGCACCGTTCACACACAATTCACCCCCCTCTTGTGTTTGGAGTCACTTGTCAACAAGTGGCATCAGAGCTAGAATCTTGTATAAAGGACTTAACCGTCTCAAGAGAATGACTTCAAACAATTACGAGGGAACTTCCATGAACAGACCCCCATTTTTCAATGGTGAGGGGTATGGTTATTGGAAGGATAGAATGCAAATCTTTCTTGAGGTGTTGATCTTGATATTTGGGATCTTTGTGGAAAATGGTCCATTTGTCCCCACTCAATCAATTAATGATGCAATGGTAGACAAACCAAGATCACTTTGGACCGAAGATGATAAGAAAAAGGTCCAATACAATTTGAAGGCTAAGAACATCATCACTTCGCTTTAAGCTATAATGAGTTCTATAGGGTCTCAAATTGCAAGATCAAGTAAAGAAATGTGGGACACCCTTCTATTGACCCATGAAGGTACTACCGAGGCCAACTTATGTCTCATGGCAAAACACGAGGAGGATGAGGTAAATGCTCTTGAACTCGAATCTCCTTTAACTTATGATGAGCTGCTTATTGCTTGTGAAGAATTAAATAATGAAACGATTAAACTTGGAAAAATTGTTCTTTCTTCTAAGAAAACCATCTCTTCTCTTGAATCAAAAATTGAAATTTTAAACAAAGAGATAGTGATTCTTAAAGAAAAACAAGTTGCTGTGATTGAAACTTCTCCTCCCATATCTTGTGAAAATAAAAAGATGAAGTTTTAAAATGCAATGAGTGTAGTGTTTTGAAAAATAAGGTTGAGGATTTAAATAACACTCTTGCAAAATTTACAATGGGAAGAGATAATCTAAACATTATTTTAGGAAACCAAAAGGTACTTTTGGAAAAGCTGGTTTAGGTTATCATCCAAAATTCATAAAAAATCTTTCAAACTATTCAATCACAACAAACCCTCAAGTAGTCCTTTCATTAAATGTTTTCACTGTGGTAGAAAAGGTCACACTGCTTCCATTTGCAATATTAGGAAAACCTGAATGTGATTGGTAAAAGATGTGGATTCCAAAGGGCACCTTGCCCAAGACTAACTCATATGGACCCAAGATGGTTTGGGTACCAAAGGTTAAAATATGATTTGTTGTTGTAGGTGTGCTTGAAAGCCAAGGACTTAAATTGGTATCTTGATAGCGGTGTTCAAAGCACATGACAGAGATAAAAGCAAGTTCTCCTCATTGGTACCTAAGAATAGTGGTTATGTCCCAGTGGTGACAACAACAAAGGTAAAATTCTTGGGATTGGTTCTATTGGTAAGAGTCCTAATCCCACTATTGAAAATGTTTTGTATGTGGATGGTTTGAAGCATAATTTGCTAAGCATTAGTCAACTTTGTGATAAAGGAAACAAAGTGGTTTTCGATTCTTCAAAATGCATGGTCATGGATTCTATAAATGAAAATGTTATTGTAATTGGACCTAGAATTGGAAATATCTATATGCTTGATTTAGATAAAATACCTTCAAATGATGCATGTTGTCTTATTAGTAAAGAGGATGAATCTTGGCTATGGCATAGGAGAATGGCTCATATTCACATGGATCATCTTAATAAGTTAGTTGAAAGGACTTAGTAATTGGCTTACCAAAGCTTCGTTTTGAAAAAGATAAACTTTGTGATGCATGTCAAAAAGGAAAACAAGTAAAGACATCTTTCAAATCTAAAAATATTGTTTCTACAAACCGGCCTTTACAACTTTTACATATGGATTTATTTGGCCCTTCTAGAACTAAAAGCTTTGGTGGCAATTACTATGCTCTTGTTATTGTGGACGACTATTCTCGCTATACATGGACTTTATTTATTTCTCACAAAAATGATGCTTTTAATGCTTTTCAAAAACTTGCAAAGGTTATACAAAATGAGAAGGGACTTAACATTGCTTCCATTCAAGTGACGATGGTGGGCAATTTGAGAATGAAGCATTTGAAGCATTTTGCACAGAAAATGGCATTGATCACAACTTTTCTGCTCCAAGGACACCGCAACAAAATGGAGTGGTTGAAAGGAAAAATCGGTCTCTTGAAGAGCTAGCGAGGACGATGCTCAATGAGACTAACCTTCCTAAGTACTTTTGGGCAGACGCCGTGAGCACCGCTTGCTATGTGATGAATCGAGTTCTTATAAGGCCGATCCTTAAGCAAACACCGTATGAACTCTACAAAGGAAGGAAGCCCAACATTTCCCACCCTCACGTTTTCGGATGCAAGTGTTTTGTCCTAAACAATGGTAAGAATAACCTTGGTAAATTTGATACTAAAGCTGATGAAGGTTTATTTCTTGGATATTCCACTTCTAGTAAAGCTTTTCGAATTTTTAATAAAAGAACTTGGACTGTTGAAGAATCTGTGCATGTTTCTTTTGATGAATCTAACCCCAAATCTTCAGTAGAAGAAAGTGTTGATGATCTTGCAGAAGTATTTGGAGATACCTATTTAGAGGAACAAGAGAGATCAAAAGTTCAAAAGCAGGATCAAGAGTCCTTGCCTCAACCCTCTCAAGAACTCTCTCACTCAAATCTTCCAAAAGAATGGAGAGTCTCAAAACATCATCCACTTGACAATATAATTGGCGATATCTCTAAAGGGGTAATAACTCGAAACTCTCTTAATCATGCATGTCTTTTCATGGCTTTTGTTTCTCAAGTTGAACCAAAGGACATCAATGAAGCCATTATTGATGAACATTGGACCCTTGCTATGCAAGAGGAATTAAATCAATTTGAAAGAAACAATGTTTGGGAACTAGTTCCTAAACCTAAAGATCATATAGTCATTGGGACCAAATGGGTCTTTCGCAACAAGCTTGATGAAAACGGTATTATTGTTAGAAACAAAGCTAGACTTGTTGCAAAAGGCTACAACCAACAAGAGGGCATAGATTTCGATGAAACCTATGCACCCGTGGCTAGATTAGAAGCCATTCGTATGCTTCTAGCATTTGCATGTGTCATGGATTTTAAACTTTTTCAAATGGATGTAAAGAGTGCTTTTCTAAATGGTTATATTCAAGAAGAAGTATATGTTGATCAACCTCCTGGTTTTGAAAATTTTGAATTTCCAAATCATGTTTTTAAATTGAAAAAGGCTCTGTATGGTTTAAAACAAGCTCCTAGAGCTTGGTATGATAGGTTGAGCAAATACTTACTTGAAAAAGGTTTTGAAAGAGGAAAAGTTGATACTACTCTTTTCATCAAACATAAGAAGCATGACATTTTACTTGTTCAAATTTATGTCGATGATATATGTAACACCTGAGGACGAGATCGACATCGTATTAGGACGACGTATCGAGACCTCGACCAAGACCTTGTGTCGAGATCCCGTGCCAAGATCGTTTGCCGAGATCATTTGTCGAGCTGATGAGACCACGTGCACTAGCTGCTGAGCTGAGGAGGTCGCGTGTCGAGTTGATGAAGTCGCGTACCGAGCTGATGAGGACGCATGTCGAGCTGAGGAGGCCGCGTTCACGAACTCGTGTTAGAGCCTCGTGCGTTTGCACGAGCACCCTTGTCGACATCGTGTCGAGATGACACCTCGTATTCTTTCGAACGTTATTCAGCGTTATTATTATATTGTTTGTAATAATTATATTGTCGGCTTGACCGTTCTCGTCGCGTGTTTAGACCGTTGACCGACAGAGTAGAGAGTAATAATGATGAGAGGAACGATTAAACGGATAGATGATTGATGGGATTGGCATCTTATAGCTGGAGTTACGATTATACCCCTTTCTCACCAGCTGTATACCACGACCGATTCCCTCACACTCATTCTTTCTCTTTTCTTCTTTCTTCTTCCTTCCTTCTGCTCTGTGTTTCGTTGTTTTCTTCAAAAACTTCCATCGACGAAACCGTGAGTTCCATCGAGATTCTGCACAAGCTTTCTTCATCAATTTTGTTCATCATCATCTTCTCGACATATCTCGCCTGCTCGATCACCATTGAGGTATGAAGAACAGATTTTTCTTTTCCTCTGTGCTACTGTTTAGCGCTAATTCTTCTTCCATTTTTAACCAGTTTTATGCTTCCAAATCATGTCAAATTGATGGGTTTTCTTCTTCATAATATTACCTATCTTTCTAACCGATTAATTGGGCTTGTAAAACAAATTTCTTTCTCTGTTTTTCTGCAATCGGCAGTGCCCAGAAACCTCCATTTTTGGTTCGTTTCGATTTCTTGTTTTTCATTCGTTGCTTCTGGTTATTGTTGTTGTCGATCTATCTGTTGAAGCATCAGATAACTTTTTCATGAAATTTTGATCGAAATCCCTAACTTTGTGTTAGAGGAAAAATATCTTTCAGTTCTTGAGTTTTATATTTTTCTGGGTTGTGGTTAAGTTTGGGATGAGAGCTAGATGTATTAGAACCCATGGATCGATCTGAGTTATGTTTGTTTTAGGAAGTCTGATTCCGAGATCGAGTGATTTCCGAATCAAGGTGTACGGGAAAGCGAATCCAAGGACGTGGAAGCAGCGGAATCCAGATCGAGAACTGTACGTGTCGAGGTCGGTCGAGAAGCGTCGTGTCGAGGTCGATTGAGGACGGACGTGTCGAAGTCGTTGTCGAGCTCTTTGAAGACACCGTGTCGCAGGTCGTTGTCGAGCGGCATTAACTTGAGTTCGGTAAGTGGCGCTTCACATTAATACTTTCGTAGTATGCTAGCGTAAGGGCATTTCATATTCTACGTGGTTATGTTATTGTGTATGGATTTCTTGATCCGTGGTCGAGCATGAAATGTTGTGATATGATTGAGTTTTTGCATGTATTTAATATGTGATTGAATATATGTCGTGAATTGTGTATTGCATGTTGAATTGCGTTTCTTCATGTCGAGCTTGCTCTTTGTATTTGACATGCGGTTGAATATATTGTGTTTAACTCTTTGAATATCGTGATGCTTAATTGTTCATCGAGTGAGCGAGCTAGGTGAGTCGTATGACGTTTTGAGCCGTGACCCTGATAATCGAGGGTGCTAGGTCCCTTTTTGTTTACGGGAGATTGACTAGACGTCGCCACGCTATGGGACCTGAGTTGACTGTCCTAGGGAGAGCGAGGATCCCAAGGCTTCGGCTGGACTTTCCGACATACGGTACGGCGTGTGCATTTCGGAAAATTATCGAGTCGAGAGAAAATGGATTTGCGAGTTGTGTCGAGTTTAGAGTGAGATGGTCGAGTCACGTCGGTGAATGTTATACTTTGCTGTTTGCTTATATCTTTTATGTCGAGCTTATCTTGAATTGTCGAGAAGTTGACCCTTTCCCGTGGTGCCTTCAATCCATGACGGTTACCCAGGCGATGTCGAGGGCGCAGGTAACTCGGCGATGAGATGGTGCCGAGGAGGAGCTCGACGAGGACCCGAGTGACGACCTCTATCTGTCGTGATTGTTTATGTTGCTGGATGTATTTCTTTTTATGGCTGTACCTTGTTTTTCTTTTGGAGTAGTATGTCGTGACCAGTTTGGGCAGTGTTGTTTTGTTGTTTCAGGGTAGACTGGTGGTCTTACTTTTGGGGCAGCCCCCTGCGTGGGAGTCTCTAAGTACCCCAGTATGATTACTCTTTTGAAGTCGCTGCGTACCTTAGGTGTATTTTCTTTACACATTTGCTACTCTGTATTTTGTATACATTATTATTTCGAGTGATATATATATGTATGTTATGCATGTATGTTTTATTAGAATTTAAGTCTTGTGTCTTAGTTGCACCATGTTTCGAAAAGCTGTAATTACTCTGATGTGCACGAGTTGGTTTTATAAAAAAAAATATATCGTATTTTTAAAAGGCACAAGAGTTTTGTTTTTAAAACACATCTCATATAGGTTTATGTTGAGCTTGGTGTGTTGAGCTCGGTAATTCGAGCTCGGTATATTGAGCTCGGTAGCGGTCCGGAAACGGGTCGTTACAATATAATATTTGGTGCTACTAATGAATCCTTGTGTAAGGAATTTTCTGATATCATGCAAAGTGAATTTGAAATGTCAATGATGGGAGAGCTAAATTACTTCCTTGGACTTCAAATCAAACAAACAAAGGAAGGAATATTCATCAATCAATCCAAATATTGCAAGGATTTACTCAAGAAATTTGGAATGACCGATGCAAAAGAAATCTCAACTCCAATGAGCACTTCATGCTATCTTGACAAAGATGAAGGTGGTAAGTCGGTCGAAGTAAGTAAGTATAGAGGTATGATAGGATCTCTTCTATCTCACCGCTAGTCGCCCCGATATTATGTTTAGTGTTTGTATGTGTGCACGTTTTCAAGCAAATCCTAAGGAATCACATCTCTTAGCGGTAAACGATCATGAGATATCTCACCGCACACAAACTATGGGTTTATGGTACCCCAAAGGTGCCGATCGCACACTTATTGGGTACTCGGATTCGGATTTTGCGGGTTGCAAAATGGACCGAAAAAGCACTAAGTGGGACATGTCACTTACTTGGGAATGCCTTGGTTTCATGGCATAGTAAGAAACAAGCCATGTGGCTTTGTCCCTTCTTGCGGAATATGTTGCGGCGGGTAGTTGTTGCGCATGATTATTTGGATGAAACAACAGCTTGAATGATTATAGGATTAATTTGAAAACTGCTCCAATAAAGTGTGACAATACTAGTGCCATAAACCTCACTAAAAATCCGGTTTATCACTCCGGACCAAACACATAGAAATTAGGCACCATTTTATTAGAGATCATGTTCAAAAGGAGATTGTGTGATTGAGTTTGTGGAAACATCTAAACAACTCGCAGATATTTTTACTAAACCTTTGCCTAAAGAAAACTTCTTTTTATAAGAACCGAGTTAGGTATTTTAGACCAATCATGCATTGAGTGGATCTGTGATTGCATTTTCTTTTTGAATAAATTCTAACTTGGGCGTTTGAGTGTGCTAACGAGTTTATGCAGGTCTTTTCCCCTTCCATTTTCTTTAAGTACGGAATAATGAGTGGGTGACGCATTTGTCTTATGCAACTAGCGAATCATGTCCAACCAGCTCATCTGTCACACACCAAGCTTGGTATCACGTAACTATCAAAATATGCTTGTTTAATCCTGAATATATGCCTTGCTTTATTTGTCTTTCCCGCTTTTTGATGTTGCCAAAAGGGGGAGAGTTACATGAATGCATGATTCAGGGGGAGTGATCTTTTAAGTATTGCCTATTGTGAGGGGGAGTTTTTCTAAATATTGTGCTTAAACTCTGATATCTTTTATTGAAAAACCTTGCTTATATCTCATTGCTATATCATGATTATATTTTTACTAAAAAAAAAAACCCTCCATGAGATGTTTGTCATCATCAAAAAGGGGGAGTCTGTGAATACATGCCTTGACAGAATGATTTTGATGATTGACAAAAGGGAGTCTTGCAAATAGTCAACCGTGCAAAAAGTGGAAAAGAATACCAAGACGCGTATCAAGAATGATTGTTTCTCAAGTCTTTGGGTTCTGGGTATTTATTTATCTTTATTAAGACAATTTGTAAGTAGTAATAAAAAGCTCTCAATTAAAATTAAATCACACCCGCACAAAATATTTTGACATGCATATCTCGTGTCGGATGTCGAGCTGAGGAAGTCGGATGTCGAGCAGAGGAGGAAGTCGCGTGTCGAGCTCTGAGGAAATCGGATGTCGAGCTGAGGAGGAAGTCGGATGTTGGGCTCTGAGGAAGTCGTATGTCGACCTGAGGAGGAAGTCGCATGTCGAGCTGATGAGGTCGCGTACCGAGGTCGCGTGTCAAGCTTGAGGTCTCGTACCGAGGTCGCGTGATGAGCTCTTGTCGCGTGCCGAGCTGATGAGCTGATGCAGTGCTTAATTTTTGTGCCAAAAACTCTGTCAAATATTTTTCATCACTCACACTTATTTGAGCACAATTTTCTGAGAGTCTTTTTATTCTACATTATTTGAGTTGTATTATTTGAGCTTCAATTTGTTATATCTGCACTATTGAGTGTATTTTTCTCGTCTCATTTTATTTGTGAAAATCATTTATTTTTGGGTAGGAATCCCAAGGTGTTCATAGAGAGGTGATATCTCTTGAACGTATTGCTCTGGTTTAGAGTTGTAAAGGTTTCTAGCTGAACCTGATTTAAAAGCTAGTGTCTTAGTGAAAATCCCATAGTGGTTTGCTTTGGGGACAGGACGTAGGCCACAGGGGTGTTAGGTGGACGAACCTGGATAATTTGTTGTGTGCTTTTTTACTCCTTATCTCTCTACTTTTCACCAATTAAATTTCAGACTTTATTTTATTGTTATTTATATCTTACTATTTACTTTATTTTTAACTCGTTTGCAATTTATTCTTCAAGTGATTTATCTATTTCACATTAATATTTCCGCAACTCATAATTAGCACTTATTTCTCCAAAAGTTTTTGAAAGCACCGTTCACACACAATTCACCCCCCTCTTGTGTTTGGAGTCACTTGTCAACAACTTCGAGATGAAATGCTTCAATCAAGTAAATAACAAGATAAAACACCTTCAAACGTGAGAGAGATTGAGAAAGGGCGAGAGAGAGGGAGGGAGAGATGGAGGAGATGTGAGGTTTGAGAGAAAGTGAGGGAGGTGGGAACTGGTTTGAGAGAGAGGAGGGGAATTTTTTATTTTAGGGCAAGGGCAAAGTTGGAATTTTGTAAATAGGGGAGGTGGGAAAATTAAGTGGGGGAGGTGGGGAAATAAAAGCCCTCTTATTCTGATGTGCACCAAGCGGATCTATCCTTCGAGCCTCTTCAGGGGGAATCTGCTAGAACTCCATAGTTCTCGTCCTCGAGATAGGCCACTGTACCTCGCATGTAGAGGCGGCCGGTGTTTCTGATTTTCTCGCGGTGGGGGATGCAGAGAGAGAGACAGTGGTTGGGGTCTTTTGACTGGGAAGTGGTTTTGTACTTTACTACTTTAGCTAACAAGGCTAGGATCTAGTGCAGCGTGTTCTCCTTAGGTACCATGCGCCTGTCGCTGCTGTAAGACTAGACCTTGTCTATTGGGCCTTTTGGTCCTCTGGTTAGCTGTGTTTGAAGGCCATTATTAAATGCACCCCCCCACCTGGTAGGTACACCCCCCATGAAATTGTAATTTCTGGTATACTTCAGCTTGGGAGAGTGAATCCTGTAACACCTGAGGACGAGATCGACCTCGTATTAGGACGTCGGATCGAGACCTCGACCAAGACCTTGTGTCGAGATCCCGTGCCAAGATCGCTTGCCGAGGTCATTTGCCGAGCTGAGGAGACCGCGTGCACTAGCTGCTGAGCTGAGGAGGTCGCGTGTAGAGTTGATGAGATCGCGTACCGAGTTGAGGAGGTCGCATGCCGAACTGAGGAGGCCGCGTGCACGAACTCGTGTTAGAACCTTGTGCGCTTGCACGAGCACCCTAGTCGACATCGTGTCGAGATGATAACTCGTATTCTTACGAACGTTATTCAGCGTTATTATTATATTGTTTGTAATAATTATATTGTCGGCTTGCAGTCTCGTCGCCGTGTCTAGATCTCTGAACCTATAGAGTAGAGGGTAATTATGAGAGAGGAACGATTAGATGGGTAGAATGATTGATGGGATTGGCATCTTGTAACGACCCGTTTCCGGACCGCTACCGAGCTCAATATACCGAGCTCGAGTTACCGAGCTCAACACACCAAGCTCAACATAAACCTATATGAGATGTGTTTTAAAAACAAAACTCTTGTGCCTTTTAAAAATACGATATATATTTTTTTTTATAAAACCAACTCGTGCACATCAGAGTAATTACAGCTTTTCGAAACATGGTGCAACTAAGACACAAGACTTAAATTCTAATAAAACATACATGCATAACATTCATATATATATATATATATCACTCGAAATAATAATGTATACAAAATATAGAGTAGCAAATGTGCAAAGAAAATACACCTAAGGTACGACGACTTCAAAAGAGCAATCATACCCTGGGGGTACTTCCTAGACTCCCACGCAGGGGCTCAAAAGTAAGACCACCAGCCTACCTCAGAGCAACAAAACATAACCGCCCAAACTGGTCACGACCTCGGAACACAAAAGAAAAACAAGTACAACATCAAAAGAAATCGCCGAACAAACATAATCAATCACGACAAGTACAGTGTCGCCACCGTCCTTGTCGAGCTCCTCCTCGGCATCATCTGCCGCCGAGTTCCTCGCGCTTCGACATCGCCTGGGTAACCGCTATGGATTGAAGGCACCACGGGAAAGCGGTCAACTTCTCGACAATTCAAGATAAACTCGACATAAAAGATATAAGCAAACAAAGAAAGTATAACATTCACCGACGTGACTCGACCATCTCACTCTAACTCGACACAACTCGCAAATCCATTTTCTCTCGACTGACAATTTTTCCGAATGCACCGCAGCGTCTGGTATGTCGGAAAGTCAGGCCAAAAGCCTTGGGATCCTCGCTCTCCCTAGGGCCGATCGGCTTCGGGTCCCAGTAGCGTGGCGACGCCTAGTCAATCTCCGTAAACAAAAGGGGACCTAGCACCCTCGCTATCCGGTCACGGCTCAAAAACGCCATACGACTCACCTAGCTCGCCACTCGATGAACAATTCGCCGTGATACGATATTCAAAGAGTTAAACACAAGATATTCAACCGCATGTCAAATACAAAGAGCAAGCTCGACATGAAGAAACGCAATTCAACATGCAATACACAATTCACGACATATATTCAATCACATATTAAATACATGCAAAAACTCAATCATATCACAACATTTCAAGCTCGACACAAATCAGGAAATCCATACACAATAACATAACCACGTAGAATATGAAGTGCCCTTACGCTAGCATACTATGAAAGTATTAATGTGAAGCGCCCTTACATAAGGACTTATAAAATAAAGCCTTAGAGATATCTAGGAGTTGCCCTTACCGAACTCCAAGTTAATGCTGCTCGACAACGACCTCGACACAGCTGTCTTCAAATGAGCTCGACAACGACTTCTCTTACTCGATCTCGACACGGCTGTCCTCAATCGACCTCGACACGTACGCTTCTCAGTCGACCTCGACACGCATAGCCTCGATCCGATCCCACCGCTTCCACGCCCTTGGATTCGCTTCCCGCACACCTCGATTCGAAATCACACGATCTCTGAATCGACTTCCTAAAACAAACACAACTCGATTCGATCTATGGGTTCTAATACACTTAGCTCTCATCCCAAACTTAACCACAACCTTAAAATATTAAAAACTCAAGAACTGAAATATATTTTTCCTCCAACACAAAGTTAGGGATTTCGATCAAAAGTTCATGAAAAAGGTTATCCGATGCTTCAAATGATAGATCGACAACAACAACAACCGTAAGCAACAAACGAAAAACAAGAAATCGAAATAAACCAAAAATGAAGAGTTTCGGGCACCGCTGATTGCGAGAAAAACAGAGGAAGAAAATTTGTTTTACAAGCCCAATTAATCGGTTAGAAAGATAGGTAATATTGTGAAGAAGAAAACCCATCAATTTGACATGATTTGGAAGCATAAAACGGGCTAAAAAAGAAAGGAAAAGGAGCGCTAAACAAGAGTACGTAGGAAGAGAAAAATCTGTTCTTCATACCTCAATGGTGATGGTCGAGCGCATTTGAGATGTAGGTCGAGAAGATGATGATGAACAAGATTGATGAAGAAAGCTTGTGCAGAATCTCGATGGATCTCAAGGTTTCTTCGATGGAAGTTTTTGGAGAAAAACAACGAAACTCAGAGCAGAAGGAAGGAAGAAGAAAGAAGAAAAGAGAAAAGAGTGTTTCGAGGGAAAGCGATCGTGAATACACGGTGAGAGAAGCGGTATAATCGTAACTTCAGCTATAAGATGCCAATCCCATCAATCATCTACCCGCCTAATCGCTCCTCTCATAATTACTCTCTACTCGCTTGGCCAACGGTCTAGACACACGACGAACGGCAAGCCGACAAAATAATTATTACAAACAATATAATAATAGCGTACCAATAACGTTCGAAAGAATACGAGTTATCATCTCGACACGATGTCGACAAGGGTGCTCGTGCAAGCGCACAAGGTTCTAACACGAGTTCGTGAACGCGGCCTCCTCATCTCGACATGCGTCCTCATCAGCTCGGTACGCGACTTCATCAACTCGACACGCGATCTCCTCAGTTCAGCAGCTAGTGCACGCAGTCTCCTCAGCTCGGCAAATGACCTCGGCAAACGATCTTGGCACGGGATCTCGACACAAGGTCTTGGTCGAGGTCTCGATACGTCGTCCTAATACGATGTCGATCTCGTCCTCAGGTGTTACACATCTCATAGCTGGAGTTACGATAATGCCCCTTCTCTCACCAGCTGTATACCACGACCAGTTCCCTCAAACACTCATTTTCTCTTTTCTTCTTTCTTCTTCCTTCCTTCTGCTCGGAGTTCCTTGTTTTTCTCCAAAACTTCCATCGAAGAAACCTTGAGTTCCATCGAGCTTCTGCGTAAATTTTCTTCATCAATCTTGTTCATCATCATCCTCTCGACATATCTCACCATCTCGACCACCATCTGAGGTATGAAGAACATATTTTTCTTTTCCTTCGTACATCAAGTTTAGCGCCATTTCTTCTTTCCATTTTAGCTAATTTTTATGCTTCCAAATCATGTCAAACTGATGGGTTTTCTTCTTCATGATATTACCTATCTTTCTAACCGATTATTTGAGCTTGAAAACAAATTTCTTCCTCTGCTTTTTCTGCGGTGGCGGCCAAACCCTTCCTTTTTGGTTTGTTTCGATTTCTTGTTTTTCGCTTGTTGCTTCCGTCATTGTTGTTGTCGATTTATCTGTTGTAGCATCGGATAACCTTTTTCATGAACTTTTGATCGAAACCCCAACTTTGTGGTTAAGATTGGGATGAGCTAAGTGTTATTAGAACCCGCAGATCGAATCGAAAGTTGTGCTTGCTTTAGAAGTCCGATTCCCGAGATCGTGTGATTTCAATCGAGGTGTACGGAAAGCGAATCCAAGGACGTGGAAGCGGAATCCGGATCGAGAATCAGACGTGTCGAGGTCGACCGAGAAGTGTGTAATGTCGAGGTCGATTGAGGACGGTACGTGTCGAAGTCGTTGTCGAGCTCGTTGAAGGCAGCCGTGTCCAGATCGAGTAAGAGGAGTCGGTGTCGGGCTGGGTTGAAGACAGACTTGTCGAGGTCGTTGTCGAGCAAAGATTAACTTGGAGTTCGGTAAGGGCGCTTCACATTAATACTTTCATAGTATGCTAGCGTAAGGGCACTTCATATTCTACGTGTTTATGTTATTGTGTATGGATTCCTTGATTGGTGTCGAGCTTGGAATATTGAGATATGATTGGGTTTTTGCATGTAATTAATATGTGATTGAATATATGTCGTGAATTGTGTATTGCATGTTGAATTGCGTTTCTTCATGTCGAGCTTGCTTTTTATTTAACATGCGGTTGAATATCTTGTGTTTAACTCTTTGAATATCGTGATGCTAATTGTTCATCGAGTGAAGCGAGCTAGGTGAGTCGTATGACGCTTTGAGCCGTGACCGGATAACTAAGGGTGCTAGGTCCCCTTTGTTTACTGGAGATCGACTAGACGCCGCCACGCTACGGGACCCGAAGTTGACCGCCCTAGGGAGAGCGAGGATCCCAAGGCTTTACCGACCTTCCGACATACGGTACGGCGTGTGCATTCCGGAAAAATTGTCGAGTCGAGAGAAAATGGATTGCGAGTTGTGTCGAGTTAGAGTGAGATGGTCGAGTTACATTGGTGAATGTTACACTTTGCTGTTTGCTTATTTCTTTATGCCGTGCTTATCTTGTATTGTTGAGAAGTTGACCCTTTCCCGTGGTGCCTTCAATCCATGACGGTTACCCAGGCGATGTCGAGGGTGCAGGGAACTCGACAGCAGATGATGCCGAGGAGGAGTTCGACGAGGACCCGAGCGACGACCTCTATTTGTCGTGATTGATTATGTTGCTGGATGTTGTTTTTTGATGACTGTACCTTGTTTTTCTTTTGGAGTAGTATGTCGTGACCAGTTTGGGCAGTATTGATTTGTCGTTTCAGGGTAGACTGGTGGTCTTACTTTTGGAGCAGCCCCCTGCGTGGGTGTCTGCCGGAAGTACCCCCAGGGTATGATTGCTCTTTTGAAGTCGTCGTACCTTAGGTGTATTTTCTTTGCACATTTGCTACTCTGTATTTTGTATACATTATTATTTCGAGTGATATATATATGTATGTTATGCATGTATGTTTTATTAGAATTTAAGTCTTGTGTCTTAGTTGCACCATGTTTCAAAAGTCAGAATTACTCCGATGTGCACGAGTTGGTTTTATAAAAAAATAGACCGTACTTTTTTAAAAGGCACAAGAGTACCGCTTTTAAAACGCGTCGCATACAGGTTTAGTTGAGCTCGGTGTGTTGAGCTCAGTAACTCGAGCCTCGTGATATTGAGCCTCAGAGCGGTCCAAACCGGTCGTTACATTGTTGGTATCGTGAGCAGCCTTGATTCGACCGAGCCGCGTATAGGAAATTTGGACCGTCACCGTGGTTTGTCGGGTTATGTGTGTTGGGTACCTAGTTGTACTATGTTGATTCTTTGTTTGATTAAGTGAAGCACTTATTGCTTGAGAAATTGTTTGAACTGTTTCTTGATTGAAGCGGTGTGTTTTAACACATCCATGTTGTGAGATTCTGACAGGTTTTGAACTTTGTGGAATCTAATGCCACCTCGTAGGAATACGGTACCAGAATCGAGAACGCCGACATGGAATGAGCAATTCAAGCTATGACCGAGATGGCGGCAGCCATGGCTCAACAATCACCGCAACTCAACAGCTAACGCGATGGCTCAACAGACGGCAGCGTTAACTCAAACAGAACTTACAAAGAATGAATGAGCAGAGCTGAATCTCAAGCGAGAGGATTCGCGCACTTTAGGAAGCATGATCCAATCGGTTCTACGGTGAGCCAAATCCGCATAAAGTCGATCTTTGGATGCAAGAGATCGAGAAGATCTTCGAGGCACTTCACGTCTCTGACAACGTGAAGGTCGACCACGCCACCTACTTCATCGCTAGGAGACGCAGAGTATTGGTGGAGAGGAGTGAAGCAAACATTTATAGCGAACGCCGCGAGATGACCTGGAAGCTTTTTCGTGAAAGGTTCTTGGACAAGTACTTCCCGAGATCTCGCACGAGCCGAGAAGGAGCAAGAGTTTCTTCAATTGCAAAGCGCGGTATGGACAGTTGTCCGAGTATGCGCCAAGTTCGAAGTCGCCATGCAGGTATTTCAGTCCGTTTCGTGATCGAGTTGACCAAAGATGGTTAAGTGAGAGATTCCAACGGGGTCTGAGATTTGACATTCAGAAGTCGGTGGTGTCGCTGAGGATCAGAAACCTCCAAGAGCTGATAGATCGCTGTGTCGAGGTAGAAGGAGTAAGGAGCCACAAGAAGAAAACTGTTGTAGGCGGACCGGTGAGACCCCAGAGTGCGGGGCAGAGATTTGCACAGAAAAGAAAACAACTGCAGAAGAAGCCTTACGACCGACCTTAGGGGAACAACAATAGAGGACAGTATCGTCCGATGACCCAGGGAGCGAGGAGTGGAGGTCAGACCGGTGTCGAGGTGACTTGCTATCGTTGTGGAAAGCCCGGACATTATGCGAGTAATCGTACTCGTGGAGGAGGTGTGTTTCAACCGTAAGAAGCCAGGGCATTTTGCCAAGGATTGTCCCGCACCTAAAGCCGAACCGACAATGCTTGCGGCAAAGGCCAAAGGAAGCGTCAGGTAGCTAAAGGCGAGTTTTCTGCATGAGTGGCGAGGAAGCGAGCAGTGAAGATCTTATTCAAGGTGAATGTGAGATCGAGGGTAAATCCTTATCCGTTCTCTTTGATTCGGGTGCAACCCATTCCTTTATTTCTTCTGATTGTGTGAACCATTTGAACTTGATCAGAATCGCTTTACTGCTCAAATTGGTAGTTACAACCCCACCGCTAAAACCTTAGTCACAAACACTGCATGTCTTAATTGTGTAGTGGTTATTCAGAGTAGAAAGTTTGTGGTCAATTTGGTTTGTTTGCCTCTTAAGGGCTTAGATGTCATCCTCGGGATGGATTGGTTGTCACACCACCATGTCCTCTTGGACTGTGCCCGTAAAACTGTAATTTTTCCAGACCTTGGAGTCTCCAATTATCTTTCTGCCGAACGTATTGGAGTTTCTTTGAAAGAAGGAACTAGGGAATACATGTATCTGGCTAGTTCTAAGTTTTCCAAAGAGATCAACGTGAAGAATGTACCGGTGGTGTGTGACTTTGAAGACGCGTTTTCCGAAGACGTGCAGGTTACCACCGGCGAGAGGTCGAGTTCTCCATCGACACGATTCCAGGGACAGACCGATTTCAAAGCGCCATACAGGATGTCTCCCGCCGAGATGAAAGAACCAAGTCCCAGATCGAACATTTGGAGTCGAAGCAATTCATACGACCGAGCGTGTCACCGTAGGGAGCTCCAAAGTGTTGTTGGTTAAGAAGAAGGATGGACGATCAAGATCGTGCGTGGACTATCGCGAGCTCAACAAGGTTACCGTGTGAAGAACCGTTATCCGTTACCACGTATTGACGACTTGATGGATCAACTTCGTGGAGCGCGATCTTTCCAAGATAGACTTGAAGCTCGGGCTACCATCAGATTCGTGAGAAGGAGGAAGATGTTCCCAAAACAGCTTTCAGGACTAGGTATGGTCACTACGAGTACTTGGTGATGCCGTTTGGAGTGACGAATGCGCCAGCTGTGTTTATGGACTACATGAACAGGATTTTCCATTCATTCTTGGATCAGTTTGTTGTAGTGTTCATCGACGACATCCTGATCTACTCGAAGAACCGAGAAGAGCACGAAGAACACTTATGTCGAGTACTGCAGATATTACGAGAGAAGCAACTCTATGCCAACCTGTCGAAGTGTGAATTTTGGCTCGAAGAGGTGAATTTTCTTGGTCACGTAATTTCCAAAGAAGGGATATTGTGGATCCAACTAAGATCGAGGCGGTGCTAAGCGTGGGAACAACCGAAGACGATTCTGAGGTCGAAGTTTTGTTGGCTTAGCAGCTATTATCGAAGATTCATTGAAGGTTTCTCGAAGATTGTCGCGCCTCTTTACACGATCGAGGAAGGATCAACCTTTGCCTGGACCGAGGAGTGTGAAGCCGCTCAAAGATCAAGGAGCTTTTGACGGCAAATACTGTGTTGATTTTGCCCCAACCGTAAGAGCCTTACGAGGTGTATTGTGATGCGTCACACCAGGGATTGGGATGCGTGCTGATGCAACATCGGAAGGTGGTCGCGTATGCGTTAAGACAGCTTAAGATTCACGGGAGGAACTACCCTACTCACGACTTGAGCCGGGCAGCAGAGTTTTTGGCGTGAAGATATGGAGGCACTACCTTTATGGGAGCACTCTTCGCTTTCAGCGATCACAAGAGCTTGAAGTACCTGTTCGACCAGAAAGAGCTCAACATGCGTCAGCGTAGATGGACAGAATTTCTCAAGGACTACGACTTTACGTTGGAATACCATCCCGGTAAGGCTAACGTAGTAGCAGATGCATTAAGCAGGAAGAGCGTTTTAACCTCGGCGATGATGATCAAGGAGTTGGAGATGCTCGAGAAGTTCCGAGACTTGAAGTTGAGTGTCGAAGTTTCACCGGGGAAGCTGAGATTTGGTATGCTTACCATTTCTAACAGATTGTTGGACGAGATCCGAGACCAGCAAGTTCATGACGAGCTCCTGCAAGAGAAGGTTCGATTGATAAGCGCAAGGGAAGCGTGTAATTCCAAGTCGGAGCGGACGATATCTTGAGATGCAATGGCCGAGTGTGTGTACCTAACGTAGCCGAGCTGAGAAAGTTGATTCTCGACGAAGCGCATAAGAGCAACTTTAGTATTCATCCAGGAGTTACGAAGATGTATCAAGACTTGAAGAAGCATTTTGGTGGTCCGGAATGAAGAAGCAAGTGGCCGAGTATGTAGCGTCGTGTTTAACATGTCAGAAAGCGAAGGTGGAGCACCAACGACCTGCGGGAATGCTACAATCACTTGACGTACCAGTTTGGAAATGGGATAGTATTTCCATGGATTTCGTTGTAGGTTTGCCGAAGATGCAGAAGAAGAATGATTCGATTTGGGTGATCGTCGACCGATTGACCAAATCGGCCATTTCTTACCAAAGGAGGTCGACATACAACGTGGAAAAGCCGACCGAGATCTACATCGCGGAGATAAGTACGACTTCATGGTATACCCTCTTCAATCGTGGCCTGACCGAGATCCGGTTCACGCCTCATTTTTGGAGGGAATTGCAAGAAGCGATGGGAACCGAGCTCAGGCTTAGCTCTAAGATATCATCCTCAGGCGGACGGTCAGACCAAAGAACGATCCAATCACTTGAAGATTTGTTGCGAAGCTTATGCGTTAGATCACCGAGGAAGTTGGGACGACGCCTTACCATTGGTGGAGTTCACCTACAATAACGCTTCCATGCGAGCATTGGAATGGCACCTTTGAAGCAATCAGTATGGGCGAAAATGTCGACGCCTCTTTGTTGGTACCAGGATGGCGAGCGCTCGTCAGAGGGACCAGAGATGATCCAGCAGACTATCGAGAAGATCCGCTTGATCGCAGATAGGATCACGAACGCCTCAAAGTCGACGTAAGAGTTATGCGCACCAATCGGCGTCGACCACTCGAGTTCGAGGAAGGAGAACATGTATTTCTTAGAGTCACCCCACTCATCGAGTTGGTCGAGCCGATCAAATCCAAGAAACTTACCCCTAAATTTATTGGACCTTACCAGATTCTTCGTCAGATCGGTCCAAAGTGGCATATCGATTGCCTTGCCACCATTCTTGTCGAACATTCACGACGCCTTCCACGCCTCACAATTGCGGAAGTATATT
The DNA here is from genome assembly GCA_037113605.1 of Calophaca sinica. Taxonomy (NCBI): domain Eukaryota; kingdom Viridiplantae; phylum Streptophyta; class Magnoliopsida; order Fabales; family Fabaceae; genus Calophaca; species Calophaca sinica. The sequence continues at coordinate 137,012,429 of CM073731.1, read as the reverse complement.
TCGACCCTCAAATGTCATCGAACCGGATGTGATTCAACCGAAGGACGACCTATCTTTCAAGCATCACCAAAGAAGGATCGTTGATCGGAAAGCCAAACAGTTGCGGAACAAAGAGATTCAACTCGTCAAAGTTGTGTGGGATCAGAAGACGGGAGATGCGACTTGGGAGCTGGAGGAGAAGATGAAGACTCAGTACCCTGAACTCTTCCGAGGTAAGAATCTTATTTACAATTTCGAGGACGAAATTTTTTTAGAGGGAGAGATTGTAACACCTGAGGACGAGATCGACCTCGTATTAGGACGTCGGATCGAGACCTCGACCAAGACCTTTGTTACCAATTGACTTCAAACACAAGAGGGGGGTGAATTGTGATAGCGGTGCTTATATAAAAAATTACAGAAAATAAATGACCGAATAATAAATAAAGAACAAAAATAAATAAAGTGCTTGAATGATAAAGAGACAAAGAGCAAAGAAGAGCACGCAGCAATTTATACAGGTTCGGCCACCAAACACCCCTGTGGCCTACGTCCTGTCCCCAAAGCAAACCACTATGGGATTTTCACTAAAACACTAGCTTTTAAATCAGTTCACTAGAAACCTTTACAACTCTAAACTGTAGCAATACGTTCAAGAGATATCACCTCTCTATGAACACCTTGGGATTCCTACCCAAAAATAAATGATTTTCTCAAATAAAATGAGACGAAAAAGATACACTCAATAGTGCAGATATAACAAATTGAAGCTCAAATAATACAACTCAAATTTTGTAGAATAAAAAGACTCTCAGAAAATTGTGCTCAAATAAGTGTGAGTGATGAAAAATATTTGACAGAGTTTTTGGCACAAAAATTAAGCACTGCGTTGTTGTATTTTCGTGTTTTCAGAAAGAGCAAGGCGTTTTATTTATAGACCGACCGAGGAGCGTTTGCCCGTTGAGTTGATTTGTCCGTTGGAAGATTTGACCGTTGCACAGGGATCTGTCCGTTGGAATGAATATTAAAAGGATTTGTCGTTGCAGGAAGACAGCTAGGCAGACGACCTCTGAAGACAGCTCGGCAGACGACCTCGCCACACAGCTCGACAGACGACCTCGACACAGCTCGGCATATGACCTCTGAACAGCTCGGCAAATGACCTCGGCACACGACCTCGGCACACAGCTCTGTATACGACCTCCTCATCAGCTCGGTCCTCATAGCTCGGCACGCGACCTCATCAGCTCGACACGCGACCTCGGTACGCGACCTCATCAGCTCGACATACGACTTCCTCAGAGCTCAACATCCGACTTCCTCCTCAGCTCGACATCCGATTTCCTCAGAGCTCGACATCCGACTTCCTCAGCTCGACATCCGATTTCCTCAGAGCTCGACATCCGACTTCCTCAGCTCGACATCCGACACGAGATATGCATGTCAAAATATTTTGTGCGTGTGTGATTTAATTTTAATTGAGAGCTTTTTATTACTACTTACAAATTGTCTTAATAAAGATAAATAAATACCCAAAACCCAAAGACTTGAGAAACAATCATTCTTGATACGCGTCTTGGTATTCTTTTTCACTTTTTGCACGGTTGACTATTTGCAAGACTCTCTTTTGTCAATCATCAAAATCATCCTGTCAAGGCATGTATTCTGCACTCCCCTTTTTGATGATGACAAACATCTCATGGAGGGAATTTAGTAAAATTTAATCTTGTTATAGCAATGAGATATAAGCATGGTTTTTCAATAAAAGATATCGAGTTTAAGCACAATATTTAGAAAAACTCCCTCACAATAGGCAATACTTAAAATATCACTCCCCTGAATCATGCATTCATGTAACTCTCCCCTTTGGCAACATCAAAAGTGGGAAAGACAAATAAAGCAAGGCATATATTCAGGATTAAACAAGCATATTTTGATAGTTACGTGATACCAAGCTTGGTGTGTGATGATGAGTGGTTGGACATGATTAGCTAGTTGCATAAGACAAATGCGCCACCCACTCATTATTCCGCACTTAAAGAAAATGGAAGGGGAAAAGACTCGCATAAACTCGTTAGCACACTCAAACGCCAAGTTAGAATTTATTCAAAAGAAAATGCAATCACAGTAAATACTCAATGCATGATTGGTCTAAAATTCCCAATTCAGTTCTAATAAAAAGAAAGTTTCCTTAGGCAAATGTTTAGTAAAAATATCTGCAAGATCGTAATCCGAGTACCCAATCAAAGTGCATTCGCACCTTTGGGGTACCATAAACCCGTGTTTTGTGTGCCAATGAGGTATCTCATAATGCGTTTACCGCTAAGAGATGTGATTCCTTAGGATTTGCTTGAAAACGTGCACACATACAAACACTAGACATAATATCCTGACGACTAGCAAAGTGAGATAGAGAAGAGATCCTATCATACCTCTATACTTACTTACTTCGACCGACTTACCACCTTCATCTTTGTCAAGATAGCATGATGTGCTCATGGGAGTTGAGATTTCTTTGGCGTTGCTCATTCCAAATCTTTTAAGCAACTCCTTGCAATATTTGGATTGATTTATAAAAATTCCTTCTTTTGTTTGTTTGATTTGAAGTCCAAGGAAGTAATTTAGCTCTCCCATCATTGACATTTCAAATTCACTTTGCATGATATCGTAAAATTCCTTACACAAGGATTCATTAGTAGCACCAAATATTATATCATCGACATAAATTTGAACAAGTAAAATGTCATGCTTTTTGTGTTTAATGAAAAGAGTGGTATCAACTTTTCCTCTTTCAAAACCTTTTTCAAGTAAATATTTGCTCAACTCTCGTACTAAGCTCCTGAGCTTGTTTTAAACCATATAAAGCCTTTTCAATTTGAAAACATGATTTGGAAATTCAAAATTTTCAAAACCGGGGGGTTGATCAACATATACTTCTTCTTGAATAAAACCATTTAGAAATGCACTCTTAACATCCATTTGAAAAAGTTTAAAATCCATGATGCATGAAAATGCGAGAAGCATGCGAATAGCTTCTAATCTAGCCACGGGTGCATAGGTTTCATCGAAATCTATGCCCTCTTGTTGATTATAGCCTTTTGCAACAAGTCTAGCTTTATTTCTAACAATGATACCGTTTTCATCAAGCTTGTTGCGAAAGACCCATTTGGTCCCAATGACTAGGTGATCTTTAGGCCTAGGGACAAGTTCCCAAACATCATTTCTCTCAAATTGATTTAATTCCTCTTGCATAGCAAAGGTCCAATGCTCATCAAAGATGGCTTCATTGACGTCATTTGGTTCAATTTGAGAGACAAAGGCCATATGATGACATGCATGATTAAGAGAGTTTCGAGTCGTTCCCCCTTTTGAGATATCACCTATTATGTTGTCAAGAGGATGGTTCTTTGAGACTCTCCATTCCTTTGGAAGATTTGAGTGAGAGAGTTCTTGAGAGGGTTGAGGCAAGGACTCTTGATCCTCCTTGAACTTTTGATCTCTCTTGTTCCTCTAAATAGGTATCTCCAAATACTTCTGCAAGATCATCAACACTTTCTTCTCTCAAGATTTGGGGTTAGATTCATCAAAAGAAACATGCACAGATTCTTCAACACCCAAGTTCTTTTATTAAAAATTCAAAAGCTTTACTAGAAGTGGAATATCCAAGAAATAAACCTTCATCGCCTTTAGCATCAAATTTACTAAGGTTATTCTTACCATTGTTTAGGACAAAACACTTGCATCCAAAACGTGAAGGTGGGAAATGTTGGGCTTCCTTCCTTTGTAGAGTTCATACGGTGTTTGTTTAAGGATCGGCCTTATAAGAACTCGATTCATCACATAGCAAGCGGTGCTCACTGCGTCTGCCCAAAAGTACTTAGGAAGGTTAGTCTCATTGAGCATCGCCCTCGCTAACTCTGCAAGAGACCGATTTTTCCTTTCAACCACTCCATTTTGTTGCGGTGTCCTTGGAGCGTAAAAGTTGTGATCGATGCCATTTTCTGCAAAATGCTTCAAATGCTTCATTCTCAAATTCCCACCATGATCACTTGAATGGAAGCAATGTTAAGTCCTTCTCATTTTGTATAACCTTTGCAAGTTTTCGAAAAGCATTAAAAGCATCATTTTTGTGAGAAATAAATAAAGTCCATGTATAACTTGAGAATAGTCGCCCACAATAACAAGAGCATAGTAATTGCCACCAAAGCTTTTAGTTCTAGAAGGCCAAATAAATCCATATGTAAAAGTTGTAAAGGCCGTTTGTAGAAACAATATTTTTAGATTTGAAAGATGCCTTTACTTGTTTTCCTTTTGACATGCATCACAAAGTTTATCTTTTTCAAAACGAAGCTTTGGTAAGCCAATTACTAAGTCTTTACGAACCAATTTATTAAGATGATCCATGTGAATATGAGCCATTCTTCTATGCCATAGCCAAGATTCATTCTCTTTACTAAAAAGACAAAGATGCATCATTTGAAGGTAGTTCATCTAAATTAACCATATAGATATTTCCAATTCTAGATCCAACAAAAAATGTACTTTTATTAAAAGAATTTACGACCATGCATTTTGAAGAATCAAATATAACATTATTGCCTTTGTCAGAAAGTTGACTAATACTTAGCAAGTTATGTTTCAAACCTTCCACATACAGGACATTCTCTATAATGGGTTTAGGACTTTACCAATAGTACCAATCCCAAGAATTTTACCTTTATTATTATCACCATAATAAACATAACCTTTATTTTTGGGTTCCAAAGAGGAGAACTTGCTTTTGTCTCCTGTCATGTGCTTTGAACAGCCGCTATCAAGATACCAATTTGAATCTTTGGCTTTCAAGCACACCTACAACAACAAATCATATTTTAACCTTTGGTACCCAAACCATCTTGGGTCCATATGAGTTAGTCTTGGGCAAGGTGCCCTTTGGAATCCACATATTTTTGCCAACTACATTTTTATTCTTTCTAATATTGCAAATAGAGGCAGTGTGACCATTTCTACCACAGTGAAAGCATTTAATGAAAGGACTACTTGAGGGTTTGTTGTGATTGAAGAGTTTAAAAGATTTTTCATGAATTTTTGGATGATAACCTAAACCACTTTTCCAAAAGTACCTTTTTGATTTCCTAACATAATGTTTAGATTATCTCTTCCCATCGTAAATTTTGCAAGAGTGTTATTTAAATCCTTAACCTTATTTTTCAAAACACTACACTCATTGCATTTTAAAACTTCATCCTTTTTATTTTCACAAGATATGGGAGGAGAAGTTTCAATCACAAAGAACTTGTTTTTCTTTAAGAATCACTATCTCTTTGTTTAAAATTTCAATTTTTGATTCAAGAGAAGAGATGGTTTTCTTAGAAGAAAGAACAATTTTTCCAAGTTTAATCGTTTCATTATTTAATTCTTCACAAGCAATAAGCAAATTTCATCATAAGTTAAAGGAGATTCGAGTTCAAGAGCATTTACCTCATCCTCCTCGTGTTTTGCCATGAGACATAAGTTGGCCTCAGTAGTACCTTCATGGGTCAATAGAAGGGTGTCCCACATTTCTTTATAGCCTTACAATTTGAGACCCTATAGAACTCATCGTAGCTTAAAGCGTGTGATGATGTTCTTAGCTTTCAAATTGTATTGGACCTTTTTCTTATCATCTTCTGGTCCAAAGTGATCTTGGTTTGTCTACCACTGCATCATTAATTGATTGAGTGGGGACAAATGGACCATTTTCCACAAAGATCCCAAATATCAAGATCAACACCCTCAAGAAAGATTTGCATTCTATCCTTCCAATAACCATACCCTCACCATTGAAAAATGGGGTCTGCATTCATGGAAGTTCCCTCGTAATTGTTTGAAGTCATTCTCTTGAGACGGTTAAGTCCTTTATACAAGAGTCTAGCTCTGATGCCACTTGTTACCAATTGACTTCAAACACAAGAGGGTGAATTGTGATAGCGGCTTATATAAAAATTACGTAAAAATAAATGACCGAATAATAAATAAAGAACAAAAATAAATAAAGTGCTTGAATGATAAAGAGACAAAGAGCAAAGAAGAGCACGCGGCAATTTATACAGGTTCGCCACCAAACACCCTGCGGGCTACGCCCCGTCTCCCAAAGCAAACCACTATGGGATTTTCACTAAAACACTAGCTTTTAAATCAGGTTCAGCTAGAAACCTTTACAACTCTAAACCAGAGCAATACGTTCAAGAGATATCACCTCTCTATGAACACCTTGGGATTCCTACCCAAAAATAAATGATTTTCTCAAATAAAATGAGACGAAAAAGATACACTCAATAGTGCAGATATAACAAATTGAAGCTCAAATAATACAACTCAAATTTTGTAGAATAAAAAGACTCTCAAAAAATTGTGCTCAAATAAGTGTGAGTGATGAAAAATATTTGACAGAGTTTTTGGCACAAAAATTAAGCACTGCGTTGTTGTATTTTCGTGTTGTTAGAAAGAGCAAGGCGTTTTATTTATAGACCGACCGAGGAGCGTTTGCCCGTTGAGTTGATTTGTCCGTTGGAAGATTTGACCGTTGCACAGGGATCTGTCCGTTGGAATGAATATTAAAAGGATTTGTCGTTGCAGGAAGACAGCTAGGCAGACGACCTCTGAAGACAGCTCGGCAGACGACCTCGCCACACAGCTCGACAGACGACCTCGACACAGCTCGGCATATGACCTCTGAACAGCTCGGCAAATGACCTCGGCACACGACCTCGGCACACAGCTCTGTATACGACCTCCTCATCAGCTCGGTCCTCATAGCTCGGCACGCGACCTCATCAGCTCGACACGCGACCTCGGTACGCGACCTCATCAGCTCGACATACGACTTCCTCAGAGCTCAACATCCGACTTCCTCCTCAGCTCGACATCCGATTTCCTCAGAGCTCGACATCCGACTTCCTCAGCTCGACATCCGATTTCCTCAGAGCTCGACATCCGACTTCCTCAGCTCGACATCCGACACGAGATATGCATGTCAAAATATTTTGTGCGTGTGTGATTTAATTTTAATTGAGAGCTTTTTATTACTACTTACAAATTGTCTTAATAAAGATAAATAAATACCCAGAACCCAAAGACTTGAGAAACAATCATTCTTGATACGCGTCTTGGTATTCTTTTCCACTTTTTGCACGGTTGACTATTTGCAAGACTCCCTTTTGTCAATCATCAAAATCATCCTGTCAAGGCATGTATTCACAACCTTGTGTCGAGATCCCGTGCCAAGATCGCGTGCCGAGGTCATTTGCCGAGCTGAGGAGACCGCGTGCACTAGATGCTGAGCTGAGGAGGTCGCGTGTAGAGTTGATGAGATCGCGTACCGAGCTGAGGAGGTCGTGATGCCGAATCGAGGAGCGCGCGGCACGAACTCGTGTTAGAACCTTGTGCGCTTGCACGAGCCCCCTAGTCGACATCGTGTCGAGATGATAACTCGTATTCTTACGAACGTTATTCAAATTATTATTATATTGTTTGTAATAATTATATTGTCTGGCCATAGCCTCGTCAGTGTCTAGATCTCTCAACCTATAGTAGAGGTAATTATGAGAGAGGAACGATTAGATGGGTAGAATGATTGATGGGATTGGCATCTCATAGCTGGAGTTACGATAATGCCCCTTCTCTCACCACCGTATACCACGACCGGTTCCTCAAACACTCATTTTCTTTTCTTCTTTCTTCTTCCTTCCTTCGCTCTGAGTTCCTTGTTTTCTCCAAAACTTCCATCGAAGAAACCTTGAGTTCCATCGAGCTTCTGCGTAAATTTTCTTCATCAATCTTGTTCATCATCATCCTCTCGACATATCTCACCATCTCGACCACCATCTGAGGTATGAAGAACAAATTTTTCTTTTCCTTCGTAACTCTTGTTTAGCGCCATTTCTTCTTTCCATTTTAGCTAATTTTTATGCTTCCAAATCATGTCAAACTGATGGGTTTTCTTCTTCATGATATTACCTATCTTTCTAACCGATTATTTGAGCTTGAAAAACAAATTTCTTCCTCTGTTTTTCTGCGGTAGGCAGCGCTCAAAACCCTTCCTTTTTGGTTTGTTTCGATTTCTTATTTTTCGTTTGTTGCTTCTGGCTGTTGTTGTTGTCGATTTATCTGTTGTAGCATCAGATAACCTTTTCATGAACTTTTGATCGAAAACCCCAACTTTGTGGTTAAGATTGGGATGAGAGCTGTTCTGAACAGAACTTCAGAGGATGACCGGAGGGAAGCGTGCGGTTGTGCTCGCGACGGAGGACGACGGCGGGTTGGGTGGCGTACCTGCAAACACTCCGACGCTCAAGTCAGTGTGTGTCGAGGTGAGTAAGAGGTGGTAGAAAGATGATTACCTCGACCGTTCGACGCCGTCTTCTTTAAATATGAGTCGAGTACGGTTCATCGCCGATGTGTAACCGCCCCGTGAAACTCCTAAGTCTCATTAAATCTCATTAATGAACAAAGTCGTTGGGTCGGCCACGTTGAGGGAAGGCGGAGAGGCACGCGGACGATGTGGCCTTGAGGGAAGCCGTTGGGCCTGTAAATGTTGGATCCCAGGATTGGGCCTCGGCCCAGTCCGGAACAGTTGCCCCCCAAGTCGCTAGCTCGAATGTCGAGGTGGTGACTTGCTGTCGAAGTTCGTTGATGTCGACGTTCGACGTCCTTGTTCGTAAAGAACTGCAAGTGGCGGCATGTCGGGCTTGGTCATTAGTTCGTTCGGGACCTTCGTGTTCCACGTCTGCTGAGACAGTTCTCGACACGAGGCTTGATGTGCTTATGCAAGACACAAGGCTTTATCATGAGCTCGTGTACGCGGTCTCGGCACGAGGTCAATCTCTTCATCAGGTAGCTCGTGCCCGCGGTCTGCGACGAGGTCGATCTCTTCATCGTGCTTGTGCAGCGCTAACGCGACAAGGCTTTATCACGAAGCCTGCGGCGCTGCGGTCTCGCGACGAGGTCGATTCATCAGTGCTTGTGCTAACGCACAAGGCTTTTATCCCGAGCTCGTCGTGCGCGCTGGCCTCTGATGAGGTCGATTCATCGTGTGCTTGTGCCATCGCGACAAGGCTTTATCCCGAAGCCTCGTGCACGCGGTCTCGGCACGAGGTCGATTCATCATGTGCTTGTGCCAACGCACAAGGCTTTATCCCGAGCTCGTGCGCGCGGTCTCGGCACGAGGTCGATCTCAGGTGCTTGTGCCAACGCACAAGGCTTTATCCCGAGCTCGTGCGCGCGGTCTCGGCACGAGGTCGATCTCAGGTGCTTGTGCCAACGCACAAGGCTTTATCCCGAGCTCGTGCGCGCGGTCTCGGCACGAGTTCGATTCATCAGGTGCTTGTGCCAACGCACAAGGCTTTTATCACGAGCTCGTGCACGCGGTCTCGGCACGAGGTCGATCTCTACATCAGATGCTTGTGCCAATGCACAAGGCTTTATCCCGAGCTCGTGCGCGCGGTCTCGGCACGAGGTCGATCTCAGGTGCTTGTGCCAACGCACAAGGCTTTTATCACGAGCTCGTGCACGCGGTCTCGGCACGAGGTCGATCTCTACATCAGATGCTTGTGCCAATGCACAAGGCTTTGATAATAAATAAATGCTGGTTGTGTATTTCTCCAATCATACTTCATTGCTTCACATTTATGTGTTTAGGATACATTTGTTTCAACTATAATATTTCTTCATCTTTGCTGCGTTCCAAGTTCTTGGAATTTCTTTGTCCTTCAGATGTCTCGAGGGTGTAGCGCTGCACTGTCTTTGCGACAGTGCATGCGGGCCTTCCCAATTGGGTGCAAGTTTCCCTTGTGTGGCGTTCTTCAGGCCAACATCACTCGTCGAAGAACTAAGTCTCCAGGCATGAATTCCTAGGTACAACACTTCGCTTGTATCTTGTCAGCGATTGCTTATCGCGACCTCGCCGAAGGCCGCAAGCTCCTCAGATTCGTCGAGGAGGTCGAAGTTCTTCTCGTATACTCGACAGCTTGTCAATGCTACTCTGGGGATGCGAGGTTCTCCAACTAAGTTCCCCAATCTCGACAGGAATGATGGCCTCTGTCCCATATGGGACACCAAAAGGAGATTCTCCTGTCCGCGAAAGTGGAGAAGTTCCATACCCCCAGAGTACTCGGGAGCTCTTACGCCCAGCTTTCCTCGCCTCATCCACCTTCGCCTCGCACTCGTAAGATAACTCTATTCGCGGCTTCACCGGCCGCTCGTCTGGGGGTGTTCTACCGAGGTGAAGTGTCGCTTGATGTCGAGATCTTCCAAGGTCTTTCTAATCCGCGACCGTGAATTGCGTTCCGTTGTCGGTGACGACCACCCTGGGAATCCCGAACCTTGTCAGAATATATCTTTTGAAGAACTTAATTAAGTTCTTTGCAGTTATCTTCGCCAGGGGCTCTGCCTCAACCCATTTGGTGAAGTAATCTACCGCAACGACCAGGTATTTCACCTGTCCGGGAGCCATTGGAAAAGGTCCAAGTATATCAATGCCCCACCAAGCAAGCGGCCATGGTGATGTCGGTGATGTTAACTCAGAGGAGGAGCTAAGTGTAGATCGCCATGTCTCTGGCATTTGTCGCATTTCTTCACGAACGATATCGCGTCGCGTTCAGTGGTCGACCAAGTAGTACCTGCTACGAGGATTTTCTTTGCCAAGGAACGCCCTCCAAGGTGTTGCCCACATATGCCTTCATGCACTTCAGCAAGTGCATATTGCGCTCGGGGATCATCGACGCATTTCAACAGGGGGGGGGAGAGCCCTCTTCGATATAAGATACCGTCGATCACGAGAATCACGAAGATGCCTTTTTTCGAATTTTTGTGGCTTCCTTCTCATCATCAGGTAGCCGACCGAATTGAATAAATTCTTGAATCGGTGTCATCCAACTGTCGGGCTCATCGGGCGAATCATCGACGCTTGCCTGGGAAATCGCAAAGCAGAATTTCGGAAGTTTCCTCAGTACCTCGTCATAAGTGGTATCAACCACGGCAGTAATGCTAGGCTTGGCCAGTGTTTCTTGTATTACCGATCTGTTGTTTCTGAGCTTCGTCTTTGGCGAGTTTGGGCGAATGTCGACTCGGCGTTTGTTCTCTCGAACGTGTCACGATCTCCACGGAGGTGAAGTCGCCATTTTCTTCTTTACCAGGGCGAGGTATTTTTGAAGAAGTGGATCTTTAGCCTGGTATTCTCCACTTATCCGGGACACAACTAGTGAGAATCGCTTCGAAGCTTTACCTCTTGTGGCCAAGTCTCGAGCCGGTGTGAGGCCAGCTAAACACGCCAGACTGCCTGGTTGTTGGAGGTGGGAAAGGAGAATCCCAATGAAAATTCGACGACCAGCCCATCGTCGTTCTCGAGCAACAAACCAGCGCCACTTGCCGCTTGGAATTGACGATCCATCGACATGGAGCGTCCATTTGGAACATGCTCAGTAGCTCCAGGAGTCATCTCTGCAATGAAATCCGCCAAGCACCGGGCTTTGATAGTTTGTCTCGGCTCGAAAGTAACCCCCCGACTGACAACTCGACCGACCACTTGATCATACGCCCGCCAGTCAGGCCCGTGTAGGATCTGTTTGATTAGTGGTCGATTCGGACCAACATGGGATGTGCTAAAGTATTGTCTCAGCGTCGAGCCGCGATTATCGATCGCGAAGTCACGACTTTCTCGATTTTACGGTATCTCACTGGGCCCCTGAAGTGCTTTGCTTATAAAATAGGCCGGTTTACGGTCTCGTCAAACGCCTCGCGAATAAGGGCCGGCACTTTTCGAGCTTAGTTCGACCTTTGCCCGAGTAGAGATAAAGGACCTCCCACAGACGGCCTCGTCAACACCGGGCGGTTGGGATAGTATGCGTTTTACGTGTTAAGGCTTCTTCGCACTCGGGTGACCATTCAACTGAATTCCCTTCTTGAGTAAGCGGAAGAAAGGCAATGCATGTTCTGCGATTTTGAGATAAACCTCGTCAAGGAGGCTAGCATTCCCGTGAGTCTTTGGATGTTTTTCTTTGGCGATGGTTCTTTGCATCTCTATTACTGACGACATTTGCCTGGTTGGCCTCGATTCTCTCGGTTAAGTAGAAACCGAGAAATTTTCCAGCTCGAACTCCGAAAGTGCACTTTTCCTGATTGAGCCTCATATTATGTCTTCGTGATTTCAGCAAAGACTTCTAAGATCGACGACGTGGTCGACTTCTTTCGTTGTTTTTACTATCATATCATCCATATATACCTCCGATTCTACCGATCCGTTGGCGAAGACTTTGTTCATCATGCTACCGATATGTCGCTCCAGCGTTCTTAAGGCCAAAAGGCATTACGTTATAACAGTAATTACCTTTATCCGTCATGAATGCGGTTTTCTCTTGATCAGCATGATGCATCGGAATCTGGTTGTACCCAGAGTATGCGTCCGTGGAAGACAACAATTGAAAACCAGAGGAATTGTCGGCGAGGTTGTCGATATTAGGATGGGTAGGCGTCTTTGGGGCACGCTTTGTTAAGATCAGTGTAATCAACACACATTCGCCACTTTCCATTAGATTTCTTAACCAATACAACATTTGACAGCCAAGTAGTATATTTGACCTCCCTAATGAATTCAGCCTTAATTAAGTCTTCGACGACTTTGGCGGCCCGGCCGGCTTTTTCAGAGCTTGCTTACTACGCCTTTGAGCTACCCAATGAGCTTTGGGGTCGAGAGCGAGTTGGTGGCGAGCAATATCGGAGAAATACCTGGCATGTCGGCTGGCCCGCTTAAAAGGTCGGCATTGGACTTGGGCACTCTGTTATTTGCAATTTGACCTGCTCAGGAGATCAACACCAAGCTTCACCGCCTTCCCTGGGTCTTCTCCTAGTTGAACTCGGATGAATTCTCCATCAGTGCATCGGGTCTTTTAATCTTTTGGTGGAGCTCGCGGGCCAGAGGTCGCTCTTCCCCGTATCTCATCCTCGAGCTCGGTCTGGCGTCGAAATCGGTGAGATTGACGTCTGCAGCAGCGACTTCGCAGGATCAAGTTTCTTGGTCGAGGAGTTGTTCCTCTTCCTTTTGCTCTTCTACCAAAGACAAAATATAACATCTCCTCGCAGCCTTCTTGGTCGGCCGATGGTGACGACTTTGTCTTCGTCATCATGAAAACGCATTTTCAGTGGAACTGCCGAGGTTACATCTAACTCACCCAAAGGTTTCAAGCGTCCGACGATGCGATTAAAATGTATTTGCATGGTAACACGATGAATTGGACCTTCACGCTTTGGAGATTGGTTGCTCTCCAAAAGTCACCATCAACTCCACATAGCCCAATCCGCTTTGTTTTCGAACCGTTGAAACCAGTCAGGTCGGACCCCGGGTACGGTACGAGATCTTTTTCTGGTAGTTTCAAGGTTTTAAACAGCTCGTAGAACATGATATCCGCCGAGCTCCCTTGGTCTATCAAGATTCTTCTGACGTCAAAGTTAGCCATATAGGCTTTCACCAACGAGGGAATCAAATAGTTCGGCCTTCCATTTACCAAGTCTTCGTCAGAAAAGGCTAGGGGTGGTCTTCCCTTATGCCGACTTGATGAAGGAGAAACAGTAGAAATGATCATCGCTTCTCTCAACTTTCGTTTTGCTGAATTGATGCTCGCCCCTCCCTTATCGGAGAATCCTCCGGAAATGACCATGGCGACAGGAGGAGGACGAGGTCTCTCCTCGGATGCACGAACTGTTCCTTCGTGCTGCGTCCCAGGAGCTGAGTCTCTCCTTTGAGGTCGAGGTGATCTAGATCTAGACCTTCTATCTCCAAATCTCGGTTTTCCTTTCACATATTTGGTCAACCTGCCCTTTTGGATCAGTTGTTCTATGACGTCCTTCAAGTGAAAACATTCATCGGTCTCGTGCCCGACACACTTGTGAAAGTGGCAGTACCTCGACTTATCAGCATTCGGCTTCTCTTTTCCCTTCTGGGGAAATTTAATTCCAGCATCACGGAATTCGGTGTTCGCGCACTCATTCAGTATGCGCTTAGGGGTAGTGTTCAAAGGGGTATATTCGTCGTATCTCTTTGCTGGACCCCGACTTTCCTTCTCCCTACGCGACTTTTCTTCATGTCGAGCTTGATCTTTTTATTTAACATGCGGTTGAATATCTTGTGTTTAACTCTTTGAATATCGTATGCGGCGAATTGTTCATCGAGTGAGCGAGCTAGGTGAGTCGTATGACGTTTTTGAGCCGTGACCCGGATAACTAAGGGTGCTAGGTCCCCTTTTGTTTACGGGAGATTGACTAGACGTCGCCACGCTATGGGACCTGAGTTGACTGTCCTAGGGAGAGCGAGGATCCCAAGGCTTCGGCTGGACCTTCCGACATACGGTACGGCGTGTGCATTCCGGAAAAATTGTCGAGTCGAGAGAAAATGGATTGCGAGTTGTGTCGAGTTAGAGTGAGATGGTCGAGTTACATTGGTGAATGTTACACTTTGCTGTTTGCTTATTTCTTTATGCCGTGCTTATCTTGTATTGTTGAGAAGTTGACCCTTTCCCGTGGTGCCTTCAATCCATGACGGTTACCCAGGCGATGTCGAGGGTGCAGGGAACTTCGGCAAAGATGATGCCGAGGAGGAGTTCGACGAGGACCTGAGCGACGACCTCTATTTGTCGTGGATTGATTATGTTCTTTGGATGTTGTTTTTGATGACTGTACCTTGTTTTTCTTTGGAGTAGTATGTCGTGACCAGTTTGGCGGTATTGATTTGTCGTTTCAGGTAGACTGGTGGTCTTACTTTTGAGCAACCCCTGCGTGGGTGTCTGTAAGTACCCCAGGTATGATTGCTCTTTTGAAGTCGTCGTACCTTAGGTGTATTTTCTTTGCACATTTGCTACGCTGTATTTTGTATACATTATTATTTCGAGTGATATATATATGTATGTTATGCATGTATGTTTTATTAGAATTTATGTCTTGTGTCTTAGTTGGACCAGGTTTGAAAAGTCAGAATTACTACGATGTGCACGAGTTGGTTTTATAAAAAAATAGACCGTACTTTTTAAAAGGCACAAGAGTACCGCTTTTAAAACGCCGTCAGATACGAGTTTAGTTGAGCTCGGTGTGTTGAGCTCGGTAACTCGAGCTTCGGTATATTGAGCTCGGTGGCGGTCCGAAACGGTCGTTACATTGTTGGTATCGAGCAGCTTGATTCTCGACCGAGCCGTGCATAGGAAATTTGGACCGTCACCGTGGTCGGGTTATGTGTGTTGGGTACCTAGTTGTACTATGTTGATTCTTTGTTTGATTAAGTGAAGCACTTATTGCTTGAGAAATTGTTTGAATCAAGTTTCTTGATTGAAGCAAAGGTGTTTTAACACATCCATGTTGTGAGATTCTCGGCAGTGGTTTTGAACTTTGTGGAATCTAATGCCACCTCGTAGGAATACGACAATTTATGAATCAGAACGTCGACATGGAACGAGCAATTCAAGCTATGACCGAGATGGCGGCAGCCATGGCTCAACAATCACCGCCGTGACTCAACAGTTAACGCGATGGCTCAACAGACTACAGCTGCTAACTCAGCAGAACTTACAAAGAACAGATGAAAGGTGAGCTTTAATGCTAAAGCGAGAGGATTGGCGCACTTTAGGAAGCATGATCCAATCAAGTTCTACGGTGAGCCAAATCCAGATAAAGCTGATCTTTGGATGCAAGAGATCGAGAAGATCTTCGAGGCACTTCATTGCCCGGACAACGTGAAGGTCGACTACGCCACCTACTTACTGCTAGGAGACGCAGAGTATTGGTGGAGAGGAGTGAAGCAAACATTTATAGCGGAACGTCGCGAGATGACCTGGGAGCTTTTTCGTGAAAGGTTCTTGGACAAGTACTTCCCAGATACTGCACGAGCTGAGAAGGAGCAAGAGTTTCTTCAATTGCAGCAAGGCGGTATGACAGTGTCCGAGTATGCGGCCAAGTTCGAGTCGCTTGCGAGGTATTTCAGTCCGTTTCGTGATCGAGTTGACCAAAGATGGTTAAGTGAGAGATTCCAACGGGGTCTGAGATTTGACATTCAGAAGTCGGTGGTGTCGCTGAGGATCAGAAACCTCCAAGAGCTGATAGATCGCTGTGTCGAGGTAGAAGGAGTAAGGAGCCACAAGAAGAAAACTGTTGTAGGCGGACCGGTGAGACCCCAGAGTGCGGGGCAGAGATTTGCACAGAAAAGAAAACAACTGCAGAAGAAGCCTTACGACCGACCTTAGGGGAACAACAATAGAGGACAGTATCGTCCGATGACCCAGGGAGCGAGGAGTGGAGGTCAGACCGGTGTCGAGGTGACTTGCTATCGTTGTGGAAAGCCCGGACATTATGCGAGTAACTGTACTCAGAAGGAGGAGGTGTGTTTCAACTGTAAGAAGCCAGGGCATTTTGCCAAGGATTGTCCCGTACCTAAAGCTGAACCGACAATGCTTGCGGCAAAGGCCAAAGGGAAGCGTCAGGTAGCTAAAGGCAGAGTTTTCTGCATGAGTGGCGAGGAAGCAGAACGAGCTGAAGATCTTATTCAAGGTGAATGTGAGATTGAGGGTAAATCCTTATCCGTTCTCTTTGATTCGGGTGCAACCCATTCCTTTATTTCTTCTGATTGTGTGAACCATTTGAACTTGATCAGAATCGCTTTACTGCTCAAATTGGTAGTTACAACCCCACCGCTAAAACCTTAGTCACAAACACCGGCATGTTTTAATTGTGTAGTGGTTATTCGAGTAGAAAGTTTGTGGTCAATTTGGTTTGTTTGCCTCTTAAGGGCTTAGATGTCATCCTCGGGATGGATTGGTTGTCACACCACCATGTCCTCTTGACTGCGTGCCGTAAACTGTAATTTTTCCAGACCTTGGAGTCTCAATTATCTTTCTCACGAACGTATTGGAGTTTCTTTGAAAGAAGGAACTAGGGAATACATGTATCCGCTAGTTCGGAAGTTTTCCAAGATCAACGTGAAGAATGTACCCGGTGGTGTGTGACTTTGAAGACGTTTTTCCGAAGACGTGCCAGGGTTACCACCGGTCGAGAGGTCGAGTTCTCCATCGACCGATTCCAGGGACAGACCGATTTCCAAAGCGCCATACAGATGTCTGCGAGATGAAAGAACTGAAGTCCCAGATCGAACATTTGGAGTCGAAGCAATTCATACGACCGAGCGTGTCACCGTGGGGAGCTCCAGTGTTGTTGGTTAAGAAGAAGGATGGACGATCAAGACTGTGCGTGGACTATCGCGAGCTCAACAAGGTTACTGTGAAGAACCGTTATCCGTTACCACGTATTGACGACTTGATGGATCAACTTCGTGGAGCGGCGATCTTTTCCAAGATAGACTTGAAGTCGGGCTACCATCAGATTCGTGAGAAGGAGGAAGATGTTCCCAAAACAGCTTTCAGGACTAGGTATGGTCACTACGAGTACTTGGTGATGCCGTTTGGAGTGACGAATGCGCCAGCTGTGTTTATGGACTACATGAACAGGATTTTCCATTCATTCTTGGATCAGTTTGTTGTAGTGTTCATCGACGACATCCTGATCTACTCGAAGAACCGAGAAGAGCACGAAGAACACTTATGTCGAGTACTGCAGATATTACGAGAGAAGCAACTCTATGCCAACCTGTCGAAGTGTGAATTTTGGCTCGAAGAGGTGAATTTTCTTGGTCACGTAATTTCCAAAGAAGGGATAGCTGTGGATCCAACTAAGATTGAGGCGGTGCTAGCGTGGGAACAACCGAAGACGGTTACCGAGGTCAGAAGTTTTGTTGGCTTAGCAGGCTATTATCGAAGATTCATTGAAGGTTTCTCGAAGATTGTCGCGCCTCTTACACGACTGACGAGGAAGGATCAACCTTTTGCCTGGACCGAGGAGTGTGAAGCCGCTTTTCAAAGATCAAGGAGCTTTTGACGGCGGCGCTGTGTTGATTTTGCCCCAACCGGAAGAGCCTTACGAGGTGTATTGTGATGCGTCACACCAGGGGATTGGGATGCGTCTTTGATGCAACATCGGAAGGTGGTCGCGTATGCTTCAAGACACTTAAGATTCACGAGAGGAACTACCCTACTCACGACTTGGAGTGAAGCGAGTTTTTCTTATTTGAAGATATGGAGGCACTACCTTTATGGGAGCACTCTTACTGTTTTCAGCGATCACAAGAGCTTGAAGTACCTGTTCGATCAGAAAGAGCTCAACATGCGTCAGCGTAGATGGACGAAATTTCTCAAGGACTACGACTTTACGTTGGAATACCATCCCGGTAAGGCTAACGTAGTAGCAGATGCATTAAGCAGGAAGAGCGTTTTAACCTCGGCGATGATGATCAAGGAGTTGGAGATGCTCGAGAAGTTCCGAGACTTGAAGTTGAGTGTCGAAGTTTCACCGGGGAAGCTGAGATTTGGTATGCTTACCATTTCTAACAGATTGTTGGACGAGATCCGAGACCAGCAAGTTCATGACGAGCTCCTGCAAGAGAAGGTTCAGTTGATAGCGCAAGGGAAGGCGACAGAATTCCAAGTCGGAGCGGACGATATCTTGAGATGCAATGGCCGAGTGTGTGTACCTAACGTAGCCGAGCTGAGAAAGTTGATTCTCGACGAAGCGCATAAGAGCAACTTTAGTATTCATCCAGGAGTTACGAAGATGTATCAAGACTTGAAGAAGCATTTTGGTGGTCCGGAATGAAGAAGCAAGTGGCCGAGTATGTAGCGTCGTGTTTAACATGTCAGAAAGCGAAGGTGGAGCACCAACGACCTGCGGGAATGCTACAATCACTTGACGTACCAGTTTGGAAATGGGATAGTATTTCCATGGATTTCGTTGTAGGTTTGCCGAAGATGCAGAAGAAGAATGATTCGATTTGGGTGATCGTCGACCGATTGACCAAATCTGCTCATTTCTTACCAGTGAGGTCGACATACAACGTGGAAAAGCTGACCGAGATCTACATCGCGGAGATAGTACGACTTCATGGTATACCCTCTTCAATCGTGTCGGACCGAGATCCGAAGTTCACGTCTCATTTTTGGAGGGAATTGCAAGAAGCGATGGGAACCGAGCTCAGGCTTAGCTCGGCATATCATCCTCAGACGGACGGTCAGACTGAAAGAACGATCCAATCACTTGAAGATTTGTTGCGAGCTTGTACGTTAGATCACCGAGGAAGTTGGGACGACGTCTTACCATTGGTGGAGTTCACCTACAATAACAGTTTCCATGCGAGCATTGGAATGGCACCTTTTGAAGCACTGTATGGACGAAAATGTCAGACGCCTCTTTGTTGGTACCAGGATGGCGAGCGTTCTGTCGTAGGACCAGAGATGATCCAGCAGACTATCGAGAAGATCCGTTTGATCAGAGATAGGATGCGAACGTCTCAAAGTCGACAGAAGAGTTATGCAGACCAACGACGTCGACCACTCGAGTTCGAGGAAGGAGAACATGTATTTCTTAGAGTCACCCCCACTACTGGAGTTGGTCGAGCGATCAAATCCAAGAAACTTACCCCTAAATTTATTGGACCTTACCAGATTCTTCGTCGTATCGGTCCAGTGGCATATCAGATTGCCTTGCCACCATTCTTGTCGAACATTCACGACGTCTTCCACGTCTCACAATTGCGGAAGTATATTTCCGACCCCTCTCATGTCATCGAACCGGATGTGATTCAACTGAAGGACGACCTATCTTTCGAAGCATCACCAGCAAGGATCGTTGATCGGAAAGCCAAACGATTCTGGAACAAAGAGATTCAACTCGTCAAAGTTGTGTGGGATCAGAAGACGGGAGATGCGACTTGGGAGCTGGAGGAGAAGATGAAGACTCAGTACCCTGAACTCTTCCGAGGTAAGAATCTTATTTACAATTTCGAGGACGAAATTTTTTTAGAGGGAGAGATTGTAACACCTGAGGACGAGATCGACCTCGTATTAGGACGTCGGATCGAGACCTCGACCAAGACCTTGTGTCGAGATCCCGTGCCAAGATCGCGTGCCGAGGTCATTTGCCGAGCTGAGGAGACCGCGTGCACTAGATGCTGAGCTGAGGAGGTCGCGTGTAGAGTTGATGAGATCGCGTACCGAGCTGAGGAGGTCGCATGCCGAACTGAGGAGGCCGCGTGCACGAACTCGTGTTAGAACCTTGTGCGCTTGCACGAGCACCCTAGTCGACATCGTGTCGAGATGATAACTCGTATTCTTACGAACGTTATTCAGCGTTATTATTATATTGTTTGTAATAATTATATTGTCGGCTTGCAGTCTCGTCGCCGTGTCTAGATCTCTGAACCTATAGAGTAGAGGGTAATTATGAGAGAGGAACGATTAGATGGGTAGAATGATTGATGGGATTGGCATCTCATAGCTGGAGTTACGATAATGCCCCTTCTCTCACCAGCTGTATACCACGACCAGTTCCCTCAAACACTCATTTTCTCTTTTCTTCTTTCTTCTTCCTTCCTTCTGCTCTGAGTTCCTTGTTTTTCTCCAAAACTTCCATCGAAGAAACCTTGAGTTCCATCGAGCTTCTGCGTAAATTTTCTTCATCAATCTTGTTCATCATCATCCTCTCGACATATCTCACCATCTCGACCACCATCTGAGGTATGAAGAACAGATTTTTCTTTTCCTTCGTGCTACTGTTTAGCGCCATTTCTTCTTTCCATTTTAGCTAATTTTTATGCTTCCAAATCATGTCAAACTGATGGGTTTTCTTCTTCATGATATTACCTATCTTTCTAACCGATTATTTGAGCTTGAAAAACAAATTTCTTCCTCTGTTTTTCTGCGGTAGGCAGCGCTCAAAACCCTTCCTTTTTGGTTTGTTTCGATTTCTTGTTTTTCGTTTGTTGCTTCTGGCTGTTGTTGTTGTCGATTTATCTGTTGTAGCATCAGATAACCTTTTCATGAACTTTTGATCGAAAACCCCAACTTTGTGGTTAAGATTGGGATGAGAGCTGTTCTGAACAGAACTTCAGAGGATGACCGGAGGGAAGCGTGCGGTTGTGCTCGCGACGGAGGACGACGGCGGGTTGGGTGGCGTACCTGCAAACACTCCGACGCTCAAGTCAGTGTGTGTCGAGGTGAGTAAGAGGTGGTAGAAAGATGATTACCTCGACCGTTCGACGCGGTCTTCTTTAAATATGAGTCGAGGGACTGCTTCGCCGATGTGTAACCGTCCTGCGTGAAACCCGGAAGTCGGCATTAAATCTCATTAATGCACAAAGCCGCTGGGTCGGCCACGTTGAGGGAAGGCGGAGAGGCACGCGGACGATGTGGCCTTGAGGGAAGCCGTTGGGCCTGTAAATGTTGGATACCCGGATTGGGCCTCGGCCCAGTCCGGAACAGTTGCCCCCCAAGTCGCTAGCTCGAATGTCGAGGTGGTGACTTGCTGTCGAAATTCGTTGATGTCGACGTTCGACGTCCTTGTTCGTAAAGAACTGCAAGTGTCGTCATGTCGCGTGCTTGTTCATTAGTTCGTTCGGGACCTTCGTGTTCCACGTCTGGCCGAGACAGTTCGACCACGAGGCTTGATGTGCTTATGCAAGACACAAGGCTTTATCATGAGCTCGTGTACAGCGGTCTGCACGAGGTCAATCTCTTCATCAGTAGCTCGTGCCCGCGGTCTCGCAGACGAGGTCGATCTCTTCATCGGTGCTTGTGCTAACGCACAAGGCTTTATCCGAAGCTCTGCGCGCGCGGTCTCGCAGACGAGGTCGATTCATCATGTGCTTGTGCCAGCGCACAAGGCTTTATCCCAGCTCGTCTTGTCGGTCTCGACGCGAGGTCGATCTCAGGTGCTTGTGCTAACGCACAAGGCTTTATCCCGAGCTTCGTCGCGCGTCTCAGACGAGGTCGTTCTTAGGTGCTTGTGCCACCGCACAAGGCTTTTATCCCGAGCTCGTGCGCGCGGTCTCGGCACGAGTTCGATTCATCAGGTGCTTGTGCCAACGCACAAGGCTTTTATCACGAGCTCGTGCACGCGGTCTCGGCACGAGGTCGATCTCTACATCAGATGCTTGTGCCAATGCACAAGGCTTTATCCCGAGCTGCGTGCGCGGTCTCAGACGAGGTCGATCCCTCCATCAGGTGCTTGTGCCAACGCACAAGGCTTTATCACGAGCTCGTGCACGCGGTCTCGGCACGAGGTCGATCTCTACATCAGATGCTTGTGCCAATGCACAAGGCTTTGATAATAAATAAATGCTGGTTGTGTATTTCTCCAATCATACTTCATTGCTTCACATTTATGTGTTTAGGATACATTTGTTTCAACTATAATATTTCTTCATCTTTGCTGCGTTCCAAGTTCTTGGAATTTGCTGTCCTTGCAGTGTCTCGAGGGTGTAGGCGCCGGTACCTGTCTTTGCGATAATTATGTACGGGCCTTCCCAATTGGGTGCAAGTTTCCCTTGTGTGGCGTTCTTCAGGCCAACATCAGCTCGTCGAAGAACTAAGTCTCCAGGCATGAATTCCCTAAGTACAACACTTCGGTTGTATCTTGCTGCGATTTTTACGTTTTTCTGCGACCTCGTAGAGTCTTTGCAAGCTCCCTGCATTCGTCAAGGAGGTCGAGTTCTTCTCGTATACTCTGACAGTTGTCAATGCTACTCTGGGGATGCGAGGTTCTCCAACTAAGGTCCCCAATCTCGACACGAATGATGGCCTCTGTCCCATATTTGAGACGAAGGAGATTCTCCACGTCGTCGAATGTGGAGTAGTTCGATACGCCCAGAGTACTCGGGGGAGCTCTTCTGCCCAGTTTCCCTTGGCCTCATCCAATCTTCGTCTCAGACCTCGTAAGATAACTCTGTTCGCGGCTTCAGCTTGGCCGTTCGTCTGGGGGTGTTCTACCGAGGTGAAGTGCTGTTTGATGTCGAGATCTTCCAAGGTCTTTCAGAATCCGCGATCTGTGAATTGCGTTAGTTGTCGGTGATCGACCACCTGGGAATCCGAACCTTGTCGAGAATATATCTTTTGAAGAACTTAATTAAGTTCTTTGCGATTATCTTCGCCAGGGCTCGCCTCAACCCATTTGGTGAAGTAATCTCCGCAGCGACCAGGTATTTCACCTGTCCGAGCCATTGGAAAAGGTCCAGTATATCAATGCCCCACCAAGCAAAGGGCCATGGTGATGTCGGGGATGTTAACTCAGTAGGAGGAGCTAAGTGTAGATCGCCATGTCTCTGGCATTTGTCGCATTTCTTCACGAGCGATATCGCGTCCGCGTTGAGGTCGACCGGTAGTACCTGCGCGGAGGATTTTCTTTGCCAAGGAGCGTCCTCCAAGGTGTTGCCCACATATGCCTTCATGCACTTCAGCAAGTGTATATTGGCGCTCGGGTATCGTCGGCGCATTTCAACGAGGTGGAGAACCTCTTGATATAAGATACCGTCGATCCACGAATCACGAAGATGCCTTTTTGGATTTTTGTGGCTTCCTTGTCATCATCGTAGCCGATCAATTGAATAAATTCTTGAATCGGTGTCATCTAACCGCTATCGGGCTCATCGGGCGAATCATCGGCGCTTGCACTGGGAAATCGCATAGCGAGAATTTGGAAGTTTCCTCGATTACCTGCGTCATAAGTGGTATCAACCACGGCGATAATGCTAGGCTTGGCCAATGTTTCTTGTATTACCGATCCGTTGTTTCTGAGCTTCGTCTTTGGCGAGTTTGGGCGAATGTCGGCTCACGGCGTTTTGTTCTCTCGGAGCGTGTCACGATCTCCACGGAGGTGAAGTCGCTCATTTTCTTCTTTACCAGGGCAGGTATTTTTGAAGAAGTGGATCTTTAGCCTGGTATTCTCCACTTATCCGGGACACAACTAGGCGAGAATCGATTCGAGCTTTACCTCTTCGTAGCCAAGTCTCGAGCGGTGTGAGGCCGCCTAAACACGCCAGACTGCCTGGTTGTTGGAGGTGGGAAAGGAGAATCCCAATGAAAATTCGGCGACCAGCCCGTCGTCGTTCTCGAGCAACAAACCAGCGCCCGCGCCCTTGGAATTCGGCGATCGCTTCGACATGGAGCGTCCATTTGGAACACCGCTCGTAGCTCCAGGAGTCATCTCGGCAATGAAATCCGCCAAGCACCAGGGCTTTGATAGTTTGTCTCGGCTCGTAACCGGTCGGACAACTCGACCAAACCACTTGATCATCGCCTGCCGGTCGAGGCTTTGTGTAGGATACATTTGATTAGGTGGTCGATTCGGACCCACTTATGGGATGTGCTAAGTATTGTCTCAGCGTCGAGCCGCGATGCTCGGTCTGCAGTCGACTTTCTCGACTACACGGTATCTCGACTCTGGGCCCTGAAGTGCTTTGCTTATAAAATAGGCCGGTTTTACGGTCGCAAATGCGCCTCGCGAATAAGGGCCGGCTTTTCGAGCTTCGTTAAAACCTTTGCCAAGTAGAGATAAAGGACCTCCCCAGAGCGGCCTCGTCAACACCGCGATTGGGATAGTATGCGTTTTACGTGTTAAGGCTTCTTCGCACTCGGGTGACCATTCGAACTGAATTCCCTTCTTGAGTAAAGCGGAAGAAAGGCAATGCATGTTCTGCAGATTTTGAGATAAACCTCGTCGAGGAGGCTAGCATTCCGTGAGTCTTTGGATGTTTTTCTTTGGCGATGGTTCTTTGCATCTCTATTACTGACCAGACATTTGTCGGGTTGGCCTCGATTCCCTCTCGGTTAAGTAGAACCAGAAATTTTCAGTTCGAACTCGAAGTGCACTTTTCCTGATTGAGCCTCATATTATGTCTTCGTACTTCAAAGAAAGACTTCTAAGATCGGCGACGTGGTCGACTTCTTTCGTTGTTTTTACTATCATATCATCCATATATACCTCCAAAGCATTCTACCGATCACGGTTGGCGAAGACTTTGTTCATCATGCGCGATATGTCGCTCAGCGTTCTTAAGGCCAAAAGGCATTACGTTATAACAAGAATTACCTTTATCCGTCATGAACGCGGTTTTTCTTGATCGACATGATGCATCTAATCTGGTTGTACCCAGTATCGTCCATGAAAGACAACAATTGAAAACCAGAGGAATTGTCGGCGAGTTTGTCGATATTAGGGAGGGGTAGGCGTCTTTGGGGCACGCCTTGTTAAGATCGATGTAATCAACACACATTCGCCACTTTCCATTAGATTTCTTAACCAATACAACATTTGACACCAAGTAGTATATTTGACCTCCCTAATGAATTCAGCCTTAATTAAGTCTTGGCAGCTTTGGCGTGACTTCCGGCTTTTTCAGAGCTTGCTTACGGCGCCTTTGAGCTACCCAATGAGCTTTGGGGTCGAGGAGAGCGAGTTGGTGGCGAGCAATATCGGAGAAATACCTGGCATGTCGTAATTGTCAGCGAAAAGGTCGGCATTGGACTACGTGCACTCTGTTATTTGCAATTTGACCTGTTCGGGAGATCAACACCAAGCTTCACCGCTTCCCTGGGTCTTCTCTCTAGTTGAACTCGGATGAATTCTCCATCAGTCTTGGTCTTTTAATCTTTTGGTGGAGCTCGCGGGCGAGAGGTCGTCTTCAGTATCTCATCCTCGAGCTCACTCAAGGCGTCGAAATCGGTGAGATTGGCGTCTGCGGCGACTTGCAGGATCAAGTTTCTTGGTCGAGGGAGTTGTTCCTCTTCCTTCGCTCTTGACCTTCAAAGACAAAATATAACATCTCCTCGCAGCTTCTTGGTCGGCTTGATGGTGACGACTTTGTCTTCGCCATCATGAAAACGCATTTTCAGGTGAACTGCCGAGGATTACACTCTAACTCACCCGATGTCGGGCGTCAAGCGATGCGATTGTAAACAGATTTGCATGGTAACACGATGAATTGGACCTTCACGCTTTGGAGATTGGTTGCTCTCCAAAAGTCACCATCAACTCCACATAGCCCAGCGGCTTTGTTTTCGAACCGTTGAAACCGGTCAGTCGGACCCAGAAATGCAGTGCGAGATCTTTTACGGTAGTTTCAAGGTTTTAAGCGGCTCGTAGAACATGATATCCGCCGAGCTCCTCGTCTATCAAGATTCTTCCGGCGTCAAAGTTAGCCATATAGGCTTTCACCAACAGGGAATCAAATAGTTCGGCCTTCCATTTACCAAGTCTTCGTCGAGAAAAGGCTAGGGGTGGTCTTCCCTTATCTTGGAGCTTGATGAAGGAGAAACAATAGAAATGATCATCGCTTCTCTCGACTTTCGTTTCTTTGAATTGATGCTCGCCCTCCGCCTTATCGGAGAATCCTCGGAAATGACCATGGCTGACGGGGAGAGGGCGAGGTCTCTCCTCGGATGCCTGACTGTTCCTTCGTCTTTGCGTCCCGAAGCGTGAGTCTCTCCTTTGAGGTCGAGGTGATCTAGATCTAGACCTTCTATCTCCAAATCTCGGTTTTCCTTTCACATATTTGGTCAACCTGCCTTTTGGATCAGCTTGTTCTATGACGTCCTTCAAGTGAAAACATTCATCGGTCTCGTGCGAGCACACTTGTGAAAGTGGCGGTACCTCGACTTATCGGCGTTCGCTTCTCTTTTCCGCTTCTGGGGGAATTTAATTCGGCGTCACGGAATTCGGTGTTCGCGCACTCATTCGGTATGCGCTTAGGGTAGTGTTCAAAGGGTATATTCGTCGTATCTCTTTCTTTGGACCCGACTTTCCTTCTCCCTACGCGACTGTCTTCGCGTTGTCCACCGCCTTCCTCCTGGTTTTACCTTAGGCTTTCGATGCCATCAACTTTTCTTCGTAATTCATGAATTTTTGAGCTCGCTTGAGGAACTTCGGTCGGGGACCTCGGTTTATCGACACCAATGTCGAGATAATAGGCTTCGCTTCGACCGGGCCTTGCTCTAGCAAGTATAATTTCATCTCGTCGAGCATTTTTTCACCAAAATGGCTTCTTTGTTGAAACGCTTCGACATAGTCTCTGAGGATTCTCCTTTCCTTTCTTTGAATCGCGGCTAGAAATTTGCTGTCGACTTAGGTTGGACTTTAGATCTTGTTGAAATGTGCGGAGAAGTCGGCGAGCTCAGTCCACGATCCAATGGAATTTCTCTTAAGAGTCCTGAACCAAGACAAGGCCGATTTCTTGAGTGAGGGAAAGATCACGCACTTTCACCAGGCCGCAGCGCCCACATAGTCCATGATAGTGTCAGCGACCAACATGTTCGTTTGGGTCGGTGGTCCCGTCGTAGGAGTCCAACGAGGCGGTTTACGAAGATGCTTGAATCGGGAATCTCATAATCTTAGGCGTAAAGGACCAAAGGCCTTGCCGTGTCATCTGTGTCATCGCTCACGAGAAGGGGTTGATGAGGCGAGCGAGCACTACGGCGGCGGTGAGAGGTGCGGCCAGGAGATTTTACTCGCCGCCTAGAGGTGGCGGCTCTTCTTGGGGAGTGTCATTTGCTCGTGGTGGTACCTTGGCGATGAGACGCAGCGTCGAGAAGCGGCGATGGCGCGGTGGAGAGTGTGGCATATCGGATTCGGGGAGAAAGATTTACGGAAGAAACTCTTACGCGGTGTGTTTGCTCATGTCTTCCGCTTTGAGGCAAACGGACCTCGGATCTGTGATCGCGAGGTGGAGTGCGATCTGCGAAGTGTTACGGTGCTTGCTCTATGCCCAGGCGGTGTTGAGTCGTGCCTCGGTGGTGGTGATGAGCGGACCTGAGATTTTCGGATTCGCTTCGATCTACGAGGAGAGCGAAACACGATCTTCTCTCGTTGTCGATTTGTGGCAACGCGAACGGGAATTTCTTTCACGATTCTCCATTCGATCGAGGCGTTGATTACGAGCTCGCATCGCCGGCATGACTTCGGATGAATTCGTGGAACTCGCGAATGAGGATGGCGGTGGTCTCCGTTCCGCATCGGTTTGGCGGCAAAGAACGATCGAACGGCGTCATGCTTTGGAGAAGTGGTTACCGGGACTATCAATTTGGTTAGGTTGTTCAAGACTGCGTTAGCATGGCGGCGCGCTGAAGTCGCGATCCGGCCGGCGATCCGATCATCGTCAGTGAAGAAGGAGACTTCAACAAAGAAGATGGAATCGAAAGCGATTCCCACAGACGGCGCCAATGTTACGACGAACTTCGTGAGGATGGCCGGAGGGAAGCGTGCGGTTGTGCTCACGGACGGAGGGCGACGGCGGGTTGGGTGGCGTGCTGTAAACACTCGAGCCTTCGAAGTCGGTGTGTCGAGGTGAGTAAGAGGTGGTAGAAAGATGATTACCTCGGCCAGATTCGGCGCGTCTTCTTTAAATATGAGTCGAGGGCAGTTCGCCGATGTGTAACCGTCAGTGAAACCCAGTCGGCATTAAATCTCATTAATGCACAAAGCCGTTGGGTCGGCCCACGTTGAGGAAGAAGCGGAGAGCCGCGCGGACGATGTGGCCTTGAGGAAGCCGTTGGGCTGTAAATGTTGGATCCCGAGTTGGGCCTCGGCCCGATCCGGAATAAACTAAGTGTTATTAGAACCCAGAGATCGAATCGAGTTGTGCTTGTTTTAGGAAGTCGATTCCCGAGATCGTGTGATTTCAGAATCGAGGTGTGTGGGAAGCGAATCCAAGGGCGTGGAAGCAATCGTGATCGAATCGTGCGTGTCGAGGTCGGAGAGAAGTGTCTGCGTGTCGAGGTCGATTGAGGGCGATGCGTGTCGAAGTCGTTGTCGAGCTCGTTGAAGACACCGTGTCGAGATCGAGTAAGAGAAGTCGTTGTCGAGCTCGTTTGAAGACGAACTTGTCGGTCGTTGTCGGCGGCATTAACTTGAGTTCGGTAGCGGCGCTTCACATTAATACTTTCATAGTATGCTAGCGTAAAGGGCACTTCATATTCTCGTGTTTATGTTATTGTGTATGGATTCCTTGATTGGTGTCGAGCTTGGAATATTGAGATATGATTGGGTTTTTGCATGTAATTAATATGTGATTGAATATATCTTTGTGAATTGTGTATTGCATGTTGAATTGCGTTTCTTCATGTCGAGCTTGCTCTTTTTATTTAACATGCGGTTGAATATCTTGTGTTTAACTCTTTGAATATCGTATCTGTGGTCAATTGTTCATCGAGTGAAGCGAGCTAGGTGAGTCGTATGGCGTTTTTGGCCGTGACCGGATAACTGGGTGCTAGGTCCCCTTTGTTTACTGGAGATTGACTAGACGTCGCCACGCGCTATGGGACTGAGTTGTCCTAGGGAGGCGAGGATCCCAAGGCCGGATGGACCTTCCGACATACGATGCAGCGTGTGCATTCCGGAAAAATTGTCAGTCGAGAGAAAATGGATTGCGAGTTGTGTCGAGTTAAGTGAGATGGTCGAGTTACATTGGTGAATGTTACACTTTCTTTGTTTGCTTATTTCTTTATGCCGTGCTTATCTTGTATTGTTGAGAAGTTGACCTTTCTCCGTGGTGCCTTCAATCCATGACTCGTTACCCAGGCGATGTCGAGTGCGGAGGAACTCGACGGCAGATGATGCCGAGGAGGAGTTCGACGAGGACGGCGGCGACCTCTGTTGTCGTGATTGATTATGTTCTTTGGATGTTGTTTTTGATGATCAGACCTTGTTTTTCTTTTGGAGTAGTATGTCGTGACCAGTTTAGGCGATATTGATTTGTCGTTTGAGGTAGACTGGTGGTCTTACTTTTGGAGCGACCCCTGCGTGGGTGTCTGTGGAAGTACCCCAGGTATGATTGCTCTTTTGAAGTCGTACCTTAGGTGTATTTTCTTTGCACATTTGCTACTCTGTATTTTGTATACATTATTATTTCGAGTGATATATATATGTATGTTATGCATGTATGTTTTATTAGAATTTAAGTCTTGTGTCTTAGTTGCACCATGTTTCAAAAGTCAGAATTACTACGATGTGCACGAGTTGGTTTTATAAAAAAAAAATAGACCGTACTTTTTAAAAGGCACAAGAGTACCGTTTTTAAAACGCGTCGCATACAGGTTTAGTTGAGCTCGGTGTGTTGAGCTCGGTAACTCGAGCTCGGTATATTGAGCTCGGTAGCGGTCCGGAAACGGGTCGTTACAAATCCTATCTTCTCGGACCTCGGACCTCAGATATCGGATCTCGGATCTCTGATCTCGACAACTCAGATCTGGTCAGCTTCGAGTGAGCGAATCATATCTTCTCGACATCAGCAAAGTCAGATTATCCTCTAAAAAAGAGCACGAGTGTATTTGAAACAAGCCACGCGCGAAGAGCAGGTGCACTAAAATGACCTCGTGCCGGAGAGCACGTTGGATGTCAAACGACCTTGTGCACGTTGGATGTCGAACAAGCCATGTGTGAAAAGCACGTGCACTAAAATGATTTCGTGCCGGAGAGCACGTTGGATGTCAAACAACGTCATGCACATTGGATGTAAAACAACCTCATGCCGAAGAGCACGTGCGTTGTCAAATGACCTCGGATCTCAACATCTCGAATCTCGGATCTCGACGACGCGACAGATGATGCGGATGACAACCTCGGATCCCAACATCTCGGATCTTGGATCTCAACATCACAGCTCAACCTCTAGACGAGGTATACATTTTCAGGTGGAGATATGCCTGTTTTTTAAAACTCGAACGACACTTGATGCTATTTCAAGAACTTTGTTTTCTGAATCGAAGCGGCACTCGACGCCAATTTGAAAATGAGTTATAACAAACTCAGAGGGATTCAATCCCAAACGCATATCCCCAACACACCAATTAGATCGGTATGGGGGCAACACTATCAAAACACACGTTTATATCGTGCACATCTTATATCTTTTGACTAACATATGCAGGATAACGACTCCTTACAAGTCGGCTCCACATCATATGAGCACCCGAAATTTTAAACACAATGTTCACGAAATTACAATTTCAGTATACAATTGTATACCAAAATTGCAATTTCTAATCATTGTGATTAAAATTTGTATACCGGAAATTGCAATTTCCGGTAAAATGTTCAGAATTAAAAAAAAAATTGCTTTTCTTTCGGGGGGTATTTTGGAAAATTCACAAATTGGGGGGTGTACCTACCAGGTGGGGGTGCATTTAATAATGGCAAAAAAAAAACAGAGAAGTGCTGGGGCAATATGGAGAAAGTCATTTAGACCCGCAATAAAATCTTCCGGTGGGATTGTACCAAAAAAAAAAAAAAACTTCCGATGGGATTTTGCGAGTGAGTGTCATTGATTTGTTAAAAAACACGGAGAGCAAATTTAATAAAATTCCTTATTAAACATTTTTTTTGTCTCAGTACCAATGGTTAGAGGAGAGAGGGGAAGATAGAGTGGAGGAAAAAGTGGAGCTGCAGTGCATTTAATCCTGCTCCCAAATGTCCACAACTCTTACATATGTTTTACCAACAAGTTGTGCTCTCTGGACTATTGAACATGTTTATGTCATGATACTCATGTTCCGCGTGTTTTATTTGTTTTAGATTACCATGTTTGTAGACACTGGTGACGTCCAATCATTGCGATTTGTCTTTGAGAAGAACAAATTTTGTGGGAGTAACTTTATTGGCTGTTATCAAAACTTGAGGATTGTTCTTAAGCAAGAAATGAAGTTGTATGTGCTCGATGAGCCTACTCCCGAACCACTACATCTAGAGGTGAGAGAGATGTTTACTAGAAACACCTCAACGACACTTCGACTTTATGCTTAGCTCAAGTTCAGTTCATTTGTTTAACGAGCTCAATGAGGAATACAAGGTGATGTCGAATATAAAAAAAGTGATGTCGACAATTGGGAAGAACACTTCGACTTTATGCTTCGCCTCGATTCGATTCATTAGTTTCAATATAAAAAGTGATGTCGACAATTGGGAAGAACACGTCGACTTTATGCTTAGCTCAAGTTCGCTCATTTGTTTCGATATAAAAAAGTGATGTCGACTCAAGTTCAGTTCATTCATTTAACGAGCTCAACTTCGACAATCGGGAAGAACACTTAGAACCAAGCGAGTCGAGCTATGCTTACCTCAAGTTCAGTTCATTAATTTAACGAGCTCAACTTCAACAATTGGGCTTACACTTCACTTACGAGCTCAATGAGGAATACAAGGTGATTTAACGAGCTCAACTTGATAATTGGGAAGAACACTTCGACTTTATGCTTAGCTCAAGTTCAGTTCATTTGTTTAACGAGCTCAATGAGGAATACAAGGTGATGTCGGATATAAAAAAAAGTGATGTCGACAATTGGGAAGAACACTTCGACTTTATGCTTGGCTCAAAAAAAGGTGACGTCGAATATAAAAAAGGTGATGTCGACAATTGGGAAGAACACTTCGACTTACGAGCTCAATGAGGAATACAAGGTCATTTAACGAGCTCAACTTCGACAATTGGGAAGAACACTTAGAACCAAACGAGTCGAGCTATGCTTAGCTCAAGTTCAGTCCAATATAAAAAAAAGTGATGTCGGCAATTGGGAAGAACACTTCGACTTACGAGCTCAATGAGGAATACAAGGTCATTTAACGAGCTCAACTTCGACAATTGGGAAGAACACTTAGAACCAAACGAGTCGAGCTATGCTTAGCTCAAGTTCAGTCCAATATAAAAAAAGTGATGTCGACAATTGGGAAGAACACTTCGACTTTATGCTTAGCTCAAGTTCAGTTCATTTGTTTAACGAGCTCAATGAGGAATACAAGGTGATGTCGAATATAAAAAAAAGTGATGTCGACAATTGGGAAGAACACTTCGACTTTATGCTTGGCTCAAAAAAAGGTGACGTCGAATATAAAAAAGGTGATGTCGACAATTGGGAAGAACACTTCGACAATTGGGAAGAACACTTCGACTTACGAGCTCAATGAGGAATACAAGGTCATTTAACGAGCTCAACTTCGACAATTGGGAAGAACACTTAGAACCAAACGAGTCGAGCTATGCTTAGCTCAAGTTCAGTTCATTAATTTAACGAGCTCAACTTCGGCTAACGGTGGGAAGAAACACGCCCGACTTTACGAGCTCAATGAGGAATACAAGGTGATTTAACGAGCTCAACTTCGACAATTGGGAGGAACACTTCGACTTTATGCTTAGCTCAAGTTCAGTTCATTTGTTTAACGAGCTCAATGAGGAATACAAGGTGATGTCGAATATAAAAAAAGTGATGTCGACAATTGGGAAGAACACTTCGACTTTATGCTTCGCTCCAGTTCAGTTCATTAGTTTCCAATATAAAAAAAGTGATGTCGACAATTGGGAAGAACACGTCGACTTTATGCTTAGCTCAAGTTCAGTTCATTCATTTAACGAGCTCAACTTCGACAATTGGGAAGAACACTTAGAACCAAACGAGTCGAGCTATGCTTAGCTCAAGTTCAGTTCATTAATTTAACGAGCTCAACTTCGACAATTGGGAAAACACTTCGACTTACGAGCTCAATGAGGATTAGGTCATTTAACGAGCTCAACTTCGACAATTGGGAGGAACACTTCGACTTTATGCTTAGCTCAAGTTCAGTTCATTTGTTTAACGAGCTCAATGAGGAATACAAGGTGATGTCGAATATAAAAAAAGTGATGTCGACAATTGGGAAGAACACTTCGACTTTATGCTTAGCTCAAGTTCAGTTCATTTATTTCGAATATAAAAAAAGTGATGTCGACAATTGGGAAGAACACTTCGACTTGGAACCAAACGAGCTAGCTCAGGAACCAAACGAGTGGAGCTCAGTTCATTTATTTAACGAGCTCAATGAGGAATACAAGGTGACGTCGAATATAAAAAAAGTGATGTCGACAATTGGGAAGAACACTTCGTCTTGAGACCAAAGCGAGAGCTAGCCCATGAACCAAACGAGTCGAGCTATGCTTAGCTCAAGTTCAGTTCATTTATTTAACGAGCTTAATAGTATTAACTGGCGTTGACTTGCCTCTGTAGGAATACAAGGTGACGTCGAATATAAAAAAAAGATGATTCGACAATTGGGAAGAAAACTTCGACTTGGAACCAAACGAATACAATGTATTACTCACCCGTGCGTATGCACGGGTCTGTTACTAGTTCATCTATATAGATAGATAGATATTTAATTAATTAAAATATAATTATTTTTTGGTCAGAAAATAATGATTTATGTGGTTCTACAAGTGACCCAAAGGTCTCACATCTTGAGTCGATGTACTGCTCAGAAGTTTAATAACATTGGTGTCTATAATATTGACTTTTCAATCTAAAGCATTTGCCTATCTAATACACCAAACATTTCCTAATTCAATTTTAAAAGGAAAGGAAAAAATAATTAGCATTTGCCTATTTAATACACCAAAAATTTACTAATTCAATTTCAAAAGGAAAGGAAAAAAATAAATATAAAAAATAACGTAATGAATGACATAAATTATTCTAAAAATAATTTTTTTTTACTATAATAATCATTTTCGCCCCCGTTTTATAGTCTTCTAGATCTGTTCCTGCTTACCACCATACTGAAACATTATATATATGATCTATATCGTAGTAAATTTCAATCCAATTGTTGATTTTGAAAAATATTTATCCGATAAAATATTATTGAATGAGTGTAACTGTTAGTGTAACTCTTTGGGTATAATTTGATCTCTCCTCATATATATATATATATATATATATGAGTCAGATTTGTTGACATCAGGTGTCAAATTTAACATAATTACACTTTCAAGAACTCTTTGCTGAATATGAATTTAATCAGTCCAACCATTGAATTATCCAATATTGAAACAATTTGGACATTCACATGTATATGATTTGATAGTCGACGTTTACATATATTTTAAATAACATATAATACGTTAAAATAAAGTCATACGGTGAAGTATCAAATAGTTTTTGAATTTTGTAAAATTTTATAGACTTGATCTACTTAATGAGAAATTTCAATTCAACTGTTGGATTGATTAAATTTGTTCTTGAATGTGTAATTATGCTAAATTTGACACCTAGTGACAATAGATGCTGGCTATATGTATATGTATATATATATATATATAGTTACACCAATTAGTTCCACCGGCAACGATTCAATTGGTGACTCATTA
Organism: Calophaca sinica; assembly: GCA_037113605.1. NCBI lineage: Eukaryota > Viridiplantae > Streptophyta > Magnoliopsida > Fabales > Fabaceae > Calophaca > Calophaca sinica. The sequence goes on along the minus strand of CM073731.1, from coordinate 136,977,397 downwards.
GTTCCACCAATGACTCGCTGACCCAGTATCCCGACCGAATCGATGATTTGTCTGGGTTTAATAACATTGTTATGGCCTTTTATATCCAAATGGTCTCTCATAATTTATCTCCACCTCGAAGTTGGGTTTATATTCAAGACCAAAAAAAAATGAAGAAGAAGTTAGACTTATATTAATATTTTTTTATATGTAAAATTTAGGGTAGCCGAGAATGGTGTCCCAGTAGATAAAATTAACCCCTCGAATGATGGAAGAGATTCGTAGCCCCCAAATTGTTAATAAAAAGCTTACATTAATATAGCCAATAATACA